>CM053027.1:182757281-183957281 GCA_028564925.1 Lithobates sylvaticus | reverse complement strand
TTCTACCAAGCCTTCAGCATGATGCGGCTCCACATGTCCAGCTGCCGAAAACAAAGACGCGCGTGTCCCATGGCCACGTGCTGATGACGATGCACGGCCACGGCCACGTCCACTAGAAACAGAGCCTGCCTGCCCTGTGTTCTTGGCTCTGCACGCTCTGCCTCCCCTTGGCGGTCTTCCAGCCATTGTAGTCGGTAGTCCTGTGGGTGCTGCTGAGAAGAATATATAGGAGCTCTGTGTGATGCCACTAACACACTAGAAGTCCTATGGGTGCTTCTGCAAAGAAAATATAGGAGCTCTGTGTGATGCCACTAACACACTAGAAGTCCTGTGGGTGCTGCTGAGAAGAAAATATAGGAGCTCTGTGTGATGCCACTAACACACTAGAAGTCCTATGGGTGCTTCTGCAAAGAAAATAGAGGATCTCTGTGTGATGGGACTAACACACTTCAAGTCCTATAGGTGCTTCTGGGAACAAAATATAGCTCTGTGTGATGGGACTAACACACTTCAAGTCCTATAGGTGCTTCTGGGAACAAAATATAGGATCTCTGTGTGATGGGACTAACACACTTCAAGTCCTATAGGTGCTTCTGGGAACAAAATATATGATCTCTGTGTGATGGGACTAACACACTTCAAGTCCTATGGGTGCTTCTGGGAAGAAAATATAGGTCTGTGTGATGGGACTAACACACTTCAAGTCCTATAGGTGCTTCTGGGAACAAAATATAGGATCTCTGTGTGATGGGACTAACACACTTCAAGTCCTATAGGTGCTTCTGGGAAGAAAATGTAGGTCTGTGTGATGGGACTAACACACTTCAAGTCCTATAGGTGCCTCTGGGAACAAAATATATGATCTCTGTGTGATGGGACTAACACACTTCAAGTCCTATAGGTGCTTCTGGGAAGAAAATATAGGTCTGTGTGATGGGACTAACACACTTCAAGTCCTATAGGTGCCTCTGGGAACAAAATATATGATCTCTGTGTGATGGGACTAACACACTACAAGTCCTATAGGTGCTTCTGGGAAGAAAATATTGCTCTGTGTGATGGGACTAACACACTTCAAGTCCTATAGGTGCTTCTGGGAAGAAAATATAGGTCTGTGTGATGGGACTAACACACTTCAAGTCCTATAGGTGCTTCTGGGAACAAAATATATGATCTCTGTGTGATGGGACTAACACACTACAAGTCCTATAGGTGCTTCTGGGAAGAAAATATAGCTCTGTGTGATGGGACTAACACACTTCAAGTCCTATAGGTGCTTCTGGGAAGAAAATATAGGTCTGTGTGATGGGACTAACACACTTCAAGTCCTATAGGTGCTTCTGGGAACAAAATATATGATCTCTGTGTGATGGGACTAACACACTACAAGTCCTATAGGTGCTTCTGGGAAGAAAATATAGCTCTGTGTGATGGGACTAACACACTTCAAGTCCTATAGGTGCTTCTGGGAACAAAATATATGATCTCTGTGTGATAGGACTAACACACTTCAAGTCCTATAGGTGCTTCTGGGAAGAAAATATAGGTCTGTGTGATGGGACTAACACACTTCAAGTCCTATAGGTGCTTCTGGGAAGAAAATATAGCTCTGTGTGATGGGACTAACACACTTCAAGTCCTATAGGTGCTTCTGGGAAGAAAATATAGGTCTGTGTGATGGGACTAACACACTTCAAGTCCTATAGGTGCTTCTGGGAACAAAATATATGATCTCTGTGTGATGGGACTAACACACTTCAAGTCCTATAGGTGCTTCTGGGAAGAAAATATAGGTCTGTGTGATGGGACTAACACAATTCAAGTCCTTTAGGTGCTTCTGGGAACAAAATATATGATCTTTGTGTGATGGGACTAACACACTACAAGTCCTATAGGTGCTTCTGGGAAGAAAATATAGGTCTGTGTGATGGGACTAACACACTTCAAGTCCTATAGGTGCCTCTGGGAACAAAATATATGATCTCTGTGTGATGGGACTAACACACTACAAGTCCTATAGGTGCTTCTGGGAAGAAAATATAGGTCTGTGTGATGGGACTAACACACTTCAAGTCCTATAGGTGCTTCTGGGAACAAAATATATGATCTCTGTGTGATGGGACTAACACACTACAAGTCCTATAGGTGCTTCTGGGAAGAAAATATAGCTCTGTGTGATGGGACTAACACACTTCAAGTCCTATAGGTGCTTCTGGGAACAAAATATATGATCTCTGTGTGATGGGACTAACACACTACAAGTCCTATAGGTGCCTCTGGGAAGAAAATATAGGTCTGTGTGATGGGACTAACACACCTCAAGTCCTATAGGTGCTTCTGGGAACAACATATATGATCTCTGTGTGATGGGACTAACACACTTCAAGTCCTATAGGTGCTTCTGGGAACAAAATATAGGTCTGTGTGATGGGACTAACACACTTCAAGTCCTATAGGTGCTTCTGGGAACAAAATATATGATCTCTGTGTGATGGGACTAACACACTTCAAGTCCTATAGGTGCTTCTGGGAAGAAAATATAGGTCTGTGTGATGGGACTAACACACTTCAAGTCCTATAGGTGCCTCTGGGAACAAAATATATGATCTCTGTGTGATGGGACTAACACACTACAAGTCCTATAGGTGCTTCTGGGAAGAAAATGTAGGTCTGTGTGATGGGACTAACACACTTCAAGTCCTATAGGTGCCTCTGGGAACAAAATATATGATCTCTGTGTGATGGGACTAACACACTTCAAGTCCTATAGGTGCTTCTGGGAAGAAAATATAGGTCTGTGTGATGGGACTAACACACTTCAAGTCCTATAGGTGCCTCTGGGAACAAAATATATGATCTCTGTGTGATGGGACTAACACACTTCAAGTCCTATAGGTGCTTCTGGGAAGAAAATATAGGTCTGTGTGATGGGACTAACACACTTCAAGTCCTATAGGTGCCTCTGGGAACAAAATATATGATCTCTGTGTGATGGGACTAACACACTACAAGTCCTATAGGTGCTTCTGGGAAGAAAATATAGGTCTGTGTGATGGGACTAACACACTTCAAGTCCTATAGGTGCTTCTGGGAACAAAATATATGATCTCTGTGTGATGGGACTAACACACTACAAGTCCTATAGGTGCTTCTGGGAAGAAAATATAGCTCTGTGTGATGGGACTAACACACTTCAAGTCCTATAGGTGCTTCTGGGAACAAAATATAGGAGCTCTGTTTGCTGCCAGTGCCTGCCTGCCACGAACACACTACAAGTCCTATAGGTGCTTCTGGGAACAAAATATAGGAGCTCTGCCTGCCTGCCACGAACACACTACAAGTCCTATAGGTGCTTCTGGGAACAAAATATAGGAGCTCTGCCTGCCTGCCACGAACACACTACAAGTCCTATAGGTGCTTCTGGGAACAAAATATAGGAGCTCTGTTTGCTGCCAGTGCCTGCCTGCCACGAACACACTACAAGCCCCTCTTTCTAAATCAATCTTTCTAAATGAATCTATCTAACTCAATCTCTCTAAGTAAATCTCTCTAACTAAATCTAGCAGAGTGACACAGAACGATCCTGCTCTATCTACGCCGGAACAGCATGTGACCGGCGCCGACGGCGTGGCGGCCTTTTATAAGAGGGGGCGTGTACTAAAGCCCCTGAGCTGTAATTGGCTACAGGCGTCCTGCCTGTAGCCAATTATGGCTCTTCGAGTTTCCGGCGCTGTGATTGGCCAAGCATGCGGGGTCACAGTGCATGCTTGGCCAATCATCAGCCAGCAATGCACTGCGCCAGCCGCGCCGGCCGCAATGCATTGCGGGGCCGCTCGCATCACACGAACGTGATGCGAGCGGCCAAAATAGTTCTGGGCTCGCCGAGCGAGCGAACACCCGGTGCTCGATGCGAACATGGGTTCGCATCGAGCACCGGGCCCATCCCTAATGGTAAAGTGTGGGCCAATACTATCACCAAGAGGAGTGAAAATGTGATCGTATGGGAAAATGCCATATCTAAGTGTAGAGTAAGAGGAAATATAAAGGTGACTTAATGTACCTCAACCCATGGGGGCTACATGTGAAATAGAAACCACACACCAAAGGAAAGGATGAAAGGCAAAGGAAGAAAATTCTACCATAATACTACCTGGAACTCCTAGGCCAACACACATGGTCCAAATTGGTGCATAATGTCCAAAGAGGCCAGCTACCACAGAGAACATCTGTGACCCTGTGCAGTGAAAAAAGATAGAATCATGCTTTTCAGACCAGCGTCTATCCTTGATGCCCCCTGATGGGAGAGCTCCTCACTGTGTCTTCAGCAGCCCACATATATAGAGAGGAAGAGAGGGGCGGGAATAAGCATACCCAGTGCTGTGTGCACCTGTGCCTCATCTCCTAATAGGGATGAGCTCCGGCGTGTTCGCACAGCCCACGTGCAGAGCCCGCCAGGAAGTCGGCACTGCGCTACGCTAATCACAGGCAGTGATACATTGTCCCCGATGCGCGGCTGCAGAGATCGGGACAATGTCTCAATGCCTGTGAGCTCATCCTTACTCTTAAAGTGGAAGTAAACCCCCCTATCGTTTTCAGCCAAGGAAGCTGCCATCTTTGCCTCTGTTTAATCTTCAACTGCCACAGTGCTGCACATGTGATCAGTTATGACACCAGCCATTGGATGGTTTGACTTTGGTTGAGAGCACAGCCAATGTGCAGTTAGCATTCCCGGCATGCCTTTTTTTTTTTTAACTGTTAAATCGATGGGTTTACTTCCGCTTTAATCCCATACTTAGATGTGTTTTTCCCCTATGTGTAGGGCTGCACTTTGAACACAAGAGGGAGCAGTTGTTCCAAAACGACACTGCAAGCTGAGAGCATGAAAAAAATAAATAAATATATAAATAAATATATATATATATAACTGAGGGGAGTATATGTACACTTGTGTAATCAAGGGTGACCACCAACGTCACGCTGGTGAAAAAATGGTGGAGAGGCGCCATCACCTAAGCAGGATAGTCCGCTTGGCAATTGGCGCCAAACTCCCTCACAGTAACACCAATGTTATCACACAGCGCCTGCACATTGACGCCAACGTGCTAGCATCACATGTGCAGCATTGGGGGCATTGCGCCGATGCGCAGCGAGATGCTAGCACGATCCCCCGCATCGCCAGAAGGCGAAGACAGAAGGGGAGGACGTCAGGTGCCCATCACAGCTCCCGGGACTAGGGAAAACAACCAGACCAAACCAGCCCACACCACTCACAGACAAACAACATGGGATAGTAAACGAGGGTTGCCAACTGCCAGTAAATTTACTGACAGTTTGTAAAAATCTGTGATTTTTTTTTACAGATGCCAGTAAATATCAGGGGCTGATAATTTCATGCTGTGTTGACTTTTAAAGTGTAAATCACGCAAATTACTTTGTTATAGGTATTGTCAGTGTTTCCATATCATGTTTATACTGTTTAACCACTTCAGCCCCGGAAGAATTTACCCCCTTCCTGACCAGATCATTTTTTTTTGAGATTCGGCACTGCGTCGCTTTAACTGACAATTGCACGGATGGTATTTGATCGCCTCTGCGTTTTTTTTTTTTTGCTATAAACAAAAGAGCAACAATTTTGAAAAAACACAATATTTTTGCTATAATAAATATCCCCATTTAAAAAAAAAAAGCGTTTTTTTTCTCAGTTTAGGCCGATATGTATTCTTCTACATATTTTTGGTAAAAAAAAATCGCAATAAGCGTATATTGATTGGTTTACACAAAAGTTATAGCGTCTACAAAATAGGGGATAGATTTATAGCATTTTTATTATTATTCTTTTTTTACTAGTAATGGCTGCGATCTGCGATTTTTATCGTGACTGCGACATTATGGCGGACACATCGGACAAGTGCGATTAAAAATGCATTGATTACTGTAAAAATGTCACTGGCCGTGAAGGGGTTAACACTAGGCGGCGGTGAAGGGGTTAACTGTGTTCCCTGCTACGTGATTCTAACTGAAGGGGGAGGGACTAACTACAGGAAGTGACAAATCGTGGTTCCTGGCCAATAGGAACACACGATCTGTCACTACAGTCAGGAGGACAATAGGAACACACACTCGTCCCTGTTCTGTGTCTCCTGGTCACGATCGCTCGTGGCCGGGGTCTCAATTTGGGTAAGTTTAGGGGAGCAATCATTGCTTACTCTACATCAATATGTTGAGCCCTTTACATGTTCACTATCCCATGTTGTTTGTCTGTAAATTGGTGTGGGCTGGTTTGGTCTGGTTGTTTTTCCTAGTCCTGGGAGCTGTGATGCCCACCGGATGTCCTTCCCTTCCCTATTCGCCTTCTGGCGACAGGGGGGATTGGGCTGGCATCTCTCTGCGCATCAGGGGCGAGGCCCTCGTCCCGCACATGTGATGCTAGCACGTTGGCGTCAATGTGCAGGCACTGTCTGATGACATCGCTGCTACTGCAAGGGAGTTTGGCGCCAATTGCCGAGCAGACTATCCTGCTTAGGTGATGGCGCCTCCCCTCCATTTTTTTGCCAGTGTGACGTTGGTGGTCACCCTTGATTACACTAGAGTACATATACTCCCCTCAGTTTCATATATATATGTGTAGCCGCGACACTTTTGCAAGGTGTCCGCTAAGTGTGAAATTTTGTTTTTTTTTTTCCCCTCAGAACAGTAATGGGGTTCTGAGGGTTAATTGTGCAGGTTCACTTTGGCATCAGTTTGACTGGGCTGTACTAAGGTTCTGCCTGGTCATGGGTACACTTAGGTGCACATGACAGGCCCAGAACCAGGCCTGGTTGGATGTTTTGAGTATCAGCATTCCCGGAGCCAATCAGTGGGTGCGTCTGGCCCCGCTGAGGAGTCTGGGGAAGGGTACTTAGGGTGTTGAAGTCACATGTTCGGGGTTCGGCTGTAGCCCCGCCGTCCCGCAACATGGTCATTTTGACTAGCCCCACAGACCCACTTGGTCTGGGGCAAAGGATCCGTCTGTTCCCCAGTCTCGGAACCGGCTGGTCCGGGGTACTAACCCTGGGAACCCCTGGACATGGAAGAAAAAGCCGAGCAGAGGTAACCGGTAAGTCCAAAAGTCAAGGACGCCCCATCGAGGGTTATTACATGGGGTACATTAAGTCCCCTTTCCTGGTGCCTCCATGGCAGCATACCTGTGATAGAGCTCCACCTCTACTCCTCCTTCAGGACTAGCGAATAGCATAAATTAAAGGCCATAGCCCCTCCCCCAACATTCTTCTTTTTTTCCTCATACCTCTTGACTGGTGAAGAGTAGCAGTATGTCCATACCTCTGCAGTCGGCAGCGTCCGCCGGGTTCAGCCTCTCCCGTGTGCAGTCCCTGTTCTTGGGCCGCTATTAGCGCTGATAAGACTGGGAACCCCTTCTGTGGATATTTTGGGATCTTGCAGAGTTTGCTCATAGGAACGCAGTCTGATGGTGATTCAAGAACAAACAAATGTTGGTGGCTGAAGCAGGAGGATCAGCTTTTTTTTCGGTCCACTTGGTCAGGTTAGATTCTCTCCCTCATTCTTTTAAATAAAGGAAGCAGTGGCGGAACTACCACCATAGCGGCACATGCAGGCACTATGGGGCCCGCAGCCAAGTGGGGCCCATTGAGGACAGGTGCCGCGAGTCCGCGGGCGGCTCCATGGGTCCGCGGGCGGCTCCGCGGGTGAGAATGGGTGGCTTCGTGGGCGGCTCCGTGGGTGGCTCCGGGTAAGAGCAGGCCGGTCCGCGGGCGGCTCCGCGGGTGTTCGCGGGTGGCTCTGCGGGCCCGCAGGCAGCTCCGCGGGTGGCTTCACGGGCCCGCGGGCGGCTCCGCGGGTGTTTGCGAGTGGCTCTGCAGGGCCGCGGGCGGCTCCGCGGGTAAGAGCAGGCGGCTCCGCGGGTGAGAGCGGGCGGCTCCGCGGGTGAGAGCGGGCGGCTCCGCGGGCGTGAGCGGGCTGGCCAATCAGGGAGCTGGCAGGCGGGGAGCAGAGAGATGATATCATCTCTCACTGCCCGGTGCCCGCCCTGCATCCCGCAAGTGCTGTTCCCCCTCACTGTGCAGGCAGCCGGAAAGCAGAGAGATGACATTATCTCTCTGCTGCCTGACTGATAATCAGCTGCCTGAGCTGTCACAGCAAGTGAAAATCCGTAATGTGTGGCAGGCGATGTGGCAAGTGACAACCCGTGACGTGACAATCTGTAATGTGGCAGGTGACGTGGCAAGTGACAACCCGTGATGCGGCAAGTGACAATCCGTAATGTGTGGCAGGCGACATGGCAACTGACAACCCGTGATGCGGCAAGTGACAATCTGTAATTTGTGGCAGGTGACATGGCAAGTGACAACCCATGACGTGACAATCTGTAATATCGTAGGTGACGTGGCAAGTGACAACCCATGACGTGGCAAGTGACAATCCGTAATGTGTGGCAGGCGACGTGGCAAGTGACAATCCATGAAAATCTGTAATGTGGCAGGTGACGTGGCAAGTGACAACCCGGGACATGGCAAGTGACAATCCGTAATGTGTGGCAGGCGACGTGGCAAGTGACAATCTGTGACGATCTGTAATGTGGCAGGTGACGTGGCAAGTGACAACCCGGGACGTGGCAAGTGACAATCCATAATGTGTGGCAGGTGAAGTGGCAAGTGACAATCCGGGATGTGGCAAGTGGACAATATGCAAGATGTGGCAGGTGACATTCCGCAACATGTGACAAGTGACAATCTGCATCTGGTGGCAGGCGACGTGGCAAGTGGACAATCCACGTGTGGCAGGTGATGTGGCAAGTGGACAATCCACAACGTGTGGCAGGTGATGTGGCAAGTAACAATCCGTAATGTGTGGCAAGTGACAATCCATAATGTGTGGCAAGTGACAACTCGGGACGTGGCAAGTGACAATCCGTAATGTGTGGCAAGTGACGTGGCAAGTGACAACCTGGGACATGGCAAGTGACAATCCATAATGTGTGGCAAGTGACGTGGCAAGTGACAACCCGGGATGTGGCAAGTGACAATCCGTAATGTGTGGCAGGTGATGTGGCAAGTGACAATCCGTAATGTGTGGCAGGTGACGTGGCAAGTGAATATCCGTGACGTGGCAGGTGACAATCCGTAGTGTGGCAGGTGATGTGGCAAGTGACAATCTGGGACGTGGCAAGTGACAATCCATAATGTGTGGCAGGTGACATTCTGCAACGTGTGACAAGTGAAAATCTGCATCTGGTGGCAGGTAACAAGGCAAGTGACAATCCGTTACGTGGCAAGTGGACAATCCGCAACATGTGGCAGGTGACATTCTGCAACGTGTGACAAGTGACAATCTGCATTTGGTGGCAGGCGACGTGGCAAGTGGACAATCCGCAATGTGTGGCAGGTGATGTGGTAAGTGACAATCCGTAATGTGTGGCAAGTGACAATCCGGGATGTGGCAAGTGGACATTCCGCAACGTGTGACAAGTGACAATCTGCATCTGGTGGCAGGCGATGGTGGCAAGTCACACTCTCTGGGCTCCCACTGATTCTGCATTATGGTGAGTTGAACTATTTCATTTTATATAACAGAACAGAAATTGGTTAGAAGGCATGGAGGTCAGCAATGTGTGTTCAGGGGCTGCATACAGCAGTCTGCATACTTTGTTGTTCAAAATGAATATAAGCTGTTGCCTGGGTACTGTGCCACATGAGTGTGGTAATCTGTTGTTCAATGGCATTAGTTAATTTTTTTGTGTGTGTGTGTGGGGGGGGGGGGGGGGTTGTTTGCAGAGGGCGGGGGCCCATACAACATTTTGCTATGGGGCCCTGTGATTTCTAGTTACGCCCCTGAAAGGAAGTATAGGTGAGTTTGGTAATAAAAGTAAAAAAAAAATGAGCAAAACGAGAAATAGGTGATATGTTTATACAAATAGCAATTTTTTTCCCCTTTAAGGATTTTTACTCCAGCGGGGAGAGAGGGGGTACGATGACATCTTTCCTGGATTGGCACGGCATGTCCCGGGGCTCTGTGCGCAAGTGCAGCCCGGGATACATAGCTTCTTGCAGATGTCAGTAGGAGTGTTCCGGTGCCCCTAGTGCGCGTGTGTGCTGGCGCATAGGGCGGTGAAGCCTTGGCTGCAATCTTCCTTGTGGGAGAGGAACGTTTCATATCACTAATCGTTGCCGGGGGGGGCGGGGGTTGGGTTAATTAAATCACCTTTTTCCTTTACACTGAAGACATGGATTTTGATGGGTCTCTCTTTGGGGTTCTATTCTTTCTTTCTCCATATTTCTACAGCTGATCCTCCTGCCCATTTCGCAATGGGGGGGGGGGGGGGGGTTGGGTTAATTAAATCACCTTTTTCCTTTACACTGAAGACATGGATTTTGATGGGTCTCTCTTTGGGGTTCTATTCTATATTTCTACAGCTGATCCTCCTGCCCATTTCGCAATGAGCCATTCATCTCGCAGTCAAGATCCTCTTGTGTCTAAAAGGTATGGGACCAACCTTATGTGACTATAAAAAAAAAAGAGTGCGCTACCCTGTTTGTTGCAGCCCTGTTCCCACCAAGCACTCCAGAAAGTCTTCAAGACGCTATGACAACGAAGACAGTCCCGAGCGAGAGTCACGTTCTTCATGTCATAAGTCTTCCAGGAGATCGGGGTCTAGAAGAGGTCATCGCTCTCCCTCATCCCCATGTAGAGGGTTAAACAAGAAGTGTTGGGCATGTGGCACTGTACCACTCCCTGATAAATTGGTCTGTAAGGACTGTCTCAGGTACTACGCAGCTAACCGAAGGCTAGAGAGCCGTCAGGTGGTCGATCTGCTCAAACAGACCATGGAGGACTCTTTCTCAGAGCTGGCGGCCATAATCCTCACCCATGCGGCCTCTCATGTTGTTCAGGCACAAATAGCACAAGGCCTAGCAAATACCCCTAACCCCAACATTCTGGGTGCAAAATGCCCCCGCGACATTTCAGAGGGCCCAGGACCCTAAAACCCCACCGACGATATCAGCATATCTAGATGCAGTATACCCACTACCTACTTAGAGGAAGCCAGGAAGTCATAAAACCACAAGTGAGTAAAATAGCAGCCATCCAGGAATGGCCACGTCCTGCAAACAAAAAGCAGGTCAGGGCCTTTTCTTGGTATTGCGGGGTATTATATAGAAGATTTATCCCAAATTTTGCAACTATAGCTGCCCCTCTGACAGACCTTACGAAAGGGAAAGACTCTGTAATGGTGAAATGGTCCCCAGTAGCAGAGGAGTCTTTCCAGGTCTGAAGAAGGCTCTGTGTGCACAGCCAGTACTGTACACTCCTTCACCGTAAAACACAGGCCAGGTGTGGAGATGGGGAATGTAGATGCCCTGTCCCCGTGCACCCTTCCACCCCCCTGTCCCTCCCTGATAAATTGGACACACAAACAGGGATGGTATGTGAGGAGCCAAAAGGTTGGTATAGCGGCTAGGACTTTTGTTTGTTTATTTCTGTTTTGATATGTTTTCTGGAAGACTGTGCAGCACCTGTGTATGGACTTGTATTTAAATCAAATAAACCCAGCACTGCTCTAAACAGCTCATCCCAGGGAGCTTTGTCTCTTTCTCAGAAGTGTTGGGCATGTGGCACTGTACCACTCCCTGATAAATTGGTCTGTAAGGACTGTCTATGGCGGCCTCTCATGTTGTTCAGGCACAAGGCCTAGACCCCAACATTCTGGATCCTTCTTCGGGCAGTAAACCACTACCTACTTCAGGAAGCACAGCCAGACACCCTTCCTCTGAGGATCCTTCTGGAGAGTCGTCGGAGGAAACTGTACCTTCTGCTTTCAGTTTTTCCTTGGTCCAGCCATTTGTTGAGGCAGTGAAAAACGCTATTGGTAGGGAGGATCCGGAAGAGCCCCCTCAAAAGTCAAAGACTTATTTTCCTTTCCTCAAGAGAAAACAAGTGTTTTTCCCATTAATGGGAGAAATCAATGAAGTCATAGAGGATGAATGGAACAGAACAGACAAAAAGTTTTCCTTAGCCATCTGTCCAAGTTATATCCTTTAGCTGATAAGGATAAACAATCTTTAAGTTCAATGCCTGTGGTTGATGTGGCAGTCGTTCGGCTAGCAAAGAACGTGACTTTTCCGATGGAGGATTCAACATCATTCAAGGATCCCCTGGACAGACAAATTGATTTGGATCTCAAGCGGAGCTATCTAGCTGCAGGAGCAGCCTGCAGACCTGCCATTGCACTAACGTCTGTTTCTAACGCCATTAAGTCATGGACGGAAAACATAGAAGCAGCCTTCCGCCAGGATGTCCCCAAAGACGATATAATCAAAGCTCTGAAGGAGCTTAAGTTGGCAGCGGATTTTGTGGGTGAAGCAGCCATTGACACAGTCCGCTGTTAAGCTAACTCAATGCTACATTCGGAGGGCCATATGGCTGAAACCATGGACTGCTGATCTTGCATCAAAACAGAATTGGTGCTAGATTGCATTTGATGGCAAATCCCTCTTCAGAGAGAGGCTGGAGAAAGCAATTTCACGAGTAACAGGGGGAAAGTCTGGCTTGTTTCCTCAGGACATGAAGGCCCGGAGAACAAGAAATGATTTATCTTGCTTCCGAAAAGTCAAGCTCCAGAGATTTTAGGCAATCTTGCCCCTTTAAGGACAACAAGAGATCGTGGCGAGGCACTCAGTTGTCCTTTTTGGGTGCCAGACAGAACAAGACTCTCACTACTCCCCAGGAGGGGACGAAGTCTTTTTGACGCCAGAGGGGCGGAAACGCCCCCCAGTAGGAGCCCGACTAAAACATTTTTTCCCAGTCTGGGCTGCCAGGTGCCAGGACCAATAGGTCCTATCAAAAATTTGATACGGACATTTCTGGACGTTCTTTCATCAGCCTTCACACATCCTTCATGGAAACCCAGATTCCGACCTCTCAAAAGAAAGCTCTGGCCTTAGGTCAGTTTATGAAGTCGCTACAGCTTCAGGGGGCAGCAGTACCTGTCCCTCCATCAGAACATTTCACAGGTTTCTATTCCACCCTCTTCCTAGTACAGAAGAAAATGGGCGACTGGAGGCCTGTAATAAATTTGAAGAGACTCAACAGATACATTCATCTCAAGAGTTTCAAGATGGAGTCGCTGCAGACAATCATTCAAGTCATACAACCAGGAGATTAGTTAATATCAATAGACCCGCAGGACACCTACCTTCATGTCCCTATCCTACCATCTTTTCAAAAGTATGTAAGGTTCGCAGTGGGTCATGACCACCAGCAAATCTAGGCTCTACCCTTTGGACTATGCTCCTCCCCTTGGGTGTTTACGAAGGTGTTAGTATCTGTCCTGGCCCCTCTATCTGGACTACATCCTATTGTTATCAAACAATCCGGATCAACTTATAGCCCACAGAGAGATCCTTCTACAGTCATTGTCAGAACTAGGTTGGTTAGTGAATCACCGAAAGAGCCAGCTGATCCCAACGCAACAAATGATTTACCTAGGAGCAATGTTCGATACAGATCTGGCCACAGTCTCTTTACCTTAACAGAAGATGGAGGGCATCATTCAAAAGATGTTTAAGACCATACAGAAGTCCCACTTGTCAGCTTCACAATGTCTGAGCCTCATAGGCACCATGTCTTCTTTTACCTAGAGGTATGCATATGGGCTTATGTCCATATGGGCCCATGTATATTCTAGTATGTTTAGGTCTGGAGACATGCTTGGCCAGTCCATCACCTTTACCCTTAGCTTCTTTAGAAAGGCAGTGGTCGCCTTGGAGGTGTGTTTGGGGTTGCTATCATGTTGGAATACTGCCCTGCGGCCCAGTCTCCGAAGGGAGGTGGTCATGCTCTGCTTCAGTATGTCACAGTACATGTTGGCATTCATGGTTCCTTCAATGAACTAAAGCTCTCCAGTGCCAGCAGCACTCATGCAGCCCCACTATAACACTCCCACCACCATGCTTGACTGTAGACAAGACACTCTTGCCTTTGTACTTCTCACCTGACAACATAAGAACAAAACATGTTTATCTTGGTCTCATCCGACAATAGGACATGGTTCCAGTAATCCATGTCCTTAGTCTGTTTGTCTTCAGCAAACTGTTTTCGGGCTTCCTTGTGCAACATCTTTAGAAGAGGCTTCCTTCTGGGATGACAGTCATGCAGACCAATTTGATGCAGTGTGCAGCATATGGTCTGAGCACTGGCAGGCTGACCCCCCACTCCTTCAACCTCTGCAGCAATGCTGGCAGCACTCATAGTCTATTTCCCAAAGACAACCTCTGGATATGACGCTGAGCACATGCACTCAACTTCTTTGGTCAACCATGGCGAGGCCTGTTCTGAGCGGAACCTGTCCTGTTAAACCGCAGCATGGTCTTGGCCACTGTGCTGCAGCTCAGTTTCAGGGTCTTGGCAATCTTCTTATAGCCTAGGCCATCTTTATGTAGAGCAACAATTCTTTTTTTCAATCCTCAGAGAGTTCTTTGCCATGAGGTGCCATGTTGAACTTCCAGTGACCAGTATGAGAGAGAGCGATAACACCAAATTTAACACACCTGCTCCCTACACCTGAGATCTTGTAACACTAACAAGTCACATGACACCGGGGTTAGAAAATGGCTAATTGGGCCAAATTTGGACGTTTTCACTTAGGGGTGTACTCACTTTTGTTGCCAGCGGTTTAGACATTAATGGCTGTGAGTTATTTTGAGGGGACAGCAAATTTACACTGTTATACATGCTGTACACTCACTACTTTACATTGTAGCAAAGTGTTATTTCTTCAGTGTTGTCACATGGAAAGATATAATATGTGTGTGACTATCTTGGTTACTTGGGGAGCCACAGCCCAGTCTGAATAATGTGTCCGGGTTTCAGTCCACCTAAAACCCGGACACATAATTCAAAACCCGAACTGTCCGGGTGAATCCCGGACAGGTGGCAACCCTAATATATATATATATATAATATATATATATATATATATATATATTCTTTTCCCCTATCCTGCTATCCTGTGCCCCCTATCGTTACCCCTCTCCATCCTCATCTACCTCATATAGTCAGCTGCTGAAGTTGTAATAATGATAATGAAAATATTACGTTTTAGTTTTTATGTTTATACTCTATGTTTGTGATTTTTTAAATTTGTATATAATCATGTTGTTCATCTGGAATGATAATGTAGTTCAACCTACTAATGCCTATCACCGATATATACAATCCAGAGACATTTGGGCATTTCTAAGTGCTTTTAATACATATTTGGACTGGCCCCTCCCCCATGCACATTATATAAGGCTGCCCCTTGTAGTTCCATCATCCAGCTTGATAAAAGAGCGCGGCTGTCATCCGCAGTGCGCATGTTAAGGAAACATGTTGCATGCCAGTGACGTCATCTATCCTCGCCTCTGCACCTCCAGCGTTCCAAGCCTCATTATGAGCCTCGTTATGAGCCCTTCTCCACCGCGGCCAACTGTTTTCATCAGCGATGCAGAAGATAGCAGCGAACGAGGAAACACAGTTCTGATGGAACCCTCCCCCTCACTCTGCTGAGACTTACCAGATGACTTTTTTTAAAACCGCTTAAATGTGAGTTGACTACTGTTTGTGCTCAATAAATTTGTTATTCTTCTACACCCAGAAGTGCCTCTCCCATTTTGTCTATTGCAGTGCACTGGAACACAGTTTCTCTTCCCCTATGATGGCAGCCCTGGGTTGTAGATCCTTCCAATAACAACCTACCTTATGGTCTGTGGATTTTTTCCTTTATACCATATTGGACAATTTTATCTATTTATCTATATATATATTGTTGTATATCTCTTGTACCTGCCCCTTCCCACATGTCCTGTAATTGCTCCTGTTTTTATATACATTAGGACCTGAAGAAAATTTGGTCTCAGTCATTTGCGCCTGAACTTGTCTATACTGTTCTAAATAGAACTTGTCCTGTTAAATTGCTGTATGGTCTTGGCCACCGTGCTGAAGCTCAGTTTCAGGGCCTTGGCAATCTTCTTATAGCCTAGGCCATCTTTATGTAGAGCAACTATTATTTTTTTAAGATCCTCAGAGAGTTCTTTGCTATGAGGTGCCATGTTGAACTTCCAGTGACCAGTATGAGAGAGTGAGAGTGATAACACCAAATTGAATACACCTGCTCCCCATTCACACCTGAGACCTTGTAACACTAAAGAGTCACATGACACCGGGGAGGGAAAATGGCTAATTGGGCCCAATTTGGACTTTTTTTTTACTTAGGGGTGTACTTACTTTTGTTGCCAGCGGTTTTGACATTTAGACTGTGTGTTGAGTTATTTTGAGGGGACAGCAAATTTACACTGTTATACAAGCTGTACACTCACTACTTTACATTGTAGCAAAGTGTCATGTCTTCAGTGTTGTCACATGAAAAGATATAATAAAATATTTACAAAAATGTGAGGGGTGTACTCACTTTTGTAAGATACTGTATGTCCCTATAACAATCAAGAACATTGTATGGACTTTAAATTTATAGATAGCTACAGATTCTAAGAAACTCTTGTGACATACCATGTTATATCCTAATACTTGTGAATGCCAGTGTTGATTTTAGGATTGAACACCTAGTGACAGCTCAAGTTTCTAAATCTGTGATTCATCTCTTATGGTAATGACTAGGGACATTACTGCTAAATTCATCATCAAAGTATCTTTTTCCAACTCTATGTTTCACATCTAAAATATTTTGGCTCTTCTCAGAGTCACAGATAAGATATTCCATAGCAGTGAGTGTTGCCAACCCATAATTTTAACAAGGGGTGTTTATGGGTTATACAGTGTCTTCTGTATTCTCTGTTTTTTGCACCCCCAGAGACTGAAAGTAACTACTTGTTAAAATTCGGACAAAATTTTTCAATTACAACTTTGGATTGAGTACATAGAAGGGGTGGAATGATGCTGCTGTGTTAATACCACCTCTATGAAAAAAAAAAAAAAAAAATTTACTATTTTAAAAGTCTCAGGCCAAGCATTTTTCTTTCTAGTTCACATTGCATATTGCCATTAGTATACCTAGGGTAGAGCAGGGGTGTGGTCAACACGTGGCACAGCCAGCTAAAGAGTGCTCTGGATCTACAAACACAGGGTTTTTCAGCTAGTTGACAAGGTAGGGAAGGCACTTAGCAGTAGCATGAACACAACTGGAAGGAAGGTAACCAGATTTGGCTGTTGTAAGGGGGCTCTGAAAGCTAAGAGGTGGCAGTGTGGTTGACATGTATGGTTGGTGTGCGTGGCTGGTGTGTTTCTTTCACTACTTACTTTTTGTCTAACCAAACTAAAGGCAAAACCATTTTTCATTTTGGCTAGAGTAAGGCAGGGTTAACCCCTGTCAGCTATAATTTGTCATCTGTGTCCAATTTGAGAGTTTTCTCTTCACTTCCTATCCTTAACCTAAACAGGAAGTGAGAGGAAATCCCTCCAAAAATGAGGGAATCCCTGGTTGTCTCTAGGGTCACCAGAACTAGTTTCTCCATTGAAAGAATGTACCCTTATTGCTGTTCTGCTTCCCCCACTTCACTGTCCAATCGTAGGGGGGAGAGAAGCAAGCTGCTCAGTGGCCACAGTGAATTCCCAGGCCATGCAGCTTCCATATCCTAAAAGGCCACTATCCAGAGCTACAAGCCACCCCAACTCCAAGTCTTTGGTCCCCAAAGAAACAGTGATGGTAATTGCAAACTAACTAAACTTAAAGTATAACTAAAGGCAAAACTTTTTGTTCCTCCTGATGCCCTGCCCGGGACGATTCAGACCTTCCTCTGTGAGGAGGATCATCACTGATAGAAATTCAATAAATTCATCCTGAATCTTCTCCGTTTCATACTGACCCGCAATTGGTACAGTTTCAAAGACTCCCACTACCTCCAGATACAGGGTGTGGCCATGGGCACGTGCTGTGCACCTGCCTATGCCAACCTGTATCTTGGGGGTTGGGAGCGTGATCTCTTTGCCAATGAACACCTGTCCAATTTTACAAATCATATTTTGTGCTGGATGCGTTACATTGATGACGTATTTATCATTTGGACAGACACTAAAGCCTCATTGTATGCTTTCATTGAGTCATTGAACAAAAATCGGTATAATTTAATATTTACTTACAATTGTGACAGGCAAAAAAAAAATTTTCTTATTAAATCTTCATTATTTCTTAAAGCTTTTAAACATTACAACAGATCAGCAAAACAAATTACATTATCTGTATATTATACACGTTATTTCTTTACAATACTACACTCTAATTACAGATAATCTCCATAATACCAATTTAACATCCCTAACAGAACAAACAAACAACCAAACAAACAAACAGACCAACCAACAAACAAGCACACAAAAAGGGGAAAAAAAGCCACATCTCACCCCCCCTCTCCTCCACCCCTCCCTACCATCACTATCGGTCCTCCCATAAACTGTAAGGCGTCCTCTCCAGACCATATTTGCCCACCTTATTATGACCTAGATCATTGCCATGATATTCTAGGGTAGGCCAAAGAAAAAAAGGAATGCAAAAGGGGATGGGGTGAGGGAAAAAGGGAAGTGGAGAGGGGGAAATGGCAGGATATTAGTAATGTTAGCCGATTTAAGTTAAATCGACATTCGATCAGGCCAATATGTGGTAAGAAAGTCGCCGTAGCTAAATATGCATGCAAAATTGGAGAAAATCTGGAACAGGGAACTCTGGACCAGAAAAAGAAAAGAAAAAGAAAAAGAAAAGCAGCTACTTTGTGGAGACATTAACTGATCGATTCACGGCAATTAATTAAAGTGAAGTTTATTTATTTGTACACTCACGGGTGTGCTTCCCATTAAAAAACTTTAGACAGATCAACATTAATTTGTTGAATCACAATTGCCAACATACCGACAACACAAAACAAAACAAAAACGGACACCATGTAACAACAAATGCACCATGAAGAACAACAGCGTTGGACTAAATCAAATATAAGGTACCTGATTATATATGGGGGGTATATTGGTAATCCATTTGAATCGGGTCAAATAGGTAACCCACAGGTACCTTAATTAATGCTAAACACTCTAGAGCATGATTGGAAAACAGGTATCAATTAATTAATTAGCGACACATCAGGATAATACCACATAAGGAATATATTAATTCAAATTTATGTCATTGTTAATTCAAATGAATGTCCTGGAGAAGTCATCGCTATAAGGAAGAAAAAGCATATTCAATTTCAAATATTGCAATTTGTAGCTTTTTTGATCTGTGAGATCTGAGTTGTAACACAAATTATTGACAAAGTGTTCCTAATTGTTTTCCAAATAAACGCCACTGGCACGGCTAAGAAGTAGATTGGTATTGAAGGCTTAATTACTTGAGGTATATCAATTGAAAGTCAATCGGTTCTGATAACCTTTTTTTAGTTAGTATGTTGAAAATTAGCTGTCCCAAGCAACTCAACAGGCTGTTTAATCATATGGAAAATTTTCAACGAGCCAGAAATCTCAAAGTCATGCAGCATGGATTCAGTTCAGGCTGAAAGAGCTGCTTGCTGGTAACAGTAAGAACTTTACTGCAAATTTTTGAAAAGACAATTGGTTTACATTACCACATCGTCGGCGTCTCACATGTGGAGAAATATCAGTTGCTTCAAATCAAAGATCCGTAACCGATTGGTCCGCAGTCCTTGCTGGGTTGAAGTTTTGACGCGCGCTGACCAGCGCTGGATGGCCGTTAGATATTTAGCATGCCTGGTGGTTAAGGGGAAGGCCAGTGGGTGGCTTGATATCAAGCAATAAGTACCGAGTAGAGTACCTCAAGTTTAGGGGCCGACTGAGTTCCGGGCTGGGCGTACGGGGCTCCGTTGCGGAGACACCGCTCTGTGTGTGCAAGTCCGCTGTGATCACATGGTACACCACGTGACGCGTTTCGCTGAGGGCGTAATTGCAGTAGCTTCTTCCGACGTGATGTGGGAAGGTGCCTGTGATGCCTTTTTATGCTGATAATCAACATATTACAGCTGGTGTTAATGAGAGAATGGATTTGTGTAGACAGCTATTGTGACCATTCTAACCAGGTCCTTGTTTACTTGGATGATTCACCTAAAGTTGTAAAAACAATTAGATTGTTGTACCCTAAATGTTACATAAGTAATTTTGGTTAGAAGAAAGGGGTGTGCACCAAGGGCATGGCATGGGAAAAACATTTAATTGTAAAACAAATAGTTGAATTCTTTAAGAAAAAACACATAAAGTTTATTTAGGCAGATACCGCGCCAGCTGGCAACTAAAGAACATTTAGCCAGATGGAGCGCTCATTTAAGGCTAGGTGAGATATTGACCAAACAGTAAGAGAAATTAGAAAAGTTATATATATATATATATATAGATATGAAAATGAAAATGAAAATTAAGGAGAATTTGACCTGCGACTTGTATTTAGACACTATAGTAAGCAAACTCAAAGAGCACAATGAAAAAATAAATAAATAAGTAAATAAATAAAGTGGCCATTTAATGTAAATGGCAGCACGGAAATTTAACTTGTGAGTCGCATGAATGGACTATAAAAACCAGAAAAATGGGGCCAGTATGAATAGATACTGTGCCCATAAAAAACCGCCATTGAATATTGTGATGCAAGAGTTGTACATTAAGTAAAACCCACATTTAAGCTAATTAGCTAAATATGTAAATGTACTTAAGGATATTTACAAGCCTAATTAATTTAGCATATCCAATTTTAGCATAGTGGGATATAGTTTACAAACAGACTGAAATTACAGAAAGGCCTGTAGATTTAACTCAGTATTAAGGCCTAGTGGAACTAAAGATTTTAAACGGTATACCCACCATTTTTCTTTCTGAAGGAGTATCTTATCGAAGTCACCACGTCTTTGTGGTAGCTTTAAAAGATAAATTCCTTTAACTAATAGCCCCGTTGTGTCGCCTCCATGATGGGTAAAAAAATGCTTAGCAAGAGGTTTTTCAGGTATTTTACCTTTTTCACGTATTTCTCTTAGATGTTCACCTATACGTATTTTTAGGGAACGTTTGGTTTTACCGATGTAGATCTTAGGGCAAGGACACGTGATCATGTAGATGACCCTAGTACTTGAGCAGTTGATAAGGTCAACAATTTTGAAGTTGTCCCTACCAAGTGCATCAGAAAAGGAGGAAGTGCGATGTACGTAGGGACAGATCTGGCACCTAGTACAAGGGAACATGCCCTTGGCTCTAGGGTAGTCGGAAAGCCAGGTTGAATCAGCTTCTTTGACAAATTCAGATTGTATCAGGGTATCCCCAATACTCCTCGCACGTCTGGCGACGAGCTTGGGTGCATCACCCACAATCTTGGCCAGGGTAGGAGAGCATGTCAGGATCCCCCAGTGTTTTTCTAAGGTCCGACGGACCTCGTTCCATTGGGACCCATAGGTTGTAATAATTCTTACGGGTTCTGGGGGAGTAGCCTGAGATGACAAGAGAGGTGGTCTATTTTTGTTCACAGTTTCCAATAAGCTTGTTCTGTCCCTTAAGGCCGCTTTCTTTTTGGCTCTCTTAATCTGGTTATGGGAGTAGCCCCGTTCCCGAAATCGATGATATAAATCAGCGCTCTCTTTTTTATATTGAGCTGGGTCCGAACAGTTTCTTTTGATGCGAAGAAACTGCCCTACAGGGATCCCATTTTTCAACCATTGAGGGTGATGGCTTGAGGCGTATAGCAGTGTATTTGCTGCTGTCGATTTTCGGAACGTGCTAGTGCCCAAAAGACCATTTTCCAAAGAAACTTTCAAATCAAGGAATGGCAACGAAGAACGATCATAATTATAGGTTAGCCTAATGTTTCTGTGGTTAGAATTAAGCTGCTGCATAAATTTGTGTAAATCGTCCAAGGAGCCTCGCCAGATCATCAAAACATCATCGATGTACCGCAGCCAGGTCTGTACGTGGCTGCGGTACATCGACGAAGGATACACATCCTCCCTCTCCCATTGGCCCAAATGGAGGCAGGCGTAAGATGGAGCCCAGGCTGCACCCATAGAGGTGCCCTGTATCTGATGATAATAAGTCGTGAGAAATTGGAAAAAATTGTTGGTTAGAGCTAATTTTAATAGATCAATAAGAAACTCATTTTGGTGACAAGCATATGGATATGCTGTCTCCAAGAAACTAGAAACTGCCTCAATACCGATTTGGTGAGGGATGGATGTGTATAACGATTCAACGTCTATGCCGACTAGCCACACCTCATCGGGGTTGGAGTAAGGATCCTGACTGGAAATTATGGACAATACATGTCTGGTATCTTGCACATAGGACGGAAGGCCCTTGACCATATCCTGTAGTAATGAATCCAGGTACCGTCCTATTCTTTCTAAAGGGCCCTGACAGGCTGATACAATTGGGCGCCCGGGGGGATTTTCCAGATTTTTATGGATTTTAGGTATAATATAGAAAGTCGGTAAATTGTATTCAGAAACAACAAGATATTGGAATTCTTTTTTGGTCAAGAGGCCTTCCTCTCTAGCGAAAGTAAGCTTCTCATTAAGATCATGCACAAGGTTTGGGAAAGGATCCCTATCAAGTACGTTGTATGTATTTCTATCGTTTAATAAACGTTTAACTTCTTTCTCATACATGGTTTCTGTCATCAATACGACATTACCGCCCTTGTCACTTTTCTTAATTACAATATTTTTGGTTTTTTGTAAATCTGATAGAGCATATCTCTCTGCACTGGTAAGGTTGTCCTGGGGAGATCTGTTCCAGTTTATCTTTTCTAGGTCACATTGGACCAATTCCAAAAAAAGGTGCAGCCATCTGTTCTTAGACAGCGGGGGCATCTTTTGTGACCTTATTCTCAGGTTAGATGGCCGTCGTATAAGAACAGAAGGTTCGGCATTGTCATCATTTTCATCCAACAAAGATATTAAAATATCAATTGCTTTTTCGTCGTTGTTTAAATGATTAGTGGCCAATGGTGCTGGACTAATTTGGTCACTATATAGAGAACGGAAAAAAACTTTACGTAAAAATAAGGCAACATCTTTGTAGACTATAAATTCGTCCATACTTGCTGTTGGGGAAAAGGACATTCCCTTCTGTAGTAGTCTTATATGGTCATTAGTCAGTGTCATATTGGTCAAATTGACCACTTTTAGATCATTTATATTTTGTGAAGTTGTCTCATGTAGGCTAGCAGGGGCTAGTTTCGTTTTTGGCTCCGGGTATATGTGCGCACCTTGCTTTCCTTCAGTTTTGGTGCTATCAAGGTTTTTTCGGGGGGGGATGGTACCTGACTGTCTGGTTTTGCCACCCCCGTCTGGTCTAAAAAAATAACGTTATTGTGTGTTTCTTCGTCAGAACCGTTTGATTTAGATCGTCTATTTCGCGATTTCTGTCGATATCCTCTTCCCCGGGATTGACTCCTACCACGTTTGATCGTCAGATCAAAGGCTTGGTCACTCTCAAAATCAGTAACATCCCGTCTGAATTTGGCCTGTTTACTGATTTTTAAATTTAACTGTACTTTCTCAATTTCTTTTTTAATGCTATCATTTTGTCTTATAAATTCATCATTATCCTTAAAAGACTCCAAACTACTGGCACTTTCTGTAATTTGTTCCTGTAGGGTGATCAACTGATTTTTTTCTTCCTCAACTATCAATTGCATAATTGCTACCCCATGTGTAATGCACAGCTCTCGCCATTTTGGGAGGAATCTATCGGTGTGCAGGTGCTCTGCTGGAATAGTTTTGTCTCGTAGGCCCCTAGGGACTATACGATGGCTTATATAATTTTCTAAAGAGGATACATCCCACTTTCGATTTAAATGTTTGATAAGTAATTTTTTATGTTCTTTGAATTTGCTTTTAATTTCTAACTCCTGATCAAAGGATTGAGGAGTATTAGATTGAAATGCGGTTTTAATTTCCTGGTCTATCTCATCACCTAACATAAAAGCCATGCCCTGGCCACACAGAAAAAAAAATATATATAATGGGAATTGTGATTTCCTCTGTTAAAGATGGGAAGCACACAAATATTAACTTATCCTGCCGTATAGACCTTAATGATCATAAAATTATTACAGAAATGCAAAAGGGGATGGGGTGAGGGAAAAAGGGAAGTGGAGAGGGGGAAATGGCAGGATATTAGTAATGTTAGCCGATTTAAGTTAAATCGACATTCGATCAGGCCAATATGTGGTAAGAAAGTCGCCGTAGCTAAATATGCATGCAAAATTGGAGAAAATCTGGAACAGGGAACTCTGGACCAGAAAAAGAAAAGAAAAAGAAAAAGAAAAGCAGCTACTTTGTGGAGACATTAACTGATCGATTCACGGCAATTAATTAAAGTGAAGTTTATTTATTTGTACACTCACGGGTGTGCTTCCCATTAAAAAACTTTAGACAGATCAACATTAATTTGTTGAATCACAATTGCCAACATACCGACAACACAAAACAAAACAAAAACGGACACCATGTAACAACAAATGCACCATGAAGAACAGCAGCGTTGGACTAAATCAAATATAAGGTACCTGATTATATATGGGGGGTATATTGGTAATCCATTTGAATCGAATCAAATAGGTAACCCACAGGTACCTTAATTAATGCTAAGCACACTAGAGCATGATTGGAAAACAGGTATCAATTAATTAATTAGCGACACATCAGGATAATACCACATAAGGAATATATTAATTCAAATTTATGTCATTGTTAATTCAAATGAATGTCCTGGAGAAGTCATCGCTATAAGGAAGAAAAAGCATATTCAATTTCAAATATTGCAATTTGTAGCTTTTTTGATCTGTGAGATCTGAGTTGTAACACAAATTATTGACAAAGTGTTCCTAATTGTTTTCCAAATAAACGCCACTGGCACGGCTAAGAAGTAGATTGGTATTGAAGGCTTAATTACTTGAGGTATATCAATTGAAAGTCAATCGGTTCTGATAACCTTTTTTTAGTTAGTATGTTGAAAATTAGCTGTCCCAAGCAACTCAACAGGCTGAATTAACAATGACATAAATTTGAATTAATATATTCCTTATGTGGTATTATCCTGATGTGTCGCTAATTAATTAATTGATACCTGTTTTCCAATCATGCTCTAGTGTGCTTAGCATTAATTAAGGTACCTGTGGGTTACCTATTTGATTCGATTCAAATGGATTACCAATATACCCCCCATATATAATCAGGTACCTTATATTTGATTTAGTCCAACGCTGCTGTTCTTCATGGTGCATTTGTTGTTACATGGTGTCCGTTTTTGTTTTGTTTTGTGTTGTCGGTATGTTGGCAATTGTGATTCAACAAATTAATGTTGATCTGTCTAAAGTTTTTTAATGGGAAGCACACCCGTGAGTGTACAAATAAATAAACTTCACTTTAATTAATTGCCGTGAATCGATCAGTTAATGTCTCCACAAAGTAGCTGCTTTTCTTTTTCTTTTTCTTTTCTTTTTCTGGTCCAGAGTTCCCTGTTCCAGATTTTCTCCAATTTTGCAAAGAAAAAAAGGCCAGTCCCGCAGCCATTACCCAGGGTCCCCATAACTTGACTAGTATATCTATTCTGCCCCTGTTCTTATACACCTGTTGTTCTATTAATATTGTCGCATTTACCTGAGAACACCATTCCTCGAATACTGGTCTATTAGAAGACATCCATTTTCTAGCAATTATCTTACGAGCTATAAATAGTAGTCTGCCAATTGGTATTAACTTGTCCCATGGATATAGCTCTTCATTAACATAGCCCAGTAGACAAGTCTTTGGTTCCACTTCTATATGAGTATTGTAACCTCAATTAATTGTGGACACCACCTCTCGCCAATATCTGACCAGCTTGGGGCAGTTCCACAACATATGGATCAGGTCAGCCGGGGCCTGCTTACACCTCGGACAGTCCGGGGTTTATCTCCTCCTCCACTTATATAACTTTTCCGGTGTCCTATATGTCCTGTATATAATAAACAATTGAGATAGGCATTGTGTATGTGAGATGGATACCAATGGGGCCCTCTTCAGAATATTTTGCCATTCATTCTCTGTTATACCCCCCAGGTCTATCTCCCAACCCTTTCTGCCTGGGGTATCTTTAAAATCTTGATACTTCCTCATAAGTTGACTATAAGCTAATGTAATTAGACCTTTCTTTTTTTCCTTAGCCCCCGCCAACAAAGACATCAATGGCATAGATCTTATATTCATCCCGACACCTTTAAACTGCAAGTTAACTGCATGTTGCAGTTGTAGATATTTATAAAAGTTATTATGATATAGTTGATACGACTCCTGTATCTCCTGAAATGAATGCATAACATTTTGAGCATAAGGCTGCAAAATATATTGTATTCCTTTAGAACGCCAATACTCAAACCCTTACAGTTTACATAACTCTTCATATCACCTATTCCCCCAAATTGGTGAGAATTCTGACACCCCTTCATATTTCATTATACGTCTCATTTCTTGCCATATTTTATTCATAAGAACCAGTGTTGGTCTAGACTGAATACACGCAAATGATCCAGATTCTAACTGGGCTATGAGATTATAATACGAGCAGTGACTCAAAAGCACAGCCTGTATGGGGTCTCTCCAATCTATCATCCCCCATCCAGCAAAGTGCTGCAGTTATAGAAGCTATAAAATACATTCTCTGCTGCTGTACCACTAGCCCCCCCCCCCCCCCTTCCTTAGTACGCTGAAGGATAGCCAGTTTTATCCTAGGGCTTTTCTCTTTCCACAATAACCTTCGGAACCAGAAGTGTATTTTCTTAAACCATTTTAAAGGAATCCATATGGGTGAGTTGTGTAGCACATACAACAGTTGGGGAGACCAGAACATCTTTATAAGGTTTGCTCGACCTACCACTGAAAAAGGCAACTTAGACCAGGCCAAACTCTTTTGTTTAAATTTGTCCAGATTAGGATTCAGATTATGTTGTCTTTCACCCTTAGGGATATCCATATTGCTAGATATTTAAAGGACGTCACAACTTTTATTTGCTGAACCTCACTTGATATACTTAAATTGGGACCATCTATTCTATAGGAAATAAAACGGATTTGTCCCAGTTAATGACAAATCCTTTACAGAGATCAAGGAGTTATCCGTATCTCCTAGAAACAACAAAGCATCGTCCGCATATATAATGATATTTTCTCGGTATGTGCTCCTCGAATAAATCCACAAATATCCTCGGACTGCGGTATCGCTTCTGCTAATGGTTCTACAGCTAATGCAAATAACAGAGAGGACAAGGGGCACCCCTGCCTCGTGCCCCTTGATAATGTAAAGAATTCTATCACATGCCCATTGATTCGCATGTAAGCCCTTGGAGCTGATTATAATAATTTAACCCAGCGTATAAATCTATTTCCCAGGCCAAATCTACCCAACACCTCCCACAAATATGTCCACTCGACGCTGTCAAATGCCTTTGCAGCATCGAGTGACAGAATAGCTCTCTTCCCCATGTTATCTGTTGGTAATTGCATATTCAAATATAATCTCCTTAAAGCGGAAGTAAACCCATCGATTTAACAGTCTAAAAAAAAAAGGCATGCCGTGAATGCTAACTGCACATTGGCTGTGCTCTCAACCAAACAGTCAAACCATCCAATGGATGGTGTCATAACGGATCACATGTGCAGCACTGTGGCAGTTGAAGATTAAACAGAGGCAAAGATGGCAGCTTCCTTGGCTGAAAACGATAGGGGGGTTTACTTCCACTTTAAATTTGTCACTGTAGACCTGGTATGTATGAAACCAGATTGATCTGGGTGAATCAATCCCTGTATAAACTTACCCAGTCTCTTCGCCAAGATTCTTGCCAGAATCTTAACGTCTGAGTTCAACAAAGATTTCGGATGTTAAGATTCTGGGATCAGAAGATCCTTATCCGGCTTTGGCAGTACAATAATGCAAGCATCATTCATAGAGTCTGGGAGTTTAAAAGATTCCCACGCCTCATTTAATACCTTCAATAATTCCGGTAGCAAAACATCTCCATATTGTTTATATATTTCTGATGGTAACCCATCTAAACCTGGTGCTTTATTAATCGGAGATTCTGCCATCGCCCATTCTAATTCCTCCATATTCAGAGCTGCATTAAGTTCACCTCTTACCATGGTGGACAGAGATGGTAGCTTTAGAGGGTCTAGAAATTCTCTAAAGCCCCATACACACGGTCGGATTTTCCGATGGATTCTGTCCTATCGGACAATGTTGTCGGAAATTCCGACCGTGTGTAGGCACCATCGGACATTTTCCATCGGATTGTCCGACAACAAAGTCCGATCACACCAATTCCGATCGTGTGTAGCGAATTCCGATGGACAAAGCGCCACGCATGCTCAGATCACATTACAAGACCAAAGCTATTGGCTACTAGCCTCTACGTAGTCCCGTCGTAGGCAACAAACGTCACCACATTCAGAATGATCGGATTTTCCGACAACTTTGTCCGACCGTGTGTATGCAACACCAGTGTCGGACTAAATCCGTCGGACAAAATCCGATGGATTTTGTGGTCGGATTTTCCGACCGTGTGTATGGGGCATTAGACATAGCATGGGGAAATCTGCTTTACTCTGATACAAATTGCTATAAAAGGAGAATAAACTGTTCATTATTTCATTTTGATCATGTGTAACCTCGCCCCCCTATTGTACATATAGCAGATATATACTCTCTTGAGAATTTGCTACTACCGCTTGCATATGACTTGGTCTCTCATCCTTCTCAAAACCATGACATCTGGGGAGAAAGCAAGCCTGATCAGCCTTATCCAGGGCTGTTTGGTTAGATTGCAACGTTATATCTCTCCAGGCGCATCGGTTAGAGGGGGTTGGATCTCGTATGAACTGGGCTTCCCGTTGCTGCACCTCCACTGCCAATGCCAACTCCCATTCTAAATCAACTTTTTTACGAACGCTTATTGCCTTCAAAAGAACCCCTCTTAACCACTAGCCTACCGCCCACTGTCATATGACGGCGGGACAGTATGGCTCTTGTTCTGGGCGGATGGCATATGACGTGAGCCCATTTAAACAGGGTATGCACGCGATCGTGTGCGCGCAGCCGTGTACTGTCGATGGTGGCGTGTCACAGAGACACTGCTCGTCACCGGCAGGGGTGAACAGCCACTGGGCGTGGCTGTTTACCACGTGATCGGCCGTGAGGAAGTCACGGCCGATCACATATGGTAACACCCCCACTTTACACAGCGCATGCGCGCGATTGTGAGCGTGCTGCGCGTATCCGTCGGTGGCGAGCAGTGTTGCCATTGGTCAGGGCTGTGTACCACGTGATCAGCTGTGATCCATTCACAGCCAATCACTAAATGTAAACATAGAGCTGTAACTAACTGTTACCAGCTCTTCTCTCCTCACACACAGTTTCCAGTGTGAGGAGAGAAGAGCCAGGAGCAGTGAGTTACAGATCTATGTTTAGTAGTGTCTGCACCAACACCACACCTGTCCCATTGCCCCCCCCAATTGTCATCTGTCACCAAACAGTCACCACAGTCACCCCATTAAAGTGCACCTGTCACATTAGAGACTGCCATCAGTGACAATCAGCGGTGCAACCATCACCCATCAGTGACCGTGCCCTGTCACCCGTCACCCATCAGTGACCGTGCCCTGTCACCCATCAGTGACCATCAGCGGTGCACCTGTCACCCATCAGTGACCGTGGCCTGTAATCCATCACCTGTCACCCATTAGTGACCGTCAGCGGTGCACCTGTCGCCCATCAGTGACGGTGGCCCATCACCCATCACCCGTCACCCATCAGTGACCATGGCCTTTCACCCATCACCCGTCACCCATCAGTGACCGTTG
Source organism: Lithobates sylvaticus (assembly GCA_028564925.1). NCBI lineage: Eukaryota > Metazoa > Chordata > Amphibia > Anura > Ranidae > Lithobates > Lithobates sylvaticus. The sequence continues at coordinate 183,927,396 of CM053027.1, read as the reverse complement.
TCTGTCACCCATCTGTGACCATCACCCGTCAACGTCTGTGGCCTGTCACCCATCAGTGACCATCGCCTGCCACCCATCAGTGGCCATCTCCCGTCACACCATCATCACCTCTCAGTGAACGTCACCTGCCACCCATCCCACAGCCCATCAGTGACTGTCACCTGCCACCCATCTGTCACCGCACATCTACCCGCCACACAGCCATGTCCAAAAGTGTATATACCAGTGAGGAGGCATTCCAGATCCTCTCCATGATTGATGAGAGCACCGGGGAGTTCTCATCAGATTCCAATTCTAATTCAGAATCAAATTCGACATTTGAACCAATCGAGAGTAGTAATGATTCGGATGAAGAATGGGTCCCTCCTAAAAGGGCACGGCACTCTGGAAACCAGGCAGCCGGCAGCAACCAGGATTATATTCCCAGGCCCAGTACCAGCGCTGCCGCCAGCAATAGGCCCTAGGAACAAAGGCCCAGTACCAGCGCTGCTGCCAGCAATAGGCCCCAGGAACAAAGGCCCAATACCAGTGCTGCCGCCAGTGATAGGCCCCATGAACAAATGCCCAGGCCCAGTACCAGTGCTGCCACATCACGCCTGAGTACCAGCACAGGAAATTCAACTCCCCCAACTACTGGAGTGTCACATCCCCCAAGAGCCAGGGCTGCTACATACATGCCAGATGGTCTTGCCAACCCAACATGGCTGCCTTCCGACTCGGGATCACCAATTATTCCCCCTTTCACAGCACAGCCAGGTGTGCAGGCCAACACCCAAAATTTCACAGAGATCGATTGCTTTCATCTGTTTTTGCCCATCACTTCGCTGCAATTCATTGTGGACCAGACTAATTTATATGCCCAGCAGTATATTGCCAACAACCCCCAATCATCTTATGCCCGTCCGTTTGAGTGGAGAGATCTGAATTTGGAGGAGTTCAAATTGTTTTTGGGCCTCACCCTAAACATGGGGCTTACAAAAAAAAATTAAGGACACGCCTATTTGTCCACCAACCCCATCCACCACATTCCCATGTATTCTGTCGTAATGCCCAGGTCCCGATATGAAATGATTATGAGATTCCTTCATTTTAACGACAACACCCAGTGTCCTCCCAGCAATCATCCAAATTCCGATAAGCTATATAAAATTCGCCCACTGATAAATTTATTTTCCCAACGATTTGCAGAACTCTATGTCCCCGAGAAGCATATATGTGTGGATGAGTCCCTGGTATCATTTTCAGGCTGGCTAGGAATAAAACAATATATTTCTAGCAAAAAGGCCAAATAGGGAGTCAAGCTCTGTGAGAGAGTCACTGGATATCTTTAGGTGTTCCACATATATGAAGGAAGAGATTCTCAGCTCCAGCCCCCTGAGTGCCCGGCCTACATGGGCACAACTGGAAAAATCGTATGGGACCTGGCTTACCCACTTCTGAAAAAAGAATATCATATATACCTTGACAACTTCTATACTAGCCTGCCCCCTTTCAAACACCTATACATCGAAAAAAAAACCTGGCCTGCGGAACCTCCAGAAAAAATAGGAAGGGCTTCCCTCAATACATAGTAAATAAAAAGCTGCGAAGGGGGGGGGGGGGGGGGGGGGGAGAGCAACACTGAGATGCAATGAAGTGCTGGCCTTGAGCTGGAAGGATAACAGGAACGTGCACATGATGTCCAGCATTCACGATGACACTGAAAAGCCGAAATGTGTCCAAGATTATAATCTCTACATGGGGGGTGGATTTCAATGATCAAATAAATCAGGCCTATTTGTCAATAAGGAGGTCCCGATTCTGGTACAAGAAGGTAGCAATTTATCTCATCCATTTGGCCATTTATAATTCCTACATAGTCTACACCAAATCCACAGAAATCCCTGCCCCCTTCCTAAAATTCATAGAAGTATTTACGTGCCTCATCTATCAACAAAGACCCCCCCCCCCCCCCCAGAAGACCTTCGCTCTGATGCTGTTAGCCGACTTCATGAACGCCACTTCCCGTACAACATTCCCCCATCTGAAGCAGGCCGAAGGCAGCAAAATAGATGTCATGTGGGCAGCAGAAGAGGGTTTCGAAAAGATACCAGCTACCATTGTCCCCAGTGTCCCTCCCAACCTGGCCTTTGCATTGGTGAACGCTTCGAACTTTATCATACATCCCTAAAATATTAGCCCATATTTTCCCCATTTTTATTATCTGTGCTGACCATTTTCCATGCTTCTCCAAATAACCATGCCACTGCATTCCACGTGAACTGACCCTGGCCTGCTTTTTGACTATGCCTCTGCCTACCGCTTGGACTTCTTGCATGTGAACTGACCCTGGCCTGTTTTATGGACTATGCTTTTGCCTACCACTTGGACTGATCTGTTGCCCTGCTACTGTAGTATACAGGGGTCTCACATATGTGAGGGGCTCTAGAATAGTTTCTCTGGATGGAGAAAACAATTTTTTTGTTTTCTCCAGGTTTTGTAATTTCCGGATTAGGGTCTGGAGTCCGGAGGCTTCATAGAGATTTGGGTGGGTTGAAGCCTCTACCCCTGTGCCCCTGTGCACAGGTCTCACCTGACTGTGGCCCTCAGCCTGCTGCTGACTTACTGCCATCATGCCTTTGCCTGCCGCATGAACGGACCACACCTCTGCCTGCTACCTGGACTATGCAAATAATTAGCTGTAGCAAGAGGTAGTGTGTTTATGAAGGGCTGGAGAGCAGTACAATAATAAGTGTCTGCAGTTAACAGTGTACCAGGACCAATATTATGGCTGTGCTGGCTGTCTCTGCCTGGACATTTTCTATGGACAAATGCTTTGGCTGTGCTGACAATATCCTTGTGCTGACCATAGACAATATTCCTGCCTGCTGCATGGATAATTACTATTGCTGTCGCTAAGCACATCCCTGACTGCTGCCTGGTGCTCTCTTCTGTAGACTCTACTAAAAGCACAGGTAATACTTTTTTTTTTTTTTACCCTTTCCGCAATAGAATTTATTTTGGATTGTAATTCTTGGTATATACATGCTATGTGTTAGAAATATGAAGGGCCTTCAAAAATGATAGGTTGCCAGGAAATGATCTATGTAATGTATGCTCCTAGAGCACCTGATGGTGCTACTTGGATGTTGGGCCTCTGTATGTGGCCAAGCTGTGTAAAAGTCTCACACGTGGTATCTCCATACTCAAGAGGAGTAGCAGAATGTATTTTGGGGTGTCATTTTTGCTATGTGTTGGAAATATCTTATAAATGGACAACTTTGTGTAAAAAAAAATGCGTTTTAATTTTTTTTCCACATTTTCCAAAAACTTCTGGAAAAAAAATAATCGTTCAAAAGACTCATTATGCCTCATAGATTATACATTGGGGTGTTTGCTTTCCAAAATGGTGTCATTTTGTGGGCAATTCCATTGTCCTGGTGCTCCAGGGCCTTCAAAAGTGTAATAGGTGGTTGAGAAATGAGATGTGCAATTAATGCTCGTAGATCGCCTGATGGTGCTATTTCAATGTTGGGCCTTTGTATGTGACCAGGCTGTGTAAAAGTCCCACACATGTGGTATCACCATACTCAGGAGGAGTAGAAGAATGTATTTTGGGGTGTCATTTTTGCTATGTATTTGCTATGTGTTGGAAATATCTTCTAATGGACAACTTTGTGTAAAAAAAAATGCGTTTTCAAATTTTTTCCACATTTTCCAAAAACATCTGGGAAAAAAAATAACCAATCAAAAGACTCATTATGCCTCATAGATTATACGTTGGGGTTTTTGCTTTCCAAAATGGGGTCATTTGGTGGGCAATTCCATTGTCCTGGTGCTCCAGGGCCTTCAAAAGTGTAATAGGTGGTTGAGAAAGGAGAAGTGCAATTTTTGCTCGTAGATTGCCTGATGGTGCTACTTCAATGTTGGGCCTTTGTATGTGGCCAGAATGTATTTTGGGGTGTAATTTGTTGTATGCATATGCTCTGTGAGAGAAATAACCAGTTGGTATGACAATTTTGTAAAAAAAAACAAAACTTAATTTTGCAAAGAATTGTGGGAAAAAATTACAACTTAAAAAAACTCACCATGCTACTTACGTAATACCTTGGAATGTCTACTTTCTAAAAAGGGGTCATTTGGGGGTATTTCAAATGTTTTCAATTTTCAGTGATTGGCACCATAGTTTGTAGACTCTATAACTTTCACAAAGACCAAATAATATACACTAATTTGGTTTATTTTTACCAAAGATATATAGCAGTATAAATTTTGACCAAAATTTATGAAGAAAAATTCCTAATTTTCTAAATTTTATGACAGAAACAAAGAAAAAGGCAATTTTTCAAAAAAATTTACGTTTTTTTTATTTATAGCACAAAAAATTTAAAACCCATTAGTGATTAAATACCACCAAAAGAAAGCTCTATTTGTGTGAAAAAAAGGACGCAAATTTCATTTGGGTACAGTGTTGCATGACTGAGTAATGGTCATTCAAAGTGTGAGAGCACCGAAAGCTGAAAATTGGTCTGGGCAGGAAGGGGGTTTAAGTGGTGGGTTTATGAGTTTATATTCAAATCAAAAATTCTCACTACAAAATCTACAGTTAAATACATTACAAGATTTTCCTCCCACAATGCTGGGAGGTGAACTGAGACCTTGTATTGATTATAGGGGTCTCGGTCATTTCACAATTAAGAATGCCTATCCAATTCCATTGATTACGGTGTTATTTGACCACCTCCAGGAAGCAATGGTTTTCACAAAGCTTGATTTGAGAGGGGCATACAATCTCATGAGGATTAAGGAGGGCAACGAGTAGAAAACTGCGTTTAATACCAGAACAGGCCATTATGAGTACCTTGTAATGCCTTTTGGCCTTTGTAATGCCCCGGCAGTTTTCCAGGAATTTATTAACGATGTCCTCCGAGATTTGTTGCAGTTATGTGTGGTGGTTTATCTCAACGATATCCTCATATTTTCCAAGTCCCTGGAGAGCCACCACACAGATGTCTGCTGTGTGTTTCAGAAACTAGAGAACAATCTCTATTGTAAATTGGAAAAGTGCGAATTCCATTGTGAACGGGTGAAATTGTCTTTTCCACGGCTGTTTTTTTTCGATGGACTTAGAGAAACTTTCAGCAGTCCTACAGTGGCCCCAACCCATGGGTTTACGTCCTCTGAAGCATTTTCTTGGCTTTGCCAACTATTATCAGAAATGTATTCGTAACTTCTCGTCTCTGGTCAAGCCCCTGACTGATATGACCAGAAAGGACGATAGCTCACAAAGTTGGTCTCCGGAGTCCATTAAGTCCTTTGAGAGTCTCAAGGCTGCCTTTGTTTCTGTTCCTGTGTTGGCACATCCTGATCCTACGTTACCTTTTATTCTTGAGGTTGATGCTTCTAAGACTGGAGTTGGAGCCCTTCTGTCTCCTACGTCCTACCTCTGAGAGCGCTATGCATCCTTGTGGCTACTTTTCCAAGAAATTGTCACCTGCGGAGTGCAATTACGAGATTGGTGATAGAGAGCTGTTAGCGATCATTTTAGCCCTGAAAGAATGAAGATATCTCCTCGAAGGTACCACTGTGTCGGTTCTCATTCTTACTGACTATAAGAACCTCACATTCTTGTCTGAGGCTAAACTCCTCTTTCCCAGAAGGGAGCGATGGGCTCTTTTCTTGTCTAGTTTCAATTACATTGTCTCAATCTTACTAGGTACTAAGGATGTAAGGGCTGATGCTTTGTCGCTTCAATTTTCCTCCACTTCCAAGATGGAGTCGGTTCCAGTTCCTGTTATTCCTCCTGATCGTATTCTGGCTACGGTTCACACCAGTCTCACTTCTCCTTTGGGTGACAAAATTCTTGCTGCTCAGGTCCATGCTCCTCTTGAGAAACCGTGTGACCTCTGCTTTGTCCCAGAGAGTCTCCGTACTGCTGTGCTCAAGACTTACTATTCTCTCAAAGCTGCTGGCCACCCTGGGAAGAATCCACTCTTTTGGGCCATTTCCCAACAATTCTGGTGGCCTAGTCTACGTGCTAATGTAACCGCCTTTGTAGATGCCTGTTCCATGTGTGCTCAGAGTAAGACTCCACGACACCTTTGCAGTGGGCCTCCTACAACCCATACCCAATGGAGAGGCCCTGGAACCACATGTCTATGGATTTCATTGTGGAGTTACCCAACTCCCAGGGCAACACAGAAGTTACCCACTTCTACGGAACTGGCTTCCATTTTTGCTCGGGAGATCTTTTGCATACATGGGCTACCCAAGGTGATTGTTTCGGACAGGGGTAGACAGTTTGTGTCCCGGTTCTGATGAGCCTTTTGTGCACAGTTGGAAATTCAGCTTGCTTTCTCCTTTGCATATCACCTGCAGTCTAATGGGGCCGCAGAACAAGCCAATCAGTCCTTGGAGTAATTCCTACATTGCTATATTTCTAACCATCATAACAACTACTCAGACCTCTTACCGTGGGCGCGTGATTCCCGACTGTCCCTGTTTATGGCGAACTATGGTGTCCAACCTTCCATGTTACCTGACTCATTTGTCCTGCAGAGTATTCCTGCGTTGGAGGAACATCTCCGTGGTCTTCGTTCCACTTGGGCACAAGTCCAGGCTTTGCGAAATGCTAATGATGGGTACAGACTCCATTCTGACCTTAGACGCCTGCCTGCACCTTCCTACCAGGTTGGGGACAGTGTCTGGCTGTCATCTCGCAACCTCCAACTTCGTGTTCCCTCTCTGAAGTTCGCACCTTGTTTTAATGGGCCTGTCCATATTCTTCGCACGATTAACCCAGTGGCTTGAGCATTAGACCTTCCGTCTAATATGTGTATTTCAAACCTTTGGTCTGCAACCGCTTTATCACCTCGGTGCCTCGTCCTCACCCTGTACAGGTTGAAAACCATGAGGAGTATGAAGCACAGTCCATTGTTGACTCAGTACATGCCCCTGTCCTCTACCGTGATTTACATAGACGTTTTCCCCTCAAGCCTGGTGGTCCTCCGAGGGGGGGGGGTCATTGAGGAGGGGGTACTGTCAGGGCTGGGCTCAACCCTTCCTTCTCAAAGCTGGCCACTCAGCTGTCGGCTTATTGCCAGCTCCTATCTCTCCACAGCGACTTACCTGTTGATGATATCCTGCTCGTCATTCCTGCCTACTTAAGCCGTCCAGTCCAGATGATCTCTGCCTTTGCCTTGGTCACATCTCTCGAGACGCTCTCCTGTGTTCATGTTAAAGACTTGCTTGGCTGACATTTCTTCTGGCTCCAGATTCTGCTTGCTGTTCTACTACGCTCATCTCTGGCTCCCTGACATTTTGACTTGTCTGACTATCCGTTCCGATTCCTGAACTCTGGCTATGTTTTGACTATGTTGACTATGTTGACTCTGTTTATGTTGACTCTGTTCAAAACTATGTTTTGACTATGTTGACTCTGTTTACCTTTTTTTATTATTATTAAACAAATGTGATTTGACTGTACTTCTGTCTCAGTCTGATTCATGGTTTCTGACATCCTGCTCCTGACGCATTGGTAAACTGCCGTCGCGTCAGGGACGATTTCGGCACATGCGCAGTAGCCTGTGGCCAGTCCGGACAATGTAATTTCCGGTTGGGATGATGTACGTCCGGTCGGGACATATATACAGAGATGCCACTGCATCTAGCTAGTCAGACCTACCTATACTTTGGTGACCACACACGGCGGTGCCCTCTTCCTCTATGTCCCTTCTATCCTACAAAAGGTAAGACTAGTCTGCTACCCTTAGCATGTCCTATTATATTAAAGCCGAGTGGCGCCATTACCAATGCTATTATCTGCTTCTCTCTAGCCTCTAGGTTACTGGCTATTAGAGTAAATACTCTCCTTTCTTTTGGCTAGTGGACATCCATGTTTACCCTATCAAAATCTAAGTGACTTTTGTTCACTGGCATCGCCATTGTATATGCACTTGCCATCTCTGTGTGTGTCCACCACCATTTTCGTGTTGAAATTCATGAGTATTAGCCTATCACTTTTGGGATTACGCTTTAATGCTGAGCTCATGGTAAGCTATTTTAATACTTAATAACACTTAATAACTTAATAGCCTCAATAATATATAAAAAGATGGATGACATTTCTGTTAATATATTGGCTACACACTATACAGTATATATATTCTTATTATATCTTTTTTCCCCCATAGACTTACAATCTTTTATGATCAAGGTATTGGGACAACTATCTGACTCTTAATATCCGATATTGTGATATCAATCTTTACACCCTGTTACTCTAAAATCTTCCTAGCTCTGTAAGTATCTGTCTTTTTAATGTATGTTGGCCATGTATATACATATATATATATATATTGTTACTATAGCATAATGATATATATGTTCCAACAGTTAGGTTTTGCTTCTTGTCCCTTTTGATTTTCACTTGTTCTGGGTTATTTGCATTGATGGACTTCAACAAATTGGATAGTTTATTGTTTACATGCATGTTTATAGTTGTGTCTGGATGATGTAATTAGTTTGTGTGTTTATATATATATATGCCCATAAAGAGTGCCCATCAGTGCCACCTATCAGTGCCCATCAGTGCTGCATATCAGTGCCGCCTATCAGTTCCCATCAGTGCTGCATATTAGTGCCTCCTCATCAGTACCCATCAGTGGCGTCTCATCAGTGCCACCTCATTAGTGCACATCAATGCAGCCTCATCAGTGTACATCAGTGAAGGAGAACATTTTTCAAAATTTTTAAATTTTTGGTCAAAATTTTTGGTCTTTTTTTCATTTGTTTAGCAAAAAAAAGCAAAAAACCCAGTGGTGAATAATTACCCTCAAAAGAAAGCTCTAACTGTCTCAAAAAATGGTAAAAATGTTGTTTGGGTACAGCGCAATTGTCATTCAAAGCGCAGCAGTGCTGAAAGCTGTTGAACCAGGTCTCTGAAATTCCACAAAATCCAAATCCTCCTCATACAACAGTATCTCGAGTTCCCATCTTGTCCGCCAGGCTCCTGAAATTGGTGAATATGCCACATAATTTAGACCGGTCGCATACTATCCTCTTATTGGATGTTCTGAGATTGCAACTAGGACTTGTTACTATACTTACCTTTATGTGCTTTAGTCAACCTACCACTAATGCCCCTTATACTACCCTCTGCACTGACTATCTCTACCTCTGAACCCCCCCACCCCCATCGCCTAGTTTAAAAACCCCTTTAACTTTTTGGCCATCTTTACTCCCAGCAGATCTGCACCCTCCTTATTTAGGTGAAGTCTGTCTCTTTTATAGTACTGGTGACTGACTGAGAAGTCGGCCCAGTCCTCCAGGAACCCAAACCCCTTCATACTACACTAGCTCCTCAGCCACTTGTTTACTTCCCTAATCTACTTCTGTCTTTCTGGTGTGGCTCGAGGTACCGGTAGTTTTCCTGAGAATACTGCCTTGGAGGTCCTTTGCCTCAATTTAGCTCCCAAGTCCCTAAAATCGTTCTATAGGACACTCCATCTGCCTCTGACTTTGTCATTGGTGCCAACGTGCACCATGACAGCCGAGTCTTCCCCAGCCCCTCCCAGTAATCTGTCCACCAGATCTGTGATGTGCCGAACCCGAGCGCCTGGTAGGCAGCATACAGTTCGGCGCTTCAGGTCTTTGTCACAGACTTTCTAAGAATTGAGTCCCCTTTCCCTTCGCTCCCCCCCACTCTTAGTGGAGGAGTTCTTCCCCTAGCAGCTAGGAGAGTCCCTCAGCTCCAGGAGTGCTGGTCCCTGACTGGTTTTACCAATGTCATTCAATGGAGTGTACTTATTGGGATGCTCCAGCCCTGGATCGGCCTCCCTGGCACTTCTTCCTCTATCCTTCCTGACTGTCACCCATCTACTCTTTTTCTGGAGTCACATCACCACACCCGCCGGGCATTGTACCTACCAATTTAATGAGGATTAGGATTATACCCTGTCTAAATGACCTAAAAACTAGCTTCCTGAAACTAATACTGGTGAAGGGAAATACAAAGACACTGAATTTCAAAAGAGTCAACTTCCCTAAACTACGAACCTTGCTAGAAGGCATGAATTGGGATAAAATCTTAGGAACAAAGAACACAGAGGAGAGATGGGTTTGCTTTAAGAGCATATTAAATAAGGGCATTAGCCAATGCATCCCATTGGGTAATAAATTTAAAAGAGTGAACAAAAGTCCTGGATGGCTTAACTCCAATGTAAAAATGCATATAAAAGCAAAAGAGAAGGCCTTCAAAAAATACAGGGTTGAGGGATCATCATCAGAATTCAGATTTTATAAAGCATGCAACAAGAAATGTAAGGGTGCCATTAGGGTGGCTAAGATAGAACACTAACCAAAACTGCAGCGTTTATCCTCGTGACACATCACAGGAAGCACCCTCATGGCTAACAGAGGACAGAATTAGAATTAGGCTTGGGAAACTTAGGATTAATAAATCACCGGGACCGGATGGCTTGCACCCGAGGATACTTAGGGAACTCAGTCAAGTAATTACCAGACCATTGTTAGTAATTTTTACTAACAGTCTACTGACTGGAATGGTACCAGCAGATTGGAGAAAAGCCAATGTAGCACCAATATTTAAAAAGGGCCCAAAATACACCCCTGGGAATTACAGGCCAGTTAGCCTAACATCAATAGTATCCAAGCTCTTGGAGGGGATGATAAGGGACTATATACAAGATTTTAGTAATGAAAACTGTATCATTAGCAGTAATCAGCATGGATTCAAGAAGAATCATTCTTGCCAAACCAATCTATTAACCTTCTATGAGGAAGTGAGTTGCCATCTGGATAAAGGAAGGCTCGTAGATGTGGTGTATCTGGATTTTGCAAAAGCATTTGACACAGTTCCCCATAAACGTTTACTGTACAAAATAAGGTCTGTTGGCATGGACCAATGGGTGAGTTTAGAGGGTGGTGATAAATGGTGAATACTCGGAATGGTCAGGGGTGGGTAGTGGGGTCCCACAGGGTTCTGTGCTGGGACCAATCTTATTTGTTCATAAACGACCTGGAGGATGGGGTAAACAGTTCAATCTCTGTATTTGCAGACGATACTAAGCTAAGCAGGGCAATAACTTCTCCGCAAGATGTGGAAACCTTGCAAGAAGAGCTGAACAAATTAATGGGGTGGGCATCTACATGGCACATGAGGTTTAATGTAGAAAAATGTAAAATAATGCATTTGGGTGGCAAAAATATGAATGCAATCTATACACTAGGGGGAGAATCTAGGATGGAAAGGGACCTGGCAGTCCTAGTAGATGATAGGTTCAGCAATGGTATGCAATGCCAAGCTGCTGCTAACAAAGCAAAGTATTGGCATGCATTAGGCAGCAAGGATGTGGAATTCCCTTCCACAGGCGGTGGTCTCAGCGGGGGGGTCATCAATAATTTCAAAAAACTATTAGATAAGCACCTGAACGACCACAACATACAGGCATATACAAGGCAATACTGACATATAATCACACACATAGGTTAGACTTGATGGACTTGTGTCTTTTTTCCACCTCACCTACTATGTTACTATGTAACTGCCAAAAAATTTGTTCGTTTTCGTTTCATTCATTTTTTTTTGTTTTTCCTTATGATCAAAATTTGTTAATTCGAATATATTCGAACATTTAGAAATTCAAAATCTGAATACGAATTTATCCAATTATCCGAAATAACGAATGCCACATCTAAACCAATGGAACGTAACAAATTAATAATAACAAATAATAATAATAAAAAGGTTTTATTATTATTGTTATTTATTATTATTAATTCATACATTCCATTTGTTTAGATGCGGCATTCGTTATTACGGATAATTTGTAACTTTGGATAAATTCATATCCGTTATGTTCACTAACAGCCAAATTTGAAATAAATTCCAATACCTATAATTTAATAGTTAATAATAGTTATTATTAGTTAGCTATTATTTCAGATTTTCAAATTTTGGATTTTCATTCTTTTGAATTTTCGGATCTTCTTTCATATTTTCCAATTTTTGGATTTTCTAATTTTCTAATTTACGAGTTTTGGGAAAATTAGTTAAACGTTTTTCGTAATTCAAATATTTCAGAATTTGTCAAATGTTGTCGAAAAACTAATTAGAAACGAATTGCACATGTCTGATTTTGGCAGCATAATTATTAAAGTGGAATGTAAAATTCCGCTTTTACATTTGGTGGCAAAGTCCAACTAATGCATTACAAAGCAGTATTTGCTATCTAATTCAACTAGGTGGCCCAGGCATACCTCAACAAGGTAGTAGTCCAATAATGGTATCCTCCAAGACTTGGTAGTTCTCTGCTCTCTCAGGGACATAAGGAAAAGACAAGCGCACAGGCTCATGGTGCAATACCGTTTGTTTAATTTAATTGAAGTAAAAAAATCAATGCACTTACAAACATAAGATGAACACATGCGTCAAATTTCTGCAGTGGGGAACAAACTCCTCAAACAGCTCCCAACAGGAACCGCCTTCACCACCACGCTACCTGAGGAAAGAGGCCACACCCTCTGAAACACGTTGTCCTGGCAACCACACAGCATCTTCTGTCAGCCTGATTCATTTGGTCTTTCCCTGCTACATGGTGGTGGAGGCGGTTCCAGCTCTGTCTGGCTGGCTTTTGGAGACAGTGGGCAGGCTTTTTAACTTCAATTCAATTAAACAAACGGTATTGCACCATAAGCCTGTGCACTCATTTTTTTCCCTTATGTCTCTACAGCTAGCAGCAGTTCTGATTACGGAGCTGAAAGGTGGTGTGTGCAGATAGACTTTTCATTAACTCTTTCCCTTGAGGACTATTATTCTTAGTCAGTGTGTTACTGTTGTGGACCCATTGGACTATAGCGCTAGGACTGCTACAGTCTCTCAGTGTCTTCCAACGGACTGCTGTGCGAATCTCAGTGCTCCAGGACAGCTACAGCATCTTGAGGAACAGGAATGAGAGAGCCCGAGACAGAGTAAGCCCTCAAACCTGGCTTTCCCCCTAATTTATATTACTGGGTGGATTGGTAGGGTCCAAAAAGCCCTGGAACAGCAGTGCAAAATATTAACCCTTCCCCAGCCTAGGCCAACCAACTTCATTACTAACATACTGTAAGCAACCTGCCTACAACTGCATATTGTATAATGGAAAAAAACGAAACAACCCTATTATTAATTAAATAAGGAGTGTATCAATACCAACTCAATACAAAGGGATTGCTTTATTTTTAATATGTAATTTATTTGTATATAGTGTCAATATATTCAGCAGAGCTTTATAAAGAACATTGTGCCATTCACACTGGCCTCTGCCTCTAAAGGAGCTTTTAATTTAATGTGACTACCAGAATCATGTAGAAAACTGTTGCGCCTATGGTAGAACCATGCTAGTTTGGAATAGAATCCAAAAAGAATCCTACACAAACATAGGGCAGTGTAGAAACTCCACGCTTGTGGGAATTGAACCAAGGACTTCAGCACTGCAATGTCAGTGCACTAACCTAGTCATTCATAATCATCTACTCAGAAAAATGAAATAAAGATGGTGTGTTTTTTCTCTCTACGTGTTTTTAGTTTTCAGTTTATGCCTTTTTCACCAGTCAGTAGTGTTTAACTTGAATGCATGAGGTCTTGCCTGCAGTAGCAGTGTCATGTTCTATTTTAGACCCTGCAGTCACTCTGAACTCTGCACTGTCCATTCTGGGAGCTGCGGCAGGCACAGCCAAAATAACCAGCCTAAATTCATCTGTGTAAAGATAGGAGGGTAACGAGGAAGAGCATTTGTCGAGGTGTCTAACACTGTACCCTAGGAAAGGTCGCCAAGCTTTTGTAATCAAAGCCTTGAGTTTCATCAGCTAGGTTGTTTTAATACTACAAAGGATATGTGGCCATCTAAGAGTTTGAACATTTACAAAAAAAAAAAAGATAATTTGTCTCTACCATGTACTGTTTTCGACAGGTTTACTGCAATCACGTATACCATCTAATTTAAAGTGGTGAGTAATACCTCCTCTATGACTATTATTTTAGCATTTCCATCAAATGATCTTGTTCTTCAAACACCAGCTTCTAAGGTCAACCTTTTAAAAGAAAAAAAAATCCAGAACCTCCACCTCTTTTATTTTGAGCCCTCCCTCAAAGACCTTCTCTACTCCCTCTCTTGACAGTTTGTTTATCTCCTCTTGTTCCTGCAGCCTGACACCAAATAACACGTGTCCCTGAAGCAATAAGCCTCTGTATCCCCCCCTTGTCCTTGGTCCTATGCTTTTCTGGGAACTTCTGTAACTGTCACTTACTCAACTATACACCATATGACCCCTTTCTGTTACAACATTTATCTGCAGCTGGGGGGAAATGAGCACATGTGGTAAAGAGGAGAGTTTTGTTAATCCTTGTAAACAGATTTCATAAGATCTAAGTCAGGGGTGTCCAAACTTTTTTCAAAGAGGGCCAGATTTAATGAAGTGAACATGTGTAAGGGCCGACCATTTTGACTGACATTTTTTGAAGCATTAAAATTAAATGCAAATTAACTAATACACTGCCCAACAATAATTCTCTTGCCTTTGTGGATGTGTATGGTGAAGAGTCTAAGGATGAGCTTGGGTGTGTGATTTGTATATACTGTATTTATCAGGGTATAACACGCACCTTTACTTTAAGAGGGAAGTTTCAGGAAAAACTTACATTTTTAAATAGAGAACTGTGAAGCAAAATTAGGGTCAGTGCCCATCAATGCAGCCTAATCAGTGCCCATCTGCAGCCTCACCATTGCAATGAATGCAGCCTCAACACTGCTATGAATGCAGCCTCACCATTGCCATGAATGCATCCTCACCATTGCCACGAATGCATCGTCACAATTGCCACGAATGCATCCTCACCATTGCATGAATGCAGCCTCACTATTGCCATGAATGCAGCCTCATTATTGACATGAATGCAGCCTCTGAATGCAGCCTCACCATTGCCATTAAAGCAGCCTTGCCATTGACATGAATGCAGCCTCTGAATGTAGCCTCATCATTGCCATCAGTGCAGCCTGATCGATGCCCATCTGCAGGCCCAGAGGGGACAGGGAGGGGGGCGGTATGACATACAGATTACAGATTACATACAGAAGAATCTCCTTTTTACTCAGCAGCCTCTTTAATACAAAGTCCCGTCTCCTATGATAGACAGAACAGTCGTCCAATGCCAGCCCAGGAGACTGGACTTCCTATTACAGAGTCCGCTGAGTAAACAGGAGATTCTTCTGTATGTAATCTGACGGCACTCATCCCGCCCCCTCCCTGTCCCCTCCAAGGTTGCCAGAAAGATAAATACAGTAAATATCTTTTGTGGCCCCCCAACGATTCGTTGGGGGCCATAAAAGATATATATATTCAAATTACAAGTGAGGCCGCATTAAACCGTAAGTCGCAATTGGCCCGCGGGACGGACTTTGGACATGCCTGATCCAAGTTGAGCAGATAAGCAATGCTTTATAGTCAATTATAAATCTGAATTTTGTACTGTCCCACATTTATTATTTGAAATACCTACCCGTGATATGAATATGTTTTTTTTTATTTATTGGAGTGGTAGGAAAACAAATGTATTTCTAAAAACTGGAAAAGTGAAGTGTAAAATTTGCACTGGGCAAGGCATCATACTCATCACATTTTGGTTAACTCAAAAGTCAACTCAATTCTGCCAAGCTTGATTTGCATCATATGCATGATTCTGCATACAGCCACACATAGACATAAATGGGTCAAGGTGGCAGTATGCAGCTATGAGCCACTACTTGTATAAAGCGGCGTATGCGTACAAACAACATGTCCCAAATGGAGGTAGAGTGCATCAATTGCAGCAACTGTGCCCATAAAACGCAGCCAATGTGCCCATCAATTGCAGCCACTGTGCCATCAAATGCTGCCACTGTGCCATCAAATGCAGCCACTGTGCCCATCAAATGCAGCCACTGTGCCCATCAAATGCAGCCACTGTGCCCATCAAATGCAGCCACTGTGCCCATAAAATGCAGCCACTGTGATATCAAATGCAGCCACTGTGCTCATCAAATGCTGCCACTGTGCCCATCGAATGCTGCCACTGTGACCCCCCCACCTGATCGCTGTCGGCCCGGAACTTACCCTGTCTCGTGGGGCAGCGGGTGACGGTGGCGAGCGGTGTCCTCCCATCCTCTCCTCCCGTCAGGCGTCCAATCACAGTGCCTGTCGTTTCAGACAATCAGGTGACAAACCCAAGCACCTGATTGGCGGAGAGGCGGTTCAGTGTTAGGAAAGCGAATATTCATTCGCTTTTCTAACACACCTGGGAGGACTGCGAGCGCCAAGCATGGCGTTCACAGTGCACCTTTTTTGACACCTATTAGAGCCTATGGCTCTAATCAGGTGCTTCAAAAATACCCCCTCCACTGTAATTCAGGTGCCCTGCACCCGAAAAGGGTCCGGGTGTCTAAATAGGGGGTGGCAGCGGCACCCATAGCATGAATCTATCCATTGGTCATAGAGGGGGCGGTGCCCGTGCGCCCTTTTGGACGCCCCGCCACTGGTGTAGTCTATATCTCTTTAATACAAGAATTTGTTATGCTAGTTTTAGAAACGTATTGCTCGACCACTGACACCCCCAGCTGTTCTTCTCCTAGATCATATGATGCATGCATGTTTTTAGCCCCAAGTGTATAACTTTACATTTATCAACATTAAACCTCATTTGCTACATAATTGCCCAAACAAACAGTGCATTTGGTATTGCTTGTAAATTAGAGGCATCTTGTAAGGACTTGCACTACATAGCTCAGTGTCGTCTCTATCTATCATTGTTGATAAAGGATGATGTTAAAGATGAACTTATAGAGGTGAAATTAAAAAAGAACAATAACATAAAATAAAATAAGAAAAATCCAACTCCTAAAATATCTTTTTAAAACTAAGCTCCAGCCATGATATATTTGCATACTTACATTGAACCAGCCTGGCACACTGTAAAGCCCCATACACACGCGCGGATTATCCGAGGACCAGGTCCGTCGGATCATGTCCGTCGTACTTTGTCCGATGTTGGTTTTGCGTACACACGGTCGGACAACGTTGTCGGAATTTCCGGTCTGCAAGAACGTCGTGACGTAAGTCGTCTTCCACGAGACTAGAAAAGGGAAGTTCAGCACCACGTCCTGCACCCGTTGGGCTCCTTCTGCTGATCCCGTGTTTATCGCGAGTTAGTCGAAGTTTGGGGACTTACGATTCGCGCTTCTCAGTTTACTGATCGTTACTGCTCTTCAGTTTGTGCTTGTCGTGCGTATCTGTTTATTAGTGCGTGTAGTCAGTTCGCATTTGTTGGTCATTGCGGCCTATATCTTGATATAGGACACTTTGATTTGCACTGCTTATTGTCTGCTCGTTTCTGGTATTCATTTCGTTCTTTCAGGCCTTGCTGTTTATCGGTGCTTTCTGTTTGTCCGTTCTGACCAGCCGACCGTTTGTGAGCGATGTTTCCCGTACGTACTCGTCGCCGAGTTCGTGCTGTACGCGGAATTGGTGTCGGGCTTTTAGCTTTGAGCCAAGACCCGTCCGTGAACAGAGTGACGAGGAGTATGTGGACCAAGAATTGGTTGCTTCAGCGTGATCAGTTCTCGCACATGCCTTTGCTTTGTGAGATCCGGGAGAATAATCCTGATGATTTCAGGAACTTTCTCCGGATGACGGACCCCGTTTTTCACCGTCTTTTGGCTTTGCTGACCCCTTTTATCAGCCGGCAGGATACCTGCATGAGACAAGCCATCACTCCGGAGCAGAGGCTTGTTGCTACGTTGAGGTACTTGGTGACAGGGAGAAGCCTTCAGGATTTGAAGTTCTCCTCAGGTATCTCTCCCCAGGCCCTGGGAATCATTATTCCAGAGACCTGTTCTGCCATCATCCAGGTCCTGCAGGAGGACTATATTAAGGTAACATTTCTCCTTTACTATTCCCTTCTATGTATGCTCTGTTTGCTAATGTCTTCTATTTTTGACCTCCTTCCCTAATTCCCATGATTGCAATATGCTCTAATATGCTGTGCCCCTTTTCTCCTTCATGCATTTTTCCCTTCACTTACCTCCCCAGCATGCTCTTCTGGCCCAATAGACACCTATGGCCTAGTCACTTAAGCTATGTATTTTGTCTGCTGCATAGTATTGTTTTCCCCCAAACACCCCCTAAAAGAGAGCTCCTTTTTTTTCCCTTTTTGTTTTTGGTTGGGGGGGGGGGGGGTGCCAAACTCATTATGAACCCCCTCCCCCCAACTGCTCTGTCAGATGGTACCAATCCTCTATCTGCTGGCTTTCCAAAGGTCAATACACACTATATACCTACCTCTTTATAGTGGGCATCTTTAGGGATGAATTCAGCAAAGCATGTAGTGCAAGGGGCTGGCTCCATACTTTCCATTTCCTCTTTTTTTTGTGTTCTTTCCCTCCTATTAGCTTGCTAGGTAATTTCAGAATGTCCAAATGTGCGTTCCTTTTTGGAATGTTATTTTATCTTTCCTGTGGGCTGCCAATAGTGTTAAGTAAGGAGGGTCTGGCCAAACTAGCACACATTATTGAGCCATTTGGCAATCAATGAAGTGCAGAGGGTTACCTGTCCAAACCCCCCCCCCCCCCCAAACCCCTAGTTATTGTCAATGGCCCATCAGAAGTGGGGGGATTGATGGGGGGTGAGTAATCTGCTAGGGGGACCCTCTACTTTGTGTTGCAAATACTTTCCAGCTTAAAATGTAAAAGTCTGATCTTGTTCCAAGATGTTTAGTGTCTAATCTGCTTGCAATGTTTATGTGCAAAGTGACAATTTTTTTTTCTTGTTTCACTCCACAGTTCCCTTCCACGCCACAGGAATGGCAGACTGTGGCCTCCCACTTTGCCAGCCGTTGGGACTTTCCTAACTGCGGAGGTGCAATTGATGGGAAACACGTCCGCATCGTCCCACCACCCAACTCGGGGTCCTACTATTATAATTACAAGGGGTTTAATAGTGTAGTGATGTTGGCGGTGGTGTCGGCGACATACGAGTTTTTGTATGTGGACGTGGGGATGAACGGCCGAATCTCGGATGGTGGTGCCATTGCGCACACGGAGTTCTACTGGCGTCTCCAAAGTGGCAGTCTGTGCTTGCCACCTCCAGAGGAGAATGCTGAAGGACTCCCCTTCGTCTTTGTCGCAGATGAAGCGTTTGCGTTGACTCCCCATCTGATGAGGCCCTTCCCGATGAGGACCCTCACCCCAGACCAGAGGGTCTTCAATTACAGGCTGTCAAGAGCCCGCAGAGTGGTGGAGAACACCTTCGGAATCCTGGCCAGCCGCTTCCGCCTGTTTTTGACGGCTATTAACTTGGCGGAATACAAACTCAACCACATAGTTCTTGCCTGTTGCATATTGCACAACTTTTTGAAACGACACAACACCAACTATGTGGTGACCATTGGCCCAGATGTGGAGGGCCCTTCCAATGCTGACCTCACAGCCCTTCAAGCGGCACGTCCAGGCTTGCCCCCTCTAAATGCCAGCGAGGTCCGCGAGCAATATATGGAGTACTTTGTGGGTAGGGGGGCCATTGCTCTGCCTGACGATGTGTGAGAGGCATTTTTAAATAAATATATTTTTTTACCAAACCTATGATTTCTTGTCATTTCCATATTCTAGCTTATTTGAGATATACATTTTTGCCCTTTAGCTTCAACAGTGGGAATGCACTTTCTGGGCAAAAGGAGGTAACAGTCTCTTCTTCCCAAAAAGATTCTTCTCATGTTGTGTGTTTGATATCTAATCTTTTGTCTAGAGAAGGATTGTAGTGCATAACTGACACCCAAAATACTCCTTTTCATCACCATGACAGAAATGTGTGTATTCCCAAAAATGGTGTACTACGTGTTTTAGTACAAATCACTGTGGGTGTCATTTACATAAGTCAAATCCACTATGCTCTACAAGTGCAGTGCAAAAGTGCCCTGGAAAAGAAACTTGCAGTGCAAACTGGACTTGCCTTTATTAAATAACACCCATTTCCCCCCAAATCCTTTACATTTGACATACATAATGCTTTTGTGTTTTTAAATAAGGCAGCCACACATTTTGAAAATTAAAAAAGTTTACTAGCAACACATTCACAAGTGCGTTTACAAACTTCTTGGCAAAACTGACAAGATCTTGGTTCTTTACAACATTGTTTACAAACATTCCGCATTTGTTAAAACCAGGAATGGAGCAAAACAGAACATAGGAACTAGGAAAGTTCAACTTTCTAAAGAGAAGACAAGATCAGACATGACTATATGTTCAAAGTGTGTTTGATCTTGCCTTCATCACATGGGGGGTCACCCCTGGAAACTGGAAATTTAGAACATGCACACAATTTGGGTCTGAAAATGGACATTAGATGGTAAAACACATGCCTAGAATCTTCAAAAGTGCCATTTTCCATCATGGGGATGAATGGACGTTTTTTGGGGGTGCAACCCCTTCACCACAACCACTTTAGTAGTTTGTAAAGTGGTTGCACCCCCAAAAAAACGTTGTCATTCATCCACCATGATGGGAGCTAGCACATGTGGACACAATGTGTGCATGTTCCAAATTTCACACAGTTCTTAAGTTGCAAATGTGTTCAGAAACAGCCACAAATGTGTATTAATTACTTGGTGCGTTTTCAGATTTTTCCTAAAACATCAATGATGTTCTTCAATTTTTGTTGAACATCATTGATGTTTTGCTTTATGTCATCTAGATCTCGATTGCAGACCATTATCTCCCCGATGAGTACGTGGGCACTCTCTGTGGTAAAGTGCGATTCTTCTTCCACAACATCCACATCACCTAAAAACAACCAAAAAAAACAAAAATGTGTCTTGGAAATGAGGCAGGCATACATTGATTAGCTTACCAGTAGCTGTGTTCTCCCACACTCACCTGTTGTGGTGACAAGTTCTCCAATTTCTATGATCTCTCCTTCCTCCTCCTCCTCCTCTGCTTCTGGTCTTTCCCCTTCTTTGGGAGGTGTTGGTTTTGTGGTTTCCTCAGACGTCCCGAGTTTTCGCTCCCCTATGAGAATGTACAAAAGGAAGATTTAGCAACACAATCTATTGAGGGCAGAAATAGGAAATGACAAACATTGCTTGAAAGTGAGGGACAATATTTTTGGTTGGCCAGTTACAAATGACAACAACATGAATGTAGTCACTTTGTAAAGGTGCTAAACTTACTAGCTTTTTGGTAGAAGTTTGTCTGATGGAGACCCCCCTCTAGTATCCACTGGAGCACATGTGTGGAAAAGCATAATAAAAAGTGGGTTTGGGTGTCCCAGCACTAGTGCTCTAGAGTCCAGATGGGTAAACAGCTACTGGGTGACCTCTCCTTTACATTGAATAATTTGGCTTTACATTCTTGATGACATCTCTAGTGAGAACAAACTTCCTTTCCCCCAAAAAAACACCAAACCTCGTATTCTAAGTGGCCGAACGATCGAGGTTGAGTACGATCGAATGGACACACACACGAACATGACAGTGGCAGAAAGATCGAGGTTGAGTACGATCGAATGCACAGACGAACATGAAAGTGGCCATTTTCTAATGTACAACTTTGTAAAAATACAAACACATGGAGCAGTATGCAAGCCAAAAATCAAACACAAAACACAACTACTTACTTTTTTGAAGAACTCGCTTGATCTTTCTGTACTGATCGGGCTCCCTCAGTTTCAGGTCTGACCAGCGTTTCCTCAGTTGCTCCTTGGATCGTTGTACCCCAAAATGATTGTACAGCCTCCTCACAACTTTAGACATGATCTTGGCCTTGCGGACATTGGGGTTGATGTAAGGCCCATACTTCCCATCATAGTCGCTCCTCTTTAATATGTCCACCATCTCCAACATTTCTCCAAATGACATATTGGAGGCCTTGAATTTCAAGCTCCGGGATCGGGACGTTTCTGCCTCCGGCCTTTCCTCGTCCTCCTCCTCGTTGCTGCAATATTTCGGGCGCACCTGCTGTTTCCCCGCCATGTGCTCTCCCCACTGCGCTGTAAAGAGAAGGGGTGGGGAATAGACGAGAAAGATCGTCAGGGGCGGGCGGAGTTTGACGCATGCGCACTGTATATAAAACGTCACACGCCTGTGTCGTAGCCATGATCTGTGAGATGAGGGGAGAGAAAGCTCATGCACGAGACGATTGCTATAACGAAGGTACAATTTGACGTTGGTACATAACTAGCCTAGACTGATTAGACCTTGAGGCTTCTTTATGGAGAAGATTAGGAGAGTTTAGCCTGACATTATTTATAGTGTTTTGTGTTGTGTCTTGCAGAGATTATGCACGGATTCAACGACGTGAGTTTTCTCCCCCTGTTCATTGAGAAATACAGGGAAATTCCCCTTTTATGGCAGGGCAAACACCCCTATTACGGCCACAAACCAAAGAGGTACGCAGCCATGCTGAAACTTTTGGAATTTGTAAAGCCAACGTTCCCCACGGCAACTGTTCGTAAGTTAAGACAGAAAATTGGCAGCCTGAGGAGTGCGTATATCAGGGAGCGCAAGAAGGTCCTGAAGTCCCAAGAATCTGGAGCTGCAGCAGATGAGGTCTATGTCCCCAAGCTCTGGTACTATGACAGGCTCCATTTTCTCAAAGACCAGACTGATGTCACGGAGTCACTCTCGCCTCCTCCTTCCACACTTCCTTGCGCGCAGGCCACCCCTGATGAGGCTTCCGAGGAGCAACCTGGGCCTTCCAGTCTGGAAGATGTGGAGGAGCCCAGCTTGTGGCAGGTATAGTTGTTTGGGAACCAATTTTGAGAAAAATAAATGATGTTCAGTTAATTCAGGATCCCCAATTGATTAGTTTGCTAACTTGTTTGACATATCAACTGACAGTAGTGTTGTAGACATTTGGGGCCAGAATATAAACTGCAGGGCGGAGAATTGTATGGTTTTCTATTTGTAAACATTTTGCAACAGGCACTAGATGAAAATTGTGTGTGTTTGATGAACAAATAACTGAAACTATGTCCCTTTTTCATACACAGGAAGACCTCAGCCAGGAGGTGGCTGTGGAATGTGGCAGTCAGGAGGAGGAAGGGGTTAGTGGCAGCCAAGAGGTGGGTAGTGGCAGCCAAGAGGGGGGTAGGCCTAGGAGCCTGACTGACTCCCAAATCCCTCCCCTCCGCCTTCCCTACAAAAGGGCGAGAAGGGGGGGTGAGGCGGGAGAGTCAGCGCTCAGGATGATCAGAGAGGCTTCAGCCTCCCTACATGCCACACCCACCGACGAGGAGACCTTTGGCTCCGTGGTTGTCACGAAAATGATGGCTATGGAGGTGGGGCAACGCAGCATGTGTGAGGATGTCATCCTCAAGGTCCTAAATAAGGGTATGGCTGGGGGGGTGACCCCACTCACACATGTTTGCGATAGTGACCTTGCTCCACCTCCTCCTCCTCCTCCTCCTTCTGCCACCCCACCAGCACCACAGCCACAGCGTGCAAGGAAGCGTGCAAGGAAGACAAGAGAGTGATGACCTGGATTCAGTCTGGTCTGAGAGAAGATGGAGCCTCTCGTAGGACCAGAGCTTGGGGACCTAGATGGCATCTGCTGCAGTTCCGGATGTTTTTGACTTCAGGACCAGATAGAACTCCCCTTAAGATATGTACTCCTCAGGCCCCCAATTTTAGACTCTTCAAAAATTATGTTTGCCGTGGGGGGCCAAGGCTTTGCAAATTCCCCAAGTTTCTCCATCGCTGCGTTCCTCTTTGGTTTGTTGCTGAGACCTAAATAAAGGTATTTTTGATTTGAAAGAATCATTGCCTATGTGTTTTACTTTTGTACAATGACAGTTTATTTGTGAGTAGGCAGGTACATTTCACAAATCATAAAGTCCAATTAACAAGGGGCACCAACAACAAACAAACTCCTAGTAAATTTAAGCAACAAATAGAAATGTTAATAATGTTGTTTTGCTAAGTTGAGACACACAACCCCCCTCAAAAAAATAAATAAATTATCCTTAAAATATGTATTCCAAACAAAATACAAAAATGAGAAATCATCCAAAAAATATAACAAAGATTCTTTTACGATCTGAGGAAAAATAAACATCTAGTCTAGAAATCCTGAAAACTAATAAAGAACTAAGTTTGGGAGAAGTGCGGGTGAATAGGAGCAGCTAAAACATGTCATTCTTCTTGCATTGGAAAGAAAAAGAGAATGCGCTGCATTAAAGACATTTTAACATTGCAGCGTGACGAATGTGCTGTGTCGATTAGGAAAGGTAGTTTTACCTGACCGAGCGCTTCCGTCACAGAATTTCTTCTGAGCATGCGTAGCACTTTGTCCGTCGGACTACGCTACACACGATCGGATTTGGTGTGATCGGACTTTGTTGTCAAAAAATCTATCCAGCAGGAGATAGAACTTTGTCCGTCGGACAATCCGATGCAAACTGTATGATGGTGCCTACACACGGTCGGAATTTCCGACAACATTGTCCGATAGGAGAGAATCCATCGGAAAATCCGACCGTGTGTATGGGGCTTTAGTATGCCTATGGATACTTGATTGGCCTCCATGGAAGCATTGTAGTAGCTAAAGGTACTAGTGATGACAGTGGCTTTCTGGGTTCTGTACTAAGCGAGTGACACCTTGGCAGCTGATCTTGGGCTTGTGTTAACATTCTGCTGTGCCTTGTTTTGCCTTGACCCTGATTATTCCTATTACTGACTTCAGCCGGGCTCTAGAATACTGGGTAGAATACTGTCTATCTGCTCAAAACACAATGCACTATAGTGCTATCTCTGTGCCAATCCTGTGGTCAAGAATGCAATTAAGCTACTGATTTTAAAAACTGATAACAAATAAACAGCCCAAAAAAGTCTTATTCCCGGAGGTATACGAATAAATGTCAATAATAAAAAGATTGTCTGACACCAAAAATGCTTGCAAGGCTGTTTTTAAAAGTGGGCTGTGAATCCACAATCTGAAATGCAAGTGGGAGGGGGAAAAGGGCTCCTTCACACGGATGTGTCCGTGTACGGAGCCCGCTCTGCTCAGAGGGGGATCGATACGTCGATCCCCGCTGAGCAGGCAGATGACAGGTCTGTCTCTGCACACTGTGCAGGCAAGGACCTGTCAGAGCGCTGTTCTCCCCTATGGGGGATCGGAGGAAGACGGACTGTAGAGTCTGTTGTCACCCGTTCAGACACTTTTTTCAGATCAGAGCAGGTCGGATGTCAGCGAACATGTCACGCTGACATCTGTCCCTCCATAGACCTCTATGGAGTGTCCTTTCAGGTACGCCTCAAAAACTGACAGGCGGACCTGAATGGATCGTCCGCGTGAAAGGGGCCAAAAAGTGCCAAGCAGGCATCGTGTAGCACAATTTATTAAAAGATAAAAATCAATATAAACAGCAATGGCACTCACAAGCGGGTGTGGTGGGAGATGACAGATTCACTGAGAACTGTCATCCCCCACCACACCGGCTTGTGAGTGCCATTGCTGTTTATGTCAGGGTTGCTATTAAGTTTATTTGCCAAGTGATAGTTGCCTTGGCCAATTGATAGGGGGTCAATTGATTTCACCCTAATTCTGGAATTGCTGCACTTCTCTCTTCTGTCATTAGATGGCTGGGTATCTGGTGAGATTAGATAAAACAAGGGCATTGCAAGGACAGATTAGGAATGAATGGTGTGTCCATTGGGTCCTTTGGCCTGCTGGGAGAGCCTATTTATTTGGGTGGAATCAGGAGATTGGGATTCTGTGCCACCTGGATGGCTGTCTGGATGGACGTGTGTTGTATTGCCCCTGGCTGCTAGGCCAGAAACCTAAGGCCTATCCTGGGGACATCTGGCTGCTAGGCTATCTGAGAGCCTATACAGAAGTAGTCCAGGGTTGGGACTGCGGGCTTGTAGTCCAACCAGACGTAACGGTTCTGCCGGCCTGGGGAAGCTGTCGTGGTCGGAGGTAGAGGGGAAGCTGTCGCCACAAAGGGACCATCCACCTTGCTACCGGAGACCATTGTGAGTAAGCTGAGGCCAGTACCAGAGCAGACTTCTTGCCAACCGGGGACGGTGAAGAAGTGGGAAAGCATCAGCAAGTGCCAAGTCAGGAACCCAGCAAAAATTACGCTTGTAGACTGCCAAGCAGGGACCTAACGTGTCAGCAGGGGTGAAGCTTGAGGAGCATCTGTAAGTGCCAAGCCAGGGACCCAGCAGTGAAGCAGGGGTGACGCTTGAGGAATATACCGAGTGCTACAGTGAAAGAGCTCAGGGGATCCAGTGGCTAGTGGATCTGAAGTCTAGTGAGAGTGACTGGGAGCTCGTTGAGTGAAGACCCACAGTGAGTGAGTGTGGGGTAAGGAGAACTGTTCATGTTGCAGATAGAATACTTTACCGTTAGTAACAGCTACAAGATTGTTCCCATAGGAGACAGCGGCCCCACCTATACAGAAGTGGTGTCCGTCTGGAGGCCTTCACCTGTATAGCTGTCTACCTATAGAAGTCTCAGAGTCTGCCAATTAAAATTGAACCTACCTAAGGGTATCCTGGCCCTAACCCTCTCTCCCAGTTCTGTTTAAGAGACAATAAATCTCTTTGCATTCAAAAAGTGTCTGACGCCCACCTGTTCATCTTGCATTACACCCACGATGCCTTGTAACCCACTCTACAACGAAGGTGTCAGTTGTCCTTAACTCTGGAGGTCACCATTGAGCTTCAGGGGCCCCGGGACTTTGCTACACCTGCTTGGCTCTTCTTTTCCCCTCCCCTTACTGTCTATCTGCTACCTACCCTGACCTCAGCTTGTCCCTGAAATTCTTCTGTCTGCTGCCAGCCCTGACCTCAGCCTGAACCTGGATAACTCTCTGTCTGCCACCCACCCCGATTTCAGCTTGTCCGTGGAATTTTTCTATGTTTGCTGCTAGCCCTGACATCAGCTTATCCTTGGCATACTCTCTGCCTGCCACTAGTCTTGACCCCAGGCTGTCCCTGGAATACTGCCTACCCTGACTTCAGCTTGTCCCTGGACTAGGTACCAATAGGCCTGCTTGCCTTAGGGAGCATGGGTTGCTATAGGCAAAGCTACAATAGCTAGCTATGGTCTCTAATCTCTGATACATAACCTCCGGTACTGGAGTGATGGAATATGTGTGACAGCAGCAAGGTTGTTGGGCAAAAGAAGCAGGTGGAATAGAGTTTCTAGAAGTGCTGTCAGGGAAAAAACAGTGGTTAAATGTCCAGCGTTTCGGGGATCACTGGAGGGACAGTTTTTATCTGTGGCGCCTGTTGCTTCACCGGTCGGGGGGGGGGGGGTACGGCAGACGGACTTAAAAATGGACCCCTCCCTTCGCTCCAGCCTGCACCGCACACCATACCCCCTCCCCTTGTTGCCAGCTCACTCACCCTGTGCTGACAGGTGGCTTCCCCCTCAGTCTCCTCCATGTCCCAGCTCCATCGGTCGGGCTTGCCATGCATCTCCTCGGCCGTACGTCTCCTCCCTCCTCCTTCCTCCTCATTGGCCAGTAGTGTAATGAAACATCCCATACTTTGCTTGAGTGCTTTCGTCATATACCGCTTCCTCCTAGTATGAATATAGATATGAGATATTCCAAACCGTTGACAACCAATAACTAGACAGTACTCATTTTGGTTGCTAAACATGAAACTGTTTATTGAAACACAGGTACACAGAGGTAACACTCGGGACAACCCCCCCATCTTTGCATTCAGGGGGGGATAAACTTTACCTCCTCCAGTAGCATGACACACAGGTATTTAACTATCCAATAGTAGACTGTCTTTGGGAGCGGCTGCTGGAGGAATTCCCCTCCCCTCTCACAGCTTATCCACATAGACTTACATCCCATAATACTTTGCTCACACGGGAGACACAAACAATATAACAATGGAATACATCCACACCCCAAACGACCCAGCAAAGCGTCCCCAACAGTATGAGACAATATACTATATATATATATATATATACACACACACACACACAGCATTCTAGTGTGGTTGTACAGTGAGTCCGATTAGTACAGATCAGACTGGGGTTCATTCTGGACACATTCAGGGTGACTTACACATAGGAGGGGCCATGGGAGCTGGACCAGGAGCTTCCAGGGCTCTCCAAGGCAAGCTGGGCTCCACAAGCCCCCCACCCAAAGTGACTCCCGTCACATCTCTCCCCTTTTGGCGGCAGACTAACACAGGAGGAGACCCCAGAAGGGTTGACTTCGAAGTTAGTCAGTAGGGCCTGTCCCCCAATGCCGGTATCCACACAGTATACCAAATAAATTGTCTCAAAAATAGCATTACTCACCCAGCCAACCTCTGCCTCTCTCAGAGAACATACCTGCCGCTGGGGAGAAGCATGGACTGGCCCTTCTCCCTGGAGTCCTTTCAGCCACTGGAGAGAAGACAGGGTGACTGGGCTCACTCCGTCATGCTGTTGGGGATCTGGGCCGACTGCCCAGCATCCCTGGGGTATACAGATGGAGACCACATCTTTTGTTAGTTGAGGACAGAAGCAAGCAGCTTTCGGCCCTGTTGCAAGCCCTTCTGGGTTGCTGGCATCATTCTGGTGTGCCATCTGCTGCTGGGAAGGGAAGCCGGCTGCTTCACCTCGCATACCCTCATCTGGCTGCTGGGACGACATGTCTCTGGTACTGTCTCCCAGGTGCATGGATCCTTGTTGGGGAGTGACCATCTCCTTCTAACCCTGGACCTCCAGAACTGCTGCAGTTGTGGGGCAGAGGTCTTGGACCCTCTGTCTGGTTGCCAGCGCTTCAGCTGGAGAAGTTTGTTGTAACTCCACAGATGCTGCTGGCAGGAAATCCCATGTCCCTGTCAGTGATGTGGGAGAAAGACCGACTGCCTTTTCTCTCAGGAAGGTCAAATTGGTTGTTGGTGCTGGGCATGTTTGGCCCTGATGCCAGCTCTTCTGCTGGAGGGTCACTAGATTGTTTCTAGTGCTCTCCAAGGCAAGCTGGGCTCCACAAGCCTCCCGCCCAAAGTGACTCCCATCAAAAATAGGATGGCTTCTCCTTTAGACCAATCGGGAAACAGGTCTCATGACCCACTTCCTGATTGGCAGGGAGGAGATTCAGTGTGAAAATAGCAAATATTAATTTGCTTTTGTCACACAACTGGGTGGGTTCGTGGGCACAAAGTGGCACATAAAAATTATAAATGATAAATGGTTTTCAAAATATTTTACAAATAAATATCTGAAAAGTGTGGCGTGCATTTGTATTCAGCCCCCCCCTGAGTCAATACTTTGTTGAACCACCTTCCCTTGCAATTACAGCTGCAAATCTTTTTGGGTATGTCTCTACCAGCTTTGCTCATCTAGAGAGTGACATTTTTGCCCATTCTTCTTGGCAAAATAGCTCAAGCTCTGTCAGATTGGATGGAGAGCATCTGTGAACAGCAATTTTCAAGTCTTGCCACAGATTTTCAATTGAATTTAGGTCTGGACTTTGACTGGGCCATTCTAAAACGTGAATATGCTTTGATCTAAACCAGTCCAATGTAGCTCTGGCTGTATGTTTAGGGTTGTTATCCTGCTTGAAGATGAACCTCAGCCCCAGTCTCAAGTCTTTTGCAGACTCTAACAGGTTTTCTTCTAAGATTGCCGTGTATTTGGCTCCATCCATCATTCCATCAACTATGACTTCCCTTTTCCTGCGGAAGAAAAGCATCACCACAACATGATGCTGCCACCATCATGTTTCATGGTGGGAATGGTGTGTTCAGGGTGATGTGCAGTGTTCGTTTTCCGCCACACATAGCATTTTGCTTTTAAGCCAAAAAGATTGATTTTGTAGTTGTCCTGTGGACAGATTCTCCCACCTGAACTGTGGATCTCTGCAGCTTCTCCAGAGTTACCATGGGCCTCTTGGCTGCTTCTCTCTGATTAATGCTCTCCTTGCCCAGTCTGTCAGTTTAGGTGGAAAGCCATGTCTTGGTAGGTTTGCAGTTGTGTCATACTCTTTCCATTTTCTGATGATGGATTAAACAGTGCTCCGTGAGATGTTCAAAGCTTGGGATATATTTTTTATAACTTAACCCTGCTTTAAACTTCTCCACAACTTTATCTCTGACCTGTCTGGTGTGTTCCTTGGACTTCATGATGCTGTTTGTTTACTATGTTTCTCTAATAAACCTCTGAGGGCTTCACAGAACAGCTGTATTTATACTAAGATTAAATTACACATAGGTGGACTCTATTTATTAATTATCTGATTTCTGAATGCAATTGGTTCCTCTAGATTTTAGTTAGGTGTATCAGAGTAAAGGGGGCTTAATACAAATGCATGCCACATTTTTCAGGTATTTATTTGTGAAAAAAAATTGAAAACCATTTATCATTTTTCTTCCACTTCAAAATTATGTGCCACTTTGTGTTGGTCTATCACATAAAATCCTAATAAAATACATTTCCATTTTTAGTTATAACATGACATAATGTGGAAAACTTCAAGGGGTATGAATATTTTTTCAAAGCACTGTATACATCAGAGGTCCCCCCATCACCATAAAGTCTCCCACCTTAACAAAGTCAGAGGCACCCCATCACATCAGAGCCCCCCTATACATGAGAACCCCTCATCATCTCAGAGTCTCCCCATCACACCCAGAGTCCCTATGACCTCAGAGTTCTCGCTAATCCATCTCTGATCCAGGGCAACCTGGGTCTTGTGCTCGAGGCACCTCAGGGGAACTCAAAGCGTACCCTGGTTGAGAAACACTGATGCAAGCACTTACAGATATCTAAAAGCTGGGCTTGTAAACAAGTCACTGTACAGTTTTAGTTTATTTTTCGTATTCACAATCCAGAATATCTACTGTAGCAAGGTCCCAGGCCACATTCCATCTAATGAGAACCTCCAGGGCCAGAGATAGCTGACATCCTTCTGTGTATGGTGGGTTGCATGGCATAGTGGGTGTAAGGCAAGGTAGATTGATTGGACACCAGACACTTCTTGAATGCAAAAGAGATTTTATTTCTCTTAACAGAACTTTGGGAGAGAGGGTTAGGGCCAGGACACCCTTGGGTAGTTGCAAGATTAATTGGCAGACTCCGAGACTTCAACAGGAGGACAGCCATGCAGGGAAAGACATCCAGCAAGACGCCACATCTGCATGTGTAGGAATGCTGTCTCCTATTGTCTTTAACAGTTCCTAACACAAAGTGTCACAGTTCCTTCACTTCCACTACAATCACTTCTTATAGTTCTTCAGCCCACTGAGCTCCCAGTCTCTCTCACTAGACTAGTTGATTCACTGCCACTGAATCCCTTGAGCTCCTTCAATCTTCACGGTAGTATCTTCCTAAAGCGTCAGTCCCGCCTCGCTGCTGGGTCCCAACTTGGCATTCAAGATACTTCTCAAGCTTCACTTGACACACAAGGCTGCTCTGCCAGCGTCACCTCCACTGGCTGGGTCCCTGACTTGATACCCACTGAAGTTTCCAGATTCTTCACCGTCCCCGGTTGGTGAGAACACTGCTCCGGTCTTTGCTTTAGCTTCTCACTGTGGTCCCTGGTAATAAGGTGGATGGTCCCTTGGTGGTGACAGTTTCTCCTCTACCTTAGGCCATGGCAGCCAGATGTGCCCAGGATAGGCCCAAACTCTGGCCTAGCAGCCCGGGCAATACAACACACGTCCACCCAAACAGCCGTCCAGGTGGCACAGAACCCCGATCACCTAACTCCACCCAAATATAAAGGTTCTCCCAGGAGGCCAAGGGATTCAAGAAAAACCCTTCCCATTGGCTGAGATGCCCCATATACCCATAATCTGACCTTGCATTGTCCTTCTCGTATCTAATGCCACCAAGTACCCGGCCACCTAGCGACAGAAGAGATAAGTGCAGCAATTACAGACTTAGAGTGCAATCAGTTGATCCTCATCAATTAGCCAAGGCAGCTATAACTGGCAGGTACATTTAGGAGCAACCCTGCCTAAACACCAGGGTGCTACACTACCTACAGTAGTACAACAGCATACATCATATAGGAGCATTTCAATTCAAAATCTTCAACTGTGCTCTATCGGTTTGTTCAGTCACCTCTGTCAAGCTTTATGACCTCTGTAAAATATAGGTATGCCTGCCTATGTGTTTACATTCAGAAAACTTATTAAGTTCAGATCCTAAAAGCCATTTGCAATCTAATGTGAAGAGCAACATTTAGATGTCCTAGGTTGCAGGAACATACAGTAGGAACATACAAAGATATTACCTTGGGGCACTGGAGTTTAGGTGTCTTATGTCTAGGACTTTCTGGAAAATGTGGTTGTTTGTTTTCATGCCTGGCCTGGAAAACATAAATCCACATCTTACAAAGGCGATTCTGTTTACAGAATAAGCTCTCGCAGATTACTCATTTATCCATGTGACAGCGCTGCAAACTTTCAGGGACCACAGGAAACTTGACCCTTCAGAACAAAAGGAATGTGTGACATGTCCGTCCCCACCATATGCATGTGACCGGCACACAAGTTATATATAGGATGTATCTGAGCAGCAGTGGAGAAAACACCAGCTAATCTTGGTGTGAGAGAATTATACAAGGCCATTCAAGAGCAACTCACAAAAAGGACCTCAGGGAAGAATACTGTATACAGTTGAGAGAGACAAGTGCATACAGGAGCAGAACTAAGAAGACTTACACATAGCTGGGAAAAGTGCAACATATTTGGAAGGGACTATAAAGCAAAATGGATTACAATTCAGACATTATCCGGGACAATAATCCCATGGACAACTTGGAGAAACAGCTAATTTGTCCTATTTGTCTTGAAATGTTCCAGAAACCTGTTGTGATCTTACCATGCCAGCACAACCTGTGTCGGAAATGTGCCAACGATGTGTTCCAGGTAAGGGGACATTTGCTCTGCTTTCTCATATACACATTCTTAAGACTTTAAGTTGCAAAATCATGACAGCAGTAGTATATTTGTATCTTTGTCCTTTACATTTATGCAGAAGTAAAAAAACACACTCTTACAAATCTTTAAACATGAGCTAATCTGTTTAAAATTTAACATTTGTAACATTTTAAAAAAGTATTCACATGCATTCACTAATTTTTTATTCCATATCCTGTTTTACAATTCTATAATTTGTATTGTAGGACCAATACTCTTCTTGTTGTTTAGTTGTTGTATGTAAAATTTTTTGTTCTTCTGACATCTTAAGATTTATTATTGGCAAGCTATTAACAGTTTTGTCACTGTAGGCTGGCAACCCATATTGGCCAACACGAACTTCTGCGTCTGGGGGAAAATTTCGATGCCCAACATGCCGTCATGAGGTTATTTTGGACCGCCATGGAGTTTATGGGCTGCAAAGAAACCTACTTGTAGAAAATATAATAGATATCTACAAACAGGACCACAGGTGAGCAGCGATGAGAAAATGAATTACGCCAGTGAATGTAAATAATATAAATTTCAATGAAGTATGTGGATTTTTCAGACTTTTTCAAGGTGACACAGATGTCCACTGGGCACACTTTACTAACACTTATAAACCAGAAAATTGCTGTAAATGTTTGATTACTTTGCTGGTGTCATCATGCATATGCTTCTAAACTTCACCCTTTTTTTTTTTTGCTTATATGTGACTAGTCGACCTGAGAAGAAAAAGGAGAACCATCCAATGTGCGAAAAACATGAAGATGAGAGAATAAACATTTACTGCATCACATGCCAAGTACCTACATGTTCCATGTGTAAAGTGTTTGGTGCTCATAAAGACTGTGAAGTGTCTCCCCTACAGAATATTTTCCAGACTCAAAAGGTGAGAGGCCGAGGGCTATAAATACACCAAAAGATTACTGTAAAACATATGGCCATGGCACTTTAGAAGCACTTCCCAATCTAGCTAAAGCAGTGACCAATGACAACTCTTTGCATAGTCTTTGTGGTACATTAAATTACACCTTTCAGAATAAAGACATTTACTGATCATGTGATACAGTACGCATAGGTGTTAATGTTAATGTTCTGCCTATTGCCATGTGGTCTTCAACTGAATACTTTGGTTTTCTCACATGACATTAAAATACTATTGGACTGAACACCTCGTCATAGGGTGCTCACATTTGTCCACTTTTGTCTGTTTTTGAGATAGTTTAACTAGCTGTCAGCTAAAAATGGGGCACTGATTGGCTAAATGCACAAGTATATAATACATTGCACCTAAAGAGGATCTTCACCCTAGAAAGAAAATAAATAAAAAGTCAGCAGCTATAAATACCGTAGCTGCTGACTTTTAATAACAGGATCCTGTTCTGTCCTCACCTGGGCAGGTGCTTCACTGGTCTTTGGTCCCCGGCACCAGCATGTTTAGTGTGGGAAGTCAGCTGTGACTCCTTCCGACTTGACAGCCGGCCTCCCACTGCGCACGTGCTTGTCGCCCTGCACTTTTTGAATGGTCCTGCAGCCTTCTGGGACCTGTGACATGTTCCAGAAGGTTGCAGGCAAAGAGAGGGTGGGCCGAACATTCACTCAGATTGCCTAGGCGATCCAGTTGGAAGTGGGAGTAGGTACCTGTCAAAATCAGGTTCCTGCTTTCCCCCTAAAAAATAAAGTGCCAAAAGTTGAAGAAGAGGTGTGGGGGGGAGCAAAACTTTCCCTTTTGGGTGAAATTTCACTTTAAGTATACAGCATTTGCAGTATGTTTTCACAATGTACATACAGACTGATAGATACATGTCATATAGCATGCAATGCATTTCAAACAGGAATTCTAAATCTTTATATCTTGCATACATTGATTACAATTTAACATTACTCATTTTATAAGGTGCTTTTTTTTGTGTTTTTTGGCTAATGGTATAGCATTTATAGCTAGCCTCTTGGGGGTTCTTCTATGCTGCCTGTACTGCAGCACTTTTTCTCGACATCAATAATGGATTTTTATTTAGAAGTAAAGCCTCGCCAGGTCACCTGTTATATTTAGAAAGTGTTGAGGCTGCAGCCAAGTCTCATAGGACCACAGCTGTGTGGGGGTGTGAGGGCACACAACAGGTTGGAGTGGGATATTTGAGATGAACGCTATTATAGGTTGTGCAACATTTATTTTCAACAACTTAAAACGTCTTATTTTGGCTCTGCTTTTTGAACTGTTCATATAATTTTCACATTCAATGCCCATTAGTGTCTTTTATAATACTGTAAAAGGTCAAATATCACTAAACTATACCCTTACATTAAACAATAATACATATATTCATTTATAAGTGTAAAAAATTTATTCTATTGTCCAAACAGGATGATATTTGTTAATCAATTTACATAAGCTACAACGTTTGTTAGGATTATTGCTCTATTGTGCCATCCAAAATAAATAAATAAATAAATACATATATTTAAAGAACCTACCTGTGGTGTCATTCCATGAGACTACCAACAGGAAATCCATATGATGGTATTGCTAACTTATATTTAAATGTTTTATTTTATTTTTTTCATTTTATAAGTGTAATTTAATGCTTGTTTTAGTCACTCAATTACTGACCAGAAACACTGGCTGCATGCTTGTTCCAGGCTCACTACATCCAGAATAATGATTAAAGCTCCTAAAAATGTCAAATATTTTTATATTTATTGTTATTTAAGGAGCAGCATATAGCACGCAACTAGAATGTATCTATAGCTGGTCTAATGCCAGTAAAGTTTATTCATATTGGCTGCTGTTTGGTACTATATATCATTTTGACTATTGCACTTTTATTATTATTTATTGCAGAAAGCAATGTAGTTATCTGCTGATTATATTTCCCTCACAGACAGAGCTTAGCAACTGTATATCGATGCTTGTTGCTGGTAACGACAGAATTCAGTCAATCCTTGGCCAGTTAGAAGAGTTATGTAAATCTGTAAAGGTACAGTATAAGGATATATATAAATATATATGTGTTACACAGCATTCAGACACACAAATGTATTCTTTAGACTCTTTTTTCAAAAGTCAGTATATATGACAAAAGTAGGCAATTCAGTGCAGTGGATCCCCTCACCTGCATTCATAGGAAAGATCATTTTATAAACAGTAGAAACAATATTTAAAAATACGTTGCAAAATACACATAAAATGTTGCCATGTATTAGTGAAATTATGTTTCCAGATATAGAAGTGTACATACATATTTTGTGCAATCAGTCAGTTATCTTAAAGTGAACGTGTGCTTTACAAACTCGTGGCAGAGGAACAGGTCTACATAATTGCTGCCCTCCACAACTTCACATACCTTTCTTTCATTGTCTAGTACGGGGGTCTGCAAACTTTTAAAACAAAGGGACAGTTTTTTGCCCTTCAAACTTTAGGGGAGCCAAACTGTAGCCAATGAGAAAAGAATATGCTATGGCATTGGTGGAAGTAAACAATGCCATAGGTGGGTCATTGGAAGTAAAAAAAATTACACCATTGGTATCAGTGGGAGTAATAGTGCCCCATAATTGGTGTCAGTGGAAGGAATAGCGCTCGATCATTGGTGTCAGTCAGACAAATAGTGTTCCATCATTGGAGTCAGTGGAAGGAATAGTGTCCCACCATTGGAGTCAGTGGAAGGAATAGTGTCCCACCATTGGGGTCAGTGGAAGGAATAGTGTCTCATCATTGGTATCAGTGTAAGGAATAGTGTCCCATCATTGGTGTCAGTTGGACAAAGAGTGTATTGTATCAGTGGAAGGAATATTGCCCCAAGGGCAAGATAAAGGCAAGCAAAGGGCCATATCTGGCCCCTGGGCTGCAGTTTGAAGACCTCTGGTCTAGTACTTCAGAATTCAAAGACCATGTGACTTGCTCCCCCCTCTTCTCACATGAGAGCACTGATGCTTGGTGATAGGCTGCTCAGGCACCCAACGCATGGGGCCAGGGAAAGTGCCTTCAGCTTACATGGGGCATTCTGTCTTTGCCTTTATCTTTAAAACTGATACATAGACCTTTGAAAAAGTTGTTAAGCCAGTAGAAAAAATCCAGTTTTACAGACCGATTATTATGGAGACCTTCATGTGTAAAAGGCCTTTGTATGATCTTTTTTAGATGAAGGAATGTTTGAGTCATATACACCTTTTACTTCAGAACTATGTCTTATATCTATGGGTAGTCTAAAGAAACATACAGTGCCTTGAAAAAGTATTCATACCCCTTGACATTTTTCACATTTTGTCATGTTACAACCAAAAAAATGTAAATGTATTTTTGGGGCTTTTATGTGATAGACCAACACAAAGTGGCACATAATTGCAAAGTGGACTAATACAAATAAATATCTGAAAAGTGTGGCATGCATTTGTATTCAGCCCCCCCAAGTCAATACTTTGTAGAACCACCTTTCGCTGCAATTACAGATGCAAGTCTTTTTGGGGATGTCTCTACCAGCTTTGCACATCTAGAGAGTGACATTTTTGCCCATTCTTCTTTTCAAAATAGTTCAAGCTCTGTCAGATTGCATGGAGAGCGTCTGTGAACAGCAACTTGTCACAGATTCTCAATTGGATCTGGGTCTGGACTTTGACTGGGCCATTCTAACACATGAATATGCTTTGATCTAAACCATTCCATTGCAGCGCTGGCTGTATGTTTAGGGTCGTTGTCCTGCTGGAATGTGAACCTTCATCCTAGTCTCAAGTCTTTTGCAGACATCAGGTTTTCGTCTAAGATTGCCCTGTATTTGGCTCCACCCATCTTTCCATCAACTCTGACCAGCTTCCCTTTCCCTGCTGAAGAAAAGCATCCCCCCAACATGATGCTGCCACCACCATGTTTCCGGGTGGGGATGGTGTGTTCAGGGTGATGTACAGTGTTAGTTTTCCGCCACACATAGCGTTTTGCTTTTAGGCCAAAAAGTTCAATTTATGTCTTATCTGACCAGAGCATCTTCTTCCACATGTTTGCTGTTTCCCCCACATGGCTTTTTGCAGACTGCAAACAGGACTTCTTATGGCTTTCTTTCAACAATGACTTTCTTCTTACCACTCTTCCATAAAGGCCAGATTTGTGGAGTGCACGACTAATAGTTGTCCTGTGGACAGATTCTCCCACCTGAGCTGTGGATCTTAGCAGCTCCTCCAGAGTTACCATGGGCCTCTTGGCTGATTCTCTGATTAATGCTCTCCTTGCCAGAGTCAGTTTTGGTGGTCGGCCATGGTAGGTTTGCAGTTGTGCCATACTGTTTCCATTTTCTGATGACGGATTGAACAGTGCTCCGTGAGATGTTCAAAGCTTGGGATATTTTTTTATAACCTAACTCTGCTTTAAACTTCTCCACAACTTTATCCCTGACATGTCTGGTGTGTTCATTGGTCTTCATGATGCTGTTTGTTTACTATGGTTTTCTAATAAACCTCTGAGGGCTTCACAGAACAGCTGTATTTATACTAAGATTAAATTACACACAATACGCCACACCCTTCCACTTCATAATTATGTGCCACTTTGTGTTGGTCTATCACATAAAATCCCAATAAAATACATTTACATTTTTGGTTGTAACATGACAAAATGTGGAAAATTTCAAGGGATATAAATACTTTTTCAAGGCACTGTACATTGCATGGTCACCATGTGGCACTAATTATGACCATTATGTTGAGCTTAGAACCAAGTTCTCAGATCTTAAAAAAAATGTTTTTCATGACAATATAGGAGAACAGTCAAAAGAAGAAGGAATCTTTGAATGGAGTATTTGAAGAACTAAGCAGAGTCATTGAAGAAAAGAAGACTGTTCTTGTACAAAGGATAGCACAAGCTGAGGAGGAGAAAACTAAATTTGTACGCACTCTCATTACCAGCTATCAAGAGCAAATTCAGTCCTCTACCAACTTGTTGCAAAATGCACTTCAGGCTTCTGAACAGGCTGGCCATGCTACCTTCCTGTTGGTGAGTCTTCACCATGCCAGTGTCAAACATATAAATAAAAGGACCCTATAGCTTCTATTATAATGCCATCACATGATAGAATAGAATATATCATATCTTAATATTAAAACCAGTTAAACATTACAATTTTCACACTTGTGCGTCTTGTCCTGTGACTTGGGACTGCATCCTACCCCATGATTTCCCATGAGTACTGTTCATATCTGTGTCTACTTCAAAGTAGTCCCTGCGCTACTTTGGTCTGACTTTGATGCGACTTGAGGTCCATAGACATCAAGATTACACAGGCATTTCTTCAAGTCGCGTCAAAGTCAACTAAAAGTTGCGTCAAAGTCACGCGACTCTCAGGTCGTATAGTGTCTATTTTCACACTGAGGGGCTTCTCCGCTTACAACCTGTTGAATCTGTGAGACAGCAAGGAAAATCTTCCCTACAGGCCTGTTGGAAAAGGAAACCTCACAGGGTATATAACCATTCCCTACATTTTACAAAACAAAGAACATGTTGGGTTTTATGTGTACTTTAGTTTGTCACATACATCATATGCATTCATATTTGATTAATTAAGTTGTTAAATATTTCTTCTTTTCTTTTTTTTCCAGGAATCCAAACAGCTAATTAAAAGGTAAGTAGACATGTTAATGCAATACTAAAGTAGATTAAATGCATGATTTAGAGTAAAACTCCATCATTTTTTTTTTTTTTCTTTCTAGATGTAGTGCAAATGATTTTAAACCTTTATCAGGTTTTTATTGCTATCTTTATCCTCACTATTGATCTTTCCCCTCAATTCGCAGAAGGTGAAAAAACCTATTCCTAAAATGAAGAGACCCTTCATTACCCTCTACAAAACTAGGAGAGATAGAACATTTTTGGCTGCAGTAGATTGTCCAGAAAATATAAGCACACTGCTAAGCTTTTTTTTTTTTTTTTTTTACAGCTCCAGATGTAATTGTCAGATATTAGCCATATTGCATTATTGTTGAGTGCCCATCCATCTCAGCCTTCAAAAGTCAATGAGTTTGAATGGAATGCCAATGGCATATTCAATATAATTTTTATCTTTGTAGGATTATGGATGCTTCTAAGGGTAGTCTGTTGGAGAAAACAGAATCTGGTTTTGAGTACATGGACCAATTTACTTTGGACACTGAACATGTTCTTGAATGCCTAAGAAAACTTGATTTTAATACAGGTAAGTGTGTTGCTATACGAGTTGTATATACAGTATTGATATCTTTAAAGCTGAGCTTCAACCAGTTATAAAGGATACAAATGTATCCAGCTTAGCACTAAATATTACATTTTTAAATATTTGTATTGAAATTGTAAGTAGTGCAAGTACCGGACTTTTGCTAGGTGTCAGCCTCCTGCAGTCCCTGTGCTGCAGAACTCAGACTGAGGGAGAAGCAGCAGAAGAGGTTATTTGGTTGTGCTGCAGTGCAAGGTTTAGCACTGGTTCACACCCTTTGCGGCTTTGAAATCGCGCTACTTTAGCGTGATTTCAGAGCCGCACCTCAGTGCAATTTGCACTGCCAATTTCATTGCGGCTTGTGACTTAATTTAACAGAAGTCTATGCAAGTCGCAATGAAATTGGTAAAAAGTAGTCCAGGAACCTTTTTTATAATCATCATAATCGACATGAGTTGCAGAGATATAATCGGCTCCACTGCCGGCAATGGGGTGCGACTTGTCATGTGATTTGGAACTGTCAAATCGCATGACAAGTCGCACTGGTGTAAACGGGGGCTTATGCTGATAGTTGGAGAAAGCAGATTGACAAGAAAGTTGAGGTCATCAGTCTGCTGCTTCTCTTTGCACTGTCCAATCATAGGGTGGGAGAGGAGAGAAGACCTGTAAATGTTACTGCAATGCAACAGAGAAATTCAGGTCTCTGTCCCTTTACATTTTAGAACTTGATAGATAGAAATACAAATCCTTATGCAGGTAACACAGCTCGCTTATATGTATTTCAACTGTGTATTTAGCTGTTTACCTGGCGTTTGGTTTAATAAATGAAAAAACAGAGTTGTAACCTAGATCTTGGGGTGATTACTGTTGCTAGATATCATTAAAGACACTGGGGGTTATTAACGAAAGGCAAATCCACTTTGCACTACAAGTGCACTGAAAGTTCAGTCGCTTTAGATCCGAGGGGGACATGCAAGGAAAATAAAAAACAGCATTTTAGCTTGCACATGATTGGATGATAAAATCAGCAGAGCTTCCCCTCATTTCAGATCTTCCCCTCAGATCTACAGTGAGTGCACTTCCAAGTGCACTTTTAGTGCACTTGCAGTGCACTTGTAGTGCAAAGTGGATTTGCTTTTCATAAAAAAAAAACACTGTGTATATCCTGTTGTGTGTAGTTCATGAAATGAAATCATTATGCCTAGGTTGTGATGATGATGAAGAGGAAGAAGATGAAACTGAGGAATATGAGGAGCCAGAAGAACAGCCTGTTGGTAAGTGACTACATTTCTAGAATATAAAAAAAAACCATCATAATAAGATCGACCAAAATATTATGTGTATAAATCACGCATAAGACTATTAATCCCTATAAAATAAAGACACTTATGACTTATAGGCCAAATCCTGTTCTTATCGGCAACTTTTAGAAATGAAGGGATTAGGTATAAGAAGCAAAGAACTTTCCTGTCCAATATTTACCTGCTCACACACTGAACAGTGTGTAAAATCTATGACTGTTTGGTGAAGGATCTAGATCTGTCTGGGGTTGCAAAAAACTTGAATGGTCCACCATTAGGCTACGTTCTCCTGAACTTTTAGGTCAGGTGCATAGCCAACCTGAATTACTGCCCCTAACATGTTTGTGATTAGAGATTCATTGTGCCAGCCTGATGAGAACCAGTCACCAATTACCTGAATCTCTAATTGTACAGCCTTACCTCTCAGGGAATAGTTGATATGTTGATGAATTACTTAGTATGCTCTTTTTTTTCAGAACAGTAGTGTCAGGCTGAGTGTCAGGCTGTAGGCTCCTGGCTCATCTCAGTGCAAACACAATTAAAAATGTAATGAAAGCCTAAAAATGCTAATTAGTGGTATACCATTCTCTAGAATCCTAAACAAAGTATCCGTTATATATCCTGAGCTGAGGCGGGAGACAGGCTATCCTCATGGTGGCCTTGCAGCCTGAAATAATGCTGATGTTTCTGCTCTGACAGGAAGGCACTACACATATAAAACAGCACACCCGCCTATCCCTGATAGGAAGACTACTCTGTTACAACTTTAGAATATATATTTATATGCTTACAAATGATCACTCCTCACTGGTTCACCTTAAAAAGACTCTGGGGTCTATTCACAAAAGATGAGATATTTGGGTCACATGACACATTTAACCCAAATATCTCATGTGATATGAAAAAGGTCAATTCACTAAAGGTTTATGTGGTATTTACTGCAAAAACAAAGAAACGCTCCATAAATGACCTGCTGTCAGCGGGTATTCCCCACTGACAGCAGATGAGTCACAGTTATTAGGATACCGGAGGGTGCTGGCTCCTTAACAACCAGCAACTCTGAGATGAAATGTAACATTTAAATGTTTCACTTACTGATGCAGACTGTTTATGGTACAATAACGTGCAAAAACACACATTAAATACCACAAAATATAAAAAATTAACTCATGTGGTATTTAACATACATTTTTTTTTGGTGAATTGCATGTTCATGAGTTAAATACTGCATGCATTATTTTAACCCTGTCATCTGACCATTAATTTCTAGAACAATTTTCCTGCAAGATTTTATGTGAATTTAAAATATTTTAGCGATTTTATTTACCTGTAAAAGCCTCTTTTGTAGACATTAAAAAGCCCTGAGACTGCTTCTAGGCATCACCATCTTGGGTGTGATGTCACCAGCCCCAACAGACTCAGAGCTGTCACTTAACCCTGTGACCCTCTATAGTATTCCTCTTCACTCCTTTGTTGTAAAAAGAGGTAGGGGGCTGTGCTAGGTAGGGGTAAGTAGGTACATTTGCTAGCAAGTTCAGAAAGAAAACGTAGGCATTTAAAAAGAATGTCTGTGGTTTTGCTCTTCAAATTTGATAACAAGATCTCTTTAGGCGATCACCATTCTATTCAAAGCAGTAGAAAATGTGGACAAATAAAAAAAAAAAAAAAAAAAAAAACATGCCCTGCAAGGTAAAGGCATAATGTGTGAGTATGCATTGCATACTCGCACATTATTAAAGACTGACCTTGAAACGAAGCCGTCCAGCGGCACACTGTCACCCCTGGAGATGCTTCCATCTTCATCCAGTCTTCCTTCCAGGCACGCTTGAATGGCCAAACCGTGATGATGTCAGGAGTCACGGCCACGACAGAACTCTGAAAGAACGGCATGCGTCTGTGACATCAAAGCGCATGCGTTTGTGACGTCACCGGCTGCTGCTCACTAGAGCAGAGATATTAATTTTGCCTACAGGTAAGCTTTATTGAAAGCTTGCTTGTAGGTAAAAATAAACCTAGAGTTTTAAACCACTTTAAAGTGGAGTTCTGCCCCCTCCATACAAAAATTAAAAACCAGCATCTTCACATACTGTAGCTGCTGACTTTAAATATTAGGACACTTACCTGTCCTGGAATCCAGCAATGTCGGCACCCCAGCTGATGTTTCCATCAGCTGTCGGGTGCTGCCGCTGACATTGCCAATAAGGGAACCCGGCAGTGAAGCCTTGCAGATTTCCCAGCCAGTTCTCGATTGCGCATGCGCGAAGTGTGCTGCGCTCTCTTACCCGGCAGCAGGTGAAGGAGGGGGGGGGAGGAGGAGGGGGCCAAACATCTGACGTACCACGCCGCGGCAGTGGGGACAGGGTACCTGTCAAAAACAGGTACCCGCCCCCCCCCCCAAAGGTGCCAAACGTGGCAACGGAGGGGGGAATCAGATAAGCGGAAGTTCCAGGTTTGGGTGAAACTCCGCTTTAAGATGTAGTGGTAACTTTCTGTTAACTAGCAACGCTAAGCTTCACAAGTTGCAAAACCTGTATCATAAATGTTCCTGAGCAGCAACTTCTCCTCTACATGCTTTATATCGTGGCCCCAAGTTCTCACCCCACCTTAGTCGTATTAGCAGTTCTCTGAGCTTACTGTCAATATCAGTCAATGGACTGTCTTAGAAAGGGTGGGGTAAAAATTATGTGACACTAATTATGTGCTTCAAGTATGTAATTTC
This sequence comes from Lithobates sylvaticus, assembly GCA_028564925.1. Lineage (NCBI taxonomy): Eukaryota > Metazoa > Chordata > Amphibia > Anura > Ranidae > Lithobates > Lithobates sylvaticus. The sequence continues at coordinate 183,883,272 of CM053027.1, read as the reverse complement.
TTAAATTGTGTGATGTGTTTATCAAGTAGACACTACAATAATACATTTAAAAACCTGTCAACTTGTTTCTTTGATTTATGCTTCGGGCTATTCTTTGAGATACAAAAGCTAGTTTTAAATGACAATTAAATAAAAGTCTACAAAAGTAGCTACAAGGGAGCTCAGAGGTCCAATATGGAACTGTAAAGAACTCTCCCCCATAGGCAGCTGCACCCAGAAAAGGTCCTTCATGTAGAGGTACCGAAATCTATAAATAGAAGATAGGGAGCGCCTCCAAAAGTAGCTGTCAGTTACTTTTTCATTAGGAGTCAAAAGAAATCCTGGGAGAGCACACATGCTATGGGGGAGGGGGGGTCCCATTCTATCTATATTTTACATAAAGAAGAATGCAACAGAGAAACTTGAACACACAATGTGGGTGGGAATACCGAAAACTCACAGATAGACAGGAGCAGAGTTGGGAATTATAGTGGAGAGCGGTTGCTGTTAACGCTTAGGCTTTGCCTGTAAAAATATATTACTGCAGTGGTCAGAGACCAGCTCTTCATGCTGGTCTCTGACCGATTTTGTTACCACCCTTCTTGCTGATGTTATCATGACTGCACTGTAATCAGTGCAGGACCAGTGGTCATCATAGTATAGTACAGGTATTACTGGATTTTGGCTGCTTTTTCTGCAAGCACATTAGCAATAGGTTGTTTATGAGTGGGGAGGCTCGGGGAAGATTGGCTGAAGTCAGGTTTTAAAAAAGGCCTCTAGGCAAAGTTTAAGACCCCATTTAAACAAGTTATGAATTCAAATATTTATCACAGGCATTTCTATAGTGCCAAAGCGTTTTTTGTACATTTGTATCAGTCCCTGCCTTAAGATCCCACATCCCATCTCACATCTCACATCCTTTTCACATTCTATGTCCAATTTAGACAGAAGCCAGTTAACCAAACAGCATGTGTTCAACGCGTCAAAGGAAATTACGCAAGCACAGTGAGAAAATGCAAACTCCATGCAGGTAATGTCATGACTGGGAATGGAACAGAGAACCCTAGTGCTGAAAGGCAGAAGAGCTAACAACTAAGCTACTGTGAATTTAATGAAAGGATTACATTAAAAGAGAAGTATGTTTTTTTTTTTTCTTCTAGATTCATACTTACCCAGGTGGATGCAGCATCGGTCCGATGCTGTACCTGTCCCCCGTCGCTTCTGCACTGAGAACCGAGCGATCCAACACCGCTGATGGCTCAGTTCTCACAGCTCCCCGAGCAGAGAGCTGCTGACTGTCAATCAGCAGCTCTCCGCTCTGCCCCCCCCCCTACGCGCGCACTCACTGGAGCACTGAGCTGTGGAGGGGCGAAGAGCAGCCATCTCAACGGTTCGCTGAGAGGCTGAGATGGGTATCAGTCCAGGCACCTGGCAGATCCAGACTTTATTGTCGGGATGATGAGGTGCCTGGACTGATTCCAGTGATGTCAGCAGAGAGCCGACTTCAGTCCGCTCTTTGCTGAAAATGGGTCACAGGAGTGCAAAACGAATTGCACTCCTGTGATCCATAGGAGAAGCCCAGCCAAACGAGCTCAGGCTGGACTTCTTCTTTAAAGCCGGTCATAGACAGTTCGAATCTCATGCTGAATCAGCCGAGGTCAACCAGGCTGCTGGATTTTACATGTGATTATCACTAGTGGCTGTTATAGCCGCTAGCAATATTCACTGTGTTCTGCCTAATGGGACGGCTTCTACCAAGGAGTTTATGCCATTTTTTCAGATGTTAATTCCTGTCAACAGTGATCAGGTGGGGACATTTTCATAAAATATGGTACAGGACGCCAGGTTACCAGTCCTTATGACATTTGTACTGCACAGAGTGTCTCTTTGATCAGGTATCTCTCATTAGTGATGCTCCAGAGACTCCGAGTACCTCTGTAGTCAGAGAGAAGAACCAAGATGAATCAGGATGAAGGGACCACAAAGCCCTCCATTATATGCAAACGACAGTAATAGGCTTCAATTGCCATAATCTGTGATCTTCTTGGTCTGAGTGACTCTGTGATCAGAGATGTGTATATGGCACTGAGAGCCTGTAACGTTAGCTATAGACATCAGAGGACAGTCAGATGTGCAGACATGGCTTAACAGTTGAGAGATCCAGTTTTGCCTGTCTATAGCTACAGAGTGTCACAGGCAGAAGGGTTTTTTGCAGTTACTGTGAGTGTGACTACTAGAGCACTGAAACCCCATTAGTCCAGGATTTGTGCAGACATGACAGTGGAGGACAACTACAGTATGTTACTAGTGATAGGCATGAGCTCATGCTAAGTCACAGAGTTTAGGAAGAGCCACAACTTTACTTTACAAGTAGGATTTGGCAACTGCCAGATTGAGCCTGACTTAATAGCTATATTTCATGGCTTCATCAACCATCATTCCCTGTCCAATTAGAGTGCATTAACTGGCCACTGCAGCAGTCTCATTAGAGCCCCTTTCACACAGAGCCCCTCCACTCCTTTCGGCAGAGGATACGTGAGCAGATCCCCTTCTGCATTGGAGCTGAACAGGTCAGATGTCAATGTTTTGACATCTGTGCCCATTCAGTGTATGCACAGCGGACACGTGAGGGCTCTACGTGTGCTCAGATGTAAATAGACTTGTGTCTGTTTACATCAAACTACACCTTAACTGTCATGTTTAGGTCCAGAAAAATGGAAATGGAAACAGTCATTTTCTAGGTTTTTTTTTTTCTGGACCTTAACCACTTGTTAACCTCATAATGCCATTATACGGCGGCATATTGGCTCTCCTTTTGCACTTCCGCCACTTCTGCTGTGATTAGTCACAGCAGAAACGGATCAGCAGGTGCTGGATTGGCTGATCGGTGAGGAGACAGACAGGATAGAGCTCTACCTATGTAAACAATGCAGAGCTCCATCCTGTCAGCAGGGATGTCCTGGATTTTGTTTCCCTGCAATGCAGGAAATAAAATCCAGCACATCACTTAGTGAAAGCAGCACACACTTAAATTGGGGTTGTAAATGTTCCTGTTTCTGATGCTTACTGGCCCCCCAGCCCCCCCCCCCCCCGTTTACTTACCTGAGTTTGGGATGGGAATGATGGACACCTATCAGAAAAAGTATGCAGGCATAGGACACACCCCTTGCCACGCCTCCTTAAAGGAGAATCGTAAAAAAAAAAAAACAAGATTTGTTAAACCCACAAATGCTCTTTTTACCACTTCTATTCCTTTATATTGGCTTTTGGAATTTACAAATGCAGCGATTTAGAAATCAGATGAAAGGTTTAGTGCTGGAAAACACTTTTTGATAGATAAAAAGTGCATTTTATATACAACTATATAGATCAGATCAAAATGAGGGACAAATGGGGAGGAATGAGGGACAGAGGGACATTGCTCCAAATCAGGGACAGTCCCTCAAAATCAGGGACAGTTGGGAGATATGGTATTTAATAGCAAACGGTATTCCACAGCAAGCAACAGTAAAAAGTACACAATGGGCAGCAAAATGTTTAGCACTATGGACTTATAGTGACTTAGCACTGTGGCCCTGGGATCAAACAAGCTAGTACGTTTTTTTTGATTCTAACCAAACTGGTCCTATAGAGTGTATCTCTATGATTGTAATAAAGAAATTATATTGTCAGTTTCTTTAAGGCAGAGACTGTTGTGAATGGTTCTATACATTCTGTAAGGCACCATGTCACCTATCTGCTCTATAGCAAAATACTAGAAATAAAGATAAGCGTGTGTTATGTATGTAGCTTACACATACAGTAGATGGACCCTAAAAAAATGATAATGTACCTGAAGACTTTAATTTCTGCTCACAATAAACCAGAATCCCATGCATTGTAAAAAAAAAAAAAATGAGGGTAAACTAACCCTTCTGCTAAATTTGATTAAGTGAAAAAAAAAAAATTCAGACGATTTAAAATTGTGATTCTGAAAAAAGAAATGTGCTACAGAATAAACACAGTTTGCACACATTTTTTTAAAAACTGGTTTATAGCTTGTATGAATTTTGAGATACATCCTTCAAAGTTTATTGCACTACTAACTAAACTAATAAATCTGTATAAAAGTACCGAATACCAGTCTGCCTACAATTATACGGTACTCATAATGTATTTCTATGACCGAAATGTATAATCTGTGCATTTGTTAATTTCCTCTCGCTCTGCTATTTACAGGGCAGCAAGAACTGCAGTGTGTGTGAAGGATTCACGGGGTGGCAGGAATGGAGCATGTGTCACAATCTTCAGGGAAAAAGGAATCACATGAGCCCGGAGAGCAAAGATCCACTGGGCTGTAACTCCGGACTGCTGCTAGTCATCAGAAGACCCCATTTGTTGGTCATCTGATGGGGATGTATATAATTGTCCTCTTGTTTTTTGTTTTTTTTGTTTTTTTTTTATCTCTCTTGGGTGCTGTGACTCTGCATTTGGGTTGGTTTCCATGTTGTCAGACATCCTGTGACGGGGAACGTGGGCAAATATTTGGGTCACATAAAATGAACTTTGGATTAGTGTGTAATGTACTGACTGCAAAACTTGAATAAAATGTTTTTGATCTTGTGATAGATTCCTGAGACAGTTTCTGTTATTTTTATGGTACACAGTGTCCCGTAGACAATTAAACATACCTACCCAATCTAGTATCCACAGTGGGTTGCATATTGTTAGCAATCATACTAATTATGTTGCTATTAAAGGGTACGTAAATCTTAAAGGGGTTGTAAAGGTCCGTTTTTTTATTTTCTAAATAGGTTCCTTTAAGCTTGTGCATTGTTGGTTCACTTACCTTTTCCTTCGATTTCCCTTCTAAATGTTTTTTTTCTTTGTTTTCTTTGCTGGAATTTCTCACTTCCTGTTCCTCTTCAGTAAGCTGTTCTGGCTGACTAAACACCGCTCGGATGATGGTGTTAAGTTTACTGAGGATTAACAAGAAGTGAGAAATTCAGACAAAGAAAAAAAACGTTTAGAGGGGAAATCGAAGGAAAAGGTAAGTGAACCAACAATGCACTAGCTTAAAGGAACCTATTTAGAAAATAAAAAACGAACCTTTACAACCCCTTTAACACTGAACCTACCTTTTGGTCTATCAGCTGAATTCCAGGAATGAGACAAAATGTACCCATACAGTAAACCCCTGCCCACACTGTAAGGGTTAAATGTTTGTTTAGGGGTGCAGGAATAAGGTGTACTACTTTATACTTACCTTATTTCTGGCACTGCAAAAGTCCATCAATCTTTGCAACTGATCCCCCACAGCATCCTCTCTAAGAAACTTCATGCCGTGGTCACAGGCTCACCTTCTCATGTACAATGCAGGGTTAATAGCCCTTCACTGACCCCGAGGGATCACCCACAGCCTGGAGCTAGAGGAGAGTGCTGGAGACTGGAAGAAGGTAAGTAATACACCTTATCTATGCACCCCAAGACTACATGAACATTAAAACCCATACAGTGCGATGGGCCCCACTGTAAAAGCCGGTTCACACTGAGGCAGCACGACTTGGAGCGCGACTGCCTCAGGCGACCAGCATCCGACTTCAGCGGCGGCTTGCAAAATGACTTCTGTATAGAAGTCAATGCAAGTCGCCTGAAGTCGCCCCCAAAGTAGTACAAGAACCCTTTTCTAAGTCGGAGTGACTTGTGTCGCTCCTATTAGAAAGGTTTCATACTACAGAACAGGACGCGACTTGTCAGGCGGCTAAGTCACCTGACGAGTCGCCCCAGTGTGAACCGGCTCTTAGGGTACATTTTGTCTGATTCCTGGAGCTCAGCTCTAAAAATATCATTAAAAGTGTTTTGTTATAGCTGTTTAAGTGCAGAAAATAACTGTTGATCCTGTCAGAAATCTTGTGAGCTGATAACCTTCTGTGCTCTCTGCCTGTGCTCACAGTTATAAGTTACATTGCTTTTGGCTATCTCTGAGAACTACAGAACTACACCTTCTATGTTTTTGACAATAACAAGGGGGGGGGGTGGAATCCTGAAGTTCTATGCTGTTTCTGTTGTGTGAGCACTGTCATCCTGGGAATGGAAGATTGTTCCTGACAGAATCACTAGGTGACAAATAAAGCAGAACTTTACCCTCCACCGGGGGCGCCGGAGAGCCTCAGAAATACTCGGGGACAGCTCGGCTAAACTCAAAAAGCCTCGGAAACACTCAGGAACAGAGTATTTCAAAATATTTCCGAGTGGTTCCGAGCCCCCGCACCTCTGGCCAAATGCATTATTGCACACCCCATTAGCTTGAATTCTGCTTGTTTTGCGAGACAACACTCGCAAACCGAGTCAGAATTAAAAAAAAAAAAAGTTGCTCGTCTTTCAAAGCGCTCGTTAACCGTGTTACTCATTAACTAAGGTTCCATTGTACACTTAAAAATAGTTATAGTTAGTATGGGGTTAATACCTGCAATGACAGTATTCAGTACATTAATTCCTTTTTTTTTTATTACACTTTTTTTGCTCTCTATATTTACACTAAGCTGTCCAGAAAGAGTGACAGTGATAAAGGCCATGCTATGACACAACAGGGATCCTCTGAGCAGCTGCAGAAATAGTTTGTTTGTTTGTTAAGATGAAGAAAACCATGTGAACAAAGAGTAACTTTGTTCTTGGCCCCTAACAAACACTGGATATTTGCATTAAAAAAATCCTGCCACAGTTCCAGATTTTGGGTAACGACAAATAAAAAAAGTCGCTGGTTTCTTAACCATGTACATTACTAAAAGTAAGGTGTTACTAAGGTAAAATAATAAACACTGACAGCATACAGAAAAGTTTATGAATTAGATTAGTTGTGGTCTTTGATTGGTAAACATATGCATTTAATGTGGAACTCCAAATAGCGAGGCATGTGGGTGGGAACATAAAGAAAGCAAGTTTTGCTGAAATACTCGTCTTGTTTATGAATGACATTGAATAACAGCCAGCATTCTTCCTGTGATCCCGGGCTGCCATGGACACCCTCCCAGGGGAACATCAATCTATTAGCCTAGGCCAGGGATATGCAATTAGCGGACCTCCAGCTGTTGCAGAACTACAAGTCCCATGAGGTAAAGCAAGACTGACAGCCACAAGCATGACACCCAGAGGCAGAGGCATGATGGGACTTGTAGTTTTTCAACAGCTGGAGGTCCACTCATTGCATATCCCTGGCCTAGGCTTATAGTCAGGGCTGGGCTGAGGGGGAGGGAGAAGAGACAGCTGTAGGGTTGCCACGTGCCTGGGATTCACCCAGACAGTTCGGGTTTTGAGTCATATGTCCGGGTTTCAGACCACCTGAAACCTGGACACATTATTCAGACTGGACTATGGCTTCCCAGCAGGGTTGCTCGTTGCAGTTGTCTAAGCCGAGAGTGTCTGTTACACTCTCTTTCACACTGCCCAAAGCCAGCACTAACAATCCCACCCCCCTCACAAACACATACAGAGGGAAGAGGAGAGAGGGCTCGATCTGAACCTCTTCCTACGACCCCTATCCCTCTCTGTCTGCCGAAACTCCAAACTCCGGCACTGTGCCTCAGAAAAGGGAAGTGGGGGCAGGAAATTTGAAGCCCAGCAGCCACAGATACATCTGAATGAGAGGTGCTGACTGTCAAGGGGTGAATGAGCTCACCATCCGTCCCTGTCTGTGACTGAAATCGCCCCCCTCCCCCTTCTCTCTTCTGCCTCTGAGTGAGTACACTAAGGTAAATCAGGGTTCTCAGAGCACCCCTTACATCAGAGTTCCCCTTTACACCAGATGCCACAGTGTTCCCCCTTATATCAGATTCCTCTCCGTACATCAGAGTTCTCAGTGTTCCCCCTTAAATCAGGGTTCCCAGAGCATCCCTTATGTCAGAGTCCCCACAGTTCTCCCTTACATCAGAGTCTGCAGAGTCCCCCTTACAGTGTAAGGTAACGCTGAAAGTTTAGATGTAAGAGGAAACGCTGCAGATTCAGATGTAAAAGGGAAACTCAGTGGATTCAGGTTTAAAAGGGGAGCTCTGTGGACTCTGATGTAAGGGGGGACTCTTGTGATTAACTTCATATAATTAGAAATGTTATTTAATAACATGCAAAATATATGTATAGTATATACTGTAAAAAAAATTGTGCCGCTAAAGTGTTTGGGTTTGACTTGAGGAAAAGGTGGCAACCCTAGGTAGCCACCTTGAGTGCAGGACCTGCAAACTACTGTATACTGCTAAATAAGTTCCCAGCTCATTGGAAAGTGGGGCATGCACTTTGGGTGCTAAAGGACCTTGTCCTGGCACTGCTCACAATACAATAAAGCATGGAGCAGCCCTATGATAACATCAGTGCCACTTTCTGTAGTTTTAATGAATGCCTACTATCGTGGCAGGGAGGAAAGGATACTGTATATACAATATAATGTGTGTGTGAGTGTATAATATATATACAGTATCTCACAAAAGTGAGTACACCCCTCACATTTTTGTAAATATTTTATTATATCTTTTCATGTAATAACACTGAAAAAATTACACTGCTACAATGTAAAGTAGTGAGTGTACATAGTTACATAGTTAGTTAGGTTGAAAAAAGACACAAGTCCATCTTGTATAACAGTGTAAATTTGCTGCCCCCTCAAAATAACTCAACACACAGCCATTAATGTCTAAACCGCTGGCAAGTGAAAATATTTACAAAAATGTGAGGAGTGTACTCACTTTTGTGAGATACTGTGTATATATGCAGATGGTATCGATCATAATTTTTCTGCAGCACTGGAGTGGTGGACACAATTGACAGGAATTTGCTGTACAGAAAAGACTTTAGCCACGTACACACGATCTGACTTTTCGGCCAGAAAGTCCGGCGGACTTTCCAGCGGAAGTCCGCAGGACTTTCCGAACGTGTGGACTTGCCCACACACGCCCGGACTTTTCCGGCGGAGTTTTGACGGAAGTCCGCAGGACTTTTGAAATGAACGGACTTGCCCACACACGGAGTAAAGTCCATTCATTTAGAACTTGACTCCAGGTAGACGGGACTAGCGAAGGAAGTCAATGCCGCCACCTCGATCGGCGACATTGACACCTCGCTAGCCCCGTCACCTGGTATGGATTTAAAAGGGAATCCCTACGCCAAAAAAACAGCGTGGGGGTCCCCCCAAATCCATATCAGACCCTTATCCGAGCACGCAGCCCGGCCGGTCAGGAAAGGGGGTGGGGATGAGCGAGCGCCCCCCCCCCTGAGCCGTATCAGACCGCATGCCCTCAACATGGGGGTGCCATGGGGAAAGGGGGGCCCTGCGGCCCCCCCACCCCAAAGCACCTTGTCCCCATGTTGATGAGGACAAGGGCCTCTTCCCGACAACCCTGGCCGTTGGTTGTCGGGGTCTGCAGGGGGGGGCTTATCGGAATCCGGGAGCCCCCTTTATTAAGGGGGCCCCCAGATACTGGCCCCCCACCCTATGTGAATGTGTATGGGGTACGATGTACCCCTACCCATTCACCTAAGGAAAAAAGTGTAAAAAAAAAAAAATGACACAATTTTTTAAAATAAATACTTTATTGCACAGCTCCGGGGGTCTTCTCGCCGGACTCTTTCGCTATCTTCTGCTAGCTCTTTTACTAGCGGAGGAGGAGCCCGGCTTTCTCCTTCATCGCCGCCGTCGTCTGGGGGTCTTGTTCCGACTTCGGGGGTCTTGTCCCGCTCTTCTGTTCTTCTTGCCGGGCCTCCGCTTTCTTCTTCCAGCTCTTTTACTTGCGGTGGCCCGGGCTTCTGTCGCCGTCGCTGTAGCCTTCTGCTTCTTCTTCTTCTTGTTCTTCTTTCTTCTTCCGATGTTGACTCGTTGCGGTCTCCTCTTCTAATGGCTCAGACGTGTTGCGCTGCCAGTTATATAGGGACAAGGGGCGGGGCCACCGGCTCATGTCACATGGTGACCCCGCCCCATATGATGTCACAGTCCCAGCATCCTCCGGCTCCCGGATTCCGATAAGCCCCCCGCCCGCAGACCCCGACAACCAACAGCCAGGGTTGTCGGGAAGAGGCCCTTGTCCTCATCAACATGGGGACAAGGTGCTTTGGGGTGGGGGGGGGCCGCAGGGCCCCCCTTTCCCCAGGGCACCCCCCATGTTGAGGGCACGCGGCCTGGTACGGCTCAGGAGGGGGGCGGTCGCTCGTCCCCACCCCCTTTCCTGACCGGCCGGGCTGCGTGCTCGGATAAGGGTCTGATATGGATTTGAGGGGAACCCCCGTGCCGTTTTTTCGGCGTAGGGATTCCCCTTTAAATCCATACCAGGTGACAGGGCTAGCGAGGTGTCAATGTCGCCGATCAAGGCGGCGGCATTGACTTCCTTCGCTAGTCCCGTCTACCTGGAGTCACGTTCTAAATGAACGGACTTTCCGATCGTGTGTCGGCAAGTCCGTTCATTAGCACACTAGCACACGGATGGCGGGATTGTCCGCCGGACTCCCGAGTCTGGCGGACAATTTTAAGTCAAAATTTCAAACTAAGTTCGGCGGACAATCGTGTGTATGTGGCATTTGTCTTCCCTTTGTCTTCCCCCCCACCATCTTCCCCATAGTTCACACTGGCAATAAGAGCAGGAGTTTGAGAGGCGTTTGACAGGCGTTAGAAATGCCCCTCAAACGCCAATGCACAACATATAATAGACAGCACATTGTGCTGTTCATACTAAGTGTTAGCGTTGCTTCAAAATTGAAGCCTCATGTCCAGTCAAGAGGCATTTGAAGCCTTTCAACGCCTCTTATTCAAGTCTATGGTAACGCTACACAAATGCTCTGGCTCTGGCATGGTTTTCAGCACGGTTTTGGTGCGATTGTGGTGCGTTAAAATTTGTTTATTTCTGTTACTTTCCATTGTGGAGCAGTTTTAACGCACCCTAACGCTCATCAGACGCTACGAAACCGCGCATATAATGTTTAGGGAGCGTTTTTAACGCTTGTAAAACACCCCGTTCTAAAGCTCAACGACGCCTGTCTGACGCCCATACTAACGCCATACAAATGCTATAGGAGCGTTTGTTGAGCGTCAGAAGTGTGAACAAGCCCTTACTGGTATGCAAATGCAAAAAGAATTAGAACTGCGTGTGATGTTAGAGCGAAAACTACCGTGATCCAAAGATCAACATACATGTTACGATATTCTCCATATAGCAATTTACATCACATACATATGACTGTGTTGAAGACATCAGCAATTTAATCTGCCAAGGTTTATTGACCCTCCTAGGTGACATCACCTATCACAATGTACACTACAAGAGACAGAAATGCCTCTAGTGGTGACATTAAGAACAGCACACCTTAAATGGGCCCCCAGGAATGCGAATGTCTCGGGATGCATGGCATGGTCACAGGGCCAGAAGTGACATCAGCACCCCCCACTCTCCCAAGCAAAGGACACGTGCCTACCCAGCTTCCGCTAACTAAATGATGAAAATCCCAGATCCACTAAGCAGTACAGCACCCGCACTCTATAGAAAAATTTCAATACTCAGTATTTTCAAAGTATTCCTTGATGTTAAAGCTAAACTTCAGGCAGATGTAAAAGGCACAATTTAATGCAACTCTGTACTCATTAGATGTATTTTACTTTAATGCAAGAAGTACAAGTACCAGAAGACTGGGTCCTGTCCACCTATCAGGCAGGACTGAACTACAGTATGTCACAGGGCTGTGTACATCTCAGAATAGACAGAAATACAAATCCTTTGACACATACAGTGCCTTAAAAAAGTATTCATACCCCTGGAAATTTTCCACGTTTTGTCATGTTACAACCAAAAACATAAATGTATTTTATTGGCATTTTATGAGATAGACCAACACAAAGTGGCACATAATTGTGAAGTGGAAGGAAAATAATAAATAGTTTTCCAAATTTTTTACAAATAAATATCTGAAAAGTGTGGGGTGCCTTTGTATTCGGCCCCCCTGAATAAATACTTTGTAGAACCACCTTTCACTGCAATTACAGCTGCAATTCTTTTTGGGGATGTCTCTACCAGCTTTGCACATCTAGAGAGTGACATATCTGCCCATTCTTCTTTGAAAAATAGCTCAAGCTCTGTCAGATTGGATGGAGAGCATCTGTGAATGGCAATTTTCAAGTCTTGCCACAGATTCTCAATTGGATTTAGGTCTGAACTTTGACTGGGCCATTTTAACATATTAATATGCTTTGATATAAACCATTCCATTTTAGCTCTGGCTGTAAGTTTAGGGTCCTTGTCCTGCTGGTAGGTGAACCTCCGCCCCAGTCTCAAGTCTTTTGCAGACTCTAATGCCACGTACACACGATCGGAATTCCGAAGAACGATGAGAGCTTTTCATCGGAAAATGCGACCGTGTGTAGGCTCCATCGGAATTTTGCTGGTCGAATTTCCGACAGCAAAGAATTGAGAGCATGTTCTCAATTTTTCAGACGGAAAAGGTTTCTATCGGAAAATCCGATCGTCTGTAGCAAAATTTCTACGCATGCTCGGAAACAATTCGATGCATGCTCGGAAGCATTGAACTTGGCTCGTTGTAGTGTTCTTGACGGTCGGATTTTGGTGTGACCGTGTGTAGGCAAGACAGTTTGAGCGGAATTCCGTCGGGAAAACCGTCAGAGCTTTTTCCGACGAGAATTCTGATCGTGTGTACGTGGCATAACAGGTTTTCTTCTAAGATTGCCCTGTATTTGGCTCCATCCATCTTCCCATCAACTCGGATCAGCTTTCCTGTCTCTGCTGAGGAAAAGCATGCCCACAACATGATGGTGCCACCTCCGTGTTTCATGGTGGGAATCACGTGTTCAGGGTGATGTGCAGTGTTAGTTTTCTGCCACACATAGCGTTTTGCTTTTAGGCCAAAAAGTTACATTTTGGTCTCATCTGACCAGAGCACCTTCTTCCACATGTTTGCTGTGTCCCCCACATGGCTTCTTGCAAACTGCAAACGGGACTTCTTATGGCTTTCTTTTAACAATGGCTTTCTTCTTGCCACTCTTCCATAAAGGGCAGATTTGTGGAGTGCACAACTAATAGTTGTTCTGTGGACAGATTCTCCCACCTGAGCTGTGGCTCTCTGCAGCTCCTCCAAATTTGACATGGGCATCTTGGCTGTTTCTCTGATAAATGCTCTCCTTGCCCGGCCTGTCAGTTTAGGTGGATGGCCATGTCTTGGTAGGGTTGCAGTTGTGCCATACTCTTTTCATTTTCGGATGATGGATTGAACAGTGCTCCGTGAGATGTTCAAAGCTTGGGATATTTTTTTTTTTTTATAACCTAGCCCTGCTTCTCCACAACTTTATCCCTGACCTGTCTGGTGTTTTCCTTGGTCTCCGTGATGCTGTTTGTTCACTAAAGCCTCGTACACACAATTGGATTTTCTGCAGACAAAGCGCTAGACTTTGTCCGAAGGGCGTGTGCCTGGATTTTGTCTTGCATACTAACGGCACACAATTGTCTGCCAACAAACACCAACGTAGTGACGTACTACGTGGAATTTCAGCTCTTGAGAGCCACCCTTTGGGCACCTTCTACTAATGTCATGTTTGGTGAGCATTGATTCTGGGCACGCGTGTTTGTACTTTGGACTTTTGTGTGACGGACTTGTGTACACACGATAGGAAAATCTGACAACAGACCATTGTCCGTCGAAAATTTACTAGCCTGCCATCCAACATTTGTTGGCGGAAAGTTGGCCAACAATTGTCTGATGGAGCATGCTAATCGTCGGATTTTAGGCAAACAGTCTATCATCACACAATTCCCTGCCGAAAATCTGATCGTGTGTACAAGGCTTAAGGTTCTCTAACAAACCTCTGAGGGCTTCACAGAACAGCTGTATTTATACTGATAGTAAATTACACACAGGTGGACTCTATTTACTAATTATGTAACTTCTGAAGGAAATTGGTTCCACTAGATTTTAGTTAGGGGTATCAGAGTAAAGGGGGCTGAATACAAATGCACGCCACACTTTTCAGATAATTATTTGTAGAAAAATTTGAAAAACATTTCTTACTTTCCTTCTACTTCAGAATTATGTACCACTTTGTGTTGGTCTATCACATAAAATCCCAATAAAATAAATTTACATTTGTGGTTGTAACATGACAAAATGTGAAAAATTTCAAGGGGTGTGAATACTTTTTCAAGGCACTGTAAAACAACTACCATTTATGTATTCAATCTGTGTATTTCTCTATTTTCCTGGAATACAGCTTTAACAAATATTACAGTAGAAAATACCAAGAGAAGAGGTGATAGATCTGATATACAGTTTACAAATGAACAAGGGAAGATACAGAATAAAACATTAGTCTGGGCGTAGACAGGCAGATAATCTCCATGAATAATGGCAAGGCAGATATTTACCCGTCACTGCATGAGTTCACAGAGCCAACCCTGCCTTATCATGATGGGAACACACAAGTGGAAGTTTGTGCTTCATAATCGGCTTAGCTCCCATGAAGGTTTTCCAATAGGTTGTGTCATTTCTCATGACCCGTGGAGACCTTTTTATTGCCACGTGGTGGTCAGAAACTGCCCGATAAATATACCATATTTATCGGCGTATAACACGCACCTTTTCCCCCTAAAAATCGGGGGAAAGTCGTGGGTGCGTGTTATACGCAGATACCCCCAAAAAAAATGTAAAAAATGGCAAGCGCCGCCGAAAAATAGCAAGCGCTGCAGAAAAAGACCGAATTGCGGACGAAAATACCCGAAGCCGCGCCGGAATAGACCGAGCAGACTGTTCGGCTCTGCTCGTAGTCCCGCCTCCCTTTTCTCGCTCCGAAAACAGCAGGGAGGCGGGACCGTGAGCGGAGCTGAACAGTCGGCTTGGCCTTTTCCGGGGCCGCTTCGGTCTTTTTCGGCCGCGCCTCGGTCTTTTTCGGCGGCGCGCGCGACAGAGAGTCTCGGCGGCGGGAAATTTAAACCCGGACCGGACTTCAAATGACGCTGGCAAGGTACAATGACGCTGGGCATGGCTGCAATGAGGCTGGGCATGGCTGCAATGACCCTGGGCAAGGCTGGGCAAGGCTGCAATGCTGCTGGGCAAGGCTGCAATGACCCTGGGCAAGGCTGCAATGATGCTGGGCAAGGCTGCAATGACGCTGGGCAAGGCTGCAATGACACTGGGCAAGGCTGCAAACGATGCTGGGCAAGCTGCAAATGACGCTGGGCAAGCTGCAAATGACGCTTAAATGTAAGTTTTTTTTTTTTTTCCCTAAACTTCCCTCCTAAAACTTTTTTTTCTTAAAATGCCCTCCTAAACTTGGGGTGCGTGTTATACGCCGATAAATACGGTAATTAACATTTGATATTGATAGCACTGCTTGTAATTTTTGAGCGGTTCATGTCTACCCATATGCAAACTAGGAATAGGAAAATAAGAAATTATAACAATTTTAATCTAATGTGCTGCACTTAAAATAATGTATGGGCATGCAATGATAGAGCACTTACCCACCAGTGAAAAATGAACATGACACTTTGCCTTATCTCATAAAACCAAAATACACTACAATATTTAATGACATAATCATCAATGCACTTTCTCAAGGTTGTGCGTCGCCAAAATGTCAGCTGGCTATTAAAAAGTTTTTCTCTCATTGATTCTCCTTGTGCCAAATCCCTGTGCCTGAAAAACTTCTCATGTTTTATCAGATGACATGTTTGACATGGAGTGTAGGTATTATATATACACAGTATCTCACAAAAGAGAGTACACCCCTCACATTTTTAAATATTTTATTATATCTTTTCATGTGACAACACTGAAGAAATGACACTTTGCTACAATGTAAAGTAGTGAGTATACAGCTTGTATAACGGTGTAAATTTGCTGTCCCCCCAAAATAACTCAACACACAGCCATTAATGTCTAAAGCCTCGTACACACGCTTAGATTTTCGGATCGACCGTACCTCTTTTTTGTGGCATGCTAGTCTCATGTTGAAAGTGAAGAGGTTACTCACAATACGAAAATTTTCGTACAACAGAATACAACGTCAGAAGTGATGTAATGTGTTGAATAGTTTTGTATGTATTGTTTCATTTCTGAGCATGTGTAGTCTTAACCACTTCAATAGAGGGCACTTAAACACCTTCCTGCCCAGAACAATTTTCAGCTTTCAGCGCTGTTGCACTTTGAATGACAATTGCGCGGTCATGCTACACTGTACCCAAACTAAATTCTTATAATATTGTTCCCACAAATAGAGCTTTCTTTTGGTGGTATTTGATTACTGCTACGGTTTTTATTTTTTGCTAAACAAATAAAAAAAGACCGAAAATTTTGAAAAAAAATATGTTTTTTTTGGTTCAAGTTTCAAAACATTGTAAATAAGTAAGTTTTCTCCTTCACTGATGGGCACTGATGGGGCTGCACTGACGGGCACTGATAAGGCGGCACTGATGAGGTGGCACCAATGAAGTGGCACTGATAGGCGGCACTGATAGGTGGCACTGATGGGCGACACGGATGCGCACTGATAGGTGGCACAAATTGGCACTGATTGGTGGCACGGGTTGGCATGGATAGGCGGCATGGATGGGCATGGATAGGCAGCACGGATGGGCATGGATAGGCGGCACGGATGAGCATGGATAGGCGGCACGGATGAGCATGGATGGGCACTGATAGGCAGCATGGATGGGCACTGATAGGCGGCATGGATGGGCACTGATAGGTGGCACGGATGGGCACTGATAGGCGGCATTGTAGTGTATGGTATTGTACTGATGGATGCCAATCAGTGCCAAACAATAATGCATGCCAATCAGTGATGCCCATTGTGGGAACTGATTGGCATCCATTGTGGGCACTGACTGGCATCCCTGGTGGTCTAGGGTGGCATACCTAGTGCTGTGCATCCCTGGTGGTCTGGTGGCGTCCCTGGTGGTCCAGTGTGGGCATCCTCGGAGGGGCTGCGCTGATAATCGATCAGCACAGACCCCCCTGTCAGAGGAACAGCCGATCGGCTCTCCTCTACTCGCGTCTGACAGACACGAGTGAGGAAAAGCCGATCAACGGCACTTCCTATTTACACTGTGATCAGCCGTGATTGGACACGGCTGATCACGTGGTAAAGAGTCTCCGTCGGAGACTCTTTACCGAGATCGTAGTTTCGGGGTGTCAGACTCAATATCCTGAGGAAGTCATATGATGCCTGGCCAGGATTTTGAAACCACTTTGCTGCCATCATTCTGCTATATGGCGGCCGGCAAGTGGTTAAGCCTCATACACACGATCGGACTTTGTACAAACTTTCCCATGGATTTTTGTACAAAGGGCGTTGGCCGTAAACTTGTATTGCATACACACGATTGGACTTTTTAGGCAACAGACACGAACGTAGTGACGTTTCAACGTACTGACGACACTTCAAAAGAGGACGTTCAATTACTCCTGCGCCACCCTTTGGTCAACTTCTGTATTGTTGTCTGATCTTTTGCATTGGTTCTGAGCATGCGTGTTTGTACTTTGTACAAAAATCTGATGGTTTTGTGTACACACGATCGGACTTTGCTCCATCGGACTTCTGTTGCCAGAAAGTTTGTCTGTTCGCACAGCCAACAAAAGTCTGCAGAAAACTGAAAAAGTTTGTCCGATGGTGTGTACGCACGGTTGGATGTTGCCTTAAAACAGCTAATTTGCATGTTTGTTGTCAAAAAGTCAGATCGTGTGTACGGGCCTTTACTCTTATGATTTTTTTCGTTCAAAAACTGTACTAATGAAATGAAAATGGGACGTTGAGTTCACAACCGACAACAATTTCTATAGTCTGCACATCCAGCTTTTGTCTGACGAAAAAGCAAAATGTCGAAAGCACCGTACTAACGATTCGAAAATCGACAGACAGCTTGTCGTACGAATTTGGTTTGTGTGTACGGGCCTTAAGTTGCTGGCAACAAAAGTGAGTACACCCCTACGTGAAAATGTCCAAATTGGGCCCAAAGTGTCAATATTTTGTGTGGCCACCATTATTTTCCAGGACTGCCTTAACCCTCTTGGGCATGGAGTTCATCAGAGCTTCACAGGTTGCCACTGGAGTCCTCTTCCACTCCTCCATGAAGACATCATGGTGCTGGTGAATGTAAGAGACCTTGTGCTCCTCCACCTTCCGTTTGAGGATGCCCCACAGATGCTCAATAGGGTTTAGGGCTAAAGACATGCTTGGCCAGTCCATCACCTTTACCCTCAGCTTCTTTAGCAAGGCAGTGGTCGTCTTGGGGGTGTGTTTGGGATCGTTATCATGTTGAAATACTACCCTGCGGCCCAGTCTATGAAGAGAGGGGATCATGCTCTGCTTCAGTATGTCACAGTACATGTTGGCATTTATAGTTCCCTCAATGAACTGTAGCTCCCCAGTGCCAGCTGCACTCATGCAGCCCCAGACCATGACACTCCAGACCATCACCATGCTTGACTGTAGGCAAGACACACTTGTCTTTGTACTCCTCACCTGGTTGCCACCACACATGCTTGACACCATCTGAACCAAATAAGTTTATCTTGGTCTCATCAGACCACAGGACATGGTTCCAGTAATCCATGTACTTATGCCCCATACACACTATCAGATTATCTGCAGACTTTTGTCTTCAGATTTACCAAAACCATGTAGTGCAAGGGCCTGCCTGATTGCATACAAATTGAAAAGCTTAAGGTTTGCCCTCATATTTTATGGTTTTGGTAAATCTGAAGACAAAAGTCTGCAGATAATCTGATAGTGTGTATGGGGTCTAAGTCTGCTTGTCTTCAGCAAACTGTTTGCAGGCTTTCTTGCACCATCTTTAGAAGAGGCTTGTTTTTGGGATGACAGCCATGCAGACCAATTTTATGCAGTGTGCGGCGTATGGCCTGAGCATGGACAGGAGGACCCCCACCCCTTCAACTTCTGCAGCAATGCTGGTAGCACTCATACATCCATTTCCCAAAGACAACCTCTGGCTATGACGATGAGCACGTGCACTCAACTTCTGTGGTCTACCATGGCGAGGCCTGTTCTGAGTGGAACCTGTCCTGTTAAACCGCTCTATGGTCTTGGCCACGGTGATGCAGCTCAGTTTCAGGGTCTTGCCAATCTTCTTATAGCCTAGGCCATCTTTATGTAGAGCAAAATTTTTTTTTTTTTTCAGATCCTCAGAGAGTTTTTTGCCATAAGGCGCCATGTTGCACTTTCAGTGACCAGTATGAGAGAGTGAGAGGGATAACACCAAATTTAACACACCTGCTCCCCATTCACACCTGAGACCTTGTAACACTAACAAGTCACATGACACCGGGGGAGGGAAAATGGCTAATTGGGCCCAATTTAGACATTTTCACTTAGGGGTGTACTCACTTTTGTTGCCAGCGGTTTAGCCGATAATGGATGTATGTTGAGTTATTTTGAGTGAACAGCAAATTTACACTGTTATACAAGCTGTACACTCACTACTTTACATTGTAGCACAGTGCCATTTCTTCAGTGCTGCCACATAAAAAGATATTCCGTATTTATCGGCATATAACACGCACAGGCGTATAACACGCACCCCAAGTTTAGGAGGGCATTTTAAGGAAAAAACGTTTTAGGAGGGAAGTTTAAGGGAAAAAAACTTACATTTAAATGCCCATCAATGCAGCCTTATCGGTGTGCATCTGCAGCCTTGTCCATCATTGCAGAATGATCAGCGTCATTTGCAGCTTGCCCAGTGTCATTTGCAGCTTGCCCAGTGTCATTTGCAGCTTGCCTAGTGTCATTTGCAGCTTGCCCAGTTTCATTTGCAGCTTGCCCAGCGCCGTTTGCAGCCTTCCAGTGTCATTTGCAGCTTGCCCAGCGCCGTTTGCAGCTTGCCCAGTGTCGTTTGCAGCCTTGCCCACATTTAAATTTCCCGTCGCCGAGACAGACCGAGCCGACTGTACTGTGTACTCGGCTCGGCTCGCAGTCCCGCCCAGTCCCGCTCAGACCGGCGCTCTGTATTTTTTGGCGGCGCTTCTGCTAGGCAGGAACACTGATCTCTGCCTTCCTACAGTTAAACCATTCCCCACAAAGTAAGAAAGCACTCTCAGGGAACACATTTAACCCTTTGATCGCCCTTGATGTTAACCCCTTCCCTGCCAGTGTCATTAGTATAGGGAGAGTGCATTTTTTTTTAGCACTGATCACTGTATTGGTGTCACTGGTCCCCAAAAAGTGTCACTGAGCCCTGGTTCACACTGAGCTTTGTGAATGAAGCCATTTCACTCCCACATGTCAGTTCCGATTTCGCCCAGGTTTCTGCACAGATGTCAGTGTAAATCCCAAACCCGAAATCGCAAAAAGTAGTACAGAAAATACTTTTTCAAATCAGAGCGGCGCTGCAAATGCAGCATTGCACCGATTAGGACTGTGCTATTGCCAGCAATTTGACATGTCAAATCGCATTCCAAATCGTACCAATGTGAACCAGGGCTGAGTTTCAGATCTGTCCGCCGCAACATCAATGTCCCGCAAAAAAAAAATATATATCCCATAGTTTGTAGACACTATAATTTTTGCGCAAACCAATCATGGTGCTATGTTTTATAGCAGAAAGTAAGGAATATTGTTTTTTATTCAAATTTTTTTGTTTATAGCGCAGAGGTGATCAAATACCACCAAAAGAAAACTCTATTTGTGGGGGGAAAAAGGGACATCTATTTAATTTGAGTACAGAGTCACACCACCTTGCATTTGTCAGTAACGGCTAGTTTATACTTGCCTTAAACCATGGCTTCAGACATGCTTTGTTAAAGCTCTCTGAATGCCAGTCAAAGCTCCCGCCACTAAATAAAATGGTTACCGTATATACTCGAGTATAAGCCGACCCGAATATAAGCCGAGGCACCTAATTTTACCACAAAAAAATGGGGAAAGTTATTGACTCGAGTATAAGCCTAGAGTGAGAAATGCGCAGCTACTGTAAAGCCCCATACACACGGTCGGACTTTTTCATGGATTCTGTCCGATCGGACAATGTTGTTGAAAAATCAGACCGTGTGTATGCACCATCGGACAGTGTACGTCGGATTGTCCGACGAACAAAGTCTTATCTCCTGCTGGAAAGATTTGCCGACAACACGGTCCGATCACACCAAATCCGATCGTGTGTACGGTTGTCCGACCGGACAAAGTGCTACGCATGCTCACATCACATTACAAGACCAAAGCTATTGGCTACTAGCCTCTACGTAGTCCCGTCGTAGGCAACAAACGTCACCACGTTCAGAATGATCGGATTTTCCGACAACTTTGTCCGACTGTGTGTACGCAAAACCAACATCAGACAAAGTATGACGGACAGGATCCGACCGACCTGGTCCGCGGATTGTCCGACCGTGTGTATGGGGCTTAAGTGGAAAAAAGGGTCAACAATGCCCATTTGCAGCCTCACTGTGCCCATTTGCATGCCTCATTGTGCCCATTTGCAGCCATAGGTCCCCCGAACTTCAAACTTGGTAGTTAAGTGTGCCTAGATGCCCCCTACCTGCAGCCAAAATTTGGGGTCTTTGGACCCAAAGGGTCCCGATATGACATTGCTGCAAATGGACACAGTTGACCGACTTTGGGGCCCTGTATCTCAGGGCCACTTGGTGCTAGGAACCCCAAATTTGGATATGTTGTAGTGTTGGTTCCGCTGGGTTTGCACACCAAATTAGGGTTCCTAGCACTAAGTGCCCCCGAGATATGGGGCCCCAAAGTCGGGTCGGAAAATGTCAAGCCCTTTTCTGCAGCAGAGAATGACATTTTCCATAGTGTTGGTTCGGCTGGGTTTGCACACCAAATTTGGGGTTCCTAGCACTAAGTGGCCCTGAGAAAAGGTGCCCCAAATTTGGGTCGGAAAATGTCATTCTCTGCTGCAGAAAAGTGCTTGACTCAAGTATAAGCCAAGGGGGGCACATTCAGCACAAAAAAATGTGCTCAAAAACTCGGCTTATACACGAGTATATATGGTAGCTTACAGTCATGTTTACACCTTGCGTTTGCTTGATGCTTCAATGATGCTTCGGTGGGGCTTTAAGCGATGCTTTGTCATAGACTTCTATGGGGGCTTTGAAGACGCTTTGAAGCACCACTGAAGCTACATGGGGTATAATTTTTGAAGCAAAGCAAAAGCAGGTGTAAACAGGACTGTAAGCTAACCATTTTATTTAGTGACAGGAGCTTTGTCTAGCGTTCAGAGAGCTTTAACAAAGCGTGTCCAAAGCTATGTTTTGAAGCAAGTGTAAACTAGCCGTTAATGTTTATTGAAGCCAAAGCAAGTGTAAATAAATCCATAAAGCAACGCAGAGCCGTATTGCGAAAAATGGCCTGGACAGGAAGGGGGAGGGGACCTACCGGGGCTAAAGTGGTTATAGAGTTGCCACCTCAAATTATCACCTTAATCAGCCACAGAACCTGTGTAATTAATATGTGTTCGGGTTTAAAGGGGTGAGGTGGCAACCATAAGTGGTTAAATGATAAAAACGCTGTATAAAAACACTCAGGCTGGGTTCACACCAGTGCAAATTGGATGTGGTTTTCTCCTCATCCAATTCGCTTGGCGGGAGATTGTGACTGATTCTCTAATGGATCTGATTCACATATCTCTGGTGCGGCACCGGTGCGAATTGCACGATGGGGGTCCTGTGCGTTTTCAGCCCAAAAATTCCGGCTGAAATGGGACCTGTACCAGTGAATGAGCGGCTCCGTTCCTCAGAGTGAAGCCAGCCTCAAACGCCCATGAAAACCCCTGAAAAATTGCCCAAATCGACTTTCAAAAACGTGACGCTCAGGTGTGAAGACAGCCTAAAGGAAAACAGGCAGCTATTCAAGGCAAAAACGATACCCCGTGTCGCCAACTGGCGGGCGTCCCGGCTGCCAAACACGACCCATTCAAGCGAACGGGGGGGCGCAAAGCGCATTGCGCTATGCTTTTAGGGTTGAAACAGGCAGTGAGGAGGCGACATATGACTTTTTAGAGGGGGCTGCTGCAAGTGTGAGGGAAGGGGCTCAGTAATGGCATAGGAGGGGTTTGTGTCAGCACAGGTACTACTCCTGATTGAGGAGTGTGGTGTGTGAGCCATGGTCAGGTACAGGCATGGAGGGCTCCGTGTGCCGCGCTGATTGGTGGGAGGGTGAGCCCGCAGCACACAGGGGGGTCTCCGGCTTCTACAAGGGAGGCGCTGTTCGGGAATTCCGAGGCTTTTGCAGCCGGCTCTTTGCACCCGGCGCGCCATTCACACGGACTCCCCCCTAGGAGATAAAGGGAGCGAGAGAGACACAACGCTGAGTATACCCCTGGGAGATCAGCATGGACGGAGACGAGACGCTGCACCTCATCAAAGGAGACTCACGGTGAGAACTTCCTACAGTCCCAGCACTTCCCATTCATCTCCTCAACACCTGCTAGTGCATGCTGTGTGTACCCCCCACCTTCATCATGTGTGTACCCCCCACGTGTGTGGGCCACCCTACTTCCCTTCAGTATGTATAGAAACCACAGCAATGGTTGTCCAAAGCAACATAGGTTCCTAACTGCTGAAACTTTGCTATGGGCAACTAGTCTAGTCCCTAGTCCACCCAGTGAGAGATATATATATATATATATATATATATATATATATATATATATATACTAAAAATATCTTTGTGTGTTTTTATTTATTTTTTAATATATGCATGTGTTTATTTAAAATTTTGGGGTACATTCACGCACAATGGAGAGCTGCCGCAGCGCTTTACCCTCTTTTGTGTTTTTTTTTTTTTGTATGAACTTTATTTAACCACTTCAGCCCCGGACCAATTGGCAGCCAAAGGACCAGGCCCCTTTTTGCGATTCGGCACTGCGTCGCTTTAACTGACAATTGCGCAGTCGTGCGACGTGGCTCCCAAACAAAATTGGCGTCCTTTTTTTTTCCCCACAAATAAAGCTTTCTTTTGGTGGTATTTGATCGCTCCTGCGGTTTTTTTTTTTGTGCGCTATAAACAAAAATAGAGCGACAATTTTGAAAACAATGCAATATTTTTTGCTATAATAAATATCCCCAAAAAATATATAAAAAAAACTTTTTTTTCCCTCAGTTTAGGGGATAGTTTTATAGCATTTTTAATAATATTCTTTTTTTTTTTTACTAGTAATGGCGGCGATCAGCGATTTTTATCGTGACTGCGACATTATGGCGGACGCATCGGACATTTTTGGGACCATTGTCATTTATACAGCAATCAATGCTATTTAAATGCATTGATTCCTGGTATAAATTATACTGTCAGTGAAAGAGTTAACCACTAGGGGGAGGAGAGGGGTTATGGGCTGTGACGTGTGTGTGTGTGTGTTTTTTTACATTAGGGGGTGGGGCTGACGTCTGACGTCATTGATCGGCTTTCCCGATGACAGGGAACAGTAGGAAGGTTTACACAGACCTCTTCCCGTTCTTCAGCTCTGTGACCCGATCGCGGGACACCAGCGGCGATCGGGTCCGCTGGTCCCGCGGCCGGGGTCACGGAGCTCCCGACCGCGCCGCTGGCAGCGCGCGCGACCCACGGCCAGGCAATTAAAGGGCCACGTATATATACGTGATTTTTGCCTGCCCGTGCCATTCTGCCGCAGTATATCTGCGTGAGGCGGTCGGGAAGCTGTTAAAGTTTACAAAACATGCACTTCATTCACGACTAAGTATAGCTGTGCAATGCACTACGCAGGCTGTTCACATTTCATTTTTTAAAATGCAGCGTGTTACATAGTAGGTGAGGTTAAAAACACAAGTCCAACCTATGTGTATGATTATATGTCAGTATTACATTGTATATCTCTGTATGTTGCGGTCATTCAGGTGCTTATCTAATAGTTTTTTGAAACTATCGCTGCTCCCTGCTGAAACCACCGCATGTGGAAGGGAATTCCCTATCCTTGCCGCTCTCACAGTAAAGAACCCTCTACGTAGTTTAAGGTTAAACCTCTTTTCTTCGCATTTTAATGAGTGGCCACGTGCCTTGTTAAACTCCCTTCCGCAAAAAAGTTTTATCCCTATTGTGGGGTCACCAGTCTGGTATTTGTAAATTTAAATCGTATCCCCTCTCAAGTGTAGCGTGGATGGGACACCTAGGAGACCATTTTTGTTTCTTGCGTGCCCCTGCGGCGACAGACGTGTTTTTTTACTGTCACCGCTTATAGTGTGAATTCACCTCACGCATTAGTGGAGCATGTGTGTGTGTTTTTTTTTTTTTTGAACATTTTTTTGAACATTTTCATACAAGCGTTCTAGAAGTGTATTTCATGTGTTTTACAAGCTTTAGGCCCTTTTGTTTTCTTAGTCTGGGTTCATACTGATGCTGCCGTGGGTCCCAGCAGGGGGTCCAGTGCGTCCCTGTACAATGATTCAAGTGCAAATAAGGTCAGATTTTAACTTTTTTTTTTTGCCTAAATTCGCAACTGAAATGGAGCCAAAGATGCTCAGGGCCCTTTTCCAATGCAGACCGCGGCCACCCAGGAGCTGTGTGAACTGGCTTCATTGAGAGCCAGTGACAATTTACATGAGGCCTGGTTCACACCTATACATTTTTTTTTTTTTTTTTTTTTTAATTTACCGTATTTATCGGCGTATAACACGCAATTTTTTCCCCTTAAAATCGTGGGTGCGTGTTATATGCCCATCCCGCGCTGATTGTGAGCTTCTCGGCGGTTTCGGACGTTTTCGGCGTATAACACGCATTTTTTTTCCCCTTAAAATCGTGGGTGCGTGTTATACGCCGGTCCTGCGCTGATTGTGAGCTTCTCGGCGGTTTCGGACGTTCTCGGCTATTTTTGGCTGCTCTTGCGGCTTTCGGAAAGCCGCTGAGAACGGCCGGGCACGGCCGAAATTTGCCGAAATAGCCAAAAGCCGCCAAGAACGGCTGGGCGCTGCAGAAAGTCGCAGAAAATAGCCGAAGGCCGCCGAGAATGGCCGAGAGTTACCGAGCGCCACCGAGATACACAGGACATCCGCTCTGTATCTTGGTGGCGCCATTTTTAAACGGCAAGCTGAGACTGACAATGGCAAGGCTGCAAATGACACTGAGAAGGCTGCATTTAAATGTAATTTTCTTTCCTTAAACTTCCCTCCTAAAAGTTTTTTTTCCTTAAAATTCACAACTAAACTTGGGTTGCGTGTTATACGCCGATAAATACAGTATTTTTTTTTTTTTTTTGAGCGTATTCAGTTTTGCAGAAAAACACTACAGTCCATTTCACATGGTTTCCTATGGATGTAGTTCACATGTGTGCATTTTATGGAAAGGGCCAGGGACTTTTTTCTGGTTTTTGGTTCCATAGACTTCAATGGATCAAAAACGTGTATTGAAAAACGCTGGCGTGTGCAAACTGAAACCTGCATTGGTGTGAATCGGGCCTAAGAATCCATACACACTATTAGATTGTCTGCAGATTTTTGTCTTCAGATTTACCAAAACCATGTAGTGCAAGGGCCTGCCTGGTGGCATACAAATTTAAACTCTTAAGGCTTGACCTCATATATTATATGTTTTTGGTAAATCTAAAGACAAAAAATCTAATAGTGTGTATGGGGTCTGTGAACCCAGTGTTCCGAGAAAATGTCAAACCCGGCAGAATATCAAGCCACGTCACTTCCTGTGACGTGGAATTAGCGGTTGCAGAAAACCACGCGCACTGCGCATGCACACCGCGTCATCAGCGCATGCGCAGTGCGTCATCGCTGACGTCAGGACACTGCATGTCAAATTCGTCGACAAACGACCACGTTGCTAAACCCCGCGCTCAGCCGTACTGAGCCTGCAGTCAAAAGGGGGCAGCCGACATCTTTTTACACCCACCCTAGTCTTGCATTGCACACGTATTTTTAACAGTAAACTCAGCTTATATAGTGCAAAACAGTATTTAGAAGTCTGTGACACTGTTTTGTTGAATTTTCAAAGCATTTCAAAAATCCTGCAGATTTGACGGGTTTGCTAATCTGACAGAGCACCGCTTTTAAAAATCAACATAAAGAGTGTGACGGATTTGAAAATACAGCATTTCCCTATATAAGCTCAGTTTACTGCTAAAAATAAGTGTAAAATGCAAGACTTTGGTGGGTGTGAAATGATGTCCGCTGCCGCCTTCTGAATGCAGGGTTAGTACGGCCAGGTGCAGGGTGTAGCACCGTGGTCGATGAATTTGACATGCAGTGTCCTGACTTCAGCGATGACGCAATGTGCAGAAGACGCTGTGCGCATGTGCAGTGTGTGTGGTTTTCTGCAACAACTGATTCCACATCACAGGAAGTGATGTGGTTCGATATTCTGCCGGGTTCAACATTTTGTCAGAGCACCGACCTTAGCCAATTCAAAGCACAGGGGTGGACTACAGACAATGCATAAAAACCCTTTGGGTGGTTTTTCAGGCGTTCCTGTTCAAGTTTTTGGGGCCAGAAACATCCAGTTTTGTCTCAAAACCAGTTCAAATCGCTTTTGGAGCATCAGGCAAAGAGCTATAGGTGCCTGAGCCCTTGTAGGTGAAGAGCCTGTAAGGATTTTGGATGTTGAGCGCTCTAGAGCTTCAGAACTCCTCGGGTGTGAATGGAGCTTAAGGCGTGTTGGTGTTTTGGGATCTTGGGCAGAATTGCTGTGATTGTGCCTGCAATCTCAAAATGTACTACAAGCACAAACTTCAGGTTCATTATTTTCAACGGCACCTAAAACGCAGTGTGGTTTTGCTGCGATTGTCGCACAATTGTGGCAAAACGCATTGCTGGACGCTTGTTGCCCCAAAAAGGAGCAGGAGCTTCTTTTGAGCTGCAAGCGTCACGCAATGTGATTTGCCATGCAACAATTGCGGCAAAACTGCACTACCTTTTAGGTGCCATTGAAAATAATGGCACCTGAACCATGCGTTTTGCGACTGTAGCGTGTTTTGAGATCTTGGGCAGAATCGCTGTAAGTGTGAATGGAGCCTAAAGCCTGGTACACGCTATCACATTTTTTTTATTTTTTAGCTCTACCCAGTGGGCTGAACGAATAAAAAAACTGCGGCACTCAGGATACTCTCTGCTGTACTAACATTGCATAGTTAGTACAATCTCCCTGCTGAGCTATTGTGTTCTGACAGGGGCAACTACGCCCGCCCCCCCCCCCCCCCCCGTGCCAGAACACACCGGTCATCGCTGAACGGATGCTGGCTTTCCAACATGCCCGTTTGGCCGGCTTCTGTAGGACAGTCTGGTGTAAAAACGGGCCTAATGTCGGCCGGTTTCTGTTGAACCGTCCAATAGTGGTTGATATTCAGGCCGGGGTGTATCAGGCTTTAGGCCCCATTCACAACTGAGCGTTTTGTAGCGTTTTCTCCCTGTATGCTCAGGGAGAAAATAAATACATTTCTCTATGGTGGTGGTTCACATCTCTACTCCACTCCAAAACGCTTGAAACTCAAAAGTTTTGGCGTTACTTTTGTAGCTTGCTTTGGATAGATTGGTGCGTTTTTTAAGCCGCTGAAAGCAGAAGCGCACAGCAACAAATGATTTAACAGATGTTCGTTTTCTCTTTTGGCTAATACAAAAACACCAAAGCTCCTTGGCAAAAGCTGTATAAAAATACGCAACAAAACCCCCCCGAAAAACATGCCGCTCAGTCATGGATGCAGCCTAAAGAAAATCTAGGCTGAGCAAGTATGGCGGCTGCCGCTGACCCTTTTCGGGGGAATTCTTTTTCCCTGGTGTCTATGCTGATCCTCTCCCTCCCAGTATTTTCTGTGTTTTTGACCTCTGAACAAGTAAACAGGTTTTACTTCTTTCCAAACTCCATAATCTGCATGCTTGTTATGGACAGCCAGTGGGGGGCGGGCTTGATGAAAACAATGCACTTCCTATGTGACTGATGGCTTCTCTCAATAGTTGTTTGAGAGTGATGACCATTTAAAAATGTAAATTGTCCCTGCAAAAAAAGACTTTATTAACTTACCTGTCCTATCCTGAAAATGTGCTCTTTACCAGAACAAATGTTTTTAAGCCTCTGTGAATTGTGGGTAGGGTTTAATTAAACTTGAGCCTATGCTGCTTTGGGCCAGGAGTGCATAATGCAGAGTGCAGGGGCCAAGATTGCATAACTCGGAGAGCAAAGGACAGGAATCCTCCAGTCTGACACCCACTCATCAAGGCGTTTTGTAATTTGCTTATCTCCTCCCCAAGAGCCAGTCCACCTCTTTCATCAGAGTTAAAGATACTTGAGAGAAATAGGCAGAGTGTTGTTGTGTTTTCAGGAGACTAAGGGGTCAATTCACAAAGCTTTACCGCATGCGATAAGGGTATCATTACTCATTTGCATACATTATCGCATGCATTAAAGTAAGTCCAATTCACAAAAAAGATTATGCAGCAATTACCAAGTGAAAAAAAGATGTGCCGGTAAATGCCGCATTAAAAAGCTCTTAAGTCGGATTCACAAGCAGAGCATTTAAAAGCACGCGATAATTACCACCAGGGTTTAGCTGGCAGGATCACAAGCGATTTTTGTATATATAAAAAAACCCTGACCATTAAAAGAACTGCGTGGGGTTCTTGGGAGGAGAGCAAAGCCAATGGTGCCGGAAGTGTTCAGGGCGGATGTGGCTTTCCCAGCCAGAGGTATGATGGTGAAGGATGGCCTGGGGAGAGCCGGGTAGAGCGGCAGAGGCAAGTGAGGGGGTTGCGTGGAGGGCACTGAGGATGTGGAGGAGTCGGGCGGTGGGCGTGTCCCCGGATCAGTAGGAAGGAAGTGGCTGCCCGGTCTGTCAGCTCACTCTTCCGTGATTGGCTGTAGGGAGTCAGTCCTGGGCTGTGAGGGCCGCCGTGCTGGTGGCGGTGATCGGGATCCTGCTGGCTCTGATCCGTGCACAGTACACATTCTTCATGGAGGAGATCTCCGCCCTGGCCCGGGAACATGCAGGTAACCACGCTCCTGATTGGTCACTCTGCAGCTTGGTCACATATTTGTAGTGTCTACTGAGGAAAGGGGGTGAGGGGCCCCAGGACGGTCGGTGGAGGAGGAGAGGGCCCCTGGGTGGCTGGGAGAGAAGAGGGCCCCTGGGTGGACATTTGGGGAAGGAGAGGGCCCTGGGTAGTTGGTTGTATATTCACCATGTGCTAACTACTAACTAATCATACAGCGCCCACTTTATTTTGTTTTTTAATGCAGCTATGACAGCATGTTCCCCAGCTGGCTGTCAAACTGCCTGATGTCCTTCACAACCCATTCCTCCTCCCTCAATTCCCACTGTCTCTTGCCCAACCACCCTATATGTCTCAAAATGCTCCCGGTCACTAACCCCAGATCACCGAAACTCCACATCAGACGGACATGGCTCCTGGTCCATTCCTCTTCCACCTCCCTATTCAAACCAACGCCCACCACCCTCACCCACCCACCTCCATTCATTCTCCAACCCCACCCAACCCTGAACAATCTAAGGTCCCATCCATTCTCATGTTGAACAGTGGGGTTCAGTTCCAATATACTAAAGCTGTAATTCAATATATATGATTTGTGATCTGTTATGTCTAAAGGATACTACTAAGTTCCAAATATCCCAATATTTGAGATGGCACTAGGCTTTCATCGTTTCTCAACCAATTATACTCTTAATTATTGCTATATTATTTTGCACTTAATTCCTGTGAATTGTCTGTGATTAGGCCTTTTGTTTCATTTGTCTTCAGCAATTTGATAACTTGCCAGTTGTCTATGTAATGCATTCCTTCTGTGTAAGCTATAGTGAAAAGGCCTTGTCCTATCTATTCCTTTGAATATGTACAATGCAGGTGCATGATTGTATCAGCATTGGTGTTGTGTTATGCCCATTTCAATGCTAATAACCATTTTGAATTTTAAAAATTAGTTTAGTAACCAGGGAAGGCAAATTATAAGTAGATCAGACTTCAGCCTTAAGGACAATGTGCCCTTTTTTTTAACCAATATTATCCCGTGTCTATTTTTTTACTAGGTCGTACTCTGGAGTCCCTAGGAATGATTTCCGGGGACCTGTGTTCACCTATGTGTCAGACCTGAATGACATTGAACTGGGTCACCAAGGGAATAAACACTGTCACTCACATCGGTCCCAGGAAGACTGGCACAACACAGAAAAGGACCGTGCCAGGAGGAAACTATATGTGGCATCTTGTGTCTGCCTGCTGTTCATGATTGGAGAAGTTGTAGGTGAGAAACCTGTGGCATTTGTGTTGCATTTCTATATCATTTCTTTTTAAATTTGTGTTAAAATTCTTAACCACTTCAATACAGGACACTTGCCCCCTTCCTGCCCAGGACAATTTTTAGCTTTTAGCGCTGTCATACTTTCAATGACAATTGCGCGGTCATGCAGCCCTGTACTCAAACAATTTTCATAATTTTGTTCATGCAAATGGAGCTTTCTTTTGGTGGTATTTAATCACCACTGGATTTTTTTTATTTTTTACTAATTGAAAAAAGACTGACAATTTTGAAAAAAAAACACATGATTTTCTTTGTTACTGTTAAAAAATGTTGCAAATAAATAGTTCTTCATAAATTTAGCCCAAAATGTATTCTATTAGGTTTCTTTGGTGAAAATAACCCAAATCCAGTGTATATTTGGTCTGTAGGAAAGTTAGTCCAAAAACTATGGTGTATATACAGTATCTAAAAATGTATTAATCCTGATGTACCGACAGGCTATCATTTCTTGAGGTCCTTAAAGTGGTTGTAAAGTCAGAATTCTTTTTTTATCTTCATGCATTAGATTAAAAAGCCTTCTGTGTGCAGCAACCCCCCTTGGCCCCTAACACTTACCTGAGGTCGCTCTCTGTCCAGCGATGTCCACTAGTGTCTCAGCCATCCGAGATTCTCCTTCCTGATTGACAGCAGTGAGAGCCAATGGCCAATCAGTCAGCTAGCCAGTCGGGAGAGAGGGGGTGAGGCCAGGTCGGAGCACCCTGTGTACATTCAGAAATGGAGCTGTGACTCGGCTCGGGTGCCCCCATAGCAAGCTGCTTGCTGTGGGGGGCACTGAACAGGTGGGAGGGGCTAGAATCACAAAAGAGGGACCAGAGAAAAGGAGGATCCAGGCTGTGTGCAAATCCACTGCAACTGCTGCTTATTTGTGAAAAGGTGCAGGCACTTCTTTGGTGCAGTTGTGGCATGCTTTTTGCCCCAGAGACTTTAAAGGGCACTTATGTAAACGCTGCATGTATATGCAATTTTAGTTGGCAGAGTTTTTTTTGTTTGGTTTAAAAAAAAAAAAAAAATACATAAAAAAATGAGTAACGTTGCGCTAAAAAAAAAAAAAATACACTGAAAAATGCATCAACAGCACTGGTGTGGACCTAGTCTAAGGCCCATTTCACAAAGGACACAGTGTGCTGATCAGCAGTGGATCCCCTTCCGTTTGTCTTTATCGGATTGAGGGTAGGTGCTGCACAAGTCAGTTTACACCCATCGGTCCGGTCCATAGGGATGAATGGACCATTCGCGCATGTCTGCCTGAAAAACTGTTGTGTGAAAGGGTCTTGCACATATGTTTCACCTGACAAATAGTTGACGTATTTTTAGCTGACATTTGTCAATTTGCCAAAAGTT
This sequence comes from Lithobates sylvaticus, assembly GCA_028564925.1. NCBI lineage: Eukaryota > Metazoa > Chordata > Amphibia > Anura > Ranidae > Lithobates > Lithobates sylvaticus. Next base: position 183,850,718 of record CM053027.1, on the reverse strand, counting down.
CTGAGAATCTTTGTACTCAAGTTCGTAAAAACATATGTTTGAAAATCTACCAGTGTAGGGCCAACTTCAGTTCCAGAGAAAGCTAAAATTAGACAGAATTTTCTAGAGGCTTCTGCAGCAGGGGGAGGGGAATGGTATGTGGGGGTTAAAAGGGATGAACGGTCTGCCTTTTGTGGCTGCTTGTACTGTTCTCTAAAGTATGGGCTCATTTTATAATATTTGCCTTCTTTATTAATATGGTTTTTGAATAAAAAGAGCACTCTTTGTTAAACTTTTAAACTTTATTTCACAGGTGGTTACTTTGCACACAGTTTGGCGATCATGACAGATGCTGCTCACCTGCTGACAGATTTTGCAAGCATGATGATAAGTTTATTTGCTCTTTGGATGTCTTCCCGTCCAGCCACAAAAACAATGAATTTTGGTTGGCATCGAGCAGGTATGAAGGTACTTTCCATTAGGAAATAGTAAGATACTGGTGTTAGTAGGATTTTGGCTAATTGGACCGTTAGGGCTTATTCACACATGCCATTAGTGTCAGCACATTCCTGCATCTGAATTCTTAGGTGTTTGCAGATGCTAAACCTGTAAAAAGCAATGGCGGGCTGACAGCGGCGTCATACAAAAAAAACACAGGTTGAGGGCAATTGACACTAGTCTAAACACACAGTGATACCCCAAGCAAACACTGCTTACCAAATTAATGTAGTGTCACTCTAGTCTCTGTACTGCATATGAACAAAAAATTCCCACTAGTAGTGGAGGGGGAAGGACTGACCCATATGATTGACACAGCATACAGTGTTGGGATTCATAGGTATATTATTAATCAATTAAAAATCGTGTATCATGTCCTCCAAATGGAGGAAGATCATATAGCAGCAGGCTGGATGTATACCCGAATGCCACTGGGCAGCATGGCCAATGGATATGGCAACTCAAAAGGTTGACCTCAACAAAAAACGAAAACGGGACTAAAACATGTAACATATAAAACAATTGGCCAGATGGTCTATGCACAGGTGGCCATGCCACGGCACATTGCCGTATGGTAAGTAAAACGATGGTATATGGCTTGATTCCCTGTGCAGAGGTCCCTGGGTGCTCGAGCCACTTGATGGTAAAGATGGGGGTGGGTAAACCTGTGCATAGACCATCTGGCGTCCGGTCGATTGTTTTGTTACATGTTTTAGTCCTGTTTTTGTTTGAGTTGCCATATCCATTGGCCACGCTGCCTTTAGGTATACAGCCAGCCTGTTGCTACATGATCTTCCTTCATTTGGAGGACATGATCTTTTTAATTGATTGGATTAATGGGTATATTATTTATTAAACAAACACTGTATGCTGTGTCACTCATGGTCAGTCCTTCTCCACTCTAGTGGGGATTTTTTTTGTACATATGACAGCGACGTCGGCTGTCTGAGACTGTTTGAATGTAATTGCACATGGCACCATTACCTGCGGTTGCAGACAGTCACAACTGTCTACAACTACCTGTAAATCTAGCCACAGGAGTACACTGGATTCTTGCCGCAGTTGGCACTAATTGCGTGTAAATAAGGCCTTAGGTGTAGGCATTTGGGTACTCAGCCACTATATAAAGTGAAGCTGATGGTGGGGATACTAGGAATGCAGTTCTTTCTGTCCCTGTGTAGACTGTATTCAACTGATTGCTGTGCTCGCTTAAATTGTATTCATTTCATTTTTAGAAATCCTGGGAGCCCTGGTATCGGTCCTTTCCATTTGGGTAGTAACTGGAGTCTTGGTGTATTTAGCCGTGGAACGAATCATTTCGGGAGACTATGAAATTGAAGGCGACGCAATGCTGATCACCTCTGGATGTGCAGTAGCTGTTAATCTCATGTGTGTAAACCAATAGCAGTTCTATAGTCATAAGTACTGATAGTCACAAACACTAAACATGCTTGTAAACTGGTACTTTTACTAGGACGTTGTGGTGACCATCGTCTTATTCAAAATCTATAGTGGCTGCTGCTACCAATCGTAAAAGAAATGCAGCTCTCCCAATTTTGAGGCTGCATATCTAATTGTGATTGAGTAAAAACAAACATGTGGCCCCACAAAACCAATTTGCCTCTTAAAGCCTATTTTGATAATTGACTGCATCTCCTCTCTGCAGAATGAAAAGGAGAGCCAGTATCTCATAGGCCTGATTCACATGGAGCATACTATGGTGTAAGCCTGTGCAGGAGCATGTTCACCTGCACAGGGATGTACAGTTGTACAGCAATGGCTGTGTCTGTGCAGCCACTGTGTCCCAATTGACATCAATGGGACTGCCTGTACGGGGATGCACAGAACACCTGTAAACACAATCCTGAATGGATGTACACTATAGTATGGCCCATGTGAACAAGGCCATACTCGGGGAATGATTATTTAGAGTGCAGCTCTAGGGAAGGGAAGCTTTGTCTCCCCCCCCCCCCCATTTTTTTTTTTTTTTTTAATCAACATGCATAAGGAGTGCAATAGGCACAAACAATCTGCCCTGTTGGCATAGTCTACCCCATCAGGCATCCTTCCTTAGAGATGACAAGCAGGGGCACAGCTTTGACTAAACTGTGCTATCCTCTTCCTGTAAAGGTTGTAACTGGGTCCCCCGGACACCCTCTTGGCTTTAGGCTCCATGGCTTTTATTACTCCCAAATCCCCTCACATTCCTTATTTACTTTTGCTGCTGTGATTCAACTTTCTGTTAGAGGGTGGCTGCATTTTCTCCATTGTCCACTGTATGTAGGAATGTATCCACCTTCTGTTGGCCGCTCCGGATTTGGACTAGGGACTATGGGATGTGTAGTGTTCATAGAGCAGTGCACAGAACTGCAACTAATGTGTACTGCTTGTTCCAAACAAATGGAAGAAAGGGGGAAAGGTTTTGGGCGCTCAGAACAATGCATGAAGTAAAAAAAGCACAGTAAGAAATGTAAAGAATGACATGGCCCTTGGTAGTGGGTGTTTTTTTTTTTTTTTTGTTTTGCATCGATTCTTTTTAGAGTCACTTGAAGTAAAGATTTTGCAAAATCCAGCCAACAGGCTCCATTTTAGAACTTGCGACAGTTTCTTTGAAAACTTAACCAAGGGAAAAATATGAATAAGCTGAATTGAAATTTTTTAAACTAGAAGTGCTTAAATACCCTTCATTTTGATACACCTGATACAGTAGAGCTTTAAACTCTTATCAATGCTTGATTTTGCATTTTTATTATTTTGGAAAGACTAATGTGTATTACAGTATGTTTTTTTATTTTTGCTTAATCTAAAAAATATATATTTTTCAATTTTTGCAGAATGGGGTTGACATTGCATCAAACTGGACATGGACACAGCCATGGAAATTCCGGTTCTCACGAACACAGCCATGGAAATTCTGGATCTCACGAACACAGCCATGGAGAGCTAAATAACCCTAGTGTCCGAGCCGCCTTTATTCATGTCGTAGGAGATTTGCTACAAAGTCTCGGTGTCCTTGTTGCTGCCTATGTAATTTATTTCAAGGTAACCTACTAACTTTTAAATCTTCATACATTTTGTCATTTTTGAATGTACACTCTGACATTAAAGGATAAGTTCACTTTTATTAAAAAAAAGCACATATTTTTGCATTTAAAAAAACATGCATTTTTTTTATTTAATTTTTTTCACTAGGAGCCTGGAAAGCTTTGCACCTGTAATCAGCAGATCGTGGATGCCATGCAGGACTCCTGCAGACTTGTCTGTGTATCTGTCTGCTTATACCTTGTACAGGCATGCAGGAAGAATGAATGAACTACCAGAGCGCTCAACAGTGCTATAGTAGCTCATTGAAACTACAAGCCGACAGTCGTGTTTTTTTTTTTTTTTAAAACAGTGTCAGCGGGCGCCCGGAGAAGATACCTGCTCGTTGTCACTATAGAGGGGTGGGGAGAGGCTGCAGCTGCTGAAACATGTTAAATGCTCCACCTGTATTAAGGGTGGAAAATGTAACGTGTTAGATACTCATCTATGCCATTCACATGAATTAATTAGCGTTAGAGTGTTTGCCTGTCAACCTGTGCCATCTTCCTGAAAGGTGCATCACTGAGTGGATGAAAATAGACAGATGGCCAACACTTCCATTGATAGACAATTATTCAAATAGTTGTGAAACAGAATATCATATGTTAGAGGTAAAATAATTGACAGGTTGTGGAACATTTTTAACCACTTGCCGACCGCCCCCTGTATATATACGTCGGCAGAATGGCACGTACAGGCAGAACCACGTACCTGTACGTGCCATTCTTCCGGCGGGTGGGGGGTCCGATCGGACCCCCCCCGGCCGGCGGGGACGGTCGGGATCGCTTCAGGAGCGATCCGGGATGAGGGGACGGCCAGTGGTTTCTGGCCACCCCCTCGCGATCGCTCCTGGCGAATCAGATGCTTCCTCTGTCTGTGTCAATCAAAACACAGGCAGAGGAAGTGATGTCACGCTCGGTGCGCCGGTCTATGTGACCGGAACGCCGAGCTGTGAACGTCTAAAGGTTAGTGCACCAACAGTACACTGACACCAGTACACATAGGCACACAAAACACCCCCCTGTCACCCCCAGATCACCCCCCCCCCCCCAGTCACAGTGTCACTAATTGCAGTGATCATTTTTTTTACTGATCACTGCATTTAGTGTCAGTGTGACTGTAATAACTGTCAGTGCAGTTAGTTTTAGGTCCAAGGTAGCCCCCTACCCCCCCCTAATAAAGGTTTAACCCCTTGATTGCCCCCCAGGTAACCCTTTCACCCCCTTTTGCCAGTGTCACTAAGCGATCGTTTTTCTGATCGCTGTATTAGTGTCACTGCTGTCGCTAGGTAACCATTTTTTTTTTTTAGGTAACCGCCATGTTTATATAGGTTCATAAATAGTTTTATAGGTCAGGTACCCCCATATTACAACCTAAATAAAGGTTTTAACCCCTTGATTGCCCCTAGAGTTAACCCTTTCACCAGTGATCACTGTATAACTGTCACTGGTGACGCTGGTTAGCCAGTTAGTTATTTCGTTATTTAGGTTCCCCGTCAGGTTTTTATATAGCGTCAGGAACACCTCCCCTACCACTAACCCTACCCCAAAAACCTAACTCACCCCAAAAATTTTCAACACAACAAAATTCATAACAACCAAACAACAATTCAAACCCACATTCAAAAACCAATCATTCATCAACACCACAATCAAACAATACAAAAATTTCATCATTCACCCCCAAATCCAAAACAACATCCATCAAAAACACCTCAATTCACAAAAAACAACCACCACAACCACCCTTTCACCAAAATCACTCACACAAACAACTTTCATCACCTAACCCAACACATCAAACAAATCACTAATTCAAATACCATTTCATAACAACACATCTAAATTCACCATCTACAATCACCAAACAACCCACAACATTCAAAACCAACAACCGTCAACATTCACTTTCAACCAAACATTCAATTCGCATCCAAAAATCAACATCAACCTAACAACCTACAAATCTAAATCACCATTCAACCCCATCCAAAACAACACATAAAACATCACCCAAATACCCCCATATATTACCTAATAAAGGTTTTAACCCCCTGATTGCCCCTAGTTAACCCTTTCACCCCCTTTTGCCAGTGTCACTAAGCGATCGTTTTTCTGATCGCTGCATTAGTGTCGCTAGGTAACCATTTTTTTTTTTTTAGGTAACCGCCATGTTTATATAGGTTCATAAATAGGTTTATAGGTCAGGTACCCCCATATTACAACCTAAATAAAGGTTTTAACCCCCTGATTGCCCCTAGAGTTAACCCTTTCACCAGTGATCACTGTATAACTGTCACTGGTGACGCTGGTTAGCCAGTTAGTTATTTCGTTATTTAGGTTCCCCGTCATTTTTTTATATAGCGTCAGGTACCCCCATATATTACCTAATAAAGGTTTTAACCCCCTGATTGCCCCTAGTTAACCCTTTCACCCCCTTTTGCCAGTGTCACTAAGCGATCGTTTTTCTGATCGCTGCATTAGTGTCGCTAGGTAACCAGTTTTTTTTTGTATTACTGTTACGGGTGACGCTGGTTAGTTAGCTTTATTTTTTATACTGTCAGGGCACCCGCCATTTATTACCCAATAACGGTTTAACCCCCTGATCGCCCGGCGGGTGATATCAATTAGGTTTTAGGGTCAAATAAGGTCTGCGTCGCCCCAGGTTAGTGCCAGTACCGCAAACACCCACGCGCAAAGCATACACCTCCCTTAGTGGTACAGTATCTGAACAGATCAATATCTGATCTGATCAGATCTATACTAGCGTCCCAGCAGTTTAGGGTTCCAAAAAAAAAAACGCATTGTTAGCGGATCAGCCCAGATACCTGCTAGCACCTGCGTTTTCCCCCTCCGCCCAGCCCAGCCCACCCAAGTGCAGTATCGATCGATCACTGTCACTTACAAAACACTAAGCACACATAACTGCAGCGTTCGCAGAGTCAGGCCTGATCCCTGCGATCGCTAACATTTTTTTTTGTGGTAGCGTTTTGATTCAGTCGCTTCAGTCAGGAGCTTTTTTACCTGTGAATCTCAAAAAAATAAAAAAAATAAAAATAGTTGTCGTTTTATTGTTCTCTCTCTCACTCTATTCTCTCTCTATTGTTGCTCTTTTTTTACTCCATTCTATTCTGCAATGTTTTATTATGTTTTATCATGTTTTATCATGCTTGCTTTTCAGGTATGTAATTTTGTTTACTGTGTTTTAGTGTTAAGCATTTTTTTGTTTTCAGGTGCGCCATTCAGTTGCAACGCGGATTTATTTATCTTGACAGCAACAGCGTTTGCTCCCACGATACATAAAGCCGCGACTCCAACGCTGTAGGAGGTGATTTCACCACCACAGTTAAAAAAAAGAGCATATATGCCGAAGCATGGGGGCAGCAGGGGGGGGGGGGAGCGATTGGCTCCTAATGCCACGTACATACGGTCGAAATTCCGACCGTGTGTACACGGCATAACTTTTGCGGGAGGATGCCCCCATGCATCGGCATATATAAATGGTGCATGTATGCCCATCATTAGAAGTGGGTGGATGAAGGGAGGTATTCTAATGGTGGGCATACCCACCAATCAATCTCTTTTTTTCGTTCAGCCAAGAGGCTGCATGAAAAAAAAAAGATTACAATATATGTCCAGTATGTTGCTGGACTTTGAATGGTTATACCAGAATGATGCCTGCAGGTTTAGGTATCATCTTGGTATCATTCTTTTCAGCCAGTGATCGGCTTTCATGTAAAAGCAATTCTAGCGGGTAATTAGCCTCTAGACTGCTTTTACAAGCAGTGGGAGGGAATGTCCCCCCTCCCGGATATAAACCGCGCCATTGGGAAATTGGGAAAGCATTTTATCACACCAATCTTGGTGTGGTCAGATGCTTTGAGGGCAGAGGAAAGATCTAGGGTCTAATAGACCCCAATTTTTTCAAAAAAAGAGTACCTGTCACTGCCTATTGCTATCATAGGGGATATTTACATTCCCTGAGATAACAATAAAAATCATAACAAAGAAAAAAAATGGAAGGAACAGTTTAAAAATAAAATAAAAAAAAAAAAAAAACCAAAAAAAAAAAAAAAAAGCACCCCTGCCCCCCCCTTCTCTTGCGCAAAGGCGTACACAAGCGTTGGTCTGGCGTCATATGTAAACAGCAATTGCACCATGCATGTGAGGTATCACCGCGAAGGTCAGATCGAGGGCAGTAATTTTAGCAGTAGACCTCCTCCGTGAATCTAATGTGGTATCATGTAAAGGCTTTTAAAGGCTTTTAAAAATGTATGTAGTTTGTCGCCACTGCGTGTTTGTGCGCAATTTTAAAGCATGTCGTGTTTGGTATCCATGTACTCGGCCTAAGATCATATTTTTTATTTCATCAAAAATTTGAGCAATATAGTGTGTTTTAGTGCATTAAAATAAAAAAAAGTGTATTTTTTTTCCACAAAAAATGCGTTTGAAAAATCGCTGCGCAAATACTGTGTGGAAAAAAAAAATGCAACACCCACCATTTTAATCTGTAGGGCCTTTGCTTTAACATTATATATAGTGTTTGGGGGTTCAACGTAATTTTCTTGCAAAAAAAAAATATGTTTTCATGTAAACAAAAAGTGTCAGAAAGGGCTTTGTCTACAAGTGGTTAGAAGAGTGGGTGACGTGTGACATAGGCTTCTAAATGTTGTGCATAAAATGCCAGGACAGTTCAAACCCCCCCCAAATGACCCCATTTTGGAAAGTAGACACCCCAAGCTATTTGATGAGAGCAATGTTGAGCCCATTAAATATTTTTTTTTTTTGTCCCAAGAGATTGAATAATGAAAAAAAAAAAAATATATATATTTTTTTTTACAAAAAGTTGTCACTAAATGATATATTGCTCAAACATGTCATGGGCATATGTGGAAATACACCCCAAAATACATTCTGTTGCTTCTCCTGAGTACGGGGATACCACATGTGTGGGACTTTTTGGGAGCCTAGCTGCGTACGGAACCCCAAAAACCAATCACCGCCTTCAGGCTTTCTAAGGGTGTAATTTTTTTATTTCACTTCTCACTGCCAATCACAGTTTCGGAGGCCATGGAATGCCCAGATGGCATAAAACCCCCCAAAATGACCCCATTTTGGAAAGTAGACACCCCAAGCTATTTGCTGAGAGGTATGGTGAGTATTTTGCAGATCTCGCTTTTTGTCACCAAGTTTTGAAAATTGAAAAAAAGAAAAAAAAAAAATTTTTTTTCTTTACTTTCTTCATTTTCAAAAACAAATGAGAGCTGTAAAATACTCACCATGCCTCTCAACAAATAGCTTGGGGTGTCTACTTTCCAAAATGGGGTCATTTGGGGGGGTTTTGTGCTATTTTGGCATTTTATGGCCTTCGAAACGGTGATAGGTAGTGAGGAGTGAAATCAAAAATTTGCACCCTTAGAAATCCTGAAGGCGGTGCTTGGGTTTCGGGGCCCCGTACGCGGCTAGGCTCCCAAAAAGTCCCACACATGTGGTATCCCCATACTCAGGAGAAGCAGCAAAATGTATTTTGGGGTGCAATTCCACATATAACTATGGCATGTGTGAGCAATATATCATTTAGTGACAACTTTTTGAAAAAAAAAAAAATCTTTTTTATTTTTGTCTTTATTCAATCACTTGGGACTAAAAAAAAAAAATATTCAATGGGCTCAACATGCCTCTCAGCAAATAGCTTGGGGTGTCTACTTTCCAAACTGGGGTCATTTGGGGGGGGTTTTGTACTTCTCTGCCATTTTAGCACCTCAAGAAATGAAATAGGCAGTCATAAATTAAAAGCGGTGTAAATTCCAGAAAATGTACTCTAGTTTGTAGACGCTATAACTTTTGCGCAAACCAATAAATATACGCTTATTGGCATTTTTTTTTTACTAAAGACATGTGGCTGAATACATTTTGGCCCAAATGTTTGACTAAAATTGAGTTTATTAGATTTTTTTTATAACAAAAAGTAGAAAATCTCTTTTTTTTTTTTTCAAAATGTTCGCTCTTTTTCCGTTTATATCGCAAAAAAATAAAAATCACAGAGGCAATCAAATACCATCAAAAGAAAGCTCTATTTGTGGGAAGAAAAGGACGCAAATTTCGTTTGGTTACAAAATTGCATGACCGCGCAATTACCAGTTAAAGTAGTGCAGTGCGAAATTGAAAAAAGACCTCTGGTCCTTTGGCTGCCAAATGGTCCGGGGCTGAAGTGGTTAATTAATGAAAGCATGAATGTGAAGTGTTGATAGCCAAACAAAAAATGAGTAGGTAGCTTGCTAATTAATGTGCAGACTAAGTATCCTCAACATAGTGTCATTTATAGTCTTAACAGCGGAAGATACCACGTGTGTGGTTTTTGTTCATCTTGAGTTTCAGAAGACTGTTCAAGAAATTTTGGCTTTCACCCTAGTTTATGCACAATGACTGGACCATTTTATTGTTGAATACACTTTTATTACTGCTTGCATAACAAACTGTTGGTGTATGTTATAAATGAGGCTTGGGATAAAGGGAGAGGTAACAATGTATTTTTGATAATTGGATGTAGGACTCTTCTACTATAGATGGTACAGAGTGTACACCATCTGGGTAACCCATGCTGATTTGGTAATATTCTTTTCTCTCTTTTTTTTTTCTCAGCCAGAGTATAAAATTATTGACCCTATTTGCACGTTTTTGTTCTCTGTCCTTGTGTTGGCAACAACCTTGACTATTCTCAGAGATGTCCTGCTTGTACTCATGGAGGGTAAGTGTTGCTAATGGAATCCCAACAGAACCAAGAATATGATACAGTATGTGCAGTCCCATAAGAAGTTTAGTAATTTTTTCTTTTGCACTTTCCCCCCCCCCCCCCCCCCCATACAGGCACTCCCAAAGGTGTAGACTTCAACATGGTAAAGGATACCCTGCTTTCTATAAGTGGCGTAAAGGCTCTTCATAGTCTACATATTTGGGCTCTTACAGTATCCCAGCCTGTCCTTTCGGTTCACATAGCAATAAGTAAGTTACCAGACAATCTAGCACTATATCTAGATCTTCTCTGTAATGCATGCACATTTCCCCATGTTTTACTCGTTTAACCACTTGCACACCGCGCTTTTGCGAATATAAGGCTATAGCATGGCTCCCCAGTTCTGGAAGGACGTCCCCTGGGGCAGGCATCGGGAAGTGTCTATGATCGCTGTGGCTCACAGATCAGAGTAAAGTGCCAATCACAGCAGCCATTTACCATGCGATCAGCTGTGCCCAATCATAGCTGGTCATATGTAAACAGTGTTGATTAATTATGACTCTCCTTTCCTGACACAGAAGGCGTGTGAGGAAAAGAGCCGGTCTGACAGGGCACAGTGAGCACAGCATTTACAGTACACTGATCATTAGTGCAGCCTCGTCGCTGAAGAAGAAAAATGACTTGCAAAATGTTATAACTGAAGCTTAAAAAGAGCGAACATTTTGAAGAAAAATAAGTTTGTTTAGCTAAAAATAAAGTTTCATTTGGGTATAGTGTTGCATGATCACAATTTTTTTATTAAGTGTGACAGCATTTTAAGCTGAAAATTGGCCTTGACAGAAAGGGGGTGAAAGTGCTCAGTATTGAAGTGGTTAAAGACCCTGCAAGTAAAGAATTAACTTTTTTTTTTTTTTTTTTATATCTCCTAGAAATGCTCTTAAATCCCTATTATGGGCTAACTCAGCATTTTTATGGACTGAGTGTTGTCAGCCTTCAGCCTTCCCATTTGTCTTTTTGCTAAACTGCTCAACTACTCCTACATTCAGAATTCTACAACATAGAGACTAATAATTCTGTAGTACAAGATGGGAACTAGAAGGCAGGAAGTATGCAGAGGACAAAGGGCAGCGCCTAATTTCTAACCATATAATTTATCAAATGGGTTTAACAAAATTCATCCAAAGGTATAATAAATGGAACAAAAGGCAGCAAATAGAAGTTACCCTACACTTTAACTATATGCTAATGTTCACTTTTATTGTCCAAGCTTCGTCAACTTTACAAGATGCTGGAAACCCTGTGCAGGGTAGGGGGAGGTCACTACCACCCACCCCTAGTTTTAGACTGATTCTGTATGGTATCATATAATTCTCTGCCAATGGTATATGCAGTGACTCCACAACCTTACAGAAACAAGACCTGTTTTAGGCGGAGAGTGAGGATGTGACGATCCACGGCTGGGGGTGGGGCCTGAACATGGCGCCGAGAGGGAGTGTAAGAAGGTGATCCGATGAAGATCGTGGGAGAGCTGTGGTGTGAGAGACTGCGTTTCCCCCCCCCTCACTTCAGATAGTCCTTGTTCTTGCTGACCCACCACTGCTGCCCCCCCCCCCCCCCACATACTGGAAGCTGGCTTGCGGTTAAAAAAAAAAAAACTCCTGCATCGCTGTGCTGTATCCATGGGGAAAGTGTGCTGAGCGGCTGGAAAACAAAGCAACAGCCCCCCGCTATTCCCCCTACTTGCTCGGGATAGTACTGACCGGCTGGGGGAGAGGGAGCCGTGTCGGGGAATCGGCTGAAGGAGTGAGTCAGTGGACGGTCAGCCCGGAACTTCCTGTCAGCGTCCCAGGAGCAGAGCAGAGCAGAGCTGCTGGGGCCGGTTGTCGTGACGGAGGAGGAACAGTCGGGGAGTGAAAGTTAAGTGCTGTGTGAACGGACTGTAAGGGAACACCAGAGCCGGCCTACACGTTATTGAATACGGGAGAGAACAGTGAGCAATGTGCCATGATAGACGTAGAGCCTGAGTAGAAGGGAAGAAGCACCGATGACAAGGCACACAGCCTTGCACCCCTGGAGTGCTTTTACTGGTGCCACTGCTCCATGCTGTACTCCTTGTCTCTCCCCCCCCCCATCTTTTAACCTCTCTACCCCTCTCATTGAAGATTTTTGGAGGGGGGAGAGGAGAGGCATGGACTTTCTATAGGTGCGTAGTTTCTGTAGAAACTGGAAGGAAGCAAGCGGAGAAGGGGTGAGTGACAACTTGCACCTAAAGTAACAAATTTGAATGCCTTACTCAAGAATGAACTGCCTAATGAAACTGCTTTGATTTGTCATGAAAATGTCTGTCTTATGAAACTGCCCTTGAAGTGCCTAGGAAAATAGTATATGAACTGCCCATGAAATTTCTTATGAATCGCATATGAAAAGAGCATAGATATTTAGCAGGAAACTGCAAATGATTGGCAGGTGAAACAATATATGAATACATGAATTGTGTCTGAAACTACTTGTAAATTGGCTATAAAACTGCTCATAAATTACCCATGAACTGTCCATGAAACTGTTGATAATCTGTCTGTGATTGGTCTGGGATAAGGTATCTTTTTGAATAGTCCCATATACTTCTTACTGAATTGTGTTAATAGCGGATTTACATCCGTTCGCAGCAACAGCTCTACGGCGTATAAGCAGTTTTATAAACCTCACATGAAACCACCAAAAGTGAATGAAACTGCAGATGAATTATCTATGAAACCGCTTATGAACTGTATTCAAAATTGTGTATGAAAGGCTTACGAACTGCCTAAAGAAGGGTTTAATGAAAGGTATTCCCTGACTAAACCTTATATACCCCTTATTGAACTGTGCTACAAGTAACTACTTAGTCGGAAAAAAAAGAGGGTGGTAAAGAAGGGCTCCATGAACCACTATAGGTATGGTTTTTAAATTCTTTCTTAATATTCAAGACCATTATAATTATACAGCTTTTAGGAAGGTGTGGAAGGTACATCAAGTTGAAAATCAACCTGTGGAAACGAAAAATTACAAGAGTGGGAAAAAAACACGATGAGAGGCAGAACTATAAAATACAATGAAATAAACTCCAAAAGAAAATGCAAGCACAAGTACGATCAAGAAATGTCTGACAAATAAGCACAGAAAGGGAAATGGAAACAAGTAAAAATGGAGGAACAAGAAATAGGTGCCCAAATGCTAAAAAAAATGGAAATGACAGACCTGTTCATAAGACTAGATACCTCTATTAAAACAGAAATCTCTACATTACGGGTTGATCTAGGTCAATTACTGACACGGGTAGAGGAGACGGAAGACAAAACAGATAAACAAGTGCAAGAAGTAATGAAACTAAAAGAACACGTTAAGGACATGCAATTAGAATATATTATATAAACTAGAGGACCAGGAGAACCAAAACAGAAGAAAGCATTTAAGGATCCGTGCCTTACCAGAAAAAAGAGGAGACCTAAGAAAATAAACACTATTTAACCCTATCTTGGTTAATTATAGTAGAGGATGGCCTCATGATAGAAAGAGTTCACAGGATCAGGAAACTTCAAAGTACATCAGCAGATCTCCCCCGAGAAGTTGTAGTGAGATTCAGCTATAAAGAAAAAGCACAAATATGGGGGAAAATGAGAGGATGACCACCACTAAAATATAAATATATATGCCAGAAACGCTGGCTAGGCGAAGGGTAGTGTTCCTTCAGGAGACACGTATCTCCCATGATGCCAATGTAAAGCTGTTTTTGCGAGATTACCCAATATGGTTTTATGGGGATTCTACAACAAGAGCACAGGGAGTAGCTATTGGGGTGGCCAGAGGGGTGCGGTTTATATTGGAGAAAGGATGACAGAACCTGAAGGTCGATATCTCTTCATAAAAGGAAAACTATATGAAATGGAATGTACCCTGGCAAACATCTATTGCTCCAATAAGAACCCAACAAATTACCTGAGGTGGGTCATGGGGAAGTTAATGGACTTTTAAAAATGGAAGTGTGATTATGACAGGTGATCTCAATTTCTGTTTGGAACCAAGAATTGATAGTATGTCGCGCAGGGGACTAGGAATGTACAGTTGAAAATAGACATTTTGTATTGGTGTCAATTGCTGGACATATGGAGAGTGCAGCAGCCTAAGACCCAGGATTATACATTCTACTCCCCTGTGCACGCAACTTAATCAAGGATCGATTATATAATGGTCGATCATAGGTTAATGGAATTGGACTAAGGCAAATATTGAAATAACATTGTCAGACCATTCCCCGGTGAGCATGGAAATTATACTAGGTGCCCAAAGACAATTAAATTCATGGAGATTAAATAAAGAACTAATACAGGGCATAGAAGAAGAAAAAAATGAGAGGAAATGGAACAATATTTTTAAAATAAATGATACAAAGGAGATAACTGAGGCCACCCTTTGGGAGGCTTATAAAGCCTGTATTAGGGGTATCCTGATGGAGATGGGATCAAGGAGAAAGGTATTAATTGGCATGGGCATAAAAAAGGAGTGGCTACAGGCACTAGTGATAAAAAGGAACGAATTTAAAAGACCTACTGGATCAGGAGATGAGAAGGGACTTGCAAAAGAAAGATATTTATGGGGAAATTAAACGGGGGAAACACCTGGCAATAATATTGAGGAAGAAAAAATCATTAAACTAAGACTAGTACTGGTGAGCTGGTATTCATCAGAAATGGCAAAAGTGTTCCAAAATTATTATGGGTCATTATATTCAATAAAACAAAAGGGTCAACAAGAAATGGCAAGACTGGAAAAGATGAGAGTTCTTAAAGTGCCAGATTACGTCAAGTAACCAAGAACAAGCTATCTACATAAAAAAAAAAAACATAACGGAAGAGGCGATCAATACAGCTCTAAAAGAATCGACTTTGAGAAAAGGTCCAGGTCCTGATGGGTTCACGATTTACTATTCTAAAAAAATTTAACGAACATTTGTTACCTAGACTATGTTCATATTTGAACGGGCTAGGAACAAATTATGAGATGGGAAGAGAACCCCTGTCGGCCTCATGTACAATTATTCCAAAGGAGAGAAAAGGGTACCCTATGCTCAAGTTACAGATCAATATATCTGTTGAATGCAGACATGAGATTTTTCGCAAAAGTTTTAGCCGCTAGTATAAAAGATCTGATGACCGATTTTTGGTACACACGGATCAAGTGGGATTCATCCCCAGCAGAGAAGGGAGAGACAATGGGGTGAGAACATTGCTCTTGCTTCAGAGAGCAAAATGCTCCAGGCCTTGTCAATTGATAAGGGAAAAGGGGAAACACTGCGCTAACCCAAAAGTGCAATAATGGTAAACCATGCAAAATATATTGGGAATATATGTGTGTGAAAGCAGCCAACACCCTAACAAACAAAGTTAAAGAACATGGAAGAATACAATGTGTAGCGCTAACAAAATAAACAGCGAACAGTGTAAACCACTGTGTAAAAATTATAAACCAATGGGAATGATATGCAAAAAGTCCCAAATGTGATAAACAAATGAATATATAATCGTGATAAAGTCTTTTTGAAAAAACTTTTCATGTGAAGTGATGAGGCATCTCTGGAGTCACGGGATGTGGTATATATACAAGGATATATGGAGACAATCCAAGGGTATGAAATGGATACGCTTACCAACAGTGTTGGGCCCACCTACCGTACGGCAGTGGGTCAATTGCGCTTAAGGTAATTCCTGTAGATGGCACTTGGAAAGCTGGTGTGGATCCTTGACTCAAACAACGCACCTCCAACGCGAAGATGGACTGCCAAGATGATGTTCCGAATCATCCACAGTGACACGAACGTGCAATCCAGATAGTCCACAATGGCATGTGGCACCAAAAAACCCAGAGGGGGAAAAGGAAAAAAGGCTCTAATAGTGTAAGTCCGCCAATATATTTATTGGATATGGGGCATAGAAAATGGCACAAAAAGGGAAAAATCCCATAAAGTACAGTGCATATAAAATATAAGGTATAAAATAGAGTAAAAGCTATTTTATACCTTATATTTTATATGCACTGTACTTTATGGGATTTTTCCCTTTTTGTGCCATTTTCTATGCCCCATATCCAATAAATATATTGGCGGACTTACACTATTAGAGCCTTTTTTCCTTTTCCCCCTCTGGGCTTTTTGGTGCCACATACTATTGTGGACTATCTGGATTGCACGTTAGTGTCAGTGTGGAGGATTCGGAACATCATCTTGGCAGTCCATCTTCGCGTTGAGGTGCGTTGTTTGAGTCAAGGATCCACGCCAGCTTTCCAAGTGCCATCTACAGAAATTACCTTAAGCGCAATTGACCCACTGCCGTACGGTAGGTGGGTCCAACCAAGGATGGTCCAATGGATTAAAGTATTCTATAAGCATCCTACTGCAAATGTGAAGGTTAATGGGACTTTGTCCTCCCCTTTCGAAATGTTCAATGAAAGCAAGACCGGGGTGTCCCCTGTTATTTGTATTATTAGAACCCTGGCTGGCAACAATAAGGCACAACCCAGATATAGGAGAGGAGGAACATAAAATAGCAAGTTGCGCTGATGATGTAGTATTTTATATTTCGAACCCTAGGATTACAATGCCCAACTTGGTGAAGACTCTGAAATATTACGGGAAACTATCAAATTTAAAAATCTTTCTAAATCGGAGATCATAGATACAAAAAAATAGACAGCACTGTGCCTACAGCAAGAATTTCAATTTACATGGAAGACCGAATTAAAATATTTAGGAATACGATTAACAGCATCCCTAGGGAAAATATACCAGGTAAATGTATATCCCACTGTTAAATGAAATAAAAATGGAAATAAGAAAAATAGCAACAAGGTCCCTCATGGATAGGACAAATAAAATACCATAAAGATGGTAATTAGTACTGAAAATTATGTACAAATTTCAAATGTTGCCCATTTCCCTTCCTCGGACATATTTTAAAACATTAAAAAAATATGACTAAATTAATTTGGTAGAATAGGAAACTGAGAATTTCATTCTCGGAATTAAGGAGCGATGAATCGCAAGGTGGGCTAAACGTACCAGACGTTAAAAAATTTTATAATGCGGTTTTCATGTCACGAGTAATGGAGTGGACAGGGGAGAAAAAAAAAATCACAATGCACAATTAAAGGATATAATGGATAAGGGGAAAATGTGCACATTTCAAGAATTAAAACGCAAGACAGAGCTGATGGTGATCGATGAATGGGGATACCTCCAGTTGAAGCACTTGGTTACAACTCTGCCACAACCAATAAGAGCAGCAGAAGACCTAAGGCAGCTGGAATGGCTCAGTATGGCACCAAATACAATGGAAGGGTTGGAGGTTCCGCCATACATTTAAAATAAAATAAAAAACTGAGAAGAGGAATTGGGAACATGAGGTAACGAACAAATTGGGAAGAGAGACATAGTAGAACCTTGGACGTGCTTGTTTCACGGGATAGAAAGTTCAATAAAACCAATATAAAGAATCTGTGATTCCTCATCTGATCAATGCAGCCAAAAGTCAGATACCAAGACACTGTCAAGAAATGGATAGCCCCCATGATAATGGGGGGGGGGGATTTAAAATGTATACATTAACTGTAATCAAGTTGGAATCTACGGAATTTTGTATGTGGATAAAATCTAAATTAAAAAAAAAAAACGCAACACTGCTTGTATTCCTGCCATACCTGCGATTTTAGATTAAAATGGTTCCTTTCAGATTATTCATCATTTACAAAGGCATATTATACTGTATGTATTGCCAGCTTTCTAGGTACCAACATCCCATTTTATCAATAACCACAATTCTAAGACACAAACACAGTTGAGTAGAGATGGCAGGATGATTTCAGAATTTTGGCCGCTTCAGGAGATTATTGGAGGTTTTTGTAGGCAGCTTTGTTGATAACTGATAGAACTATGGGAAAATCCCCTGTTTGAGAAAAGAACAGGCTGCATGGGGTTTTGGGATTCTTTTTGGATGTTCCTCCATGATCACCTGCAGCCCCCCTCCCAGGCTAATGTGTACAATGGTAAATGGTGATCTGAATTAGTTGGGTGATGTTTTGATATTTTCGTTTTTGAAAATAATGCTTAAACCTCTGGTAATGTCCTGAAAAAGCAGCCCTTTTTGTCTGAGCAACTCAGATTGCACTGTACTCCACACTCTCTAAGAAAAGGATTATATGAGACAGTATGGTCATACCACTGGAAATAACATGAATTACTTGGAGGAAAAATGTACACAATGAAACCAATGGCCAATAAAACTAAAATGTGACTCACTTCTTTTTGAAACCATATATAAACAAAAAAAATAATGTGCAATGTGTTTATTACAGGTACTTGTATAGCACCATCAATTTATGCAGAGTTTTTACATCTTTATTATACATTCATATCATTACCAGCCCCCAAGGAGCTTTCAATCTAACCCCTAACCTTCATTCATACATTCACACACACACATACTAGGGCCGATTTAGACAGAAGCTAATAAACCTACCAGCATATCTTTGGCGTGTGGGAAGAAAACTGATTTACACAGCTGGAAACCCATGCAAGAACATTCAAGCTTCATGCGGGCAGTGCCATGGTTAAGATTTGAACCAATGACCCTAGTGCTGCTAGGTGGAATTTTTAACTACTTAGCCGCTGTGCTGCCCCAATTAAGACTTTTATTCTCTTTTAACCATGTAAGCTGTATGTGAAGGCTTGGTACCCTAATGCCGCGTACACACGGTCAGAATTTCTGACAGAAAAAGTCAGATGGGAGCTTTTGGTCGGATACTCTGACTTTTTCTGTCTGCATTTGTCCGTATTGGATAGAGCACATCTAAATTTTTCTGTCGGAAATGCCGACGGATGTTATCCCCTTGGCAAGTCCGACCGTGTGTACCGGGCATAAAAATTCCTGTTTCTTGGTTGAAAATGCAGTGGACATTTCAGATGATTAATTTGGAAAGTGCTTCCCCTAGTGCTGTAACATATTAAAATGAGCAGAATGCAGAGACCTTGTGCTGCAGCCTGGTGCTACTGTCCCTATTAATTTCTCTTGTTTCAGTTTTGTACAGTGCATTAAGTTGGTGGATTTGGCAAAATGTATAAAAGGATATAGAGAAGTTGCCTGTTCAGTTGGATCCCCTTTTAGCATGTCATTGGTTTAGGATGACTTCTCTCTCTATACTTGATTGCTCATTGCTTTCCTCTTCTTCTTTTTTCCTTATATTCCAGATGAAGATGCAGACTCTCAGATGGTACTGAAAGAGGCCAGTTCTCGCCTTCAGAGTAAATTCCACTTCCACACGACTACAATCCAGATAGAAAATTATTCAGAAGATATGAGAGATTGTGAAGAGTGTCAGGACCCAACAGACTAAGGATTACTTGGACCTTTTTAGGCTATGTAAATTTAAGTGGTATTCACTTGAACGTGGAGCTGTCTCCTTTTGTGACAGCTCCTAAGCAAATGACTGCATGCAGTCTTATGTGAGTGCAGAACTTTGTTTATGGCTTCTGCAGTGGACAGAACTGTACTGGGAATATATTTTATCCCAGGTCTTTCTTGTACTGGTTTACTCCAGAAGATCAGTTGCAACAACCATCTGTAGTCAGAATGCTTGATGCTTTACCTTTTCCACATTTTGAAGATTTTTGCACATAACTATGGCATTGGACTCGTGGTAATTAGGACAAACAAAACTTTTATTAATGTTCTCTACAGCTAAAAATTGTGTCTATAAATTAAAAGCAAACATATTTGAATCAGAACCCCAGTTAATTAAAGCAACACAATGTCCAATTAAAATATTAATATAAAATATGTAGCTTTTATTTTAGTCTTTTCAATCCAGAGCCGTCTGCCACAGTTCTTCTCTTTCTCCACTAGAGGTCTTCAGTCGTCTGGTTTGAAAGACAGTCGGCATCATTCAACCCCCCCCCCCCCCCCCCCCCCTCGCTCTGACTGGAAGTGTAACTCCGTGATCTGCATGCTCCTTGTCAGTATATGAACTAATTGTTTACTCATGCCTCTTCTTCTTTTTCAACTCTAAGTTTTGTTATATAGGGGCTAAATGAGGTTGATTCCAACTCAAATTCAGGTATTTACTCTGCTCACGTTTAAAAAACACAGCCACAATAATTTGTGTCTTTATATGTACCTAGAGTTCAGCTAGAAGTTGGAGGGGTTACATAGACCTCCTAATTAGTTGTCATTGATTCATTACTTAAAGTGTTCACCTTTACAGAAAAACTGTAAAAGTGACTTAACATCAGATCCCCGTCCCTGCTGTACTTTCTGCCCGCAATCCTCAGCTGTCAGGGCTCCCGCACCCACTCCACTGGTCTGGGGATTTGAAATTCATGTTGCTCTCGCTTCTTCATTCTGTGCTGCCAGGGTGGACCAGATGAATTCTGATCAGTGCCATCATATGATGTTATGTTGCCCTTTTTTAGAGTTTTTCTGTAAATGTGAACTAAGCCTTTAAATTCAGAGAACAAATAAGTAGCCTGTGTCACTGTGTTTAGTAAAGGAATGATATATTATGGAGAAGCAAAACCAGCTGCAGAGTTGATTATGGCCTCATTATTTAAAGCTGCGGGTTTTTTTTTCCTGTGGAATTTAGGATTAATCCCATGAAGATGTTAAGCCACCATTTTAATCCTAGGTATGTATTTATAAGAAATTTTATGTTTTATATAGAGCTGGAATTTGTTTTTATTTCAGCGTCCTAGCATTTGCTGCACTAAGAAACATAATCGGAAAAGTGGAGGAGTAATGCTGCAGTATGCTACTACTTCTTATATGTACAAACGGAGACTTAGATTTGCCAGGAAGCAGGCTGTATTGCTCATCTTCCATATATTTTGCAGAGGGTCTTGGGAGTGCAGGACCTGACTGGCCTGTCAGGGAGGGGTGCCTGGTTGACAAGAACAACAAATCTTTTGAAAATAATTTACACTAGCTGCATATTGTTAGATTTAATCTAAATGGAGAGCTTTCTAGGAACTTGGTCCACCCAGCAAGGAATGTTGTAGGACTCCTGCCTTCTTTTCTTGTCAACCTAAGCAGGGGTTCTCAACCTCAGTGTTTTAAGTACCCCCAGCGGGCCATGTTTTGGGAACTTCCCTTAGATAAAATGGCTCTTATCAATCCCATGTCATTGATATTGATCTAAAGCAGCTGTGCAAAGTAAAGAGAAACCCGTTGGGGGTACTTGAGGACTGAGGTTGAGAACCACTGACCCAAACTACCTTCTGCCAGGGTTCACACTGTAGCGATGCAGGAACCAGCGCGGGTTCCCACATTGCATCTCTCCCGCATGCAGTTCACACTACCTTCTGTGTGAACTGCCATACCGTTTGTATGGCTGAGCTCGCATTGCATGTGATCGGCACCGCAGTGTGGGTACGAATCATATGCAATGTCTGTGTTCGCTACCTTGTGAACCCTGACTAACACAAGTCACTTACCTTCTGCAGTTCTCTGTATCGCACAGATACAAATAAAGTATTGAGCCTCCTGGCTACATGGTTTGCTTAGACCCCCCTGGCCTGCATCACACCGGCTGTACTTTTCCCTCATGTGTCAGCCTTATCTAAATGCTTGTCAGTAATGCCAGACACTCCTAGACATACACACTGAAAGGAGTCCAGCTTAACCACTTGCCTCCTACATAATGAATATGTGCGGTGGAAAAAGGTGTGGGCTTTAATACCCACACGCTATACATAGGCCTCCATCATTGGGCAAGGTTTCTGGGCTAAGAACAGTGTGCTGCCAGCACAGTGACTGAGTTGTCATAGACCACTCCCAGTCTCTAGTAATGATCAGGAGCTTACAGGACAAGCCCTGATCATATAAATACTGACATTCAGTCATCATGTGATTTGCAGTCCTTCCTGCCCTCTGGGTGTAAAGACCATGTTAGGCAGGAAAACATGAATAAACATTGTCTGGCTGTCTACATAACAGAAACTAGTTTGAGAAATGGAACAAGAGAAATTACTATATATATTTTTTTTTTTTTTTTAAAGTAGCCGTAAACCAGGTGTGGCAGAAAGGAGGCTTGAACATTAAATAGGAAGATGTATTACTGATTGCAACACAATTTTATTTTCTGTAAATTATATCTGGCCTGTATGTAATTGGAGGGTTTTGTAGGTCCAGTCCAAAACAAAGATTTGCATAGTCTTGCATTTAATGTTCTATAGACAGCAGCTATTGTCTTTAGTATAAAACCCTTTCCTCTGCCAGCATGCCCTAGACCTGGGGGTTAGCAACCAGTAGATCCATGGCCAGGTGATTGGTATATCGCAGTCTGGGCTTGCTGATCTGCCATGCTGGAGCATCAAACAGAGTGCAATGCAGAGAGACTACTTGTAAAGTTGGAGCTGTAGTAGGGAGCAAGAGTTGCATAAGCCGTTGCCTCCTCTGTAGTGCTGGCTGCTGTCCCATGCAGAGTAATACCAACTGCACTCCACCTCTTATCCCGGCTAGCGATCTCCAGAGTGGTGCTAGCAGCATGAAAGAAGAGATCTTCAGGTTAAGGTGATGCAATACAGTGGGCATAATAGTATAGGGCTGCTTTCACACTGATGTGCTGCGGTTAACCTACACCTATGAGTGCAGTGTACCTGCAGGTTTGCTGCATTTAGCCATAGACTTCTATTATATCCTGCGGGTTTGGTGTGCTTGCAGAAAGTGCAACTTCGGTGCAGGTAAACCGCAGTACATAAGTGTGAAAGCAGATTTATAGGGTGCTCAGAACAGTAAAGGTACTTTTACATTTGCAGCCTGGGGGGTGGTAAAACTCCATAGTTAAGACATGTTTTTATCACCCCAACCCCTTTAGCTGCAATGGCCAGGGGTGTGCACACGCCGCAGCTGCAGCAGGAGTTATATGCCCTGTCCTGGTTGGTGGGTGTAGTATCTGTGAAGCATGACCCATTCAAGTGAATGAGGCCACTCTACAAGTGCCCTGCAATCTTGTACAGTACAGCAAACAAGGGGATAAAATTTGTTGCCGTAGCTCTACCTACAATAATAACTGATATTCCAGTATTTTAGATCAATCTATACTGTCACTCCTCTGTAATTCACCTAGGATAAAAAATGAATGCGGTCTTCTAGATTATAGATAAATGCATATAATAAATGGATTAAAGGTCTGCAAGAATTTCGTCAGAGGACCAACTAGTACTGAAACATTAATTAATGGCTTTATTGAAACATTCAAATAGTAAAAAAACACTTCACCATTGCAAACATGTTAAAAATTGACAATGTTGTCAGGGAACAGAGGTAGCTACCCCAGACAGCTATCCATTCACATGCATACATCAGTAGGGATTCTAATTAAGCAACAGGTGATGACCCAACTATAGGAATTGATCATAAGTCCTGTGTAAGCAAGATGCTTAACTATAGTGACAGTGATTTTCCTAGAGTCTATTGATTATCACTGGTGCTAAACCATATGATATGCAATGCGGGACAGTCCTGAACTCTTCTCAAAGTGCCAGTAAGGGTTCACTTGATATAAGAAGTCACACAGTTCCGTATTAGGTGATGTAACCAATATGTCTGGCACTAAGCTGAACTCGGGAAGCCGCTAAAACCAGGAGCTGGCGTGAAAGGTGAAGGGAGCTGCTGCAGTGTTTATTTGAAAAGGGGTGGGTATGGTGATGAGTACAGTAAACTGTTCCAATATATCTCACCGCTCCTGGGCAGGATCAAACAACATGCTGGTATCCTCCAAGGTTCACAGTGGTGAATGTCAAGCAAGGCTCCTCGCACGCTACAGCCTCCGTAATGTCCCCATACATCCAATCCACTAGGGACTGTGGCTAAATCCTAAAACAAACCAGGATGTCTGTGTCGTGCCATCTGTGTCCAAACATCAAAGACGTGATGATGTCATGCTAATGTGTTTCACTCGTCAGGCAAGCTTCTTCAGAGTGAGGTGGAGCTTGGGGTAGGTGTCATTTAACTAGTCTTCACACCTGTTTCAGTGCTTAATCCTACACCAATAAAGACATTCAACACAACATCCGGTCTGACTGAGCCTGAGTGCAGCGCTAGAATGGACCGCATGAAGCTGCCTAAGTAACTAGAGACTAATCTAGTAAGCATAAAGGACTTTAAGGCTTGATTCACACCTATGCATTTTTAGTGCTATTTGCAGTTTTCAGATTTGCACTACAGAACGTGTTCCATAGGAAACCATGTTAAATAGACTGTAGTGCAAAAAGCACTAAAAATGCATAGGTGTGAATCCAGCCTAAGGCTACTTTCACACTGGTGCGGTTTTCAGGCATTTTAGTGCTAGAAATAGAATATGCAAAGCGCCTGAAAACTGTCTCCCATTTATTGCAGTGTGACTTTTCACACTGGGGTGGTGCACTTGTGGGACATTGAAAAGTCCTACAAGCAGCATTTTTGGGGCGGGTTGGGAGCTCTGTATTTAGCACTCCCAAACACAAATTGCAGCGCTTCCAAAGTGCCGTAGACCCAGAGTTTTTACCCTTTTTTGGGATAAAAACCGCCCTACTAGTGGTCGAAAAGTGCTGCAAAAGCGAGCAGCGCTTTAGCGCTAACGGCCGGCGCTGAAGGTGTGAAGGGTGTCAAAGTCCAAAGTGTAACAAAAGATAGGATACAGAACCACCAGAAAACGAAACAAGAACAGAAAACAAACAGCAGAACAGAGTCAGCCAAAGGAAGCAAAAAATACAAGATACAACATTTTATTAATTGTTCAACAACTCTGGTCATTTACAGGTGATACTTGAAAAATTAGAATATTGTGCAAAAGTTTATTTATTTCACTAATGCAACTTAAAAGGTGAAACTAATATATGAGATAGACTCATTACATGCAAAGTAAGATAGTTCAAGCCGTGATTTGTCATAATTGTGATGATTATGACTTACAGCTCATGAAAATCCCAAATCCACAATCTCAGAAAATTAGAATATTACATGCAATCAATAAAACAAGGATTGTACATAGAACAATATTGGACCTCTGAAAAGTATAGGTATGCATATGTACTCAGTACTTGGTTTGGGCCCCTTTTGCAGCAATTGCAGCTTCCATGCCACACCGCATTGAGGCAATAAGCCTGTGGCACTGCTGAGGTGTTATGGAAGACCAGGATGCTTTAATAGCGGCCTTCAGCTCTTCTGCATTGTTCAGTCTCATGTTTCTCATCTTTCTCTTGGCAATGCCCCATAGATTCTCTATGGGGTTCAGGTCAGGCGAGTTTGCTGGCCAGTCAAGCACAGTAATCCCACAGTCATTGAACCAGGATTTGGTGCTTTTGGCAGTGTGGGCAGGTGCCAAGTCCTGCTGGAAAATGAAGTCAGCATCCCCATAGAGCTCTCCTGTGGAAGAAAGCATTAGGTGCTCCAAAATCTCCTGGTAGATGGCTGTGTTGACCCTGGACTTAATGAAGCACAGAGGACCAACACCAGCAGATGACATGGCTCCCGAAATCAACACAGACTGTGGAAACTTCACACTGTACTTCAAGCATCTTGCAGTGTGTGTGTGTCTCTATTATTCCTCCATACTCGGGGTCCTTAGTTTGCAATGGGCACTGTGGTACTGATTGGGCACTGTTTGGTCACTGTATTTTGTTTTTTTTACAGTTTTTTTACTGTAATGCTCAGGAATCACTCACACTTCAGCATAGATCCTCTCTCTCCTCACATGTGGTCTCTGTGTGAGGAGGGAGAGCCGGCAATGAGAGATGATCTTGTATGTTTACATTTGAGATCATCTCTCATTGGCCACGCCGATCGTGCAGTAAATGGCTGCTGTGATTGGCCATTTACAGCGATCTGTGATTGGCTGTGTCCAAGGGACACGGCCAGCACAGATTTTCCCCAATGTGCGCTCGCGAGGGTGCGCGGGGAGCGAGGAAATGGGAGGACGTCAATAGACGTCTCTCGGCAATGTAAGTCCGCGCTGTAGTCGTCATCCGGCTATAGCGCGGATCTGAAACAGTTAAACAGGAGATTTACGGTGAAGGAAAACTTCACCTCTCTGAACAGTGTCTGAAATGCTGTGGTTGCTCCTGCACAAAAAAGGTCAAGAAACTGACAGACTCCAATAATGGAAGGCTTATGACTGTTATTGAAAAGAAGGGTGGCTATATTGGTCACTGATATTATTATTATTATTTTTTTTTTTTTAAAGGTCAGAAATGTTTATTTGTAAATTTTAAGTTTATTATTCTCACTTTAACAGATGAAAATAAACAAGTGAGATGGGAAAATTTAAGTTTTTGGTTTAGTCGCATATTAATTCTGCACACTAATGGTTTCCCAATAATTGTGTACACATAAATATTCTCATAAGAAAGCCAAAACCTTACTTTTACTTTCTTAAATATTCAGGTTTGAGGTTTTTGGATTGACCGAGAGCACTGTAATTATTCAATAATAGTCCTCAAAAATACATCTTTGATATAGGGTGTTGCGCTCCTTAGGCCACACTCTCCCTCATTACACAAATACACATCACCTGATATGCTTAAATCCAATAAGCATTCAAGCATTTATAGAATTTGGATTTGGACAATATGCATAAAAATTATCATTTGGTCAAAATACTCACTTGCCTAATAATTGTGTACACAGTGTATGATGATGCTATACTGCAGTGGTGACACGGCAATTGTGAAAAAATCTATATTTAAAAAAAAAATCTCTCCATTTTCCAAAACATTGTGACAAAAAAATTACTCTGATGGGCTGGTGACAGGAACTTGGGTACTCTGATGGCCTGGTTACAGGAACTCGGGTACTCTGATGGCCTGGTGACAGGTACTCGGGTACTCTGATGGGCTACAGATAGGTACACGGGTACTCTGATGGGCTGGTGACTGGTACTCGGGTACTCTGAAGAGCGGTGACAGATACTCTGAAGGAGCGCTGACAGGTACTCGGATGGGCTGTGACAAGTACTCAGGTACTCAGATGGGCTGTGACAGGTACTCGGGTACTCATATGGACTGTGACAGGTACTCATATGGACTGTGACAGGTACTCATATGGACCGTGACAGGTACTCATGGACTGTCCCAGGTACTTTGATGGGTGGTGACAGGTCCTCTTGGGGAGGCAATCAGTGTGATTGGTGTAAACTGTAAGTGGTAACGAGATATTACCGCAATCTCCTTCTCACACACGATCAGTGTGTGAGGAGGAGAACCCGGTAACATCTTGTTACCGCTCTGTGTTTACATTTAGTGATCGGCTGTGAAAGGATCACAGCCGCTGGCCAATGGCTGTTTACCAGCGTTGGTGACAAGGCAGTGTTCAGGGGAACACGCTACCACCGATGTGATCGCGCCGTGCAAAGTGGGAAGGTACCATCTGCGATCGGCCGTGACTTCATCACGACCGATCATGTGGTAAACAGCCATGCCCAATGGCTGTTCACCCCCCTCGGTGACGAGCGGTGTCTCCGTGACACGCTGCCACTGATAGTACAGGGCTGCACGCACAGGATTGCACGCGCATGCCCTGTTTAAATGGACGGACGTCATATGACGCCTGCCCAGAACGAGAGCCGACCTGCCTGGCCAACATATGGCGGGCGGCAATCGGTTAAACAGCTATAGCGGGCGCGCGCTGTACGGCGGGGGACCCAATGCACGTGGCCGGCAGGCTGGGTGACTGCCGGCCACGCGTGATCGTGAGCACGAGAGCCAGAACAGGGATGTGTGGGTGTGTGTAAACATACACATCCCCATTCTGTCAGGAGAGGAGATCCTGCCCCCCTCCCCTCCGAAAGGTGCCAAATGTGGCACTGGAGGGGGGAATGAGTACAACAAGTGGTCAACATACATTGATAATTAGCTATACAAAAATATTAATAAAGTCTTACATTAACCGCTTCCTGACCTCCTCCTGCACATTTACGTCGGCAGAATGGCACGGCGGCACGCGCGCGACCAGGTCGGGAGCTCCGTGACTGCGGCCGCGGGACCAGCGGACCCGATCGTCGCTGGTGTCCCGCGATCGGGTCACAGAGCTGAAGAACGGGGAGAGGTCTGTGTAAACAAACCTCTCCCCGTGCTTCCTACACTGCCTGTCACTGATCGGCTGTTCCCTGTCATCAGGAAAGCCGATCAGTGACGTCAGATGTCAGCCACACCCCCTACTGTAAAAAAAAAACACACACACGTCACACTAACTCCTCCCTGACCCCTAGTGGTTAACTCCTTCACTGCCACTGTCATTTACATAGGAATCAGTGCATTTAAATAGCACTGATTTCTGTATAAATGACAATGGTCCCAAAAATGTGTCAAAAATGTCCGACGTGTCCGCCATAATGTCGCAGTCACAATAAAAATCACTGATTACTATTAAAAAAAAAATATTAATAAAAATGCTATAAAACTATCCCCTATTTTGTAAACGCTATAACTTTTGCGCAAACCAATCAATAATCGCTAATTGCGATTTTTTTTTTTAACAAAAATATGTAGAAGAATACGTATCGGCCTAAACTGAGGAAAAAAAGTGTTTTTTTTTTATATATTTTTTGGGGATATTTATTATAGTAAAAAATATTGAATTTTTTTCAAAATTGTCGCTCTATTTTTGTTTATAGCGCAAAAAATAAAAACCGCAGGGGCGATCAAATACCACCAAAAGAAAGATCTATTTGTGGGAAAAAAAGGACCCCAATTTTGTTTAGGAGCCACGTCGATTGACTGCGCAATTGTCAGTTAAAGCGACGCAGTGCCGAATCGCAAAAATGGGCCTGGTCCTTTGGCTGCAAATTGGTCCGGGGCTGAAGTGGTTAAAAGAAAACAAATCAATGTCAGCAAACAATCCCTATAACTGGTGTCACAGCACCATCTAGTGCTATTTATAAGTAATTACACTAATGGGACAATACTGAAAAAAACTAAACAAAAAAATAAGTATTTTCTTCCTTCAAAATAAATAAATACAATTTGTATTGCCCTGGTCTATCGGGCATACACAGGGACAGACGCTTCAGTTGTAACATAAAATTAATAATGGGCTATGCAAAATAATTAATACTCGAAAACCAACCAATATCAGCAGGCAATCTCTATAACTGGTGTCACAGTACCACCTAGTGCTACTTGTAAGTAATTACACTAATGGAACCTGTACATGTCCTAAACAGAACCTGGAATCTTCTTGTTCTAAACCTAAAGCAACATTTTAAGCATGACCTGATCCTTTCTATTTTGTTTCCTGTCCACAAATAGATTTCGATTTTAAACATTTGTCCTTAGAAATATTTAAACTATAGGTGTTCACAATATTTTTTTTTAGAAATGCACATGACCCATTGTGCTGTTACATACTGGGGCCAAGTTACAAAGATTATCTCATAGGTTATCACTGGTTAAAATATCACTAGGTTCCTTCTGGAGAAAATTGCAAGGTTCTGCAAGCTGTCTATTAAAAAGTGCAGTAAAATGAACCATTTGAGGCAGAGGTACAATACAGATTTTTCCTTTAAAATGCGGATTCACAAGAAACAAAAGAACCCTCAGCTATTAAAATGGATCTTTTTTTATTTTTTTATTCTTTATTTAATATAAATTTTCAAATACATATTACAAATATAACAGAAAAGATTTTGTCACATGTCTTTACTTCACGTTAAACATAATTTATCCCCCCCCCCCCCCCACCCATCCTTGCATAGCACACATAGAGGCATAAAACGACTTTCCCAATTTTACCCATGGACTCCCAACATACAACGCGAGAGGAATTTTATCTTATAACCTCGGCGAGATATCACCATGAATTTTTAAATTTGTTCCATTCTGTCCACTTATTCTTCCTCTCTGTTTCTACCTCCCCCCCCCCCCCCCCCTCCTCAAACTCTTCAATATTTTCTACTATTTGGATCGCGTTTACACCTAAAATCCAGTCCCGAATAGTCGGGCAGCCAGTCTCCCGCCATTTCCTCGGAACTAGATTTTTCGCTTCATTAAGGAGAATCGGAATTAATGATGCTTTATATTGTCTCAGTGGGGTCCCAGTCCCGTGAAACAAACACGTCCATGGATCGTCTGGAACAACTTCCTTTGTTATTTCAAAGATTAACTCTAGTACTCCTTTCCAAAATTTTTCAAATGTGAGCCATCGTACCCCTAGTTTTACGTCCTCTCCAGCACTCGGGGGACACCCCCGTTTGGAACCTACTTAGTTTATCTGGGGTTATATACCACCTAGTGAGACATTTAAAGTTTGTTTCAACTGTTTTTATGGAAAACGCTGAGCTATGTATAATTAAAAAAAAAAATTCTACCCTATTTTTACTACACTGTGTTCCTAAATCTTCTTCCCATTTCTTGACATATGGAGGTACGTCCAAAGCTTCTTCACTTATTAGTATTTTATAAATTCGGGATATATTGTTCCTGGTAGTCCCTCGGATGCAGAGTCGCTCCAACTGAGTATATTTATCCCCATGACGGATTGGGTGGGGGAGACTCTCCACAAAATGTTTCAGTTGGGCGTACCTCCAGGCATCAATTGACATCAGTTCAGTGTTCAAACTTAACTTGTGAAATGTGCAAATTTTTCCATTTTTAATTATATCCCTCACTTGTGCCCCCTCTAACTTAATCCAGTTCCCCCCTACCTCACTTCTTCCTGGTTCAAAGAAAGTATTATCTTTTAAGTGTATTAAAGAGGCATTGAACTTCCACTTATTTCTTTTATGTAAACTGTCCCATATATCCAAAGTGACCCGTGTTATTTCGTGTGCATTTCTTATTAATACCCTAAATTTAGGTGGGTTCCATATATCGTGTCCTAGATATCTATTACTGACTGTGTTTTCTAAACTAATCCATCTCTTATCATTCCCTTCCTTTGCCCATTCCATAACCCGTGATAATGCAATCGCGCTAAAATATTTTTCAAAGTCCGGAATAGCCAGTCCCCCTTGTTTTTTCTCTCTACTCAGTATCCTAGCTGCAATGCGCGGCTTCTTATTTGACCAAATAAACCTGGAGATGATTTGCTTTAAGGTTTTAAAGAACTCATTGGGAATCGCTAGTGGAAGCATCTAGAATTTATAGTTAATTTTTGGAGCCAATATCATTTTTACTGCATTAATTCGACCGATCCAAGAGAGAGGTCGTAGAGCCATTTTGTGGATTTCTTTTCTGATCTCGTCAAGCAAAGGAAGGTAGTTTTTTTAATATATTTTTTTTGTGGTTTCTGCCAGTCTTATCCCTAAATATTTGATATTTTCCCTCCAGGGGAAATTAAATTCTTTTGATAGCAAATCTACCTCCTCCTATTAAAATAGATCTAAACCCTAACTGAATATTTTGTTAGTCTAAGTATATAGTATTTTATGTAAAAACAGAATATGGTTGTTATTCAGTACTGTTTGTACCTTAAAAAAATGAAAAATATTGTGTCTCTTTGCTGCTGGTCTCCTTCGTCCTCTTTCAGACACTTCCTGTTTACAGGCACTTGCTACAGCATCAGCTGAACATTATTGCTACATGATAGTGACAACAGTGCGCTGTGACTGCACAAGGCTGCTTGTAATTTCCATCAGGGGCACATGTGACAGAATGGAAAGAAAGAGTATAATTGGGAGACTGTTGTCATCCTGTAAAAAGAAACCGGAACCTTTGTGGCAAGATCACAAGGTATTATTTTCAATAAAGCTGCATATTTTAAAAGATTAATAACAACATTAAAATAAAAATTACTTTAACATGATAAAGATTATATGAGCTTTAGGTGATTGTGTTTAGATCTACTTTAACCACTTGAAGATCTACTTTAACCACTTGTTTACATCCAATTTATTATTTTTTTTGCTAGAAAATTAGTTAGAACCCCCAAACATTTAATATATATATATATATATATATATATATATATATATATATATATATATATATATTTTTTTTTTTTTTTTTAAAGCAGGAGCCATAGATCAGGGGTAGGCAACCTAGGGCCCTCCAGCTGTACATTTTCCATGAGGCATTGCAAGGCTGGCGGTTACAATTTCTCCCAGAGGCATGATGGGACTTGTAGTTCTGCAACAGCTGGAGGGCCCCAGGTTGCCTACCCCTGCCCTAGAGAATAAATTGGTGGGTTTTCCAATTTTTTATGTCACGCGGTTTTTGCGCAGTGGATTTTCAAACACAGTTTTTGGGGAAAAAAATAGACTTTTTAAAATTTTATTGCACAAAAACACAATACATAACCCAATTTTTTGTATAAAAAGAAATGACGCCATGCCGAGTAAATAGATACCAAGCATATCATGCTTAAAAATTGTACACGCGCCCCCACAACGGTGACAAACGGGCGACAAACGATGTAAATTTTATTATCAATAGGCGATGCTTTAAAAGCGTTTACAGGTTACCACTTTAGATGTACAGAGAAGGTCTAGTGCTAGAATTACTTCCCATGATCCAACATTCGCAGCGATATGTGTGGGACGATCGAGGTATGTCCACATTTGAGCACTAGCATGGGCTGATGGGGTCATTTTAAAAATGTATTCATTTTTTTAATTATTAATTAATTTATTTATTTTTTTACACTGTTGCTTTAAATTGTCCTTTTTTTGATCACTTTTATTGCTGTCACAAGGAATGTAAACATCATTGTGACAGCAATAGAGACGTGACAGGCTATAAGCCCCCATATCCCTCCTTTGCACTTGAAAGCATTCAAAATGCCAAGATCTACGTTTTTGAATATTTTTCGATTTACAAAAAATATCGGTGTTAAGATGTCAGTAAACCGGAAGTGATGTCATGGTATTGCTTCCGGGTTACCATAGCAGCGACCCAATAAAAGCTGATCCTGGGGGACATGCTGGCTAGTAGCCTGGGTTTCTCGTGGGACAGGACAGCCAAAGTGAGCCGTGGAAGACAGCAGATGGAGGGTGGACGTCCCCTCCTGCTGCTTGAAATAACAACCGAGTGGCTGGTTGTTATTATAAAAGAGCCGACTATCGGCTCTAAAAAACAGTAGTGGGATGATACCTGCAGCTGCAGACTTCACCCTGGTATAACCACTTAAAGACAAATGATGTACCAGGTACGTGATTTGGCGTCAAGTGGTTAAGGTTATCGTAAACTCTGATTTAAAAAAAAAAATGTTATTCAAGTAAGTATTCTTAACTCAACACATACCTTCTATTGCTCTCAGCCTCCACCAAATTCCTTTTTTTTCTGCTTTTGGACTAGGCACTTTAGACTATGGGATTTGTAGAATGCTTAGAGCAGTGCACATGACTGCAACTAAAGTGCACTGCTCATTCCAAGCAAACAGAAGTGAGGGGGGAAAATAGGTTTCCAAGGAGACATAAAAACAGTAAGAAAAAATCTCATGAAAAATAGTTTATAGGGCCATTAAGAGTGTAGGGATGGTTTTTGGAGAATAAGAATATAATTTTAGTGTCACTTATCTATTTTATGTGAACAAATATAAATTCCACATGTATATGATATTTATGCTTTTCTGAGAAAAGTATTATTAAGTAAAACAAGGAATACATTTCAAATAACTCAGGCATCCTTGGAGTTCAACCCTACTTTAAGAAAATCCCAAGACATGTGGCAAATTTCCAGAAACCACAACTTTTTTTTAATATTAGATAGAGAAGGGAAGGGGTAAAATTCCCATCAGGTCTTTTTTTTTTTTTTTTTGCTGCCTGGGTCCCTGGGGAGAATGCCCTTCAGGTCCATTTTTGCTGCCTGGGTCCCAGGGGAGAATGCTATTTGGGTCCTTTTTTTGCTGTCTGGGCTCCAGAAAAGAATGCCCTTTGGGTCCCTTTTTGCTGCCTGGGCCCCAGAGGAAAATGCCCTTTGGATACTTTTTTTGCTGCCTGGGTTCCAGGGGAGAATGCCCTTCGGGTCCTTTTTTTTGCTGCCTGGGACCCATAGGAGAATGCCCTTTAGGTCCCTTTTTACTGCCTGGGTCTCAGGGGAGAATGCCCTTAAGGTCCTTTTTTTGCTGCCTGGGACCAACAGAAGAATGCCCTTCAGGTCCCTTTCTGCTGCCTGGACCACAGCAGAATGCCCCCAGTTGCTTTTTTACCGCCTGGGTCCCATGGGGGAATGCCATTTAGGTCTCTTTTTGCATCCTGGGCCCCAGGGGAGAATGCCCTTCAGGTCATTTTGTGCTGTCTGGGCCCCAAGGGAAAATGCCCTTCAGGTCATTTTGTGCTGTCTGGGCCCCAAGGGAGAATGCCCTTCAGGTCATTTTGTGCTGTCTGGGCCCCAAGGGAGAATGCCCTTCAGGTCATTTTGTGCTGTCTAGGCCCCAGAGGAGAATGACTTTTAGGTCCCTTTTTGCTTCCTGGTCCCCAGGGGAGAATGCCTTTAACTTATTTTTCTGAAGACCCACTAGAAGGTGAAAGGAAATCTTCACAAAGTGAATGGAATTTGCATCAAAGAGAGCTGAGAACAGGTGTCTCAACTGGAGGATTTCCGCTCACTACTTGCTCTCTTAACAACTCTAAAATTCTGGATATCCCATCGCAATGGGGGTTATTTACTAAAGGTAAATCCACTTTGCACTGCAAGTGCACTTGAAAGTGCAGTCACTCTAAATCTAAGGGGTAGATCTGAAATGAGTTAAAGCTCTGCTGATTTTATCATCCAATCATGTGAAGCTAAAATGCTGTTTTTTTATCTTCCTTGCATGTCCCTCTCAGATCTACAGCGACTTTACTTCTAAGTGCACTTTCAGTGCAAAGTGGATTTTCCTATAGTAAATAACCCCCAATGTCTCAGTGACAAAAGTAAGCACTAAAATAAAGAATGTGAATTCCCACATCACAGACACCGACAGCTATGACAACGCTTCAAGGAATCTAAAACTTCCCCCTTCATTCCAAAACGAAAAATAAATAAATGCCTTTACCTACAATTTAAAGATCACTTTAATTATTTTTTTTTTTTAAAGATTTTTTTTTTATTTTTTATTACTGCAGGTCATTAAGTTATTAATGCAAGCTGGCCGGGGTACAGTAAAGAAAAGTTTGGATGGTGGCATACAAAAAAAAATATTTTTTTAAATGACTGTGAGACTAGGTAAATAGTAAATTATATAGGATTCAGGTTAATATTTATTTATTATTAATATTTTTTTTGTAATTGCAACTGTTGATCAAAAACAAAAGGATACATAATATGACATACTTTATACCCTGACCATATAAATCCTATAGGACATTTTAAGATAATAATAATAATACAATACATAATAAAAATGAACACATTATTGTCTGCCAGAAGCTGTTACACATAAACTTTGTTTTTGACATTATTACTGAATTATGAAATGACATTTTACCTGTATTATATCTGATAAGCTCAGCTGTATAACATGTGAATGTACAAAATGTAAAGAACTTCTTAAATTGTCCGTGCTGCATAAATACCTATAACAATAATACATGTCCTGAAATGGGAGCAGCTTCAAAGGGAGCTAAATAACTGTCAAAGGGAAGAATTGCATGGGGGATTACCAAAGTCATGCTCTGTATCTTCTTTACAAAAACTTGTATTCGTCATTGGCCTTTCTGTATATTGCTTTATTTCAGGAATGATGCCCTTTTTTTGTTTGCAGTTGCTATGTTTAGTACCAGAAAAGTGACACAAATCTTAACCTCTGGCTATAACAGAGGTGTGGCTTTGGAGAACGTTGAAAGATTAGCTATTTTATAATGGTTTCAGGTAAAAAGAAATATTTAGGTGTTGTTGCTCACTTCTCTTGAAAACAATCTAGTTTAACAAGTCTGAATATTTTTTGTGTGTATATGTACTCTAAGGGCCCGTTCACACTAGAATGTAGTGCATTCCAATCACACTCCCCCTGTGATCTGCTGCGGGGGTCAGTGCAAAGTTAACAACGCATGGTAAAAAAGTATCTTGCAATGCGGTTGAGTTGGGTTTCAAAAAGTCATGCGTGTTCTGACCGACCTAGGTACTTCAAGTTCACTTATGATGTTTACATTATGGGAGCCATGTATGCAATGACTCTAGACCTAAAGCTTATGAACACCCTACCCCCTTCCAGTTTGGAAGGGAGGCCTGTCCATATAGATCGAATGTCTGGGACAGGAAGGGTGCCCCCCTGGTTATAACAAGTAGATATGTCTCCCTGTTGATATGGTTGTCCGCACTTGGACCATGCTAAATGTACCCCCCTGTATCCCCCGTCCCGTTCCCCTTGTCCCTACCCCTATTCCCCCCCCCATTAATGTGACCTTGTTGTAATGTCAAACTGTTTATAAAATTTGAAAATGAAAATAAAGATTATATAAAAAAATAAGTAGTGTGATCACTACTACTTTTAGTGCAGTGCGATTTCAGCCCATGCAAAATGAATAGGGCTGCAATCACACTGCTCAGAACTGCGTGTGAATCGCACAGGAACCGCACAGCATTCCTGTGCGATCTACATGCAATTCCTAGTGTAAATGGGCCCTTAACCACTTCAGCCCTGGAAGGTTTACCCCCCTTCATGACCAGGCCATTTTTTGCAATATAGCACCGAGTTACTTTAACTGACAATTACACGATCATGCGACGCTGTACCCAAATAAAATTGATGTCCTTTTTTTTTCCAACAAATAGAGCTTTCTTTTGGTGGTATTTGATCACCTCTGCGGTTTTTATTTTTTTGCGTTATAACAAAAAAAAGACCGCCAAGTTTGAAAAAAAAAAACAATATTTTTTACTTTATGCTATATAACATACCCAATAAAGAAATTTAAAAAATCTAATTCATGAATCAATTTAGGCCAATATGTATTCCGCTAAAAATCCCAATAAGCGTATATTGATTGGTTTGCACAAAAGTTATAGTGTCTACAAACTATGGGATATATTATTTTTTTTATCATTCTTATTTTTTTCTACTAATCAGCGATTTTTAGCGGGACTGTGGCATTATGGTGGACAAATCGGACACCTGACATTTCTGACACTTTTTTGGGGATCAGTGACTGAGCACTGTCACTGTACTAAAGACACTGTCAGGGAAGGGGTTAACATCAGGGGTGATCAAAGGGTTAAATGTGCTCCTAGGGAGTGCTTTTTCTAACTGTGTGGGGGATGCTTTGACTGTAGGAAGACAGAGATCCGTGTCCCTGCTTAGCAGAAACACAAGATCTCCTCCATCTTCCCCTCACACAGAACGGCGTCTGCCTTGTTTACTGCCGTTCTGCCTCTCCTGGGAATGATCGCAGGGTGCCGGCGAACATCGGGTCCGCCCGACCCGCTGATTGGCTCCCACTGTGTCCAACCACAGCAGGAGAGGGCCTCCATGCTGCAGTATATCTGCACGGGGCAGTCCAAAAGAGGTTAAACTATATTTACAGCCAAATTGGGGAAGGAATAGATTCCCTTTCTGTTTTTTACTGCTATCTGAGGCTCCATTAAAGAGATTTTCCTGGCGCCAACATGGCAGCATACATGTGGTACTATGCTACCATGGATTGGCGCCAGGATAGGAAAATTACAGTAAGTATTTGATACAATTTTCTGTTTTCCTTCACATCCTGGGAAAATACAAATATATAATGTAATACAAATACACAGGGATTTAAACCTCCCCCCACTATACCAAAATAAACAATTTTATTTTTGTCTTTATCACTGTTGGAGATTTTATCTCACTTCCTGTCTAGCGAGACTATTGTCACCATGACAGGAAAAGAGGACAGACCCAGCAGTAAAAACCCAACAGAGGTTCTCATCTCTCTAATTTGGGTGTCCAAAAGCGTGTGACTTTTTTTTCTTCAATTTGCATAGATGTGAGAAAAGGAATGATTATTATCCCAGTCAGGATTTTTTTCCATCTGTGTCCCATTGGGGAAATTTCCCTTCACCCCCCATCCCATAGCCACAACAGTAAGTGAGAGGATCAAAAACTAGTATCCCAATTGGAAGATTTCCCTTCAATTCCTATTCTAGTGACTACTCAAAATGCCTGATTTTTTTTTCCACTTTCAGTGAGAACATTCACCAGGACAAGTAGAGGGGCTGAATCTTCCTAACGGGGGATATAAACCTGAATCTAAAAAAAAGTTTTGCCTTCACATATACGGGACCACGGGAAATGCCTCCAACAGCGAGAGTTGAAGGTGATCCTGGAACATTTGTTCCCTGATCCCCTCTGCTATTCATGGGCTGGAAACAAAGTGCATAATGTCACTTCTGGGTCCACAGTTGTCATTCCTTGGTTACTGTAGCCAAGAATGCAGCTAATCAAGCGTGATCTATGCAGTAGGGGGCAGGGGAGGGCTGATGTCTCCATAAAGAAGCTCTGTCATTGCCCGTCCATGCTATTACATAGGGGGCATGTTGGCAATATAAATATATAAAAAAAATGTAAAGCACCCCTGTACACATCCCAATTCAAACATACAGCATTAGGATGAGCATGTAAACAAAAATTGTGCCATACATGTGAGGTAAACCCCATCTTTTAAATTTTACTAAAAAAAGGGTATAGTATTGTGTTTGTTTGCACACAAATTATTTTGTGTGCATTTTTCCCTGAAGATATGCATTTGACAATCAGCTGTGCAAATATTGTGTGACAAAAACTGTGACTATATCCTTTTTTTTTTTTTCTTGAGTCATTGCTAGCAAAAATGCAGATTTTACAATGCGTGCAAAAAATTTAAAACGTTGCCATGGTAGACAAGTGGTGTTAACTTCTCGCCAGTAGACTGAGATACCTAGGAGATCCAAAATATATGGAATAGGGTACCCATGTGTGTAGTCCACCTCTGACACATTTTGCTCATTGATTGGTTTATGGAGTGTATCATTTCAGGCATGTACTACAGAAGTATATGCATTGTCCTTATAAGTTCTACATATGGAGCTTTTATGTGCTTAGGTCCAAATCATTTTTAATACAGGGATCAGTGGCGGCCCGTGCGCCCCGCCCCTTTTAGGATGCCGGACACATGGATTCCTATGGCGGGGGGGAAGGGGTGATACTTTTTGAAGCACCTGATTAGAGCCAGAGGTAGGGCGTCAGACCTGTTTCCTGATTGGCCAAAGCGCCAGGCCACCCTATTGGATGCCTGGCACTTAGGAAGAGGAGCGGAGGAGTCCCACATCCTGTTCATTCTCCCCGGGCTGAGCTCTGGCTGATGATAGTCCAGTAGGGTCGGCGCCGACTCGCCCGCAGAGCACTGTCCGTACTATCGTGGGCTGGGCTGGGGGGTCACAGGAAGAGCCGCTGAGGCTGTAGAAGAAGAAGGTGAAGAGGAAGATCATAGTCAGCAGCAGGGAGACTCTGGGCTGAGCCTGCAGCGCTTCCAGTTGGCCAGCAGATCCGATGGTGGCGCTCAGGGTGCCACATCCCATGAGTGGCTCCAGGGGGCATGGAGGGCAGGCATGGCACTGCTGTGCTTACTACTTCTACCCAAGTCTGTGCTGAGAAGATCTAAGTCCTAGGAGAGAGGTGTATGGGGGGAGGGGAGGGGGGACAGCATCATCAATCCATAGATCGACAGGAGAGAAGCCTGACGATGAGGATCTGATGGGCACAGTGGCTGCATATGCTGGGCACAGTGGATACACATGATGGGCACAGTGGATACACATGATGGGCACAGTGGCTGCACATGACGGCCACAATTGATGGCACAGTGGCTGCATTTGATGGGTAAAGTGGCTGAATTTGATAGGCACAGTGAAGCTGCAATTGATGTTTTTTTTAAACGTATTTTTCAGAATTTTTCAGTTTGTTTGCGCCCCCCCAAAAATGTTGAGCACCAACCGCCACTGACAGGGATAGGTAGTTCCCACCTGAGGATCTCCTCCCACTTCTTTATATATGGGTATTTTGGGAATGGATCTTCTGGCATGGTTACCAGTATTGAAATAAAACCTTTCCCAGCACTGCAGACATGCTCAAACAGAATAGGTTTGCTAAAAGTAAGGTCTATACTTATCCTGCAGAGAGGATGAAGGTGAAAAGACTCCTAGTCATAGGGAAGCAATGTCATCATCGAGTTTGGGGATGTCAGTTTAAATTTGTCTTTAGCTTGTCTCCAAACATGCTGAGTAAATTACATAGGAGATAGGAATTTAGAATAAGAAATTGTCATAGCATTGAGTTAGGGTGGATTGGAGTGATCCAAATGTTCTCAATCTCAGTCCCCCTATTAGAGTACCAAAAAGTGCACCATCAGGCCAAATAGTGTGACTGTGATGTTAAGCAATATTTTTCTGTATCTAGCACCTCTAATCTTCCTTGAGCCTTTTGTGCGCAGAGGACTAGTTTACAGTCTATGATGATTCTAGTCATAAGTAACGCCATAAAATCAGTCTGGTGCTTTTTAAAATACTTTATCGGCAGTGGATTTTTAGAAAAGGGGTGACTGAAATGTTACTGGAGGCTATCCAGCCAAGAAACGATAGGTGGTATGGTTTAATCTAAATAAGGGGGAAGAAATTTCTTGGCAAATTGAAATGTAGTTTTGGTTATATAAAGTATGATACGTGGGTGTTAGTTGTATCCCTAAGTATTTCAATGTCACACTTACAGGCATAGGAATACTTGAGGTGAAAAAGATAAAGGTGGTTTGTTTTAATGATAAGTAAAGCTTCTGTTTTTAAAGAATTTATTTTATATCCTGTTAAAGCAGGATACATTTGTAGCACCCTCTACCTTAGGTAGGTGCTAAGTGTAAGTGTAAGAGCCGGGACACCATGCAGAGAGGAGCGCGTCTCTGCCGAGGGAATTAGGGGGCTCAGGTAAGTAAAATAGGGGGCCGGTCACTGAAAAAACACGAGGGTTTACAACCCCTTTAAGCAGGCCTATGCTGTGAGCTAGGTCTGTTTGTTTTGATCTGGGGGCAGGGGAGTGGTTTAGTGTAGCATTAGGTGACTGACTTGTACAGCTCTTGGGCGCCTCCTCTGTTTCCAGGGAAAATGTTCTGGAAAAGGGGCAGGGCAGAGAGCTGGAGTGACATGGGGTACATGTTAGGAGCTCTGACCAATCCCCAACTAGGATTGTCAGGGGGCAGGCCTCCTACATATACCGATGGTCAGCCTGCTGGGGGAGTTGTCAGCTGGGTGAACTGGATGATGGCGTGTTAGACTGTCGTGTCTGAGGGAACCTCCTTTCTGGGGGGGTGTACCTCAGGCGGGGAGCTCGGAAGCTGGGAGGGAGCCTCTCCTTACACGGTCATGGAGAGGTGTCCTGGAACAGGAGCTGGAGGAGACAGTTGGTCCACATGTCCGGAGTAAAGTCATTCAGGAAGGATCCAAGGCAGGTGTTGCTGAGTGAAAGCACGGTGGGAAGTGCTGGGAGAATCATGCCAGGGGAGCTGGATGTAGAGCCAGAGGGAGAGACTGTGGGAGTTTGTGTCAAATCGATGCAGCCATGAGGGCGGGCAGGATTTGAAAGTCAGTCTTGCTGGGATCAGTAGTCCATCATGTACATTTATTCTTCTCAAGTAAATTGGTTGCTACCCAAAGGGGTACTGCAGGCCCCGGCCTACAAAGGGCCATCAAGTAAAGACACTGGGACTTATTCAGAGTGAGGCCTAGTCATGTTCTGATGGTGTGACAGGATTACTAAAATTGAACAGTGAAGTAAGTGTGCTGGAGGAAGTGTGCTGGAAGAAGTGTTCTGAGGTAAAAGTCTGTCAAGTTTAGGGTCAGCCATCTTGTTCTTCTGAGAAGTGTGACACAGTTACTTTTATTCTACAAAGTAAATTTTATCCTATGGGAATCATATGTTCCTTTTCCCCAACCAAGTTCAATCCCCTAATAAAAACAACAAAATAAGCAAAAGACTTTCTATTGACTGAGAAGCATGTCTAAATCAGGTCTGGGAGCAGGGTGAAATGTGTGGTTGCTGTAACACATAGCAACCCCACGGGGCCATCGCTACACATTGTCAGCGTATAGGGAAATAGATTGTTGGTTCCTAATTTTGGTTCCTTCAATATCCAGGTGGCAGAAAATGAAAGCCCCTGAAATTTCAATGCTAAAAGCAAACTGCAGTGGAATTGGGTCAACCCTTCCAGTGCTGCACAACATGTTATTCTTGCGTGACAAAGAATGAGGACGTTTAACAACTGCCGATGGGGAGAAATTTAGGACAGAATTTGAATGTCTTTTAAAAATGAGTTATAAAGAGTGATCAGGTGGAATAAGAAAGTAGAGAACATTTTAAAATGCAGGTATGGCAAACCTTTAGGCCCTAGTGCTATGTTATCCAGGGGTTGTTTAATAGATTTAAGAATTTGCTTGGGTGTTACAGGATTATTCAATGAGGCAGTCTGCAAAAGTCAGTT
This sequence comes from Lithobates sylvaticus, assembly GCA_028564925.1. Classification (NCBI taxonomy): domain Eukaryota; kingdom Metazoa; phylum Chordata; class Amphibia; order Anura; family Ranidae; genus Lithobates; species Lithobates sylvaticus. Next base: position 183,808,046 of record CM053027.1, on the reverse strand, counting down.
TGGGTATAAAGATATTAAGTAATACTGGAACATATGCAGATTTTTGGTCTTCCAAATATCAGACAAATTGTATTTCTAGATAAGCTGCCAAAATTGCAGACTGGTGACTTATGGTTGGAGGGGATTTACTTGTCTCTAAAGGGACAGTCTCTGTGAGGAAAACACGTCAGTCTCTGTGAGGAAAAAACTGAAAGTTAAAATCAGCAAATATAAGATATGGGTGCTCAGCAGAGTAGAGGAGTTGCTGAAGAAAAATTATCTGGAAGGAATATAGGGTATACACATACCTAGTTCACAGTAATCCAAATAAAAAATGTCCTTTTGTATGAGGCGGGATAATTTGGGAGCATATTTAAAAGACCCCATGGAATCCAGGTGGGCTCATGGTGTTCAGCCTTGAAACTGATATTAAACTGCTAAACTGCTGTAATGCCAACTTCTGCTTACAATATGAATTTAACCCTTTGGGATTCAGGGTTAGCAACCTAATCATACACATGGCTTACAAAAGTAAAGGTCTAAATCCCTCTCTGACACTGCAGGCAGAAACCTGTCTGTAGCTTTTTCCACAGGGACAGATTATGTTCTAAGTTCAGAAGATGACCTTTGAAAGGGAGACAGTGGGGAAAAATGAAGGATGTGGAAGAGGAGCAAACAACACATGAAAAACATAGAAGAACCATCAAATTCAAACTGTGCAAAAGAAAAACTATAATAATCTGAGATAAATCCAAATGTAGTTGGAGTGGGTTTCTTGAACACCATCGGGACCACTGGATCCAAAGTGATCCATTGTCCAAAAAAAAGATGGTAAAGAAGAAGTAAACGTGTGAGTTACTATCCTTAACAAAAGAGAAATCATAATGGCTAATACAAATACTTTTGAGTCCATTAAGGAAACAGCTAGGAAGCTAAAAGGATACAAATGTCAACACTAAATGGACATGGTGGAAAGTCCTATGTGTGGTCTTCTTCAGGATTTGGAGAACCATTGAGAAGCATAAAATGAATCTAGGTGCTAAGGGGATGTTCATTATGTTGATGATGCAGCTGTGTGTCAGGATTGTGAGGCTATGGCAAAGTGGTATGGTAGTAGATCATAAGGTACCATAGCTATCCACATTGTCAACCTGAGGGGGTACAGAACTGGCAAGATTGGAAAACATGTTTTGCTAAGAAAGCAGTAATGTATAATTCAGTTTTCTGAAAGTCTAGTACAATTAAGTGAGATTGACATTAGATTGAGGGCATTTGAGTTGTTAAACTGCATACCTGAGTGTCTCTGTTGTAGTTGGTCTGGGAAGAGCTTCCCAGTCTGGAAAAGTGGGACAGGAGATACAAAGCTTTTTGCAGAAGTTCTGTAAATAAAGGAAAGCAGAGAGTGATAATTCTATCATTCCTTTTGCCCATCAAGGTAAAAGAGAATCTCCACTGGATAGGATATAGATTGGTCTCTTAAGATGGTGACAAGTGGCTTTAACATGTGTTTTTGTTGTAAGGTGTAGTATGACAAGTCTGGGAAAAGATGTAGTTCTAAAATGTCAAATTCAATAGTTTTCATAATTTTGGCTATGCACAAAATGTCCCCTGGCTGTTGATGACCTTCAGCTTGTGTCCTGGCTAAGCTACGGACTTCTGACTAGGTGCTGTCTGCAACATCAACCCTCATGTCATTCTATGTCCTTGCATACCCTGTTGCTACTATATATATATATATATATAAAGGAAAGTGCAGCGCTAATATGATGCCAATGTGATAGACAACAAATGCTATAACTGCATATGCAGTACAATGACCTCATATGTGAAAAAAAACAGTGATGTCCATGTGTTGCACTGCAAGATGATGTGATTACATACTCCAAATAGGCATACGCCTAATGAGTCAGTAAGGCTAGTGGTGTGTAGGGATGAGCCGAACACCCCCGGGTTCGGTTCGCACCAGAACCTTCGAACGGACCGAAAGTTCGCGCGAATTTTCGAACCCTATACGTTATAATGGACGCGAACGTTCGAAATCAAAAGTGCTAATTACAACGGCCAATATGCATGTTAATGTCATAAAACAGGTTTGGGGACCCGGGTCCGGCCCCAGGGGACATATATCAATGCAAAAAGAACTTTTAAAAACTAACGTTTTTTCGGGAGCAGTCATTTTAATGATGCATAAAGTGAAAAAAAAAAGTGTAATTTTCCTTTAAATATGGTCCCTGGGGGGTGTCTAAAGTATGCCTGTGAAGTGGCATGTGTTTCCCGTGTTTAGAACTGTCCTTGCACAAAATGACATTTGTAAAGGAAAAAAAGAAGCCATTTAAAACCACTTGCGGCTTTAGGTTTGTTCTTAAGTAGAATCTGAACAGGTACATTATGAAGTGTAGCTCCATCCCCAAAAAATCTATTTTTAAGCTTTTTGGAGAACATAGGGAGGGGTTATCACCCCTGTAACATTTGCTGTCTTTGCACATCTGTTCAGAACATGTCACCTCACTTTCCGTCCCAATGACAAATGTTTTTGGAAAAAGTGGGGTTTTAATTGAAACAAGGATTGGTGATAAAGTATCAGTAGAGAGGAGATACCTTTTTCCCAAATTAAATCTAACAGGATAGAATTTCCCTTCCTAGGGGTAGATTTCCTCTCACTTCCTGTTTTCTCTTTCCATTTGCAAGTAGGAGTCGTTTGTAAGTTGGATGTTTGAAAGTAGGGGCCTGGCGTATATACTCTGCAGAAATTTGCCCTATTAGATGTTGGTGTAGCCACAAGACTGGTGGGCACAGGAATGGGCCCTGCTGTGAGTTAATAGATCAAGATTTGTAATTGCATGCACCTGTTGAACAGGGCAGAAAAATTGGGGGTGGTGGTGGTGGTGGTGGTGGACGGTGTTGCCACAAGACTGTAAGCTCTCACAGTTACTCTTGGTGGGCGCAGGAATGGGCCCTGCTGTGAGTTATTAGATCAAGATTTGTAATTGCAAGCACCTGATGACCAGGGCAGAAAATTTGGGCCTTTGGCGGTGGTGGTGGACGGTGTTGCCACAAGACTGTAAGCTCTCACAGTTACTCTTGGTGGGCGCAGGAATGGGCCCTGCTGTGAGTTATTAGATCAAGATTTGTAATTGCAAGCACCTGATGAACAGGGCAGAAAAATTGGGCCTTTGGCGGTGGTGGTGGACGGTGTTGCCACAAGACTGTAGGCCCTCATAGTTACTCTTGGTGGGCGCAGGAATGGGCCCTGCTGTGAGTTATTAGATCAAGATTTGTAATTGCAAGCACCTGATGAACAGGGCAGAAAAATTGGGCCTTTGGCGGTGGTGGTGGACGGTGTTGCCACAAGACTGTAGGCCCTCATAGTTACTCTTGGTGGGCGCAGGAATGGGCCCTGCTGTGAACTATTAGATCAAGATTTGTAATTACCCGCCCCTGTTAAACAGGGGCTGAAAAATTGTGCCTTAGGCACTGGTGCTGGTGCCACAACACTGCAACCCCTCACAGATACTGTACTTGGAGCACAGCAGTCACACGTGTTGCGAAGCATTTTTTTAAAAAATTGTAAGTACACGCCCCTGTTAAACAGGGGCTGAAAAATTGTGCCTTAGGCACTGGTGCTGGTGCCACAACACTGCAACCCCTCACAGATACTGTACTTGGAGCACAGCAGTCACACGTGTTGCGAAGCATTTTTTTTAAAAAATTGTAAGTACACGCCCCTGTTAAACAGGGGCTGAAAAATTGTGCCTTAGGCACTGGTGCTGGTGCCACAACACTGCAACCCCTCACAGATACTGTACTTGGAGCACAGCAGTCACACGTGTTGCGAAGCATTTTTTTTAAAAAATTGTAAGTACACGCCCCTGTTAAACAGGGGCTGAAAAATTGTGCCTTAGGCACTGGTGCTGGTGCCACAACACTGCAACCCCTCACAGATACTGTACTTGGAGCACAGCAGTCACACGTGTTGCGAAGCATTTTTAAAAAAAATTGTAAGTACACGCCCCTGTTAAACAGGGGCTGAAAGATTGTGGCTTAGGCACTGGTGCTGGTGCCACAACACTGCAACCCCTCACAGATACTGTACTTGGAGCACAGCAGTCACACGTGTTGCGAAACATTTTTTTATAAAAATTGTATGTACACGCCCCTGTTAAACAGGGGCTGAAAAATTGTGCCTTAGGCACTGGTGTGGTGGCATGGATCATTGAGGAGGTGGAAGAGGATAGTCAGTGAACATAAGAGGACAGTCACTCAGCATCAGCATAGGCAGTCTTGAAGGGATGTGACATTAAAAATTATTCGGTTATATCCGCCTCAGGTGCCTGGTAGCTGGTGGTGATCCAAGACTGATTCATTTTGATGAAGGTCAGTCGATCAACCGAGGCGGTGGACAGGCGCACCCTATGATCGGTGACAAATCCTCCAGCAGCACTGAATGTGCGTTCGGAAAGAACGCTGGAGGCAGGACAGGCCAGTAGCTCAATTGCATACTGTGCAAGCTCTGGCCAGTGATCCATCCTCAGGACCCAGTAAGCCAGAGGATTTTCGGTGGGAAAGGTGTCCAAGTCTGACCTTGCCCCAAGGTATTCCTGCACCATGTATATCAGACGCTGGCGATGGTTGCTGGAACCGATCATACCTTGGGGCTGCGGACTAAAAAATTGTCTGAACGCATCGGTCAGACGTCCACCTTCCCCACCGCTCCTTCTGCTACTGACCGAAGCCTCAGCAACTCGTCGCCCAGGACCAGGAGTTTGTAACCTCCCAGTTTCTGGGAACGCGTTGCACAGACCTTTCTGCAAGGCCTCCCTGAGATGTCTCATCCTCTGCTCCCTCTGCAACGGCAAGATAAGGTCCGCAACCTTACCCTTGTACCGCGGATCAAGGAGAGTGGCCAGCCAGTAATGGTCCCTCTCCTTGATCCGAAGAACACGAGGATCCTTCCGCAGGCTTTGCAGGATCAGGGAGGCCATGCAGCGTAGGTTAGCTGAGGCATTCGGTCCGGAGTCTTCTGGGTCACTGAGGATGACATGATCGCCAGCCACCTCCTCCCAGCCACGTACAAGTCCACTGGTTTGTTGGGACTGTACATCATCCCTAAAAGACTGCTGCTGCTGATGCTGAGTGCCAGGCTCCACCTCCATGCTCACACAATCCTCCTCCTCCTCCTCCTCCTCCTCATCCTCTTCCTGTGTGATGGGTGGGACAGAAGGAACACTGTCCGGATAAAGGGGGCCTTGAGAGGCAAGGAAGTCCTCCTCTTCCTGCCTCTGTTCTGCCTCAAGTGCCCTGTCCATTATCCCACGCAGCGTATGCTCCAACAGGTGGACAAGAGGGACAGTGTCACTGATGCATGCACTGTCACTGCTCACCATCCTCGTGGCCTCCTCAAATGGTGAGAGGACAGTGCATGCATCCCTGATCATGCTCCACTGACGTGGGGAAAAAAAACCAAGCTCCCCTGACCCTGTCCTGGTGCCGTAGTCGCAAAGGTACTCATTGATGGCCCTCTGCTGCGTGTGCAGTCGCTGCAGCATGGCCAACGTTGAGTTCCACCTGGTGGGCATGTCACATATTAGGCGGTTCTTGGGCAGGTTCAGCTCCTTTTGCAGCTCAGTCAGCCGAGCACTGGCATTATAAGATCGGCGGAAATGCACACAGACTTTCCTGGCCTGCCTCAGGACATCCTGTAAGCCTGGGAACCTGCCCAAGAACCGCTGCACCACCAGGTTGAGGACGTGAGCCATGCAGGGCACATGGGTGAGCTGCCCCTGTCGCAGGGCGGAGAGGAGGTTGGTGCCATTGTCAGAAACGACCATTCCTGGCTTAAGCTGACGTGGCGTCAACCACCTCTCGGCCTGCCCCTGCAGAGCTGCCAGAACCTCTGGCCCAGTGTGGCTCCTGTCCCCCAAACACACCAGCGCAAGCACGGCATGGCATCTTTTTGCCTGCGTACTTGCGTAGCCCCTTGTACGCCTACGGAGCACCGCTGGTTCCAAGGACAGAGCACTGGAGGAAGAAGAAGAGGAGGGGGTGGAGGAGAGAGGTGTGTCACAACCAGTAGCAGTAGTAGCGTTTTGGAGGCGTGGTGGCGGAACAACCTCCAACACTACTGCACCTTGTCCTGCATCCCTCCCAGCTGCCAATAGAGTGACCCAATGGGCCGTGAAAGAAAGGTACCGTCCCTGTCCATGCCTGCTGGACCATGAGTCAGCGGTAATATGCACCTTACCGCTGACCGCCCTGTCCAGCGAGGCATGGACATTGCCTTCCACATGCCGGTAGAGAGACGGAATCGCCTTCCGTGAGAAAAAGTGGCGTTTGGGAACCTGCCACTGAGGAACCGCACATTGAACAAACTCACGGAAGGGGGCCGAGTCTACCAACTGAAAAGGCAGCAGTTGAAGTGCTAGCAATTTAGCCAAGCTAGCATTCAACCGCTGGGCATGTGGATGGCTGGGAGTGTACTTCTTTCTACGGTCCAGCAGCTGGGGCAGGGAAATTTGCCTGCTGCAATCGGACGTCGGTGTACTGCAAGTACTTGGTTGTGACACACCTAATTCTACACCTTCAGTCCTCTCAGAGCAGCTTTCAGAGAGGACTGAAGGTGTAGTGGGGATGGAGATCCCAGCTGATGAGGAGCAAGGAGAGGTCCGCTTAGTTCTTTGGTGTGGGTCTTTTATGTGTGCCTGCCAACGAGCTGCATGGCAGGTCGACATATGTCTGGTCATGCTTGTGGTGCCCAAGCGGCTGATGTTTTGGCCACGCGAGATTCGCTTGAGACAAATATTGCAAATAGCAGTGGTGCGATCTGATGCACTCGTCTCAAAAAAGGCCCACACCAAAGAACTTTTCTGATAACGTGCAGAGGCAGCGCCCTGCACAGGCGGAGCTCTGCGGTGTTGTACAGTTGCTGTGCTGGCCTCTACCTGGCCTCCAGGGGGCATCCTGCCGCGTTGGACATGTGACGCCGCATCCTCCTCCTCCTCGTCCTCCTCCTCGTCCTCCTCCTCATCCTCTCTCCCTTCAGGCACCCACGTGGAGTCAGTGACCTCATCATCCCCTCCCTCTTCACCACTAGAGCAAACCTGGAAGTAAGCTGCAGCTGGTGGAACAGTACTGCCAGATTCCTCAAGCTGGGTATCATCATCCGAGCCTTCGAATCATTGGGCATCCTCCTGGAGCATGTACCCAACACTGTGCTCAAAGAGTTCGCGGGACTCCTCAGGAGGACATGGTGGGTCTAGGGAAGGGGTGGCTGATGATGCCATTGAGTACGCGTTGGCAGCTGCTCTGCCAGTACCCTGAGCCTGGGTGAGAGAGGATGAGGAGGGCTTGGTCATCCATTCTACCAAGCCTTCAGCATGATGCGGCTCCACATGTCCAGCTGCCGAAAACAAAGACGCGCGTGTCCCATGGCCACGTGCTGATGACGATGCACGACCACGTCCACGGCCACGGCCACGTCCACTAGAAACAGAGCCTGCCTGCCCTGTGTTCTTGGCTCTGCACGCTCTGCCTCCCCTTGGCGGTCTTCCAGCCATTGTAGTCGGTAGTCCTGTGGGTGCTGCTGAGAAGAAAATATAGGAGCTCTGTGTGATGCCACTAACACACTAGAAGTCCTATGGGTGCTTCTGCAAAGAAAATAGAGGAGCTCTGTGTGATGCCACTAACACACTAGAAGTCCTGTGGGTGCTGCTGAGAAGACAATATAGGAGCTCTGTGTGATGCCACTAACACACTAGAAGTCCTATGGGTGCTTCTGCAAAGAAAATAGAGGAGCTCTGTGTGATGCCACAAACACACTAGAAGTCCTGTGGGTGCTGCTGAGAAGACAATATAGGAGCTCTGTGATGCCACTAACACACTAGAAGTCCTATGGGTGCTTCTGCAAAGAAAATAGAGGAGCTCTGTGTGATGCCACTAACACACTAGAAGTCCTGTGGGTGCTGCTGAGAAGACAATATAGGAGCTCTGTGTGATGCCACTAACACACTAGAAGTCCTATGGGTGCTTCTGCAAAGAAAATAGAGGAGCTCTGTGTGATGCCACTAACACACTAGAAGTCCTATGGGTGCTTCTGCAAAGAAAATAGAGGAGCTCTGTGTGATGCCACTAACACACTAGAAGTCCTGTGGGTGCTGCTGAGAAGACAATATAGGAGCTCTGTGTGATGCCACTAACACACTAGAAGTCCTATGGGTGCTTCTTCAAAGAAAATAGAGGAGCTCTGTGTGATGCCACTAACACACTAGAAGTCCTATGGGTGCTTCTGCAAAGAAAATAGAGGAGCTCTGTGTGATGCCACTAACACACTAGAAGTCCTATGGGTGCTTCTGCAAAGAAAATAGAGGAGCTCTGTGTGATGCCACTAACACACTAGAAGTCCTGTGGGTGCTGCTGAGAAGAAAATATAGGAGCTCTGTGTGATGCCACTAACACACTAGAAGTCCTATGGGTGCTTCTGCAAAGAAAATAGAGGAGCTCTGTGTGATGGGACTAACACACTTCAAGTCCTATAGGTGCTTCTGGGAACAAAATATAGGTCTGTGTGATGGGACTAACACACTTCAAGTCCTATAGGTGCTTCTGGGAAGAAAATATAGGATCTCTGTATGATGGGACTAACACACTTCAAGTCCTATAGGTGCTTCTGGGAACAAAATATAGGTCTGTGTGATGGGACTAACACACTTCAAGTCCTATAGGTGCTTCTGGGAGGAAAATATATGATCTCTGTGTGATGGGACTAACACACTTCAAGTCCTATGGGTGCTTCTGGGAAGAAAATATAGGTCTGTGTGATGGGACTAACACACTTCAAGTCCTATAGGTGCTTCTGGGAACAAAATATATGATCTCTGTGTGATGGGACTAACACACTTCAAGTCCTATAGGTGCTTCTGGGAAGAAAATGTAGGTCTGTGTGATGGGACTAACACACTTCAAGTCCTATAGGTGCTTCTGGGAACAAAATATAGGTCTGTGTGATGGGACTAACACACTTCAAGTCCTATAGGTGCTTCTGGGAACAAAATATAGGATCTCTGTGTGATGGGACTAACACACTTCAAGTCCTATGGGTGCTTCTGGGAAGAAAATGTAGGTCTGTGTGATGGGACTAACACACTTCAAGTCCTATAGGTGCTTCTGGGAACAAAATATAGGATCTCTGTGTGATGGGACTAACACACTTCAAGTCCTATAGGTGCTTCTGGGAACAAAATATAGGATCTCTGTGTGATGGGACTAACACACTTCAAGTCCTATAGGTGCTTCTGGGAAGAAAATGTAGGTCTGTGTGTGATGGGACTAACACACTTCAAGTCCTATAGGTGCTTCTGGGAAGAAAATATAGGTCTGTGTGATGGGACTAACACACTTCAAGTCCTATAGGTGCCTCTGGGAACAAAATATATGATCTCTGTGTGATGGGACTAACACACTTCAAGTCCTATAGGTGCTTCTGGGAAGAAAATGTAGGTCTGTGTGATGGGACTAACACACTTCAAGTCCTATAGGTGCTTCTGGGAACAAAATATATGATCTCTGTGTGATGGGACTAACACACTTCAAGTCCTATTGGTGCTTCTGGGAACAAAATATATGATCTCTGTGTGATGGGACTAACACACTTCAAGTCCTATAGGTGCTTCTGGGAACAAAATATATGATCTCTGTGTGATGGGACTAACACACTTCAAGTCCTATAGGTGCTTCTGGGAAGAAAATGTAGGTCTGTGTGATGGGACTAACACACTTCAAGTCCTATAGGTGCTTCTGGGAACAAAATATATGATCTCTGTGTGATGGGACTAACACACTTCAAGTCCTATAGGTGCTTCTGGGAAGAAAATGTAGGTCTGTGTGATGGGACTAACACACTTCAAGTCCTATAGGTGCTTCTGGGAAGAAAATGTAGGTCTGTGTGATGGGACTAACACACTTCAAGTCCTATAGGTGCTTCTGGGAACAAAATATATGATCTCTGTGTGATGGGACTAACACACTTCAAGTCCTATAGGTGCTTCTGGGAAGAAAATGTAGGTCTGTGTGATGGGACTAACACACTTCAAGTCCTATAGGTGCTTCTGGGAACAAAATATATGATCTCTGTGTGATGGGACTAACACACTTCAAGTCCTATAGGTGCTTCTGGGAAGAAAATATAGGTCTGTGTGATGGGACTAACACACTTCAAGTCCTATAGGTGCTTCTGGGAACAAAATATATGATCTCTGTGTGATGGGACTAACACACTTCAAGTCCTATAGGTGCTTCTGGGAAGAAAATATAGGTCTGTGTGATGGGACTAACACACTTCAAGTCCTATAGGTGCTTCTGGGAACAAAATATAGGAGCTCTGCCTGCCTGCCTGCCACAAACACACTACAAGTCCTATAGGTGCTTCTGGGAACAAAATATAGGAGCTCTGCCTGCCTGCCACGAACACACTACAAGTCCTATAGGTGCTTCTGGGAACAAAATATAGGAGCTCTGCCTGCCTGCCACGAACACACTACAAGTCCTATAGGTGCTTCTGGGAACAAAATATAGGAGCTCTGCCTGCCTGCCACGAACACACTACAAGTCCTATAGGTGCTTCTGGGAACAAAATATAGGAGCTCTGCCTGCCTGCCACGAACACACTACAAGTCCTATAGGTGCTTCTGGGAACAAAATACAGGAGCTCTGTTTGCTGCCAGTGCCTGCCTGCCACGAACACACTACAAGCCCCTCTTTCTAAATCAATCTTTCTAAATGAATCTATCTAACTCAATCTCTCTAAGTAAATCTCTCTAACTAACTAAATCCAGCAGAGTGACACAGAACGATCCTGCTCTATCTACGCCGGAACAGCATGTGACCGGCGCAGACGGCGTGGCGGCCTTTTATAAGAGGGGGCGTGTACTAAAGCCCCTGAGCTGTAATTGGCTACAGGCGTCCTGCCTGTAGCCAATTATGGCTCTTCGAGTTTCCGGCGCTGTGATTGGCCAAGCATGCGGGGTCACAGTGCATGCTTGGCCAATCATCAGCCAGCAATGCACTGCGCCGGCCGTGCCGGCCGCAATGCATTGCGGGGCCGCTCGCATCACACGAATGTGATGCGAACGGCCCAAATAGTTCTGGGCTCGCCGATCGAGCGAACGCCCGGTGCTCGATGCGAACATGGGTTCGCATCGAGCACCGGGCCCATCCCTAGTGGTGTGATACACCCAGGGGAATCTTTCAACGGCACATACAGTATCCAATGGGAGAAAGAAACTCGCATGGTCCTTCACAGCACTATTGCCGAATGGATGCCCCCGGAGGGATGATGGCCAGAGGATGGATCAGAGAATTTCTCCCAAGTGTGTGTTTAAATGAAGAAGGAGGAATAGGCCACATAGTGTAATTCCATTTCAATAAAACCATTTAATGTATATAAAAAGGGGAACACTCGCATTTCATGACGATAAAAAGCACTTTGTAGTAAAAGGTAGTGGCATCAGCAGAGCCTGCGCTGACGCGTTTCTAATAAGACATCATCTGGGGTGCCAGTCCACCTTTAAGCTATCTCTGAATTGTGAATCAACTTCTGTTGAATCATAGCCCTTATCTTGAAATTTCTTTGCAAAAATCAAGGCCTGTTAGTGAAAGGTCTCGGTGTCAGTGCAGTTCCTATGCAGTCGCAAAAATTGGCTGCGTGGAACTGAACGGAGCCAAGATTGATGGTGACAACTGTCTATGGGAATGAAACCATTACGGTCGGTAGGTTTGAAATAAGTCTGGAATTTGAATTGACGTGAACTGATCTCAATTTCTAAGTCAAGAAAATTTATTTTAGTGTGACTAAATTCATATGTTAATTGGTATTTGGTCATTGGTATTCAGTATTCATTCGATCATTGGTATTTAAAACTGTAAAAAAGGTTTCCAATAAATCTGGACTACCATCCCATAGGAGGAGAATGTCGTCTATATACCTAGCCCACAAGACCAAGGCTAGCCTGTGTTCAGAATAGATGATATCCTCCTCCCACTTGGCCATGAATAAATCGGCGAGGCTAGGGGGGAATTTTGCGCCCATAGCCACGCCTCTCTGTTGGATAAAAAAATCTCTGGTCAAACCAAAAATAGTTATGGTTTGTGGCAAACTCCAAAAGCTCCATGACATAATTGCCTTGCATTTCTGCGATGGAGTCATCTTTATTTAAAAAGCCTCAACACCCAAATCATGGGGAATACAAGTGTACAGAGAGACCACATCTGTAGACCTCCATAGGGGCTTCTGATTAGAAGGTATAGAGATACGTGGTGATTACATATTAGCCACAGCAGATGCGGCCTCTCTGTATACTTGTATTCCCCATGACTTGGGTGTTGAGTTTAAATAAAGATGACTCCATCACAAAAATGCAATGCAATTATGTCATGGAGATTTTGGAGTTTGCCACAAAAACATAACTATTTTTGGTTTGACCAGAGAACAGAGAGGCGTGGCTATGGGGGCAAAATTCTCCCCTAGCCTCGCCAATTTTTTATGTACTTTTAAGTTTTATTTTGCTCTTTGGGGTATCCCTTTATATAGGGTTTTGATGATTGGGTGATTCTTTCCTTAGAGATAACATTCAAAGTCACATGTATCTTAAACCTTAACCACTTGCTTACTGGGCACTTAAACCCCCCTCCTATCCAGACCAATTTTCAGCTTTCAGCGCTGATGCACTTTGAATGACAAATGCGCGGTCATACAACACTGTACCCATATGAAATTATTATCATCTTTTCCCCCCAAATAGAGCTTTTTTTTGGTGGTATTTGATCACCTCTGCGATTTAAATTTTTTGTTAAAAAAATGCAAAAAGACCAAATTTTTTATTTTTTATAAAATGTTTAAATGGGTAATTTTTGTCCATCGATTACGCTGATAAGGCAGCAGTGATGGTCACCGATAGGTGGCAGTGATGGGCACTGATGGGTGGAAGTGATGGGCACTGATGGGTTACACTGATAGGCAGCACTTTTAGGTGGCACTGATTGGCACCACTGGTGGGCATTGATAGGTGGCACTTGTGGGCATTGATAGGTGGCACTTGTGGGCATTCATATGTCGGCCTCCCGGAAATTCAGATCCGCGCTGTGGCCGTCATTCGGCCATAGCGCAGATGTCAAGTGGTTAATGAGTGTTTGGGTCCACGACTCCGGATTTTTTATTTATTATTCATACATTTCTGTATTTAGTATATTATATTTGTTGGATGTGCCAGCCCTGTTTTGGCACATTAAAATAGAGTCCTTTTCATATAACATTTTTAACCATCAAGTGTTGTATAATTTTATAACCCAAGGTATACACCGCACACGCCCCAGCGCCATCTTGTCTATGACCCGGAAGTGAGTAAATTTGCAATTGTTTGCCGGTAGAGCTGTTGCTCATTAGGGGGTACACAAACATGATATATACTCAGTGGCCTGGCACCCCAGATGATGTCCTATTAGATGAAACGCGTCAGCGCAGGCTCTGCTGATGCCACTGCGTCACTTTTTGTCCATACCTTTTACTACAAAGCACTTTTTATATTCATGAAATGTGAGTGTTCCCCTTTTTATATACATTAAACAGTTTTATTAAAATGGAATTACACTATGTGGCCTATTCCTTCTTCTTCCTATAAACACACACTTGGGAGAAATTCTCTGATCCATCCTCTGGCCACCATCCCTCCGGTGGGCATCCATTCGGCAATAGTGCTGTGAAGGACCATACAAGTTTCTTTCTCCCATTGGATACTGTATGTGCTGTTGAAAGATTCCCCTGGGTGTATCACACCACTAGCCTTACTGACGTCTTACTTACTAGCGGGGCGATTTTACCCCCCGATAGCGGCCGAGAAAGGGTTAAAACCCCCGGGTATACACCGCAATAGCGACGTTTTGCCAGCGGTATTACAGCGCTGTCCCATTTATTTCAATGGGGAGCAGCGGTGGAGGAGTGGTAAACACACCGCTCCAAAGAAGCTGCTGGCAGGACTTTTCCTGGCGTCCTGCCAGCGCACCACTCCAGTGTGAAAGCCCTCCGGCTTTCACACTGGAGACAATGGTGCGGCTGTTTTAGGGTGGATTGCAGGCACTATTTCTAACTATTTCTAACGCTATAGCGCCTGCAAAACACCCTTGGTGTGAAAGGGGTCTTAGGGTATGAACCTACATCTGACAAGTGATGTTGGTGAAAAGGTGTGGTTAATCCATTTGAACCCACCGGCAGGTTGCTCATAGCCAGCCAGACCAGTGCCTGGCCCATAGCTCTGTGGTGGTTGCAGCAGCCTAAATACCATCTCCAGGCTATGCTCCCACTTTTTTTTACAGAATTGGGAAAGCTGGTGGAAAGTCTGGACATTTTAGCGCATAATGCTCAAGGAGACCCTCTTAAGAAACTTTGAAGGAAGTCCTAAAGACCTTATTGGAGTTTTTGCCTGCAAGGCCACCGTGAAATTTTAGCGGGCCTTGGTGCAAGGAGGTACATGGTGCTCAACTAGCTCAGTCTGCTTTAAGGAAGTAGGGAAGGGCTCTGTTCTTTAATAGAATCTCACCCAATATCCTCAAGGGGCAACCAAGACCACCTCCCTCGGTATCAGGTTTTCTGAAGAAGAAAAAAATGCACCCCAACCATCTGAAACATTGTCTAAGAAAGAGAGGAGTGCAAGCTTAGACAGCTGGATCTGTGACCCCAGATTTTCCAAACTAACTCCAAGATAAGATGGTAGGCCCCTCTCGAATATTGTCTGTGCAAGTTGAAGGCATCTACAGAAGGACCCCCCTTGAGTCAGAATCCATAAAAAGCTGACTGATCCACATCTAAAGTCAAGGCCTCTGGAGTTGGTGTGCATTGATTCCTAGTACTTGGAGCCCGATACAAGTGGACACTGTCTGGGCTTTCCCGATCAAAGACCAAACCGCTTAAGAACTGAAGGAGAAGTTCTTCATTCATTATGGACCACCTCAAATAATCCATTCAGACCAAGGCAGAGACTATTAAAGCATCATGTTTAGACATCGGCTGCATTTCACAAAGGCTATGTAGGCCAGTTCTGGAAGAATTTATAATATAATTGCGACACTGATCATATTGTAATTAAATGTTATTAAAAATTACATTTCCTTTTCAATCTTCAGCTCTGTAATTTTCTGAGAATGCATTGCAATATGGCTACCTGGGGTTGTTCTGTGTACTGACCACTCCCTAGAAACATAATTTCCTGTTTGTGTCACCAATTTTCCCAGAAATCTGCACTAAGATACAAGTCAGATTTCAGGCATCCCCTGCAACAAAAATGTCATTTTTGGAAACATACGTTCAATAGGAACCCATCTAAAGGGATGCAGGCCCAACAGATTTCCTCATTTGTGCCCTGCTGCTGCCACACCTGACAGTTAATCATGAAACCACCCCATTAGACCCACTCAGAACAGAGGCAGCGACAAACACACATGGATTTCTTCAGAATAACAAAAGGTAGGAATCTGCAACAAAGTTTGTTATACTCCTTGCAGTGTACATAGATCACCCAGAGGGGATTTTTTTTTCTCAACAAAAGTGGAGTTACACTTTAAAAACTGCAAATGAAAAGGCTCAAGTACTTTTTAAACCAGAGGCCAGAGGAAAAAGAAGAACATTGACTTAAGATTTTGGGTGCATGATCTACAACCTGGTGACAGGGTGCTGCTGAGGAACATGGGTCTCACTGAAAAAGCAAAAAACAGCTGACCAATGGAATTCCCAGTCCTACATCATCTGGGCTTATTTACCTGCTCTTTCTGTATACCATATTAGCCCACAAGAAAAGACCGGGCCTTTAAGAGCCTGCCCTCTTGCTTTTGAATGAGCCTGTTCAAGTGCCAACAAAGATGAATTCACCTTTGACTAGTTTATATTCTACTAGATGAGCTCTGGTGACCTGATCTCAGGAAGAGGAAGAAGACTGGGAGAAACACTTAAGAGTAGGATAGCCCTGACAGTCTGAGTCCACTAATTCTAAAACAGTTTTGGATCCCTCAGGCCTTACGCTTCAGAGTCAGCCAGAAAGCAACCCCCGAAACCTGTAAGGGAGCTCTCTGCCCAACACACCACTGAAGCCAGAGAACTGAGTGTCAAGAGACTGATTTGTCTCCCTAAAAGACGTACCTGGGAATCACAAGGAAACAGTTTTGGAGAGGTCATTGCCACTGTGCAGGTATATCCAATCATAGTATACTATCATCAGTACATGATAGCCACCATAGTCCATCACGTGACACACAGCATAGTGGATGTTTCCCCCACTTGTATCTTGTATCAGAAGGTTCCCCAAGATAAATCTATTTGCGTAATAACTTTGTTTAGTTTGTTAACAAAATAAACTGTTGTTTCTTTAGGGACCAAAGACTTTTAGTGGGGAAGCATATCCCAGCTTCTGGCCCCTTAAGCCATGCAGCGGAGCATTCTTATGCTGGCTACAGATTGTTGTCCCCTCCTTGCTGGTAATGAATAGTTCAGGGAGAGAGCGGAACAAAGGAGAATGCTAATTGTTGCAGCCTAGGACTAAAGTCTCATCCACCAAATGCCCAGAGAGGCACCATGCAGAGAAAGTGGCATAGGAGGGCCAATGGCTTTTTTTGTTGGGAGACCAAAAAGGGGCTGGGCTTATCTGCCCTCCTGAAGCTGGATATTTAGGCCAGCCCACTGGAGGAGAGCCTTCACAGAGAGCGTAACCACAAGTAGGCTTTGGAAAGATCAGGCTGGTGAGAAGGAACACCAGGAGGATTATTGTTGTGTTGTGCTGCCCAAAAAACATCTGTGTGTCTCAGGTTGCGGAGAGGACAGGGCTTTAGAGCATTGTGTCCAGAGCTTCTGAGAGCAAGCCTTATGACTTTAGAGATAGAGACTGAATGCAGATAGTTACAGTGGAAGGGCAACATGAGGGCAGAGCCACAAAAGAGCAGAGCTTTCTAGCCCCTTTTCTAGCAGGACTTTGCCTGTTAACAAAGCCAGCTTTACACGACTAGTGTGTCATTAGGTTCTGGGTCAGTTCAAGGTGAGTCAGCACAGGGGAGGGCAGAAGGACCCATATTTTAAGTGGTCCCTATGGGAATAGTGCTACGCTTAAATGAAAAAAGACAATTTCTAATTAGGGCAGTGGGTAGAGATATACAGTATATCTATGTTTAGTGAATAGGGTTCAGCTGTGTTCCCTTAAGCCATCCAATATTATGGAAGCAAAAATACTGTTCCTTTAATTTCCCTTGCACCATTGAGCACATAAAATGAACACAACTTCACCTTATTTACCAAACTAAGTGAATACTTATTTTGCTATGTGTGCATTCAAATTATTCTGTCATTTTCAGTTACTTCACCACTCTTCAGTAAAATAATCCCAATGACCAAGAGGTATTTGAAAACCCCCTTTAAAGAGGTTGTAAACCTCAAAAAAAAAAAACCCTGCAAGACAAAGGCATAATGAGCTAGTAGAAGTAGCTCATTATGAAATACTTACCTTAGAACAATGCCCTGCTGTGCCGCCTGCACTCCGCTCCCATAGCCGACATCTTTCACTGGAGTTACTTCCGGGATCGCATGCTCCGGCGCTGTGATTGGCCAGATGACGTCACGTGCATGCAGGAGCCGCCAGTCACGGCACGACTCCTGAAGAAACAGCAC
This sequence comes from Lithobates sylvaticus, assembly GCA_028564925.1. Lineage (NCBI taxonomy): Eukaryota > Metazoa > Chordata > Amphibia > Anura > Ranidae > Lithobates > Lithobates sylvaticus. Next base: position 183,790,378 of record CM053027.1, on the reverse strand, counting down.
CAGCGGGCCGTTTCTTCAGTGCGCATGCGCCAAAGACGTTGGCAGTAGTGAATATAGTGAATATCTCCTAAACTGTGCAAGTTTAGGAGATATTTACTGTACCTACAGGTAAACTTTATTATAGGCTTACCTGTACAAGTGGTGTAACAGAGTTTACAATCACTTTAAGCTTGGATGTTATTGCATTGTCTCTTAACAGCATCACCCAAAAGGGACACCTAATAAAGTACTACATTGGGTACCTTGTTTTTTTTTTTCTTTTGCAGAATGTAATTCTTTGTCAGGCACACATTTGTCATTGTTACATATTTATATGGCATTTTCAACAAAAAAATGTTGTATTATGACCTACATACTACTCAGAAACTCTTATGCCGCGTACACACGAAGGGACTATCCCGCGGGATTATCCGCTGGACCGAAGTCCAGCGGATAATCCCCTCGTGTGTGGGCGCCGGCGGACTTTTTTTGGCCAAAGTACGGCGGACTAAAGTTTCAGGTTTTGTTCTCAAATTATCCGCTGGACTTGGCAGTCCAGCGGATAATCCGGTCGTGTGTAGTATGGTCCGGCGTACCAAAAAGGACGCATGCTCAGTAGCTATTATGTCACGGACTCGCTCGGTCTGGTAAAACTAGCCTTCGTTTTGAAGCTCGCACAATCGTCACGCTGCTGAATTTTTTTTTTTCTGACAGCGCGATTTGTATGTTATCGTACTTGAAGAATGATTTTGCCTTGCTGCTTGTATATTCACGCAGAGTACTCCCGAACGTTTTTACTTCAGCATTCTTTAGTGAAGTTATATATTTGTGTATATATATATATATATATATATATATATATATATATATATATATATAGATATAGATATAGATATAGATATCCAAATCACCAAATGAAAAATATATCTATATTTCTCAATAAGCCCAAAAAAATATATAGCGATATCTACATATATATATATATATATTAATATATATAGATATATAGATCTATACGTGTATAAAAAATATATATATATATATATATATATATATATATATATATATATATATATATATATTATATATGTAGATATATCTCTATATAGATATTTTTTATTATTTGTTGGTTATCAAAAGGATTAGTTATTACACATGATACAATTGTGGAGTCAGCAGAGCTTGCCCTTAATTCAGATCTTAACCCTCACCTTTCCAGCGACTGCACTTGCAGTTCCATTGAAGTTGCACTTTACACTTGTATTGTCAAATGAATGTTTAGACATGTACCTGCCTACTCCTAAAGAAACTATGTTTTTGAATAACAAGCACGTATATCATTATTTGATGAAAATTAAATGACCATTTATTCTGGTTAAAACAAACAAGGCAAAACAAAATAGGAAGGCAACACTGGAGCCACTTGTAGATTTTGTGAAGACTTTTTGCCCCAACGGCAGACACCAAGTTTGTGAAGCCAAAAATTAAGCTTGGGCACATTTCATACAATATAGGGAGCACAAGAAGATTGACCAGGAATCAGACAGACCAGGAACAGCAGCAGATGACATCTATGTCCCCAAGCTGTGGCACTACAACAGCCTGTGTCTTCTGTGAGACCAGACTGAAGCCAGGCAATCACTTCCGACTCTTCCCACCACGCTGCCCTGCACTCTTCCCTGCAGTCTTCCCTGCACGCTTCCTTGGAGGCTGACTTGTGGTAGGAGGAGGAGTAGGAGGAGGAGGAGGAGGAGGAGGAGAAGAAGGAAGACGAGGAGGAGGAGGAGGAGAAGTTGGTGTCGGGCCTTCATGGGTCAGGCGGGTGGATTCTCGTAATTCACCCCTCAAACCCCCCCTAATTGCCTCAGAAATGAGGCCCTCACACAGGTGCCGTTGGCCCCTCTCCATTTCCAGCAACCTGCTGGACACGTAGCTGGCATAGGCCTCTTCTGGAAGGGGGGGTTTGTCGAGAATCGCACTCGCCTTCCGAATCAGTTGCAGTGATTCCTCCTCAACAATGGTCATCCTCCTGGGCCTTCTTGGGGGTAAGGGCAGGGGTGGAGGTAGACTTCTTAATTGGGTCTGGCTGTCACTCTGGCTCGTGCTGGGCCCAGCCACCTCCTGGCTCTCGCTGGTCATGTCCTCCTCCTCCTCCATACCACTTGTCCCGGCATCATCCTGGGTCAGCTCATCCTGTGTGCAAATAAAAACAAAAATCAAACACCTGTTTTGTGGTTTCTGGCCTCCTCAATCATCCAATTGTAAACTTAGGAACGACCATCTAAATTTTCCAAAAGATCCAAAAGGCTATCATTTGGACCCCTGCATTTTCCAAGCAGATCACCAATGTTGTCTAACGCTTTTTTTGCCACTACTGGATGTATGTATACACTATATATGTATCGATATGTTGCACCAACACTTTTTAGAAGTGTGCATAATTTTTGTCAGTTTTTTTCACAATTCTGAGTTCAGGGTGTTAATTGTTTCACATTTTAACGTTTACAGCATTAATATTCACACAATCACAATTTAGGCTACTAAATATATACCTGGCTCCAGCTGGGCGCATCAGCCTGCTCCAAGGTGGAGGGGTCTTCTCCTTCCGTGGAAGCCTCAGCTGGGGTGGAGGGAAGAGTGGAGGGAAGAGTGGAGGGAAGGGTGGAGGGAAGAGTCGACAGTGATTGCCTGGGTTCCATCTGGTCACCTATAAAAGTCAGTTGGTTGTAGTACCACAGCTTGGGTACATAAACATTCTCTGCTGCTGCTCCTGATCTGACTGATTCCTCAATCTTCTTGCGCTCCCGCTTGTACATGTGCCTTAAACTTGCAATTCTGGCTTCCACAAACTTGGTGTTTGCGTTGGGGACTTTAGTCTTCACAAAAGCCACAAGTGGCCCCAGTGTTGCCTTCCGGACATCCCTATTGCCATATAAAGGGTTCTTGAGCTGCCACAGGTTGGTATTTTTTCTGTACAGGGCAATGAATTCGGACATGAACTGCTGGTCCTTGAATGGATTCAACTGGGGTGATGACATGTTTGTTTCTGTTTTGTTAGTAATGGCAATACAAAAGACCAAAAACACAAATGTTACTTAAAACGCACAACCAGTTTTTCTTAACAAACATTACACAACACACCCACACACAGGCAGCAACCCCTACACACAGGCAGCAACACATCCACACAGGCAGCAACCCCTACACACAGGCAGCAACACATCCACACAGGCAGCAACCCCTACACACAGGCAGCAACCCCTACACACAGGCAGCAACACATCCACACAGGCAGCAACCCCTACACACAGGCAGCAACACACACATATCCTTAAAAAATGCTGGCCCAAAAACCAAAAAAAAACACAGTAATGCATCCTACAAAACACTTACCTTCGTACAGAGCGCTCGCTACTTCCGTTCGGGAACACGTGGGCCCCTCAAACAGCCTTATATACACTGCGCACGCGTCGAAGTCCGCCTGCGTCCTCCGCGTCGCCCGCCCATGACGTTCCTCATGACGAGTATTCCCCGCCCCGCTTCCCCTCGTTGCATTGTTGGTGAATTAATTCATGAATATGGCGGACACATTCTCAGCCAGTAGCGCGGAGGAAAGCCAAGAAGCCAACACATCTGCATCCAGCAGCAGATATAAGGCCACCAATATGGCCTTTGAAGAGATGGTGGAGATGGTGGACATCCTCCAAAGGGAAGATTACGACGGGGAAAATGGCCCGTACCCTCGTCCCAACTTGCGCAAGGACAAGATTCTCACTACAATCGTCAGCACCCTGGAGCAGAAATTCGGCGTACGAAGGGGCAAGGATCAACTGCGCAAGCGATGGTCCGACATCAAATCCAGGGAGCACGATCAGTATAGGAGAATTCGAAAAGCCATCAAAAAAAGTAAGTCAAGCACGTGCGCTACTATGGTTATACTTGATATGTCTAATCTTGCGCAGATGTAATTACCATTCGTCCGTGAAACTTGCGCAGATTTAATTACCATTCGTCCGTGAAACTTGCGCAGATGTTATTACCATTCGTACGTGAAACTTGCGCAGATTTAATTACCATTCGTCCGTGAAACTTGCGCAGATGTTATTACCATTCGTACCTGAAACTTGCGCAGATGTAATTACCATTCGTACGTGAAACTTGCGCAGATTTAATTACCATTCGTCCGTGAAACTTGCGCAGATGTTATTACCATTCGTACCTGAAACTTGCGCAGATGTAATTACCATTCGTACCTGAAACTTGCGCAGATTTAATTACCATTCGTCCGTGAAACTTGCGCAGATGTTATTACCATTCGTACCTGAAACTTGCGCAGATGTAATTACCATTCGTACGTGAAACTTGCGCAGATTTAATTACCATTCGTCCGTGAAACTTGCGCAGATGTTATTACCATTCGTACCTGAAACTTGCGCAGATGTAATTACCATTCGTACCTGAAACTTGCGCAGATTTAATTACCATTCGTCCGTGAAACTTGCGCAGATGTTATTACCATTCGTACCTGAAACTTGCGCAGATGTAATTACCATTCGTACCTGAAACTTGCGCAGATTTAATTACCATTCGTCCGTGAAACTTGCGCAGATGTTATTACCATTCGTACCTGAAACTTGCGCAGATTTAATTACCATTCGTCCGTGAAACTTGCGCAGATGTTATTACCATTCGTACCTGAAACTTGCGCAGATGTAATTACCATTCGTACGTGAAACTTGCGCAGATTTAATTACCATTCGTCCGTGAAACTTGCGCAGATGTTATTACCATTCGTACCTGAAACTTGCGCAGATGTAATTACCATTCGTACCTGAAACTTGCGCAGATTTAATTACCATTCGTCCGTGAAACTTGCGCAGATGTTATTACCATTCGTACCTGAAACTTGCGCAGATGTAATTACCATTCGTACGTGAAACTTGCGCAGATTTAATTACCATTCGTCCGTGAAACTTGCGCAGATGTTATTACCATTCGTACCTGAAACTTGCGCAGATGTAATTACCATTCGTACCTGAAACTTGCGCAGATTTAATTACCATTCGTCCGTGAAACTTGCGCAGATGTTATTACCATTCGTACCTGAAACTTGCGCAGATGTAATTACCATTCGTACCTGAAACTTGCGCAGATTTAATTACCATTCGTCCGTGAAACTTGCGCAGATGTTATTACCATTCGTACCTGAAACTTGCGCAGATGTAATTACCATTCGTACCTGAAACTTGCGCATATTTGTTGAAAGTTCCGTTTGTCTTCATAACGTTTATTGAGTTTACCTGGCTTTGGGTTGTTGGAGTTGTAAGGTTGTTTATTATTGTCACTATCTATACAATTACTGCTGTAGTAAGGGTTTTAGGGGTAACTTACACAGGGACTCCAGAGGCTGTTTTGGGGGGGGGGGATAAATATGTTAAGCAGGGTGTCATGCTCACAATTCCCAAAAAATGCTCATCATCTCTAAATACTGTAGGTGGTGACTTTTCAAAGAAGTACACTCACCTGTCCCTTGGATGGTGCAGCTACAATCTCTGATCTTGCAATCATGAAATTAATGTTTGCGGCTTCACTTCCCGGGTCACTATTGGGCATGCGCCAGTTGCGCAATGCAATAGGACTGGTCCGCGCGAGCTCGGGGACCCCTGTGTGTCCCAGCAGACAGTACGGTGGGACGGGATGTGGCGTATACTTCTGTGGGAGTCTAGGGCCGGATGTGTGTGCAAATACCTGCCTTACACAGGTATCTGCAACCCATCCCCCCTAAAAGGTTCAAAATAAGACACCACAGGGGTGCAGGGATCCAATGAGCGGAAGTTCAAATTTAGGGTTGAAGGGCGGTTTAAGTATTGGAGTTTCATTAGATAGACATTTCAATTCTGTCTTCAAGTAGGATCTTCTAACAAACTGCTAATAATTGGCAAGACTTTTAAACAATGTTTAGTAATCCTATTTTGGCACTCAAATATCAGTGTGATTCAAAAGTGTACCTTTTTGTGTTCCATTACCATAGGGGGCAAAAGACTCAGACGTCAGTCCGAACCTACGAGGACCTCCCGGCATCACCAGACTAATTGGGCAGTTAGCCCAAGCCCGCGCGTGGATGTGGCGGAACAGGTCGTTGAAGTCGATCAAATCTGCACCCCACCAAGTGAGTGTCTCAGAACACAGATTGAGCTAATAAATTAAGGTCTGCATGTTTTTGACACTTTTTTTCTTGTGTTTTATCTACCCAACTTTTAGGTGATGCTGATCTGTTTGTGGAAGGACAAGCTGCGGAGCCATTTTCCACTGACAGTGCCCACAGGCTTATTGGCCAGATCATGGCCTGGAATCTGCAGCTGGAAAATATGCAGAAGGAGATGGCCACCATGCAGCAGGGAATGAAGGACATGATTGATCTTTTGGGGAGAATCTAAAGACCCCTTTTACATTTCTTAACATCAATCATGTCCTTCATTCCCCTTTTGATGCGCTGTTTAACTAATTTTAGAGGCCAAATTTTTAATATGCACACGGTATGTCAACATGTGCTATGTGCCATCAGGCGATCTCAATGGACGCATTTGGTGTTTGCAACCCCTAATGCTAGTAGGTGAGAGGGAAGGGGTTTCACACACAAAACACGTCCATTGATTCCCCATGATGGAACATAGCACATGTTGACATTACCCATTTTCCAGTTAAATTAGTGTGCATATTCAAAATTTGGCTTCTTCTGTTCATGGGTTACCTGTTGAACTTTGTAAGTTCTGGACTTTTACATTGTGTAAATAATTTCAAATGCTAAGCCTAAATTTTTTAACAATTTTAAACATGTTTTTATGTTTGTTTTAAAAAATCAATCCCAAAAAAGAATATGTTGTGAGAAAAACACCAAAAAAAAGTAAAAAAAATAAAAAAAAAAAAATAAAAAAAAAAATACCAAAAAAAAAAAACAAAAAAAAAAAAAAAAATACCAAAACAACAAAAAAAAAAATAAAAAAAAAAAAATTATAAAACAAAAGTTTTGGATGTGCACTATAATAAAAAAAATAATGTTTGCACAAATTCAAAAATGTGTGGCTTCTTCTTTTTAAATACTACCAGTTTGACTAAAACATGTTGTGGTTCATTGACAAAGGGGCTTATTTACTAAACGCTAAACAAGTTTGCCACTATTAAGATGTGCACTAGGACAACATATAAAACAGGCCAAATTAAAAGCAAAACAATACGAAACTACCAATATTTCAAACATAAATAACTGTATTTATTCTTTGTAAATCAAAAAGATGGTTTAAGGGTCTGCTGCCATTTCAATGGCCCCCCTACCATTAAAATACTGTAAATAAAGGTCCCGCACTTGCTGGGCTGATTGTGGTGCGGAACCAAGAGGGCGATTATCCAGCCCTGTCATGTTGCCTTCCACTCCGGCCTCAGGGCCAATTGGTAAGGAGTATGTTCCTGAATGTTTCCGTAAATAATTGTGCATGACACAGCATGCAAGAATGATAGTATTGAGTTTGTACTCTGCCAGATGTAGGGATGTAAGGAGCAATCTGAAACGGTTGGCCATAATACCAAATGCATTTTCCACCACCCTTCTTGCTCTGGCCAACCGATAATTAAAAATCCTCCTCTCAGGGGTGAGGGATCGTTGGGGAAATGGCCTCATCAGATGGTCACCCAGACCGAACGCCTCGTCGGCAATGAAGACGAAGGGGAGTCCCTCCACATTATCTTCATCTGGTGGCAGCTCCAGCCCACCAGTTTGGAGACGATGACCGAACTCCGTGTGGTTGAAGACTCCTCCGTCCGACATCCGGCCGTTTTTCCCCACATCCACATACAGAAAGTCATATTGTGCCGACACCACCGCCATCAACACGATACTATGGAACCCCTTATAATTCCAATAGTATGACCCCGAATGGGGTGGGGGCACAATTCGCACGTGTTTGCCGTCAATCGCCCCTCCGCAGTTGGGAAAGTCCCAACGGGCAGCAAACTGGGAAGCCACAGTCTGCCATTCCTGTGGCGTGGAGGGACACTGTGAAGTCAAACAGAAAGATACAATTTAAATTATAAACCAGGCAAAACACCAAACTAAATGCAACAAATTAACAAACAATTTGGAAGAACATATGTATTTATTTAGTACATCCTTGAAATAAAGCCAAAAGATTAAGGATAAAAGGGACAAATCTCTGATTGATGACCCCTCTGATGGACCAGAGAAGATAATAATGGGGATGTGGGTGGGGATGAAATAATTGTAAGGTCACACAATACACATGCAATTAATTAAAGGTGTGTGTGGGGGGGGGGGATAATTACAAGCTGACCCAAACCACATGCTATTAATTATCAGGGGGGGTGTGGGGGGGGATAATTACAAGCTGACCAAAACCACATGCTATTAATTATCAGGGGGTGTGGGGGGGGGATAATTACAAGCTGACCCAAACCACATGCTATTAATTATCAGGGGGTGTGGGGGTGGGGATAATTACAAGCTGACCAAAACCACATGCTATTAATTATCAGGGGGTGTGGGGGGGGATAATTACAAGCTGACCCAAACCACATGCTATTAATTATCAGGGGGTGTGGGGGGGGATAATTACAAGCTGACCCAAACCACATGCTATTAATTATCAGGGGGTGTGGGGGGGGGGATAATTACAAGCTGACCAAAACCACATGCAATCAATTTAAAATTGAGGGTCAAGGGGGGTGAAAGGGGGGGTGAGTAAAGCTGTACAATGGAGCTGGTAATATACATTTTTAACCAAAGAAAGTGACTAGGCTAGGGGTGTTTAGGGGGCCAAGCTTCCATGCTGGGGAGGTTGGTGCAAGCAAATATGCATGTGACCCACTAAATAATACATTCTTAAAACTATTTCGATAAGTCAACCATAAAATACTAGACAAAAAAACAAAATCCAAAAATAAAAGGAATAGGGGACATTCATAGAATAGTCCTATCATGGTAATTAGCTAATGATGACATTGATGCACTACATTAACAAACATACAAGACATAGGTAATTTTAAAAGAGAAGACTTACCTTAATGTATTCCTCCTGCAGGACGTGGATAATGGCAGAACAGGTCTCTGGAATAATGAGCCCCAGAGCCTGGGGGGAGATGCCTGTCGTGAACTTGAGGTCCTGCAAGCTTCTCCCCGTCGCCAAGTAACGCAACGTGGCGACTAGCCTCTGCTCCGCACTGATGGCTTGCCGCATGCAGGTATTCTGCCTGGTAATATAAGGGGACAGCGAAGCCAACAGACGGTGAAAAATGGGGTCCGTCATCCGGAGATAATTCCTGAAATCATCAGGATTATTCTCACGGATCTCACGGAGCAAAGGCATATGCGAGAATTGGTCACGCTGGCGCAACCAATTCTTGGTCCATGAACTCCTCCTCACCCTGTTCATGGACCGGGCTCGTGCCAAGGTGTTAACCGCAACACCGAGCCCCTGCACAGCACGAACTCGTTCCCGAGTACGTCCACACTCCATGGCTTCAAAACGGTCGGCTGATCAAACAAACAACTTAACAGAACGCACTGAAGAACAGCAAGGCCTATGAAGAACGACCTGAAAAACAGGAACGAGCGGACCAGAACGGCCTGAGAACAGGTAGGAACTGATCCACACGCACTGAAAGCCAGATACAAACCTCACAAGCACAAACTGAACGGCAGAAGCGAACGAATTAAGCAGAAGTCTGAGAAGCGCGAATCGTCTCTAACCAAACGTCAACTAACACGCGATACACACGAGATTAGCTGACGGGGCCCAAAGGGTGTCGTTTGGGATCTCGAGCTTCCTTTTTCTAGTCCCGTCGTACGTGCGTACGTCATCGCGTGAACCGCCGGACTTTTTGCGTGATCGTGTGTGGTCAAGTCCGTTCGCTTTTTAGTCCAGCGTACCTAGCGGGAAAGTCCAGCGGATTGTCCGCTGGACTTAGGTCCGCCGGGAAAAGTCCGTACGTGTGTACGAGGCATTAGTTGGATCTTTTTATACTTAACCACTTGCCGACCGGCGCACGACGATATACGTCGACAGAAGGGCACGTACAGGCAGGAGGGCGTATATATACGTCCCTCCTTTAGCCTGTCCGTGCCATCGGGAGCGCGCCGGGAGCGGCGCGCTCCCGTGCCGGTCGGGACCCCCGTGAGTCCGGCCGCGGTCCCCGCGGACTCGATCGCCGCGGGGACTCCCGCGATCGTCTCACGGAGCGGCTAAACGGGGAGATGCCGAGATAAACAGCATCTCCCCGTTCTGCCTAGCAACTAGTGACGCCGATCTCTGCTCCCTGTGATTGGAGCAGAGATCAGCATTCACTAGCTGACAGCCACGCCCCCCCACAGTAAAAAAAACACCCCTAGGCCTACTTAACCCCTACACTGCCACCTTGTGGTTAACTCCTAAACTGCCAGTGTCATTTATACAGAAATCAATGCATTTAAATGCATTAATTGCTGTAAAAATGACAATGGTCCCAAAAATGTGTCAAAAATGTCCGATGTGTCCGCCATAATGTCGCAGTCACAAAAAAAATCGCAGATCTCCCCATTAATAATAAAAAAAAAATTATTAATAAAAATGCTATAAAACTATCCCCTATCTTGTAAATGCTATAACTTCTGCGCAAACCGATCAATAATCGCTTATTGCGATTTTTTTTACCAAAAATATGTATAAGAATACGTATCGGCCTAAACTGAGGAAAAAAAATGTTTTTTTATATATTTTTGGGGGATATTTATTATAGCAAAAAATAAAAAATAATGAATTTTTTTCAAAATTGTCGCTCTATTTTTGTTTATAGCGCAAAAAATAAAAACCGCAGGGGCGATCAAATACCACCAAAAGAAAGCTCTATTTGTGGGAAAAAAAGGACGTCAATTTTGTTTGGGAGCCACGTCGCACGACCGCGCAATTGTCAGTTAAAGCGACGCAGTGCCGAATCGCAAAAAGGGGCCTGGTCCTTTGGCTGCAAATTGGTCCGGTCTGAAAGTGGTTAATATTCATATTTATCAACTTACAGTGGATATAAAAAGTCTACACACCCCTGTTAAAATGTCAGGTTTCTGTGATGTAAAAATATTAGACAAATATAAATCATTTCATAACTTTTTCAACCTTTAATGTGACCTATAAACTGTACAACTCAATTGAAAAACAAACTGAAATCTTTTAGGTGGAGGGAAGTAAAAATAAAAAAATAAAATAATATGGCTGCATAAGTGTGCACACCCTTAAACTAATAAGCATCTTTTGATTTTCTCACAGCACTCAGTCTTTTTGGGTTTGAGTCTATCAGCATGGCACATCTTGACTTGGCAATATTTGCCCATTCTTCTTTGGAAAAACACTCCAAATCTGTCAGCTTGCTAGGGCATCTCCTGTGCACAGCCATCTTCAGATCACCCCACATATTTTCTATCGGATTCAGGTTTGCGCTCTGGCTGGGCTATTCCAAACCTTTCATCTTTTCTGGTGAAGCCATCCCTTTGTTGATTTGGATGTATGCTTTGGGTCATTGTCATGCTCTGCATGTTCAGCTTTCTAGCAGAAGCCTGAAGGTTTTGTGCCAATATTGACTGGTATTTGGAACTGTTCAGAATTCCCTCTACCTTGACTAAGGCGTTCCTTCTGAAGAAAAAGCCCCAAAGCATGATGCTGCCACCACCATGCTTTACTGTGGGTATGGTGTTCTTTTGGTGATGTGCAGTTTTGTTTTTGCACCAAACATATCTTTTGGAATTATGGCTAAAAAGTTCAACCTTGTTTTCATCAGACCAGAACACATTTTCCCACATGCTTTTGGGAGACTTTAGATGTGTTTTTGCTAAATTTAGCAAGGTTTGGGTGTTTTTCTTCATAAGAAAAGGCTTTCATTTTGCCACTCTACCCCATAGCCCAGACACATGAAGAATATGGGAGATTGTCACATGTTGTCACATGTACCACACAGCCAGTACTTGCCAAATATTCCTGCAGCTCCTTTAATGTTGCTGTAGGCCTCTTGGCAACCTCCCTGACCAGTTTTCTTCTCGTCTTGTCATCAATTTTGAAGGGACGTCTAGTTTTTGGTAATGTCATTGTTGTGCCATATTTTCTCCACTTGATGATGACTGTCTTCACTGTGTTCCATGGTATATCTAAGGCCTTGGACCCTTCGGGCTCTTTCACACGGGATGGATCCTTAATGATCCGCCCTGTGAACATCCGCTTGCTCAGTGGGGATCGCTCCGTTGATTCCCGCTGAGCCGGCTGATGACAGGGCGGTCCCTGCACACTGTGCAGGGAGCCCCCTTTCAGATCTCATCCGCTGACACCCGCTATCCCATAGGCATGCATGTATGTCCGTATTTCATCCGAAAACGGATGGATGAAATACGAACATACGGTCCGCATGTGTGAAAGAGCCCTTCTTCTGACTGATACATTTTAACAATAAGATCCCTCTGATCGTTTGGAAGCTCTCTGCGGACCATGGCTTTTGCTGTAGGATGCGACTAAGAAAATGTCAGTAAGACCTACTAGAACAGCTGAACTTTATTTGGGGTTAATCAGAGGCACTTTAACCACTTGCTTACTGGGCACTTAAACACCCTTCCTGCCCAGACCAATTTTCAGCTTTCGGTGCTCTCACACTTTGAACTACAATTACTCAGTCATGCAATACTGTACCCAAATTAATTTTTTGTCCTTTTTTTGCCACAAATAGAGCTGTCTTTTGGTGGTATTTGATCACCTCTGTTTTTTTTATTTTTTGCGCTATAAATGAAAAAAGACCGAAAATTTTGAAAAAAAACCGCATTTTTCTTTGTTTCTGTGATAAAATTTAGCAAATTATTAATTTTTTCTTCATAAATTTTGGCCACAATTTATACTGCTACATATCCTTGGTAAAAATAACCCAAATTAGTGGATATTATTTGGTCTTTGTGAAAGTTAGAGAGTCTACAAACTGTGGTGCGAATTATCCAAAATTGATCACACCTGATGCACTGGTGATCTCATTTCTTGTGACCCGAACAAGCCAGGAAAGTACAAATACCCCCAAATGACCCCTTTTTTGAAAGTAGACATTCCAAGGTATTTAGTAAGAGGCATGGTGAGCTTTTTGATGTTGTCATTTTTTTCCCACAATTCTTTACAAAATGAATAATTTTTTTATTTTTTATTTTTTTCCACAAAATTGTCATTGTAATAGGTTATTTCTCTCACATGGCATGTGTATACCACAAATGACACCCCAAAATAAATTCTGCTACTCCTCCTGAGTATTACGATGCCACGTATGTTGGACTTTTACACAACCTAGCTACTTAAAGAGGCCCAAAATGCAGGGAGCGCCATCACGTGTTCTAGGAGCATAAATTACACATCTAACTTGTTGACTACCTATTACACTTTTGAAGGCCTTGGAGCACCAGGACAATGACACGTGACACTGACGTGGCACTGATGAAAGGTAGCACTGATACGTGGCACTGATGACACGTGGCACTGATGACAGATGGTACTAATATGTGGCATGGGTGACAGATGGCACTTATACGTGGCACTGATATCATGTGGCACTAATACGTGGCACTGATGAGAGATGGCACTAATATATGGCACTGATGACAGATGGCACCGATACGTGGCACTGATGACACGTGACACTGATGACAGATGGCACTGATACGTGGCATTGATGACACGTGACACTGATAACAGATGGCACGTGACACTGACAGGTGGCACTGATGACAGGTGGCACTGATACGTGGCACTAATGACAGATGGCACTAATATGTGGCACTGATGACACGTGACACTTATATGGCACTAATGACAGATGGCACTGATGACACGTGGCACTGACGTGGCACTGATGACAGATGGCACTTATACATGGCACTAGGGACAGGTGGCACTGGGGACAGGTGGCACTGGGGACAGATGGCAGTGGGGACAGGTGGCAGTGGGGACAGGTGGCAGTGGGGACAGATGGCAGCGGGGACAGATGGCAGCGGGGATAGATCGCACTTTTTATTTTTTTTTATTTATTTTTTTTTTTTACTCACAGCTGCTGCAGCCGTTCATCTCTCCCTCTTCACACGCTGTCTCTGTGTGAGGAGGGAGAGCGGCGCTGAGAGATGATCTCATATGTTTACATATGAGATCATCTCTCATTGGACACGCCGATCGCACTGTAAGCGGCCGCTGTGATTGGCCGTTTACAGCGATCTGTGACTGGCTGTGTCCGACGGAACTTCCCCGATGCGCGCTCTCAGGAGCGCGCATTAGGGAAGTAAACAGGAGGACGTCCAGGGACGTCCTCCCTGCAGGGAGTGTGCGCGCTGCAGCCGTCTTTTGGCTATAGCGCGGGCGCGTAGTGGTTAAATGATTGCAGGTGTGCACTGACTCCTATTTAACATGAGTTTAAATGTGATTGCTTAATTCTAAACACAGCTACATCCCCAGTTATAAGACGGGGTGCGCACTTATGCAACCACATTATTTTCGTTTTTTATTTTTACTTTCTCCCCCTAAGGCCCCTTTCACACTGGGGCGGGGAGCCGCGGTGACGGTAAAGCAGCGCTATAATAAGTTTACCAGTAGGCCATAATGTGCATGAATCATAGGCCAGTACCCCAAAGGGATGCTTGGAGTGAAGATAGACACTTTGAAAAGGTATATGCGTGTAATAAAGTAAATATTTTATTCAGGATATACAAAAAGAAAGGAGGGAAGGCTCAGTGTAGCATAGTATGTTTACATACAGAGAATGTAATCAATTGATGCAGTTAATAGCATGTCAAATAGCAAAAACATACAAAGCATTATGACACTCATAGAAACTTGCTTGGTACATATGGTAAGGAAGATGCCAACATGTTTCGGACTTTGGTCCTTTATCAAGGCAACTAGATATCCTTTAGATTCTCATCTAGGTGTATGAGAAGTCATAGGGTTAATGTCAGTAAAATATAACAACATTATACTGTCAAGATATAAATTGCTAGATATAGTTAGATAGATGGGTGGTCAGAGAGATACTCACATGTCCTAACGGTGCCTATTTATATGCCAAAAGAGAGGGGAGCCACTGAGCGTGGTGTCCAGGGGTGTCCAAGAGGTATAAAGAGTAAAAACAAGATGAACTTGACCACAAAAATGTGGAAGGCTTGCTGGGTGACCCTCAATGGCTACAAGGTCCAAGGTACAGGGCTGGGGCGGGGAGCCCGGGTCCTGTATCAGGCAGACAGGCCAGACAGTGTATCACTGTAGGAATGGAGTATAAAGCAGTAGTAAGAACAAGTATCTGAATGTACAAGGTATGGCCAAACAAAATCAGAAAGGCCATGTGTTTACCTGAATCAGGAGCATGGAGTGTGGATAGCAGGTCATCTCTGGATAGTCAGCAGCATGTACTGAGGCCAGAGTGTGGAGGATATTAGTAAGGTCAGGTAATGAGCATCAGCTGAATGTGGGAGTGGATATGCTGCTGAAGGCATAGCACTAATTAGCTGGAGTGTCTGTAGGAAGAAAGGCGCCAAACAGTGCCAAAGTATACTTCCTGGGTGTGGACCTCTGACGGGGCGGCGCCGGGCGCGGCCGCGTCATGACGGCGCGGGCACGTCCGGCGTCGTGACGTCACCGACGCGGGAAGAGAACCGCCGACAACCTGATGCGCTCCAAGGTGGAGCGCAAACAGGAAGCGGATGTGATGTAGAGTCCGAATGGACGGCGGGAGTGTAGCGCATGCGCAGAAATGGTTTAGCGCATGCGTACCAGGTCTTACCCGCGCCAGGTAGCATGATGAGGGAAAGCAGGCAAAGTAGATGGGCATATATAGAAAAATAGAGGCAAAATGGCAAAATAGGCAGGAGAGGACAAGTGAATAACTGGCATGACAATAAATAATGCGATTTGCAGTATTAGACAATACATGGCATAAAGACATTGGATTGAAGGGAACAAGCATATACATACATATCCACAGTATTTAGTACAGTATGTAGATACATCAGGTGTATAGGAATGACAAAGTAATTCTGTGAGTGCTTCTCATGGGGGACCAAGCTATAAATCTAATTCACAGATTCCCGTCTCAAAACCCTCAAGATAGGGTTTGAAATTAAAGGCCTACAAAAATACAACACTTCCTTGTATATTTGAACACGTCGAACTCCCTTAACCTAAAATTTACAATGACTTACAGTTATAGTTCCATCTCTTTCCTTGATCTCACGCTTAGCAAGGATATACATGGAAAACTACAAAGCCAACTGTTCCGCAAACCAACTGCCGGTAATACCATCCTTGCAGCCTCTAGCTTCCACCCCCAACCTCTCCTGAAATCTATTCCCTTTGCTCAATACTTACGTGCCCGACGAAACTGCTCGACGGATACCTCCTTTGAACACGAGGCCTCGGCACTGAGGGACAGACTCCGTGCACGTGGATACAAAAATAGCGTCCTCAAAAACGCATACAAAAAAGCGAAATCTAAACCACGCTCTGTCTTACTCATCCCTAAAATTAGTGGGCCATCCACACAACCACCCCTCAGAATCATTACGAATTACTGCCAACAACACAATGAAATTACTCAAATACTTTCTAAACACTGGCACATCATTTCTACAGACAGGACACTTTCCCCCTTTGTCCCGCCCAAACCTTTGATCACCTATCGACGTGCCCCTTCCCTCCGTGATAAACTCATTACAAGTGAATACAAAAGTAGTAATAAATCCCAGAGACAACTTAAGGGTACCTTTCCATGTGGCAATTGTAATTACTGCAAATACCTACCTAAATCCAATCTACATAACGTTCTACCTAACGGTCAACGTTTTTTCCCCAAACATTATGTAAACTGCCGCTCAATTGGTATTGTCTATCTTTTGGAATGTGAATGTGGGTGCTTCTACGTGGGTAAGACCAAATTGCCATTCTGGAAAAGAATATATGGCCATATTACTAGTATAAACCAAAGAGATCCCGATTTACCATTGGGACGACATTCTTCCATCGTTCATCCAGATACCACCCCTAAAATTTCGTTCAAAGCTTTGGACCATATTCCACCTCCAACCCGAGGGGGCGATTACAATAAAGCGCTCTTACAGAGCGAACTTCGATGGATTTTCCACCTAAATGCCACCATACCCCCCGGCCTCAACGAGGCCTTTAATTTCAAACCCTATCTTGAGGGTTTTGAGACGGGAATCTGTGAATTAGATTTATAGCTTGGTCCCCCATGAGAAGCACTCACAGAATTACTTTGTCATTCCTATACACCTGATGTATCTACATACTGTACTAAATACTGTGGATATGTATGTATATGCTTGTTCCCTTCAATCCAATGTCTTTATGCCATGTATTGTCTAATACTGCAAATCGCATTATTTATTGTCATGCCAGTTATTCACTTGTCCTCTCCTGCCTATTTTGCCATTTTGCCTCTATTTTTCTATATATGCCCATCTACTTTGCCTGCTTTCCCTCATCGTGCTACCCGGCGCGGGTAAGACCTGGTACGCATGCGCTAAACCATTTCTGCGCATGCGCTACACTCCCGCCGTCCATTCGGACTCTACATCACATCCGCTTCCTGTTTGCGCTCCACCTTGGAGCGCATCAGGTTGTCGGCGGTTCTCTTCCCGCGTCGGTGACGTCACGACGCCGGACGTGCCCGTGCCGTCATGACGCGGCCGCGCCCGGCGCCGCCCCGTCAGAGGTCCACACCCAGGAAGTATACTTTGGCACTGTTTGGCGCCTTTCTTCCTACAGACACTCCAGCTAATTAGTGCTATGCCTTCAGCAGCATATCCACTCCCACATTCAGCTGATGCTCATTACCTGACCTTACTAATATCCTCCACACTCTGGCCTCAGTACATGCTGCTGACTATCCAGAGATGACCTGCTATACACACTCCATGCTCCTGATTCAGGTAAACACATGGCCTTTCTGATTTTGTTTGGCCATACCTTGTACATTCAGATACTTGTTCTTACTACTGCTTTATACTCCATTCCTACAGTGATACACTGTCTGGCCTGTCTGCCTGATACAGGACCCGGGCTCCCCGCCCCAGCCCTGTACCTTGGACCTTGTAGCCATTGAGGGTCACCCAGCAAGCCTTCCACATTTTTGTGGTCAAGTTCATCTTGTTTTTACTCTTTATACCTCTTGGACACCCCTGGACACCACGCTCAGTGGCTCCCCTCTCTTTTGGCATATAAATAGGCACCGTTAGGACATGTGAGTATCTCTCTGACCACCCATCTATCTAACTATATCTAGCAATGTATATCTTGACAGTATAATGTTGTTATATTTTACTGACATTAACCCTATGACTTCTCATACACCTAGATGAGAATCTAAAGGATATCTAGTTGCCTTGATAAAGGACCAAAGTCCGAAACATGTTGGCATCTTCCTTACCATATGTACCAAGCAAGTTTCTATGAGTGTCATAATGCTTTGTATGTTTTTGCTATTTGACATGCTATTAACTGCATCAATTGATTACATTCTCTGTATGTAAACATACTATGCTACACTGAGCCTTCCCTCCTTTCTTTTTGTATATCCTGAATAAAATATTTACTTTATTACACGCATATACCTTTTCAAAGTGTCTATCTTCACTCCAAGCATCCCTTTGGGGTACTGGCCTATGATTCATGCACATTATGGCCTACTGGTAAACTTATTATATATCTAATTTGGGATGCGATAGACCACCTGCTATCTCCACCCACTTGCCTAACAATTAAATTCTATAAAGCAGCGCTATATTTAGCGCTGCTTTACCGTCGTTTTAACCGCGGTATTCGGCCGCTCGCGGTGCGGTTTTACCCCCCGCGAGCGGCCGAAATAGGGTTAAAAACCCCCGCAGAGTGCCGCCGTATACGGCGCTTTGCAGCAGTATTGCCGCGGTTTTACCGCGGTGTCCCATTCTAATCAATGGGAAGGAGCGGTATAGGAGCGGTGAACACACCGCTCCTATACTGCTCCAAAGATGCTGCTAGCAGGACTTTTTTTGTCATCCTGCTAGCGCACCGCTCCAGTGTGAAAGCCCGCCGGCTTTCACACTGGAGTTAAAGGGGCTGGATTTTTTCATGCGGTGAACAGGCGCTAGTTTTAGCGCTGCACCGCATGAAAAACGCCCCGGTGTGAAAGGGGCCTAAAAGATTTCAGTTTATTTTTCAATTGAGTTGTACAGTTTATAGGTCACATTGAAGGTGGAAAAAGTTCTGAAATTATTTATCTTTGTCTCATTGTTTTACATCACAGAAACCTGACATTTTAACAGGGGTGTGTAGACTTTTTATATCCACTGTATATGTTTTTACTTGGGCAGCACAGTTTTGTGGTTAGCTCTCCTGCCTTGGATCCTCGATTTGCACCCTAACCAGGACACTGCCTACATGAAGTTTGTATGTGATTGCGTGTGGTTTCCTCCCACACAACAAAGACATGCTGGTATGCTGGTAAGTTAACTGAATCCTGCCCAAATCTGCCCTACTGTGTGTATGCATGCATGTGAAGCAGGGACCTTAGATTGTAAGCTCCTTGAGGGCAGGGAATGAAATGAATGTACGGTATGAACAATGCTGCGTAAATTGCCTGCACTATATACATACCTGTAAACAATAATACTTAGCTGTACTAAATGTTGCTAAGCAACCTTGACACATAAACAGATAACATGTTGCAGCTTAATTAATTTTTTTATTTTTAGAAACTTTGAGCAGTTCCTCTTAGCATTTCCAAAAGGTATAATTTATAAAAATATTTTTTTTCCTAGATACCTTTTAATAAGTAAAAGAAACTTGCTACATCTCTTAGACAAGCTGATAACAGGATTGCCATTTAACTAGTATTTAGCTTGCCTTGTATGTAAAAATATAATTTAACCTCCCTGGCGGTATGATTCTGTCTGGAATTTTGTACAATTATTTTGCATGGAAATTTGATGCTATGTATTATAGGCCTGCAATTCTTAGTAATTACTTACTTAAACCTGACCAAACAAGACTCTAGTAGACATCCCAGATGTGATAAAGTTTGAAACACAAAATCATGATTTTAAATTTTTAAATAATATAATTTTATTCAATACTGTAATACAAACTAAAGAAATTTGTCAAAGAAAATTCAATAAACATCCTGAGTGTGATAAATTTTAAAACAGGGTACAGCACACAGTCCGACGTCACAATCCGGACAATAGAACCGGCTTTGTTTTTGGATTTTTTTTCCCTTGTCATCTCTGTTGGAACAGCAAACCACACACATCCTGGTAGGTGCTGCCTTTTTTTGCAGTTGGCGGTATATAGTCCATAAAGTGACGACCTGTTAGACGTTCTGGGTTGGCAACACCAACAGCACGTCGTCCAGGTCTGTTCGCATCTAATGATAGCATCTGGTGTTTGACGAAAATCTGCTAAGCCACCTTCCAGATAAAATCTGAATGAACAAGAGGCATGTCACTCCCTGCTCGGTACAAGATGTAGGCATTCCAAAGGCATTGTTCCAGAAGATGCCTGAAAATCTTTTTGTAATATTTTTTCTGCTGTTTCCGCATAGTCGGATAAAAGGTCATTGCCTGATCGGCTCGGTCGACACCTCCCATAGTGCAATTATAGTCTATCACGACTTGCGGCTTCAGCACATCTTTCCCACCTTTTGTGTGGACCGTGGCAGTGGAGGTATTGTGCACAGTGCTCATGAGACACACGTCCTTCTTGTCTCGCCAACGTATTGCCATCATCTTACCCTTCTGCCAGGCAACAAATTCACCGGTTTTTATTTTTTTCTTGCCAAACATAGATGGCATGTCACGTCGGTTAGGCCTAACCGTACCATAGGCATCAGTCTTGTTTTGGATCAAAACCTCAAACAGTTCTGGCGACGTATAAAAATTGTCCATGGTGACACAATATCCCTGGTACAGTAATGGCTCCAGCAGTGTTAGGATAGATGATGTGGCCATCCCATAGCCGCTGTACCTGGGGTTGAATTTCATGCCTTTACCAGTGTAAATGACTGAGTTCCATATGTACCCAGTGGATGACTCGCAGAGCATGTATGATTTGATGCCAAACCTTGCTCTTTTGGATGCAATATACTGGATCCAGCTTAGGCGTCCCTTGTAGGCCATCAAACTCTCATCCACGCTGACGTCCCTTTCTGGCACGTAGGCCCGCTGGAAATTGTTCCCAATAATTTGGCATACCTCCCAGATTTTTTTTAGCTTGGGCGCAGGATGCGTGGCCTCATCAAACTCTTCATTCTTAGTGAAATGAAAATATTTCATGATGAGGGAAAAATGGTATTCGGACATCACAATACCAAAAAACGGAGTGGCCAGTAACTTGTTGGTGGTCCAGTACCATTCTGGCGCGGTTTCCACACCACCCCCTGAAGAATAATGAGTCTGAGAAACAGCCAGATGTCCTCTTTAGTCACCGGTTCCCACCTTCTGCTTCGGGAAAACCTGGCATGCAGCGTAGCGGATTGCTGCTCTTAGTAACGATTTGTCTCTGTCACAATTTTTTCAATTACCTCCTCTGTGAGAAATAATTGCAGGTATGCCAGAGGGTTGCCACGCTCAACTTCGACCTTCATCCCAGGTGATCCAGTGAAGGGAAATCTTGGGGGCGCTACCTGGTCCGTATCGCACTCAATAGGGCACCAAGTGCGCACATCGCTGATGTCGGGTGCAGGATCATCACGCTTTCACCGCTGTCACTTGTCAGATCCGTGTCAGACGACAAATCTCCCCACGACTCACTATCGCTCAGTTCTGGGAGCAACTCCGTGTCGCTGCCGCTGTCGCTGTCATTCAACTGCTCCAAAGGCGATTTTGTAGAGAGATGGCGCTTTTTGAATTCCATCTTTTCAAAATTTTATTGGAGGCAAGGGGCACTGGGGCAAGGGGCACTGTATCAGTGAGATCTGAGATGATACAGTGTAATCCTCTCAGATTACACTGTATCACCTCTATTTATATGTGTGTGTTGTGTTTGAACTGTTGAACTTTTTGAATATCCTGCCCAGTTCCGCTCCTGTGCGCCGCTGCTGCTCGCAGGGAACGGAACCAGGAAGTCAGATGCAGTGATCGCGCTGGCGATCACAGCAGAGCACAGCCGAGGACAGTGGAGGGCATCGCTGGAACCCAGGAGAAGGTAAGGGCTCCGCTGGATGCTCTGCACTGTTACCCCGAGCGTGATTCGGGGTTACCGCTCCTGACAGAAAAAGTCAGACCCGAGTCATGCTCGGGATTACCGCCAGGGAGGTTAAAGTGTATGTCAAGGCAAAACATTTATTTTTTATTTTTTAGTAAATTTGGGATGGGTTAGACCAGGGGTGCCCAACCATGTGGCGCGCAACCTCCTGCTCTGGGATAGAATAAAAAGAATACTGTTATTAAAGGTCAGTTTATTACTAAAATCACAGTGTACATATGGGCATATCTTTTCTGCAGTGGTTACTGGGCTGCTTTCAAACTGATCCGCAGGTGCAGAGCAACTTACCTGTGGGTTACCTGCACTGAGCCATAGACTTTTATTAATACCTGCAAGTTTGGGGAGCTTTCTGAAAGTGCACCAAACCTGCAGAATATAATAGAAGTCTATTGCAAACTGCAGGAAAGCCAACGGTACACTGCATTGCACACGTGGTGAGGGTAAACCGCAGCACATCAGTGTGAAAGCAGCCTTGGACCCCTTTCACACGGACAGTCCGACCAATTGGACCCTCCATTCACCTCTAAGTATACGCTCCACTAAAAAGTATTGTGGGCTGTGTCCTTGTCCGCTCTGCAAATGCAGAGTGGACACGGACATGCCATCCACCCGCTTCGCTCATTGTGGCCTGCGACCGGTTACCAAGTCGCTTAAGTGGCCCTCGCTCTTCAAAAGGTTGGGCACCCCTGGGTTAGACCCTTTTTATTGCTGTCTGTCTTCATTGTCACTGAGACAGAAAGCATGGGGAAGTTCTACATAAGAGTTGTCATAAGAGAATGGCAAGGGAATACCATTCAACAAGGAAAATGCTGCGGTGACAACTGTCCAAGATGAGAAACCCCCTTTACTTTGGGGAGATTTTCTCACACTTCCTGTAGCTTCTTAAAGACACGAAGTGAAGTAAAAGCTCCTCAGGAGGACACAAACCGCAAACTATGACCTAAGGGTTTTAACCATTCTCTACTCTATTAAAAATGTTTTGGCTGTGCTTACACTTTAATAGCACTGTTGTTTATATCACTGTTTTTCAACATTATTATATTATAGACCAATTTAGCCAGCTAATGTTCACTAATTACCCCCTATTATATGTTAGCTTGCAAGAGGGACATAGGGTTTATTCACACCTGCTAATGCACCCTGCCTCTGATTAGATGCGAGATCCTCATTGGGGGTTCCCTCGATTAGGTGCAAGAGGCAGCACCATTGAAAGCATGTAATCTCTCATGCAGCGATTGCAATTAGTTGCAAGAGCCAGCAGCCTCCCATTGCCTCTTGCAGCTAATTGTGGTAATCCTTGCTAGAGTTCTCACATCTAATCAGAGGCAGGGTATATTTTCAGGTGTGAATTTAACCACTTTCAGACCGGACCAATTTGCAGCCAAAGGACCAGGCCCCTTTTTGCGATTGGGCACTGTGTCGCTTTAACTGACAATTGCACGGTCGTGCGACGTGGCTCCCAAACAAAATTGACGTCCTTTTTTTCCCACAAATAGAGCTTTCTTTTGGTGGTATTTGATCGCCCCTGCGGTTTTTATTTTTTGCGCTATAAACAAAAATAGAGCGACAATTTTGAAAAAAATGCATTATTTTTTACTTTTTGCTATAATACATATCCCCCAAAAATATATAAAAAAACATTTTTTTTCCTCAGTTTAGGCCGATACGTATTCTTCTACATATTTTTGGTAAAAAAATCGCAATAAGCGATTATTGATCGGTTTGCGCAGAAGTTATAGCGTTTACAAGATAGGGGATAGTTTTATAGCATTTTTATTAATAATTTTTTTTTATTAGTAATGGTGGCGATCTGCGATTTTTTTTTGTGACTGCGACATTATGGCGGACACATCGGACATTTTTGACACATTTTTGGGACCATTGTCATTTATACAGCAATCAATGCTATTTAAATGCATTGATTCCTGTATAAATGACACTGGCAGTGAAGGGGTTAACCACAAGGGGGCAGTGTAAGGGTTAAGTATGCCTAGGGGTGTGTTTCTTACTGTGGGGGGGCGTGGCTGTCAGCTAGTGAATGCTGATCTCTGCTCCAATCACAGGGAGCAGAGATCGGCGTCACTAGTTGCTAGGCAGAACGGGGAGATGCTGTTTATCTCGGCCTCTCCCCGTTCAGCCTTTTCCGTGAGACGATCGCGGGGGTCCCCGCGGCGATCGAGTCCGCGGGGACCGGGACCGCTTCTGGCGCGCTCCCGATGGCACGGACAGGCTTAAAGGAGGGACTTATATATACGCCCTCCTGCCTGTACGTGCCATTCTGCCGACGTATATCGTCGTGCGCCGGGCGGCAAGTGGTTAAAGGAAAAAAAAAATGTATGTATTGTGTGCAAAGTTACATTAAAACTTACCCAGAGGCTCTTGTGTCTCCAATTTGTAGCTTCAGACCCACAATGGGACTTACATTATAGGACAATAATAGGCACACACCTAAGGGAAGGACTGCTGCTGATCCTTGACAGAGAGAAAGGAGCTTTGCCTTTTACAGATTACGTTGTGCAATACTAATTTTGTGACCATAAAACAGTGGTCACAAAAATAACTTCTGGAAATACATTTGTAAAAGTTGTGGTACAGCTTAAAATGCTGGTACAACCAATACAAGAAAGATATAGTCTTTTCATCACTGAGTGTATGTTTTTTTCATTAAATTTTTTTTTTCTTTGTATAATTTGTAATTATATAAGTGTATGGAGGCATTCATATCTTCTCAGTGCTTTATGACACTGCAAAACTTTGCAGATGACCCCATCTTCATGTCTGTTTTCTCTTGCTGTTGCAACAGCTTATCAAGACTGCGACTCTAAAAAAAAACAGATGATAGGCAGTGGGGTTAATTTACTAAAATTGGATAGTGCAAAATGTGTGTGTCGTAGCCAATCAGCTTCTAACTTCAGCTTGTTCAATTAAAGTGATATTAAATATATATATATTTTTAAATAACAAACATGGTATACTTACCTGCTCTGTGCAGTGGTTTTGCACAGAGGATCCCAGATCCTCCTCTTCTCAGGTCCCCTGCTGACACTCCTGTCCCTTCCCTCCTGTCGGGTGCCCCCACAGTTAACAGCTTGTTAGTGGGGGCACCAGAGCCGAGCTGCTGCTCTGTGTGTCTATTCAGACACGGAGCCGCGGCTTGGCCCCATGCCTTCCCTCACCTCATTGGCTCTAATGGCGCCCGCTGCTGTCTCAGCCAATAAGGAGGGAGAGTCCTGGGCAGCCGGGGCTGTCTTGCACATCACTGGATCGAGATGGGGCTCAGGTAAGTATTAAGGTGGCTGCTGCACACACAATGTTTTTATCTTAATGCATAGAATGCATTAAAGTGGAGTTACAGTCATTTGTTTGTTTATTAAAAGTCAGAAGCGACAAAAAGGGTAGCTGCTGAGTTTTAATAAACACCCACTAACCTGTCCCACGATCCAGCGGTGTACTCACCACAGCCGTGTTCTCCCTGTGTCCTCCCTTGGTGGCACTGGCATCTCTACTATGGGCATCCGGCTGTGACAGCTTGCGGCTTTACAGCCGGGTGCCCATTGCGCAGACGCGAGCGGCGCTGCGGTCTGTGACTGGTTCTGAAGTCTTTTAGGATCTGTGATATGTCAAGAAAAGACTACGGGAGGGAGAGTTTCTGCTTCCGGCTTGGCAACCGGAACAGAAGTGGGAACAGGTACCTGTCAAATTCGGATACCTGCTCCCCCCTCCTCCCCAAAATCTCAGTTTCACAAACAGGAGTCGGGAGGAGGTCTTAGAGCAGAAGTTCCACTTTTGGGTGGAACTCCGCTTTGAGATAAAAAACGTTCTGCCTTTAGAACCACTTTAAGCTTTGACAAAAAAAAAAATCTGGAAGCTGATTCGTTTCTGTGCAGAGCTGCACCAAATTTTGCACTCTCCAGTAGTAAATCAAACCCACAGCCTTTCTGTTTGTACCAACCTTAGGGTGGGAGCCCACGACAGACTAAAGCCCCATACACACGGTCTGACAATCCGCGGACCAGGTCCGTCGGACCATGTCCGTCATACCTTGTCCGATGTTGGTTTTGCGTACACACGGTCGGACAAAGTTGTCGGAAAATCCGATCATTCTGAACGTGGTGACGTTTGTTGCCTACGACGGGACTACGTAGAGGCTAGTAGCCAATAGCTTTGGTCTTGTAATGTGATCTGAGCATGCGTAGCACTTTGTCCGGTCGGACAACCGTACACACGATCGGATTTGGTGTGATCGGACCGGGTTGACGGCAAATCTTTCCAGCAGGAGATAAGACTTTGTCCGACGGACAAACCGACGAACACTGTCCGATGGTGCATACACACGGTCTGATTTTTCAACAACCTTGTCCGATCGGACCAAATTGATGAAAAAGTCCGACCGTGTGTATGGGGCTTTAGAGTCAAGTTACATATGCCAATGAAAACCATATTTTAGGTGCTTTCAGGGGAATAAAGGATTGAAGTAAGGATGCAATCGGGAGGACTTCAATAAATCTCTACAGACACTTTCCTGGCTCTATGGTCCTATCACCGGTTCCTGACCGGCTCACGCAGGTATACTGCGGCAAAATGGCTCCCCTGAGCGAAATTCCATACAGGTACGTCCTTCCCCTTTTCGGCCACCAGAGGGAACGTGCGCGTACCCGCTGCACGGGGTGGGCATGGTCGCCGCCGGCCACGTGTGATTGCGTGCACGAGAGCCAGCATGGGGATTTGTGTGTGTAAACACATAAAATCCCTGTGCTGTCAGGGACGAGGAAACATATTGTTTGTTCCTACTCAGTAGGAAAAATTATATGTTTCTTCTCCTAGTCATTCCCATCCCCACACAGTTAGAGCACACTGAGGGAACACACAGTTAACCCCTTGATTGCCCCCTAGTGTTAACCCTTCCCTTCCAGTGACATTTACACAGTAATCAGTGTATATTTTTTTAGCCCTTTTGGATTTACATGAAAGTTATTTCACTAAATGGATTGAAGAAACAAAGAATCCTTCACCAGCTTCTGTGTGTATGGAAAGGCACAGCACACCCAAGTGAGTCCAATCTGCTTACCAGAAGGTAATGATATATAGACATATAATCATCAATCACAAGAAATCCTGGTGTCACTCTCCAAATGGTACAGGTAAAATGATAAAACGGTTCAATCATCGAATAACACATGGCCACCAATTCATCGAACTCCAAAGCAAGAGTGGATGTGATAACCGTTCACCGGTTTAGCATTTACCCAAATGGAAAACAAGAGGCAGCAATAGTGAAGCAGTAATTTATTGTAGTTCACTTACAGGAAATAGTAGATACAGTCATCATGATGTAAAATAAAATCCGAGGCTCTCAGCGGGGTTGCATCGGCCAGCCTATATTTTTTTGTTTGATGATCAACAAACTGTGCTGGCTGCTTTTACATATTATTGTTACTATAGTTAGCACAGATGCCCACCACCCTTTTTTGGTAACTCTTTTTTGATATTTATAGCACTGATCGTTGTATAATTGTCAATGGTCCCAAAAAAGTGTCAAAAGTGTCCGATCTGTCCATCGCAATGTCGCAGTACCAGATCGCAGATCACTGCCATTACTAGTAAAAAAAATAATAATAATAAAAATGCCATACAAATACCATAAATCTTTCCCATAGATTGTAGATTTTTTTTACCAAAAATATGTAGAAGAATAAATATTGGCCTAAACTGATGAAGAAATTCGTTTTTTAAAAACATTTTTGGGGATATTTATTATAGCAAAAAGTAAAAAATATTTTGTTCTTTTCAAAATTGTCACTCTTTTTGTTTATAGTGCAAAAAATTAAAACCGCAGAGGTGATCAAAAAAAAAAAAAAAGGACGCAAATTTTGTTTGGGTGCAGCGTTGAATGACCGCACAATTGTCAGTTAAAGCGACGCAGTGGCAAATTGTAAAAAGTGCTCTGGTTAGGAAGTGGGTAAAATCTTCCGGGGCTGCACCAAATTAATCTATAAATAATAAAATCTTCCACCTGTTTCAGTAAATTTATAGCAGACTCAGGTAGTTCCTAATAGCACCACTTTTAAAATGTGACACTATTAATGCATTAAACAATAATTCCTTCCAGTTTGCAGATAGCAAAGCTATTCGACAGCAGGCAGTGGATGGATGCTATAGCCAATAGCAGGCTGTCTATTGGCTAAGGATATACCCACTGCCTGCTGTCAATCACAAGGGAAGTGAACCTGTTAGGGAACTGAAGTCTGTAAATCCCCATTAAGCTCTGCCTTCTGATATAAAGCTCACTGTGAGTGAAAGGCAGTGGCGTCACTAGGGCGGTGCGGGGGGTGCGGCCCGCACCCGGGTGACACCCGCCAGAGGGGTGACACCATCCCTTAGGGGGGAAAGCCCTGGCTCCCTTATGCATTTTTTTCCAGCCGGAACACTTCCCGCGTGCACCACAGTTGCGCTTGGCTCTGTTTCCTCCGGGTCCTCCCCTCTCACTACTGCGCTGCTGAGCCTTTCACTTTGTTTCTCCACCTAGGCGGCGCGGCTGCGTGTGTTCCCTCCAGCTGCTGCCCGGTTGTAACGTGTACCAGATACGCTCGCCCTGGCCCAGAGCTAGTGTAGTGACGGGGGGGGGGGGGGTCGGCTTGTGATGGGGGTGTCCGAGGTGAGCTGTTGCTGCCTGCCCTGGGGCCGTTTTGTGGCTGCAGTGCTCCCCTGAGTCCCCTCTCTCCTGCTCCTGTGATCACGGAGCTGGCCGGGTCTGTGTTCTGCGGCCGCGCACCGCGCTGTAACACGGTCCCACCCCCATAGACCGGCTCGTGTGATAGTAAATAGAATCAGCGTTCCACCTATCACACGAGCCGGTCTAGGGGGGCGGGACCGGGTTACCGCGCGGGGCGCGGCCGCACACCCCAGCCCCGGCCAGCTCCGAGATCACAGGAGGAGAGATGCCTGTGAGTACAGCCCTAACTGACTGTGTGCCTGGATAGGGGGGATCAGCAGGGGGGTGGCATATAGAGGAAATGAGCTTTCTATATTCCTCCATGCAGCCGCTGAATGCTTGGAGGAGGGAGAGGAGGAGAATCAAGCATTCAGCGGCTGCATGGAGGAATATAGAAAGCTCATTTCCTCTATATGCCACCCCCCCCTGCTGATCCCCCTATCCAAATTATTTTACGCCCCCCCCCCAGTGCTCTCCTCCCCCACCAGACTCTCCAGCCCCCCTCCAGTTCTCCTTGTGCTCCCCCCAGTGCTGTCCAGCCCCCCCGTGCTCCCCACCCCCACAGTGCTCTCCAGCCCCCCGTGCTCCCCACCCCCACAGTGCTGTCCAGCCCCCCCCCATGCTCCCCACCCCCACAGTGCTCTCCAGCCCCCCCCTGTGCTCCCAACCCCCACAGTGCTGTCCAGCCCCCGTGCTCCCCACCCCTGTTCTTTCTGCCCCCGGTGCTCTCCAGCTCGCCCCCCCGTGCTCCCCACCCCCCACAGTGCTCTCCAGCCCCCCATGCTCCCCACCCCCACAGTACTGTCCAGCCCCCCGTGCTCCCCACCCCTGTTCTTTCTGCCCCCGGTGCTCGCCAGCTCTCCCCATCAGTCTCCAGCCCCCACCCCAGTGCTCTTCACCCCCCACAGTGCTCTTCAGCCCCCCATGCTCCCCAGCCCCCCGTGCTCCCCACCCCTGTTCTTTCTGCCCCCGGTGCTCTCCAGCCCCCCCACAGTGCTTTTCAGCCCCCCCGTGCTCCCCACCCGTTCTTTCTGCCCCCGGTGCTCTCCAGCTCTCCCCATCAGTCTCCAGCTCCTGTCCCAGTGCTTCCCACCCCCCACAGTGCTGTCCAGCCCCCCCCCGTGCTCCCCCCCCTGTTCTTTCTGCCCCTGGTGCTCTCCAGCTCTCCCCATCAGTCTCCCGCCCCCCACCCCAGTGCTCTCCACCCCTCACAGTGCTCTTCACCCCCCCATGCTCCCCACCCCTGTTCTTTCTGCCCCCGGTGCTCTCCAGCTCTCCCCATCAGTCTCCAGCCCCCACCCCAGTGCTCTCCACCCCCCACCGTGTGTGTATATATATATATATATATATATATATATATATATATAGCCCTATGTGATTTCATATCTGTCTTTGCTGTATACAATACACTCAAATGTGCTTTAAAATGTATGGTTTTCCCTTTCATGAACCAGAAAATAATGACGTTATGCTGTTGCGCTGGTATAATAACGCTGTGGGGCTGGTATGAAATTTTTTCCAGGGCTGAATTTTATTCCCAGTCCGGCCCTGCACCTGAGCCACCCAGAGCTGGTGTGATAAGAAGGAGTTCTTGTGTCTGGCACCCTGTGCCCTGAGCTGGATTGATAAGGGGGGGGGGGGGGGCAAAGTGGCGACATTTGATGGGACAAAGTGGCTGCATATGATAGGGCACAGTGGCTGCATTTGTGGGCACAGTGGCTGTATTTGACTGACACAAGTAGCTGCATTTGATGGGACACAAGTTACTGCATATGATGGGCACAGTGGTGCCATTTGACAGGCACAGTGGCTGCATTTGATGGGGCACAGTGGCTGCATTTGATGGAGCACAGTGGCTGCATTTGATGGGGCACAAGTGGCTGCATTTGATGGAGCACAGTGGCTGCATTTGATGGGGCACAAGTGGCTGCATTTGATGGGGCACAGTGGCTGCATTTGATGGGGCACAGTGGCTGCATTTGATGGGGCACAGTGGCTGCATTTGATGGGGCACAGTGGCTGCATTTGATGGGGCACAGTGGCTGCATTTGATGGGGCACAGTGGCTGCATTTGATGGAGCACAGTGGCTGCATTTGATGGAGCACAGTGGCTGCATTTGATGGGGCACAGTGGCTGCATTTGATGGGGCACAGTGCCTGCATTTGATGATTTTTTTTCAGTATTTTTCTGAATTTTTTGTTTGTTTGCAACCCCCTCAACCCCCCCAAAAAATGTGAGCACCACCTGCCAATGTATATAGGTATAGTAGCTGATATGCCCACCCTGAGCTGTTCTGATAACCAGGGAGTGGGGGGGGGGGGGCTTGTCCGCAGCCAGGGCTGCTGTTAGGGGGCTTACCACCAGGCCTCTTGTAAGGGAAAACAGCAGGACTAATCTCAGCAGCAGCATACAAGCCAAGTGTCCCAGGTACCATATGCATTACAATATACTCCCACCACACTGACCTAACTATCCTGCACCTCCTGCTGTACAATCTTAAACCACGATCCTTATTCATCATACACCCAGTGTCACATCTCGCAATTACCCTTGGCTTTGCCTCCCACAGATACTGTATAGTCCATTGGTTTGTCAGCCCTTCAATCTGCAGTGCCAGATTTTCCTTGATCCAGGCAAGCCACATCTCTGCTGAGAGCTGTAATTGGTTGCTAGGACCAGCAGCATGCTAGCAACCAGTCACACCATGGGTCCCCCCCCCCCCCTGCAGAGTGATTCTCCTTTTCAGCTACTGCCTTCTGCTTACTGACTACAGGGTTTTGTGGCAACTCACCTTTTTTTCCGCAGGTTAATGGCATTTTGCCATCTTGCCTGCGGCCATCATATCCCGTCCAGCAAGCAACACACCGTGTCAGCAGGACAGTTCCAAAATCAAATCAAAATTATTGGGGGGGGGGGGGGGGGGGGGTGACACCATGTTTTACTGCACCAGGTGACACCAACCCTAGTGACGCCACTGGTGAAAGGTATATATCCGGAATTCGCTGCACTTCCTTGACTCCTTTATTCAAACTTCATAGAGTCATAAAAACATCACAGACATTGCGAGAACAGCAAATGGTAAATGTGGTTCATGCAATAGACAGCACTTGCTCACAACTGTGCTGTTTGTCCCTATGGGCACTGTGGTCTATGCGCCTCTACACAACATGCATGCCCAAGATTCATGTACTTGTCTACAACAGGTACATGAATCTGTCACCCGCACTAACATTTGTCATATGGAGACACGTAGGAATTATAAAGAGTGTCTAAAGCAGGGGTCTCAAACTGGCGGCCCTCCAGCTGTTGCAAAACTACAAGTCCCATGAAGCATTGCAAGGCTGACAGTTACAAGCATGACTCCCACAGGCAAAGGCATGATGGGACTTGTAGTTTCGCAACAGGTGGAGGGGAGCCAGCTTGAGACCCCTGGTCTAAAGCCTCGTACACACGATCGGATTTTTCGCAGACAAAACCTCAGACTTTTGTCCGAAAGCATGTGCCTGGATTTTATGTTGCATACAAATGGTACACAATTGTCGGCCAACAAACACGAACATAGTGACGTACTAGACATACTACGAGCTGAAACAAAGAGAAAGTTCAATTGTCAGGCTTTTGGTAATTTTGTGTTAGTAGAAGTTTGGTAAATGTTGATTCTGAATGCCCATTCGTCAACCTGCCATGTTGCGGAATCGGAGGAGATAACATTTTATTTATTATTTGTCTTGGAGTTATTGCTTTGACCCAAGTCCAGTCCAGGAACAGGTCCTTTTCAGTTTGTTTCTGAATGCCCGTTCATCAACCTGCCATGTTGCGAAATTGGCGGAGATAACATTTTATTTATTATTTGCCTTGGAGTTATTGCTTTGACCCAAGTCCAGTCCAGGAACAGGAGGAGGATGAGTTCTTGGACCAAAAATTGGTTGCTTTATTAATCGTCTCCAATTATGTCATATGCCTTTTCTGCAGGAGCTCCAGAAGAATAATCCGGATGATTTTTGGAACTATCTCCGGATGACGGACCCCTGTTTTTACCAACTCTTGGTATTTTTGACCCCCTATATTAAGAAGCATTATACATGCATGAGGCTTTTATTTTATTTTTTGGTTTAATAATGATTTGGTATATTTTCTATATGTTTGGATGCACAGAATGCACTTTTTGGTTAAGTTCTATTGGCAGATAGAATGTCTAATTTTATTTGTTTTCTTTTTTTAATGCACAATAAAAAAAATTGTGGAGAAAAATACAATGTAAAAGTAACAAGGGCAGTGTTGCCAACCGTCAGTATTTTTACTGGCAGCCAGTAAAAAACGGGCATTTTTCTCCTGCCAGTAAATGCCAGTAAAAGGAAAAAGTTGCCAGTAAAAAATATGGCTGTGATGTTCGGCTCGGTCCAGAGCCGGCCGAGACCATCCGAGTCCCTGCTACAGTGTGTTCGGGGCAGCTCTGGTGGAGGCGGTGTCCAAGCGTGTTGTGTGATGTCATGGCTCAAGGGAGCCAAGCAGAGCAGCCAGAGCCTCGTGTGCGGGTCTGTAGGACAGGAGCAGGGTAGGTCGGGAGCGGGACTGTCAGTGCTGTTTAGACTGGAGTGGACTGAAGCGACCAAGAGTCAACTTCATGTGTGTGCCTTCCTATTCTAATTTCTTGCCCTCCTGAGTCCTGTCCCTGAGCTACTTACTTACTATATCGAAAATAAAATAAGAAGTATGTTTTTTGCCCTAATATCTACCTTAAATCACATCGCTAATCGCATATTGTACTTGTTTGTAGCCTAAATACTAAAATTTGCACTTAAAAACTGTAATTTTGTAACTTTTGGAAATGCCAGTAAAAACTTGGCTGTGCCAGGAAATTTTGGGTGTCGTGTCAGTAAATTTTAATCTGGAAGGTTGGCAACACTGAACAAGGGACACCAACATAGTTGTATCTTTGATCTTAAAAACTACGGGATAATGGTGTTGTGGTAACTTACACCAAAAAAAATAAAAAATAACAAGCATAATAATATTATTCTTAATATCACTAGAAAAAAAAAATGAAAATTTGTTTGCAATAACTCCATCAGTATCACCAGCAAAGCAGCTTCATTATTATCCCATCAAAGAAGATTTGAGATTTCATAATTTGGCACGTCACGGATGTTTATTCTCTATTACGAACGCTAGTTTACAAAACCGTCTGCTTCCAGCCCGTCTTTGCTTCCGAGCATGCGTGTTTGTACTTTTGTCCGACAGACTTGTGTACACACGCTTGGAAAATCAGACAACAGATATTTGTCCGCAGAAAATTTTAAAGCCTGCATTTGTCCGCGAAAAATCTGACAACAATTGTCTGTTGGAGCGTACAAGCGGTCGGATTTTCCGACAACAGCCTGTCATCACACAATTCCCATCGGAAAATCCGATCGTGTGTACGAGGCTTTAGAGACTCTTTATGAATTCTCCTGAATATGGTTTGAATGTGTTTTTTTTTTTTTAGCTCCCTCTACACTTGCTATACATTACACTGACTATCGGATTACACAGAGCAGTGGTCTCCAAATGTGGCCCTTTGCTTGCCTCTGTCCAGCATTTGGGGCACAATTTCATCCACAACTGACACTGATGATGAGGCACTATTCCTCCCACTGACACCAAGG
Source organism: Lithobates sylvaticus (assembly GCA_028564925.1). NCBI lineage: Eukaryota > Metazoa > Chordata > Amphibia > Anura > Ranidae > Lithobates > Lithobates sylvaticus. The sequence goes on along the minus strand of CM053027.1, from coordinate 183,755,749 downwards.
ATGAGTGCTATTCCTTTCACTGATAACAATAGGGCACTATTCCTTCCATTAAAACCAATATAGGAGCATTGTTTACCTCCACTGACGCTTGGGCATTTTCTACTCCTACTTGCCACAGTCCGACCCCCATAAAGTCAGTAAACTGGCCCTTTGTTTAGAAAGTTTGGAGACCCCTGACATAGAGGAATGAAAGCATTTGAAAGGTAGAATAAAAGGTCAGGCTGCATTTATAAACAGAAAATACAATAATTAAAAATAAAAAAAAAATATGATAAAATCAAGTTAAAGTGGTGTCATACGGTTAACTTCACACACGTATTCCAAAGAAGGTTTGAAGTGTAAAAGGTTTGCCTTAAAGCAGTCCAGAGGGGAAAAGAAAATTCTGTAAGATTATATCTTAAAGTGGTTGTAAACTTTAATCTTGTACTTGTACATATAGGTAATCCTATACTAAGAGCCGGTTCAAACTGAGGCAGCACGACTTGCAGCGTGACTGCCTCAGGCGACCTGCTCACGACAGCAGCGGCGACTTGCAAAACGACTTCTGTATAGAAGTCAATGCAAGTCGCCTCAAGCCAACCAGCATCTAACGTCAGCTTGTTCAACTTTGGCAAAAAAAAAAATTCTGGAAGCTGATTGGTTTCTATGCAAAGTAGTACAGGAACCTTTTTCTAAGTCGGAGCGACTTGAGTCGCTCCTATTAGAACGGTTCCATTGTACACAACGGAACGCGACTTGTCAGGCGGCTAAGTCTCCTGACAAGTCGCCCCAGTGTGAACCGATGTGTCTAGCTTGTATTCTTCCATACCTCACCATCTAGGCCTACGAGCAGTTTCCTTTTTTCTTAAAAAGTCGGGCAGATTTTCCTTAGCTACACAGGAATTCATTGTTTTATGTTTGGAGTATCTTTTAACACACAATTTTTTTATGTTTGACGGGGACTTTTACCTCCAGAAATGCAGGGCCTCTATGGGAGCCAAATTTTCACCCTCCCTAGCCAACCTATACATGGGATGGTGGGAGAGGTCCCGCATTTTTGGATCTGAAAGTCCCCGTCGAGCAGACACAGAGTTTTATTGTCGTTACATTGACGACCTCCTGTTTATCGTGTCTGACCCTCACATCACTTTGGACCAATGGTTAATTTACATGAATGACAACCAATTGAATCTAAAATTCACGGGACATCATGACTTTGTCACCATTGATTTTTTGGATGTGAGGCTCGCGGGAGATAACCATGAGATCGTGAGCAGCCTATACAGAAAACCCACAGCTGGGAATACTCTATTGTCTGCCAGTTCTAGCCATCCGTCACACACCATTAAAAGCATACCGGTAGGCCAATTTTTACGGCTTCGCCGTCTATGCACTAGACAGGATGTATATGTCCGGGAGGCTCGCCTAATGACAGAGAGGTTTCTAGCTAGAGGATATTCCAAGTCTATTTTCGATCGTGCTTTTCGTATTGCCAGTCAGGCATCCAGGGCGGAGCTTTTGGCTGACAAACCGGTTTCACGTAACAGTAAGGATAAATCTCAATCCATCCCTACTTTTTCTACCCCATATAGTTTGGAATTTCAAAAAATAGGTAGAATTGTAACTAAATACCTTCCAATTTTGTCCAATGACCCAATTTATTCTAAAATCCTCACTAAAGGCATACGTACGGTCTCTAGGAGAGCACCGTCCTTAGGCAGTCTTTTGTCCCCCAGCTACTTTTGCAGCAAAAATCCTCCTTCCCATTGGATGCATTTTAAGGGTACCTTTAGATGTGGAGGCAATACGTGTGTATACTGTCCCTTCATCAAGGGTGGCGACACCGTTACCTCCTCCTCTACAGGCAAAACCTTTAAAATTGGATCCTTTATTAATTGCAACACACGTTATCTTATTTATGTGATTACCTGTCTCATATGTTCAACTCAATATGTCGGCAGAACCATCCGTAGATTAAAGGACCGCTTATATGATCATCTTTATGACATTGACAAAGAACACGGTACTAATATAGCCCGACATTGGAATGAGTTTCATTCAGGTGACACATCTAGTTTACGCATTCAGGGCGTGGAAAAAATCATACAACCACCTAGAGGAGGGGACAAATTTGGGCTTTTGTGTAAGCAAGAGGTTAAATGGATCTTTCATTTAAACACTAGACAGCCTGCAGGAATGAACTTTGAGTGGGATGTTTCCCACTTTTATGAATAGTGCCAATTCTTTTGGGGTCCTTCTCTATATCTTTTTATGTAACACCTTTCCTTGCTTCCTATCTCTGCATTTCCTTCATTCATTGTTTATTTCCCGTTTTTTTTTTTTTTTTTTTTTTTTTATTTATTTATTTATTTATTTTTTTCTTTCCCTTCCACTACTATTCTCCCCTTTTTTTTTTTTTCTCTCCTTGTTGGCACTGACAATCACAATGACATTCTTCGCAATTAACACTTGTCATAAACATCCTTTTAGTAAAACTCCTTCCTTTAGTCGCATGTTGCATGTCGCATGACGGCTTTTCCGTTGATTCAATAGGTACTTCAACGGTTCGCCATGCGTTTATGTATCCCACCGAAGAGAGAGATTAATATATAAATGTTCAGTTATATGAGCTACATACATCTATGGACTACGATCTTGTGATCTTTTCTAAATTTATAGTATTTATAAGGCTCTACTGCTGTTCTATAGTCCAACTTTGACATCTATTTTCTTCATTTATTATTGGGCTTTACCTATTTTATATTATAGATGAAAGTCTACTTTGTAGACTTCTATATATTATATACCTTATTACACAGTATGTTTTACATCGGACTTTCTCTCTTTAGGTTTCATTCCAGCGCCATAAATACGGGGTTTCCATTTGCTTAGATTTTCTGCATTTTTTTGCACATTTTTTTTCATTTTTTGAATTTTTTGCATTTTTTTTTGCATTTTTTGCATTTTTTTTTGCATTTTTTTTTTTGCATTCTTTTGCATTTTTTAGACTCATGTGTCTCTAACAACACGGGAACTTCATACATACATATATTACCTGATCATATACACATATATATATTTTTTTGATCGCATATCGTTTTGCGATTCATATTGAATCACTGTATGTATGTCCCGTTCTTTTTATTGCACTTTTTGCATTTTGTGTCATATACACAGTTCATCCATATAGACTCGCAGGTTCTATTACACAGGTTTATTTGGGGTTTCAATTTAAGTAGGTTTACCATCTTATTTTGAATTATATTCAATTATTCAAAAAAACATTTAGACTCCTTCAGGGTACCTATACATATGTATGTTTATATATATATATATATTCCATGTGTGTATATATTCTTACATATATTTTTTACTTTTTACATGCTATGTTCCATATGCCACAGCACAGCCTGAATGTTTATATAGATCCTCTTCTACCGCCGTTCTAAATCCTATTGCGGTGACAGTTGTGGATTCCTTTTTTACACTCCTAATGCGATTTTGTGTTGTGATGCATTTTGGAACTTTGCTTTTTTTGGTTTTACTTCAAACATCTACGTGGGTTGTTCTTCATTGTATGCATTTTTCCTTTTTTTCATATTGGAAGTTTGTGTTGGTCTCTTTTGCATCATCTTTTACTCATTCCTATTTTGGATGTTACGTACATATTCTTCAGATTTTATTATGTTCTTCTTTTTTGAATTGTACAGATACCCTTGTTTTTGCAGTCTTTATTCAATGGACCACAATGCTGACACCTATGTTTTTGTACACATGCTTACTTTCTTTGTATGTATGTATTTTTTCTGTATTTTTGTATTAACCATACATTTATATACATTTTATTGGCATGTAATTTGTTGTTGGTCTTTACCCTGGCTGTTCTGACCCATACCCTCATTCCAATGTTTTTTTCTTTTGGGATTTGGGTGTGGGCTGCTTCAGCCAGGTGAGATCTTTTGAATGCAATCACCAGAACGATTAAGCTGTAGTGCCCTGATTGGCTTTTCAGTCAATGTCGGTCACCTGACTTTGGCTATATATATTTTGGTTTTTGCATTCTATCTTTAGCTATGACTAAGCGCCTTTGAGGCGTGAAACGCGTAAACTACTGTCGCTGTTTTGCTGTATCGCATGAGATGTCACTACTTTGGATTTTATCTTTTGCCTAATAAAGAAGTTTTTGCTGAAGTGCGGCCATCCAGATTTCTCTTTTTCCCCAGTGTGAACCGAGTCAAAAGCCTCATACACACGATCGGACCGTGGACCAACTTTCCTGTGGATTTTTGTCCAAAGGGCGTTGGCCCCAAGTTGGTATTGCATACACACGACAGGACTTTTTTCAGCCAACTTTCACCAAATCACTTGGTTTTTCTGCTCTTTACCGCCACCTTTGGTCAACTTCTGTATTGTTGTCTGATCTTTTGCATTGGTTCTGCATTGGTTTGTACAAAAGTCCGTTGGTTTTGTGTACACAAGGTCGGACTTTGGTCCATCGGACTTTTGTTGGCAGAAAGTTGGTCCGTTCGCACAGCCAACAAAAGTCTGATGAAACCTGGAAAAAGTTGGTCCGATGGAGCGTACACACGGTCGGATGTTGGTCCAAAACAGCTAATTTGCATGTTGGTTGTCAAAAAGTCTGATCGTGTGTATGGGCCTTAAGGCTTACCTATAGGTACTGTAAATATCTCCTAAATATGCACCGTTTAGGAGATATTTACTATATATGCACCTGGGCCTTTCCTTCAGAGTCCTGTGCCGTAAATGACGGCTCCCCCGCACATTGCGGCTCTGGCCAGTCAGACAGCCGGAGTCCACCGACCCGGAAGGAAGAGGAGTGAAGATGGCAGTGGCCTCCAGCGATGACATTGCATCGCTGGAATTCTTAGTTTTCAGGTAAGTTTCACATAATGTGCTAGCATACTAGCACATTATGGCTTTACCTTGCAGGTCTGCTAAAAAATAAGTCACACAGCGTTACAGTTACAAATACTTTAATTCTATCTTATTAATTCTATCTTAAAGAGTGTCTTAGGGACTCTTTACGAATTCCCCTGAATATGGTTTAAATGTGTCTTTTCTGAGCTCCCCCTACACTTGCTATACATTACACTGCAACCTATCTGAATTACATAGAGAAATAAAAGCATTTGAAAGGTAGAAGAAAAGGTTAGGCTGCATTTATAAACAGAAAATACACCTAAAAAAAAAAAAAAAACGATAAAAGTAAGTTAACGTGGTGTCATAGGGCTAACTTTAAAACACAAAAGTATAACAAGGAAGCTTTGAAGTGAAAAATGCTTACCTTAAAGCAGACCAAAAGGGGAAAAGCTAATTTTATATAATTATATTCTACTAACTTTGAAGCTAAACATGATAAACTACAGAAAGAACAAATATATGTTTTTTTTTTTGTTGTTGTCACTATTTTGAAAAAACTAACAAAAAACAAAACAAAACAAAACAAAAAACAAAGATGTAAACCAAAACCACAAATGTAATATATTGCATCATTAGATGTGGTGGCTGCATTAGATTTATTTCCCCCTCTGTTTTCACCTGGTGATCTGGCCAGTAACACATCTCCTGTATCAGCATGCCTCCACTCTGGATGAAGGAGCACAGGGGACACCTTTGGACAGCAGCAGTGTTAATCTAGGGGGAAGGGAGTATTAAATGGAGTAGCAGATTTAGATACACTAACAAATTAAAGCCAAGCTCCAGCTCACACTTTACAAGTAGTTACAGCAACAGTTTTTTTCCTTTTGAGGTAGAGGTTTAGTATTAATAAATAAAATCACTACTGCTAGAGTTAAATGGGTTGTCTTATCTCTGTAGCTGCTGATATATTATTCTTGGAGAGCTGGCTATTTTGAAAAATAACAGATTTACTGTCTGGATCATTAGATGAAAATAGAAAAAAGAAAGCTTAAAAAGAAAATGAATGCAGCCATCACATCTAAGGATTGATAAGCTGCAATATAATAAATGTTTGCTTTTGAGTTTTTTACTGCTTTAATTTAAAGTGGTACTTATGTGCCTAAGATTGAAGGGGACCTTCCAAATTCAGTTTTAATTAACAAATTAAACAATATAATTTGCTTGGTCATTGATTTGGCCAAAATTGTCAATGGGTTTGTAAACGTGTGAAAAGGCCCTAAAGGCAAGCTTCTTTGTCCCTCCTATTTTCAGTTACATGCCTGTCCGGAAATAATGGGATTTTTGTGGTTATGCACAATCCATCTTAACAAAGTTCCATGACATTTATGTTATATTTTGAATGCTACTAAAAATCTCATATAAAGAGCAAATAGTGTAAATCTTTAACATAATAGTAATTAGTGAAAAAAGTCCAATCTTAACCACTTCCCACCTGGCCACTGAACATAAACGGCCGGGTGGGCTATCTCTACTTCTGAGTGGATGTTCAGGAACGTTCCTCAGAAGCAGAGGGATTGCGCGCGCTCCCGTGCAGCGGCGCGATCCTGATGCGCTTGTGTCACCCCGGACACGGCGCATCTTAGATCGGCAGGAGGGCTCTGTGATTGGCCCTCCTGATCACATGATCATGGCCGTCATGTGATGTAAACAAACAGCCAGTTGCTAGGCGATCGGCTCTCCTCTCCTCACACGGAAGTGATTGCTGAGGAGAGGAGAGCGGATCTCTGCAGCCGGCTGGTGATCAGTGAGTATGAGCTGTTTTTTACAGCTTTTTACTCACTGATCACCAGTGTAGTGTCACCTCACAGTAAAACACACTAGTAAACACACAATAAACACACACATGTCCCCACATAGTAGTGATCCCCAAAACACATGTCCCCCACATATATAACAGTAAAATCACATGTCCCAATGAACATTTGCACACATATGTCCGTGATCACCTGCACACATCTGTACATGATCATTTGCGCACATATGTCCGTGATCACGCGAACCAAATAGTATACACTTAACGGGATTTTTTTTACCAAAAACATGTAGCAGAATACATTTTGGCTTAAATTCATGACAAAATTAGATTTTATTGGATTTCTTTTAAAATAGAATAAAGTTAATATAGTTTTTTTTCCAAATTTCCCCTCTTTTTTCGCTTATATCGCAAAAAAATAAAAAAACAGAGTCGTGAATAAATACCACCAAAAGAAAGCTCTATTTGTGTAAACAAAATTATAAAAATGTAATTTGGGTACAGCATTGCATGGCCACGCAATTCTTATTGAAAGTGCGAGAGCACTGAAAGCTAAAAATTGGTCTGGGAAGGAAGGGGGCGAAAGTGCACAGTATTGATGTGGTTAAAGTAGTCTTCAGTAAAATGAAAAATTAACAAAAGGAAAAACAGTAATTGTAAATTTTACCTCTGTGAAAATCCACTTCCAGATACAGTGTATACTCTTTTCTCCAAGACCAATCAAAGCACCACTGTGCAACAACACCTTCCATGATTGCGTGCCAGAACAACGCACCAGAACTATATGACTATATATAAGCGTAATCAACTCTATAGCCTCATACACACGATCAGATTGTTGGCCAACAAAACCGTGGACTTTTGTCTGAAGGGCCAAACTTGTCTTGCATACACACGGCCACACAATTGTTGGCCAACAATTACGAATGTACTGAGTACTACATGTTTTTTCAGCTCTTTAGCGCCACCCTTTGGGCTCCTTCTGCTAATTTTGTGTTAGTAGAAGTTTGGTGAGTGTTGATTCGCGTTTTTCTTTTCGCGCTTTTCATTTCACGCTTTTCATTTTATGCTTTTCAGTTTGTTTCTGAACGGCCATTCATCAGCCAGACATGTTGCGGAATCGGAGGAGATAACGTGTTATTTATTAGTGGCCTTGGAGTTATTGCTTTGACATAATTTTTTTGGTTGAATAATGATTTGATTTGGTATATTTTCTATATGTTTGGATGCATAGAATGCACTTTTTGGTTAAGTTCTATTGGCAGATAGCATGTCTATTTTATTTGTTTTCTTTTTTTTTTGTCAATAAAGTTTTTATTGTGAAAATAACAGCTTACAGAAAATTTCAAGTGGTCAGGAGAATAAACACTTAGTACATTTAGCAAGTATATACATAAATTTGTAGAACATAGAAGAAGGATAAAACAAATAATGATAAGAGTACAATCTTAGGCAGTCATAAAGTAACCATTTTCTAGTACCGACTTGGCCATTTAACCTAGTGAGGTAAGTCAGCATGATCTTTTCCATGAAGCCTGAGGCAGTGCATCGGGCTTTATCTGGGGAAGCCTGAGATGAAAGGGTAGGAGCTGGGGGGGGTGAACAAAAAATAAAAGATGGTGAGAGAGAACCTGTTCGTGAGAGCCTAGTGAGCGTTGTGCTATCACAGTGATTTGTTTTCTTTTTTTAATGCACAATAAAAGAAATGTGGAGAATAATACTTGGCTATGTGTTTTACTTCAAATGACAGTTTGGGAGTAGGCAGTTACATTTAAAAAAATACAATGTAAAATTGACAAGCGACAACAACAAAGTTGTATCTTTGATCTTAAAAACTACATGATAATGGTGTCGTGTAACTTGCTCAAATAATTAAAAAAAAATCATAATAATATTATTTTTATTATCACTAGAAAAAAAAAGTTTTTGAAAATTTGTTTGCAATAACTTCATCAGTATCACCAGCAAAACAACTTCATTATTATCCCATTAAAGAAGAAGAGAATTGTGCGCTGCATTTCAGGATTTCATAATTTGCCACATCACGAATGTTAATTCTCCATTACGAACACTCGGAAAATCCGACAACACACATTTGTTGGCTGAAAATTTGAAGACATGCTTCATTTTTTTTAATAGAATGGGGAAGGGTTAGACCCTCGGTTATGTTTTAATTGCTGTCTGTGTCCCCACTGGGGAGATTCTACCCCTATATTTGTACTGGTCACCATTATCACCGAGAAACAAAGTGAGGGGAAATCCAAAGTCTTAAGCCTCGTACACACGATGCAATTGTTGGCCAACCGAGTGTCTGATTGTTGTCAAAAGGGCGTGTGCCAGGATCTTGTCTTGCATACTAATGGTAGACAATTGTCGTGCAACAAACACGAACGTAGTGACGTACCACAAGGAATTTCAGCTCTTGAGTGCCACCCTTTGGGCCACTTTTGCTAATTTCGTGTTTGGTGAGCATTGATTCCGAGCATGCGTGTTTGTACTTTCGACTTTTGTGTGACGGACTTGTGTACTGACCATCAGAAAATCTGACAACCAACCGTTGTCCGCCGAATATTTACTAGCATGTCATCTAACATTTGTTGGCAGAAAGTTGGACAACAATTGTCGAAAGGAGCATACTAAAGGTAAGATTTTAGGCCAACAGTCTGTGAAAAGACAATCCCCTGCCAACAGTCACATTGTGTGTACGAGGCTTTAGGACTGTCAACAGAGCAAAGGGTATAGGGAAAGCTTCTGAAGGCAATACATTGCCCTAACAGTGAACGACTCTTATATGCTTCCTTTTGGTCTGGTAAATACACAATTGAAAGCTCCTTAATATATCAATAATGCTCATCAACAGATACAGTAAAGTAAAAAAAAATCTTTGAAAATAATGCAGCAACCACATGTAAGGACTGGTAAACTTCAATATATAAAATTTTTGTCCGTGGGTTTAGATACACTTTAACATATCATTAAACAAAAGCCTGCTTTTCCATAAGGCTATGTACACACAATAGGATTTTCCGACAACAAAACCGTGAATTTTTTTCGAAGGATGTTGGCTCAAACACGGTCACACAAATAAAATTCCGAACATCAAGAACGCAGTGATGCATACAACACATACGACGAGCTGAGAAAAATTAAGTTCAATAGCCAGTGCGGCTTTTCTGCTTGATTCCGAGCATGCGTGGACTATTGTGTGTTGGAATTGTGTACACACGCTCGAAATTTAAGAACCTGCCCTCAAACATTTGTCGGCATAAATTCCAACAACAAATGTTCTATGGAGCATACACATGGTCCGACTTTCCGACAACAAGCTCACATCCAACATTTGTTGTTGGAAAAACCTCTCATGTGTACAGGGCATAAGACTGATCTAAACACAACTGCCACAAAAGTAAATATACAAAAAGAGACATACAAGAAAGCATACAGAGCCAATAATTTTATAAGATACATCCTTTGTGGATCCATGTCATGGTATGTTATATTATTTCCATTATTTTTCTCATAAATAGACGTGTGCTTACGTAGTAGAAAATAGCTGGACTAGGTCTATACATAGTATTGAGCGTACCTATGTGCGTCAGATTTCAACAATTACATTGGTGAAAAAAGTGGACACACCTTAACAATGTGTGCAAGACCATTGAATGTAAGTATTTGTTGTGTAACTGGAAAATCCAGTGAAACAATTTATAAATACATCAATAATTTGACCTGTTTTGTTTTGCTGCAGGCACGAATGCAAATCATTTTCTATGAAATCAGTTCATTACATAAAGCTCCTTCACAATGTAGTACATTCAATCCAGAAAACCCTTCCTGGATCTACAGTATGTTGTTTTTTTTTCTAGGTCACTTCCTTGCCCTTACACTATGCTTGTTCTATCACTTTCTCTCTTTTCATTTTTAATCTCACATACTTTTAGATATACATACTTTTTTTCCAGTTATTAAAGCTGATTAGGCTGTTTTAGAATTTAGTGCTTGTCTGTATGGACTGAAAGGGATTTTATTTGAAAAAAACAAATAGCCACTTATTTGCTATATACATATTGCAGATTTGTTTTGCATTTAGGACCCATAAGGTAAAAAAAAATTGATTAAAATAACAAAGAGAAGTGCTCACATTTGGGATTATGAAGGAAACAAAATATCTTAACCACTTCAGCCCTGGACCATTTGGCTGGTCAAAGACCAGTGGACTTTCTACAATTTGACAATGTGTTGCTTTAACTGGTAATTGCGCAGTCATGCAATGTTGTACCCAAACATATTTACGTCCTTTTTTCCCCCACAAATAGAGCTTTCTTTTGATGGTATTTGATTGTCACTGCGATTTTTATCTTTTGCAATATAAACGTAAAAAGACAGAACATTTTGAAAAAAAATTATATTTTCTACTTTTTGTTATAAGAAAAATCCAATAAACTTAATTTTAGTCATACATTTAGGCCAAAATGTATTCAGCCACATGTCTTTGGTAAAAAAAATATCAATAAGCGTATATTTATTGGTTTGTGCAAAAGTTATAGTGTCTACAAACTAGGGTACATGTTCTGGAATTTACACAGATTTTAGTTTATGACTGCCTATCTCATTTTTTCAGGGGCTAAAATGGCAGGGCATTACAACCCCCCCCCCCCCCCCCAAATGACCTCATTTTGGAATTTTTTTTTTTTGTCCCAAGTGATTGAATAATGACAAAAAAATAATAATAATAATTTGTTTACAAAAAGATGTCACTAAATTATATATTGCTCACACATGCCATGATTATATGTGGAATTGCACCCCAAAATACATTTTGCTGCTTCTCCTGAGTACGGGGATACCACATGTGTGGGACTTTTTGGGAGCCTAGCCGCGTACGGGGCCCCGAAATCCAAGCACCGCCTTCAGGATTTCGAAGGGCGTAGATTTAGATTTTTGATTTCACTCCTCACTACCTATCACAGTTTCGAAGGCCATAAAATGCCCAGATAGCACAAAATCCCCCCCCCCCAAATGACCCCATTTTGGAAAGTAGACATCCCGAACATGTTGAGTCCATGGAATATTTTATATTTTGCCACAAGTTGCGGGAAAATTACAAACTTTTTTTTTTTTTTTTTTTACAGAAAGTTGTCACTAAATGATATATTGCTCACACATGCCATGGGCATATGTGGAATTGCACCCCAAAATACATTCTGCTGCTTCTCCTGAGTATGGGCATACCATATGTGTGGGACTTTTTGGGAGCCTAGCCGCGTACAGGGCCCCGAAAACCAAGGACCACCTTTCTGGTTTCTAAGGGCATACATTTTTGATTTCACTCCTCACTACCTATCACAGTTTTTTCACTGTTTTTTCAGTGTCATTTTTATTCCTATTACAAGGAATGTAAACACCCCTTGTAATAGAATAAAGCATGACAGGGCCTCTTAAATATGAGATCTGGGGTCAAAAAGACCTCGGATCTCATATTTACACTAAAATGCAATAATAAAAAAAAAATAAAAAATTGTCATTTGAAAAAAATAAAAATAATAAAATGTCCCTTTTAAGACCTATGGGCGGAAGTGACGATTTGAAGTCGCTTCTGCCCTGCAATGACTTGGAGACGGGCGGGGGCCATCTTCCCCTCAATCGTCTCCATGTCGTTAAAAAAAAAAAATAACCTGGCTCCTAACTTTTTTAGCTGGCTCCTAGATTCCAAGCAAATTTGTCGAGCCCTGATATAATGTATAGTGCTACTCCCAGAGGAGCCACTAAATTGTTTTGTAAAATCTTTGCACACCTGAAGACGACGCACCTCACCCACCCAGCACTTGTTGACATCTTGAAGTATTTCAAATAATTGATTAGGCCAAGTGTAGCCTAAAAGAAGAAAGGATTAGCAAATGTACTTATACAAACAATACAATTACTATGAGAGATATGTTAGATGCCTGCAGTATTCTGACTCACAGTAATTAACAGGACTGAACTGCATTTACCTAGCAATAGTTTATAAAGACAGTTCTATCTTGTTATAACAGTCCCAGTTTTATCCCACTGGCCAGTGATTGATGAAAAAAACTGTTGGCCGGTGTTCTATCACCAAGTGTCCGGCTGTCACTAGGTGTCCGAAGTGTACTGCGCATGAAGATGTTCGGAAATTGTCGGAAGATGAACGGCGCCTGCGCCGTGAGTCGAGGAGAAGCCCCCACCATCCAAGCGGACATAGGGTTAGTCAAACTTAGAAGGCCGCTCGCCACGCTTCGGGCACGGCCTCGCTGCGCTCGGCTCTTTTATATTCTAACTCTATGTCCACTTGGATGGTGGGGCTTGAAAGTGGAGTCACGGCGCAGGCGCCGTTCATCCTCGGCAATTTTCGGAATCAGGTTGTCCTGTGTACGGCGCATGCGCAGTACACCTCGGACACTTCGTGATGGGGGACTGGTAATGATACAACACCGGCAAAGTTGAGGCCCTGAAGAAAGTACAACAATTCCCAACAGACAACAAATGAACTTGTACAATGTTAGCCTCTTACCAGACTGGTCTAAACACAAAACACAAAGTAAATATACAAAAAGAGACATGCAAGAAAGCATACAGAGACAATAATTTTATAAGATACATCCTTTGTGGATCCATGTCATGGTATGTTATATTATGTCCATTAGTTTTCTCATAAATAGATGTGTGCTTACGTAGTAGAAAATAACTGGAGTACTTGTCTTTTACTTTACCTTCTTAAGGTCTATACATAGTAGTGAGCGTACCTATGTGCGTCAGATCTCAACAATTACATTGGCGAAAAAAATGGACACACATATATACAGGGGAGGGCTGGCAGCCTTAGGCCTGGGGGGAAATCAAGTCAAGTGGCCCATTGAACCACCGAATCAGCTCACCATCTATGCCCAGCTGGTTTTTCAATGCAGCCTCACCAGTGCCCCTCAATGCAGCCTGATCAGTGCCCATCAATGTCGCCTCATCAGTGCCACCTCATCAGTGCCCATCAATGCAGCCTCACCAGTGTCCATAAATGCAGTCTTACCAGTGCCCATCCAATGCAGCCTGATCACAGGGTAAATGGGGTGTATGGGGGGATGGGATGTGGGGGTCAGCTGGGGGTGTCAGTGTTTCTTACCTGGCAGCTCAGGTTGCACGCCACGGCCAGCGCAAGCCAGCACCCAGCCCCAAAGCCCCAGCCAGTCACGGGCACCCTGCCTACAAGACTCTGGTCTCTGGGCATTGTAGTTTCCCCTGCGCTGCTTGGGAGCTTGAGTGTGGACTACATCTCCCGGAATGCAACAGTGGCCGACTGCTGCAGCCGTAAAAATAGCAGTGGGCAGCGGGCGCCGGCCGTTTTCAACGTAAGTTAGGGCAGCCTGGGGGGCAATTGCCACTCTGCCCCCCAGCCCAGCCCTCCCCTGCATATATACATTGCAGATTAGGTTGCATTTAGGACCCATAAGGTAAAAAAATGGTTAAATAAGAAAGAGAAGTGGTCACATTTGGGGTTATGAAGCAAACTGAATATTCAATCTTAATTGTATAGTGCTACTCCCAGAGGAGCCACTAAATTGTTTTGTGATTTCTCTGCACACCTGAAGATGACACACCTCACCCACCCAGCACTTATCGACATCTTGAGGTATTTCAAAGAATTTATTAGGCCAAGTGTAGCCTAAAAGAAGAAAGGATTAGCAAATGTACTTATACAAACAATCAATACAATTATGATAAGAGATATCTTGTGATAACAGTCCCAGTTTTTTTCTTATTTTTTATTTATACAAAAAAGGAAACAGTAATAACATTATTACATCACATTCCAACTAATACATACATAAATCGTTTCTTGTGACCTTATTTTGTTATTTTAGGGCGGGGTTAATATTCCTTAAATTATACAACTATATATATCTATTTACCCCTGCCCATGTATTCTTATTCCTCCCTTTTTGTTTTATTTTTTACCTAGTAATCAAAAAAAAACTCCACCCAACCCCCCCCCCCTCCTCTTATTATCCCTCCCTATGGGGGCCAGGCGACTTCCTCGTTCTTATATAATTCTTAGGCGGGCAGGCCTCCCTCCCCAGTTATGTTCTCCAGCAATCTCTTCCCCTCTTCTGAATATATGTATGTGTCCCACTCTGCCCATATTTTAGTATACTGCTCTTTTCTATTTTGAGTCGAGAGCACCAGGTCCTCCATAACCCCAACATTTCTAACCCTATTAAGCCACAATGCAATCAGTGGCGGCTTCGGGTCTTTCCAGCACAGAGTAACACAGGCTTTAGCAGCATTTACTAAATGGCATAGAACAGAATTTCTATATGTCTGTACAGGGATTTGTGAGCAATGGAGCAGGAAAAAGGCGGGGTCGCCTGGCACTGAGAAGGCTGTAAATTTGTAGGCAATTCTTTGTACCTCCATTCAATATTGTGTGATGTTAGAGCAGGACCAGAATATATGGACTAGAGTCCCTTGTTCCTTATTACATCGTCAACAGCGATCTGAGGCCTCTGGGAAGAACTTACTAAGTCTATACCATCTCATCAGTAATTTGTAATTAGACTCCTGGGTCTGCATACAAATCGATGTGTTCACTGACAGATATATTATTTTCTGTCGTTGAACCGGCGTAAAGATCTTATTAAGGTCTCTTTCCCACTTTCCAATTCCGAGCATCTCAAAGTCCTCTGAGGGTGTAATTAGCAACGCGTATACCCTCAAAATCGTCCAGGGGAGAGGTTCTTTCTCCTCACATTATAGTTCAAATGTGTTCAATTGTCATCGATAGTTTATCGCTGATCGTCCGCATATGCTGAGACTTTATGATTATGATCCCCTGTTTGAAGCCCCTGAATATCAGAGTTTAGCCACATTTTGTTCAGTAGGGGTTCTAACAAAAGCGCGAACAACAGAGGAGAAAGAGGACACCCCTGACGCGTGCCATTTGAGATCTTGATAAGTTCCTAGAATACTCCGTTTACTTTAACCAAAGCCTGTGGGGAAGCATATACCCCGGCAATTCATCGAAGCATATGTTCACCTATTCCCAAATGCCTTAAGACGTCAAACATAAACTGCCAATTAACTCTGTCAAACGCTCTTTCTGCATCTGTGCTAAGTATTGTCCCTCGCTTCACACAAGGGAATAAACCCTACTTGGTCTAAATGTACCAGCTGAAAAAGCTGCGGTTGAAGGCAAGTAATTTGGTAAAGAGCTTTAGATGTACATTAAGTAATGAGATTGGCCGGTAACTGCCGCATTCCGACAGATCCTTTCCTTCCTTCAGGATTACTGAAATATGTGCACTGCAGACAATCCATAGATGCAGTGGCGTCACTAGGGTTGGTGTCACCTGGTGCAGTAAAACATGGTGTCACCCCCCCCCCCCCAATAATTTTGATTTGATTTTGGAACTGTCCTGCTGACACGGTGTGTTGCTTGCTGGACGGGATATGATGGCCGCAGGCAAGATGGCAAAATGCCATTAACCTGCGGAAAAAAAGGTGAGTTGCCACAAAACCCTGTAGTCAGTAAGCAGAAGGCAGTAGCTGAAAAGGAGAATCACTCTGCAGGGGGGGGGGGGGGGACCCATGGTGTGACTGGTTGCTAGCATGCTGCTGGTCCTAGCAACCAATTACAGCTCTCAGCAGAGATGTGGCTTGCCTGGATCAAGGAAAATCTGGCACTGCAGATTGAAGGGCTGACAAACCAATGGACTATACAGTATCTGTGGGAGGCAAAGCCAAGGGTAATTGCGAGATGTGACACTGGGTGTATGATGAATAAGGATCGTGGTTTAAGATTGTACAGCAGGAGGTGCAGGATAGTTAGGTCAGTGTGGTGGGAGTATATTGTAATGCATATGGTACCTGGGACACTTGGCTTGTATGCTGCTGCTGAGATTAGTCCTGCTGTTTTCCCTTACAAGAGGCCTGGTGGTAAGCCCCCTAACAGCAGCCCTGGCTGCGGACAAGCCCCCCCCCCCCCCACTCCCTGGTTATCAGAACAGCTCAGGGTGGGCATATCAGCTACTATACCTATATACATTGGCAGGTGGTGCTCACATTTTTTTGGGGGGGTTGAGGGGGTTGCAAAAAAACAAAAAATTCAGAAAAATACTGAAAAAAAATCATCAAATGCAGGCACTGTGCCCCATCAAATGCAGCCACTGTGCCCCATCAAATGCAGCCACTGTGCTCCATCAAATGCAGCCACTGTGCTCCATCAAATGCAGCCACTGTGCCCCATCAAATGCAGCCACTGTGCCCCATCAAATGCAGCCACTGTGCCCCATCAAATGCAGCCACTGTGCCCCATCAAATGCAGCCACTGTGCCCCATCAAATGCAGCCACTTGTGCCCCATCAAATGCAGCCACTGTGCTCCATCAAATGCAGCCACTTGTGCCCCATCAAATGCAGCCACTGTGCTCCATCAAATGCAGCCACTGTGCCCCATCAAATGCAGCCACTGTGCCTGTCAAATGGCACCACTGTGCCCATCATATGCAGTAACTTGTGTCCCATCAAATGCAGCTACTTGTGTCAGTCAAATACAGCCACTGTGCCCACAAATGCAGCCACTGTGCCCTATCATATGCAGCCACTTTGTCCCATCAAATGTCGCCACTTTGCCCCCCCCCTTATCAATCCAGCTCAGGGCACAGGGTGCCAGACACAAGAACTCCTTCTTATCACACCAGCTCTGGGTGGCTCAGGTGCAGGGCCGGACTGGGAATAAAATTCAGCCCTGGAAAAAATTTCATACCAGCCCCACAGCGTTATTATACCAGCGCAACAGCATAACGTCATTATTTTCTGGTTCATGAAAGGGAAAACCATACATTTTAAAGCACATTTGAGTGTATTGTATACAGCAAAGACAGATATGAAATCACATAGGGCTATATATATATATATATATATATATATATATATATATACACACGGTGGGGGGTGGAGAGCACTGGGGTGGGGGCTGGAGACTGATGGGGAGAGCTGGAGAGCACCGGGGGCAGAAAGAACAGGGGTGGGGAGCATGGGGGGGTGAAGAGCACTGTGAGGGGTGGAGAGCACTGGGGTGGGGGGCGGGAGACTGATGGGGAGAGCTGGAGAGCACCAGGGGCAGAAAGAACAGGGGTGGGGAGCACGGGGGGGGGGGCTGGACAGCACTGTGGGGGGTGGGAAGCACTGGGACAGGAGCTGGAGACTGATGGGGAGAGCTGGAGAGCACCGGGGGCAGAAAGAACGGGTGGGGAGCACGGGGGGGCTGAAAAGCACTGTGGGGGGGCTGGAGAGCACCGGGGGCAGAAAGAACAGGGGTGGGGAGCACGGGGGGCTGGGGAGCATGGGGGGCTGAAGAGCACTGTGGGGGGTGAAGAGCACTGGGGTGGGGGCTGGAGACTGATGGGGAGAGCTGGCGAGCACCGGGGGCAGAAAGAACAGGGGTGGGGAGCACGGGGGGCTGGACAGTACTGTGGGGGTGGGGAGCATGGGGGGCTGGAGAGCACTGTGGGGGGTGGGGAGCACGGGGGGGCGAGCTGGAGAGCACCGGGGGCAGAAAGAACAGGGGTGGGGAGCACGGGGGCTGGACAGCACTGTGGGGGTTGGGAGCACAGGGGGGGGCTGGAGAGCACTGTGGGGGTGGGGAGCATGGGGGGGGGGGGGCTGGACAGCACTGTGGGGGTGGGGAGCACGGGGGGCTGGAGAGCACTGTGGGGGTGGGGAGCACGGGGGGGGCTGGACAGCACTGGGGGGAGCACAAGGAGAACTGGAGGGGGGCTGGAGAGTCTGGTGGGGGAGGAGAGCACTGGGGGGGGGCGTAAAATAATTTGGATAGGGGGATCAGCAGGGGGGGGTGGCATATAGAGGAAATGAGCTTTCTATATTCCTCCATGCAGCCGCTGAATGCTTGATTCTCCTCCTCTCCCTCCTCCAAGCATTCAGCGGCTGCATGGAGGAATATAGAAAGCTCATTTCCTCTCTACGCCACCCCCCTGCTGATCCCCCCTATCCAGGCACACAGTCAGTTAGGGCTGTACTCACAGGCATCTCTCCTCCTGTGATCTCGGAGCTGGCCGGGTCTGTGTTCTGCGGCCGCGCACCGCGCTGTAACACGGTCCCGCCCCCCTAGACCGGCTCGTGTGATAGGTGGAACGCTGATTCTATTTACTATCACACGAGCCGGTCTATGGGGGTGGGACCGTGTTACAGCGCGGTGCGCGGCCGCAGAACACAGACCCGGCCAGCTCCGTGATCACAGGAGCAGGAGAGAGGGGACTCAGGGGAGCACTGCAGCCACAAAACGGCCCCAGGGCAGGCAGCAACAGCTCACCTCGGACACCCCCATCACAAGCCGACCCCCCCCCCCCGTCACTACACTAGCTCTGGGCCAGGGCGAGCGTATCTGGTACACGTTACAACCGGGCAGCAGCTGGAGGGAACACACGCAGCCGCGCCGCCTAGGTGGAGAAACAAAGTGAAAGGCTCAGCAGCGCAGTAGTGAGAGGGGAGGACCCGGAGGAAACAGAGCCAAGCGCAACTGTGGTGCACGCGGGAAGTGTTCCGGCTGGAAAAAAATGCATAAGGGAGCCAGGGCTTTCCCCCCTAAGGGATGGTGTCACCCCTCTGGCGGGTGTCACCCGGGTGCGGGCCGCACCCCCCGCACCGCCCTAGTGACGCCACTGCATAGATGGGTATTGCAAAGTAGTCTCCTTAAAGATAGCTGCTGAATACTCAGTTTAACCAGAGCCGATCCGCCCTATACACTAACTACGCTAGCAGCGTAGGGCCCTGCGGTCCTGGGGGGCCCCCGAGGGTGGATCGGCTCTGCTCCCTGACAGCAGCTGAAGAGGAGAAGTGAAGAGGAGATCTCCTAGCCCCCCAACCCCCTCCCCCCGCTTCTCAGCCAGCAGCTGAAGAGAGGATAAAGGAAGAAGGGAAGAAGAGAGCGCACATTACTGCTAGTACGCCCTCCCCCCGCTTCTCAGCATTAACCATTCCTGCGGAGGCAGAGCCTAATGTCTGCTGCAGGATTAGCTGGGGACTGTGATTGGGCAGGACAGGGCCAGGGGGAGTGGCCAGCTCGTCAACACAGACACAAACAACAGGTCGGAGAATGCAGCATGGAGGGTAAGTCACAAATATGTACAGGGGGTCCCCGAGTTATGAACTCGTTAGGGACTGGCCCCGTGTACGGAAGTCGGAAATGTTCGTAAGTCGGCGCGCATGCGCAGACCGACAAATACGGAGATTTCCGGACATTTCCGATGTTCCGTCTGTTGCCGTTCTGCGCATGCGCGGCAAATTACGGACATTTCCGGCATTTTTCGACGCTCCGTATGGCCGCGCATGCGCAGAACGGCCGAAAGACGCCGAAAACCACTGAAAAATGGCGGAGGGTCCCTGCAGCACCCCGTTCGTAAGTAGGGGTTGTTCGTAGGTCGGGTGTTCGTAAGTCGGGGACCCCCTGTAATGTGTACTGCTGACTGTGCCCCCTGTGCTGCCTGTACATTTTAGTGGGACTTTATCTCCTTCTTGGATGGGACACCCTAAGACCCCTTTCACACTGCGCTGCTTTACTGTCATTTTAGTGGCGCTATTTAGCTGCTAGCAGGGCGGTTTTAACCCCCCGCTAGCAGCTGAAAAGGGGTTAAATCCTCCTACAAAGCGCTGCCCCATTGATTTCAATGAGGAGGAGCATTGGAGGAGCAGGCTTTCACACTGGAGTGAATGGAGCCACTTTTTTCAGGCGCTATTTTTAAAAAAAAAAAGGGGTCTTAGGCTGACTAGCTGCCTATAATTGATTTGCATTGTGAAAATGGATGACTCTGGGTGCAAATGAGTTACATTTTGGAGAGCCTCCTCACTATGTAACTCTCATCCCCATCCACAGTCATCCTCATCTATTTTCACAATGCAACTCAATCATCTTCATCCACACCCAGCATCTACTCCATCCCTCCAGTCTCCACAACGCACGCATCACCACCCACGTCGAGCACCATCCATCCCTCCAGTCTCCACAACGCATGCTTTCCCACCCACGCCGAGCACCATCCATCACTCCAGTCTCCACAAAACACGCATCCCTACCCATGCGGGGCACCATCCATCCCTCCAGTCTCCTCAACGCTCGCATCCCCACCCACGCTGAGGACCATCCATCCCTCCAGTCTCCACAATGCACGCATCCCCATGCAGTCCTGCTAGCAGCATCTTTGGAGTGGTGAAGGAGTGATGTGTATACCGCTCCTCCACTGCTCCTGCCCATTGCAATGAACGGGGCAGCGCTGCAGCAGCGCTTTGCGGGGGATTTAACCCTTTCTCGGCCGCTAGCGGGGGGTAAAAGCACCCGCTATTGGCCGAATAGCGCATCGAATTTGACAGTAAAGCGCCGCTAAAAATAGCAGCGATTTACCACCTGATGTAAGGGGGACCTCTGTGCAGACTGATGTAAGGGGGACCTCTGTGCGGACTCTGATGTTAACGGTGTATGGGGGACCTCTGTGCGGACTCTGATGTAAGGGGGACCTCTGTGCGGACTCTGATGTAAGGGGGACCTCTGTGCGGACTCTGATGTAAGGGGGACCTCTGTGCGGACTCTGATGTAAGGGGAACCTCTGTGCGGACTCTGATGTAAGGGGGACCTCTGTGCAGACTCTGATGTAAGGGGGAACCTGAAGCACTGAAGTGTCAGGTGTGACTGTGTGGCAATGGCAAATGGTTTACATAGCTCACGGCATCATGGGTCAGGTAGAGGGCCCCTTAGCAGAATTTTGCTTAGGGCCCCAGGGAGGTCAGGATCAGCACTGAGTTTAACCCTGTTCACGGATAATACGGCAGCAACAAAAGTTCTGCAGTAGTTCAGGTTACAATTGATCATACTTGTGCAGACTTATGCGATCTTGTTTTCTTATGTCTTTTATGATCTCCTTGACAGGTAAAAAATATCTGCAAGCATTATGTTTACGCATTACTGCATGCACTTTTCATATTTGAAACAATTCCAATCACACTAAATAGCACATAAAATATAAAGTATAATAGTTTATTCATTTCCAGTCTTATTATCTAACAGGATTACCGGTAGTTAAAGTGGGGTGCCCCCTAAAAATTTTTTTTTAAAAGTCAGCAGCTACAAATACTGCAGCTGCTGACTTTTAATAATTGGACACTTACCTGTTCCAGGGTCCAGTAATGCGGGGGAACGAAGCCCCCCCTCGTTCCTCGCTCCGCTCGCGGCGCCGGCATTCTTACTGTGGGCACCCGGATGTGGCTTTACAGCCGGGTACCCACTGCGCATGCGCGAGTGGCACCGCACGCCGTGGTACGACGCTCAGTCATCTGGGACATGTGACAGGTCCCAGATGACTGTGCGGCGCCGAGGGGAAGTGATGTCAGTGCCCAGGCACTGAAGGTGGCAGGCTACGAGGGACCCCCTAGCAACAGGCATTTAGAGGTGAGTAAAAAAATTTTTTTCCCAATTATTTATTTATTTATGATTTTTAAGCAATTTTATATTTTTGGTGGCAACACCACTTGTGCGTATGTGCACGCCCCCTTGACCACGTGCACAAAATCACGCACAGGTGCGTGATTTTGCGCAACCCGGGGCGCCCTGCCGCCGTAAATGTATGTGGGGTGGTATGGAAGTGGTTAAAGTGGTATTAAAGGTTTAGCTTTTTAAAAGAAAAAAACCCCAACAAAAACATGTCATACTTACCTACTCCTGGCTCCTCCCCCATGACAAGTGCTCCCAATAGCAAGCTGTGGGGACACTGGTGCGTGATCACTCCCGAGCCCTGCTCTGTGTGTCCAAAAGGCTCCCCCTGCTGTCTTTGCCACGGAGGAGAGGGAGAAAATATGCACCGTCACTGTACTAATGACACTGGCTGGGAAGGGGTTAACATTAGGGGCAATTAAAGGGTTAAATGTATTCCTAGCCAGTGCTTGTGTACTGTGAGGTAGGTGATTTTACTAAGGGAAGGCAAAGATCTGTGCTCCTGCTTTGAACACGGGATCAATGCCTTCCCTCCTCACAGAATGGCAATCTGCCTTGTTTACATAGGCAGATTGCTGCTTTGCCTGTGTGCTGAACAATCGTCAGGTGCCGCTGGGCTCCCACTGTGTGTGCTCACAGCAGAAGCAGGTAACCGGGGGCATGTGTGTGTGCCCCAGACCCGGATGTGTCACACCATGTACTAGGTACGTTATCTGGTACAGAGAGAGGGGCTGCCCTGCCGCAGTATATGTACTATGGGTGGTCCGCAAGTGGATATAGAAGCGGTATTTCTACCACTTCTATATATGACAGCTTCCCGCTGTCAGTGGTTTCTAAGAAAATTGCTAGAATCATTTTTTTGTCCTACAGGAAAAGTGGCATTTACAATGAAAAAAATTATACAATTTAAACTGCTGGCAAGTTATATTCCATTGCCAGCTTCCCCAGATTATTTACACCCTGGTGAAAGTACTGGATTGACACAGGACCCACCCATTATTGTGCCCTTCTATGGTACTAAATGAAAATAAAGCTTTTTTATTATTATAAAAACGTGTTTTAATCTTATGTATTACATGTAGATTTCAGAATGCAAGCAGCAATTAAAGGCTACATATTTCTACTGAAGAAAATCCCCCATTTTCCCCATAAATGACCCCTCCTTCATTCTTTCATTTAAAGAAGTAACGTCACATGCCTGCCAAGTTGAAATTGCCTTCTAGTCTGACACCCTACCCTATGGCTTTTGTTCTTATGCAAAGAATGCCAAACAGTTACTTTCTTTGCTAATGTCTACCTGCCAAAAGGGTTTTCGTACAAGTAGACAAAGCATTTTGAAAGGGGTGGATACAGCACTGTGGGCTGCAGATGACATTTTAATATATATGTTCTTTTTGAGCCTGGGGTAGTTTTGGTCAGAAGTGTTGCTATTTAGAAACGAGGAAAATAATAAATGAATAATGGCAGAAATGTACAAAATGTGATACCATACGCTGTTTTCGAGGCCTCAAGAGTGTAGCATGTGCAATATATTTGGAATTTAGGGGAATTTGTTTTAGGGGAACATTATTTCAACCACAACTGAGCAGGGTCAATGGCAATTTACCAAGCAATATATTTAGTTTAGAAAAGTACACAATCATTTACTTGGGGACCTTCCAAATAGCAACCTGTTCATAAACATTGCTAAAAAATCAATTTTGCTTTAATCCATTCAAATAAAATGGGGGACCTTTATGATGACGATCTTTGTTTTTGTGGTTCACTTATTGAGTTGAGGGACAGACTTAATATTTGTACGCTGTTTGCGTGATAAATTAGCCAAAAATAAAAATAGCATACTGTGTCTGTAGTGCTTCTTATCTACTCTAATCTCTGGGACAAGATGTGAGCTTAACCACTTGCCGACCAGCCGCCGCAGTTGTACTGCGGCAGAATGGCTCGGCTGGGCAAAACGACGCTATGTAACGTCGCTTCGCCCTGTGGCCACTAGGGACATGCGTGTACCGCCAGAGCTCGCGCATGCGCCCCCTGCTTGCCCACGGAGCCGGTGCGAGTGCCCGGCGGTCGCAATCACCGCCGGGCTCCCGCGATCGCTCTGGGCACACAGTTTCTGGTTCTCTGAGGGGAGGAGTGACAGATGGTACAGAGTATGAACAGCGATCTATCTCTTCCTCTACACAGTCCACTCCCCCCCTCAGTTATAACACACAATAGGGAACACAATTAACTCCTTGATGCCCCCTAGTGTTAACCCCTTCCCTGCCAGTGACATTTTTACCGTAATCAATGCATTTTTAGAGCACTGATCGCTGTAGAAATGTCAATGGTCCCAAAAATGTGTCAAAATCATCCGACGTGTCCGCCATAATGTCGCAGTCCAGATAAAAATCGCAGATCGCCGCCATTACTAGTAAAAAAAAAAAAATTATAATAAAAATGCCATAAAACTATCCCCCTTTTTATAGACGCTATAACTTTTGCGCAAACCAATCAATTTACGCTTATTGAGATTTTTTTTTTTACCACAAATATGTAGAAGGATACGTATTGGCCTAAACTGAGGGAAAAAAATGTTTTTTTATATATATTTTGGGAGATATTTATTATAGCAAAAAGTAAAAAATATTGCATTTTTTTTCAAAATTGTCGCCCTATTTTTGTTTTTGGCACAAAAAATAAAAACCACAGAGGTGATCAAATATCACCAAAAGAAAGCTCTATTTGTGGGAAAAAAAATACGTCAATTTTGTTTGGGTGCAAGGTCGCACGACCTCGCGATTGTCAGTTAAAGCAACGCAGTGTAAGGATGGGGGTAAAATCTTCAGGGGCTGAATCGGTTAAAGTATAACTAAAGGCAAAACTGTATTGTCAGTTTTGTATAGCTTGAAAAAGGATTAGAACATCTGTCAGATTTTATTGCTGTCTGTGCCCCGGTTAAGGAGATTCCCCCTCTCTATTTGCCTTGTTTAACATTATCATTTAAAGTAAAAGAAAATCCCTAATTTCGGATTGTCCCCAGAAAACTAATAGAGGGTAAATCTTTCAATAGGGGTACTAGTTCTAGTTCGAGCTGGGGGTCCCCAAGGAATTCCCTTAATTTGGAGGGATTTCCTCTCACTTCCTGTTTGGTTATGGGACAGGAAGTGAAGGGAATTCTCTGCACTGGGACACAGATGGCGAAAATAAATCTGACAGAGCTTATAACCTTCTCTTGCTCTATCCAAAATGGAAAAAAAAAAAGTTTTTCCTATAGTTATACTTTAAATTACATTACTTAATAAGTGCTCACAGTTTGGGCAAAATTGAGAAAGCAGGTTGAACATCACTATCTTGGCCATGGGCATCCGCAGAACTTTTTTCTGGGGGGGGCATAATTTCACCCATGCTCTGACCCTTTTTGACAAAGTCATTATCACGGTCAGAGACTGCAGACGTGGTGCAGGAGATGGTCAGAGACTGCAGACATGGCACAAGAGACCGTCAGTGACTGGATACATGGCTAAAGAGACTGTAAGAGACTGTGGACATGGCACAAGAGATAGCCATAGAGACTGTATACATGGCCCAAGAGACTGTCAGAGACTGTGGACATGGCACAAGAGATGACCAGAGACTGTATACATGGCCCAAGAGACTGTCAGAGACTGCAGACATGGCACAAGAGACTCTAAGAGACTGCATACATGTGGGGGGTGACAGAGAGAGGGGGTGACAGAAAGAGACATAGGGGTGACATAAAGAGACAGGGGGATGAAAGCGAGAGACAGCGAGGGTGACAGATAGAAAGGGGGTGACAGAGAGAGGGGGTGACAGAAAGAGACAGAGGGGGGTGACAGAGAGAGACAGAGGGAGTGACAGAGAGAGAGGAGTGTGACAGAGAGAGACCGAGGGGTGGGGTGACAGAGAGAGGGGGTGGAAAAGACAGAGGGGTGACAGAGAGAGAGAGGGGGTGACAGAGAGGGGTGATTAGGGGGCCAGAGAGAGGGACCCCCCTAGCCCTGTCTGCAGTCCCTCAAGTGCCCCTATGTCCCAGTGGTGTGTGTAATGCTCAGTACGGTACCTTGCATGCCAGTAGGATGTCCATTATGGCCAGCAGCTGGCAAGACCCGTTTTCATTCTGGGTGAGGACAGGGCCGGCCACCAGCGCTAGGATAAAGACAGAGTGAGGAACAAACTCCTGATCCGATCCCTGATTCCAAGGGGGGGCATTTGCCCCCCTTGCCCCTACCTGCGGACGCCCATGATCTTGGCCACATGGTCACACAAAGAAAAGAACTATCACTTTGGTCGCAAAACAGATGCAATGATTAATGCTAACAAATCTGCATGCAAAATGCACATGCAAACCAGTGTTCATTTTGGCGTCAAATCTTGATTTATTTTTAGTCATAGTCTTTTGACTGAAATGCCATTTTAGTTTTAGTCATATTTTAGTCATCTGAATTTTAGTCATATTTTAGTCAAAAATCTTCAGTACATTATAGTCGACTAAAATCGAATGGGTTTAGTCACATTGTAATGTATTATATAAGCATTTCTCTAGAATTTTTCTAGCACGCAGAGATGCCACCACACTACAGGACGGAGGACGGGCTCCAGTATTTTGCCGGCCGGCAGCTTGATTTTAAATGTGCTTCCCACGGAGCTTCTCTATGTAAGTGCAATTTTATACCTATTTTAAATAAATCCATACGGAATTATGCTATGGGAGTTTTCTCTTTCTTGTATTAATGGGATCCCAATGAGTGCACGGAAGTAGGAATTATCCCCCTACCCCAATCGGGGGTGACTGTGGACCGGGAGAGGAACCAGCTGGGGATACCCTTACTAGTTTATCGTCTGGCTATCATCTATTTCGATATGGGAAAGTGACACCTCTTCAATATCCTAGTCGATCGAGAGTGAGGATCGGGAGAGAGAAAGTATTAGGGATACCCACATCGTGCCTGGTGATTGGTCCAATGCAAAGCTGTTTATGCTTTGCCTTCTGGTAAGCACATAGCAATTCAGTGTGATGGGCATTTCACTAACACCTGTATTTCCAAGTGATGGATTATGATCCTGTGTCATATCTGGATTTATATTTTGTCTGTGTATTCCATTTAGCTTGATAGCGATTTATGGTTTCAAATTGTTTTTGGTGCTGCTCCTTTGTATATTATTTCTCTAGAATTGCCAAACTCATTATATACTCCTGGAGTAAAAATCTAATAACATGTTATTATTTATTGTGTAATGGGGGAAACACTGCGCTAACCCAAAAATAATATATACCGGTATACAGCAATAAGATAAATATCAAAATATACAATAGTGAAAAATATTGTGAAGATATATGTGAAAGCAGCCAACACCCTAACAAACAAAGTCAAATAAGCAAGTAAAAACCAATGTGTAGCGCTAGCAAAAAAGTGAATAAATAGTGAGGCTAAATGATTCACAAATAATTGATGTAAAAAAAGTCCTATGTTGTGCAAACAACTAAACACAATATGAGTGAATGTGATAAAGTCCTTGCTCAAAGGCAACCTATCATGTGACATAAAACATCCTTTCATGTAGAATGTTGTGATATTGGAGAATCACTGGAGACACAGATTCGGGTATGTATACACACGGATAAACCTCCAACGTGGTACCAGGCAGACCAAAGGCTAGATTCAGACAGCACACAGCCCGGGCTTTGCTGATTTTGAGACCCCCATTGCTTTCATTTCATTTACGTTTAATTTTTTATATTTTATATGCTCTGTACTATATGGGCTAACCCCCTTTGTACTACCACCTATACACCACATCCAATAAAGTAGTGGCGGATTTACACTATTGGAGTCTCTTTTTCTTTTTCCTGTTTCCTGTCATTGTGGACCATTCTGGATGACACGCTAGAGCCATTTCGGAGGACTTCGGAATATCTATTTGGGAATCCATCTTGGATCCGGAGGTGTGCTGTCTGAATCTAGCCTTTGGTCTGCCTGGTACCACCCACAGAGATTACCCTAAGCATATCCAACCCACTGCCGTACGGTAGGTGGGTCCAAAATCGCTGGTAAGCGTATTCATTTCATATCCATTGGAGGTTTATCCGTGTGTATACATACCCAAATCTGTGTCTCCAGTGATTCTCCAATATCACAACATTCTACATGAAAGGATGTTTTATGTCACATGATAGGTTGCCTTTGAGCAAGGACTTTATCACATTCACTCATATTGTGTTTAGTTGTTTGCACAACATAGGACTTTTTTTACATCAATTATTTGTTATTTGTGAATCATTTAGCCTCACTATTTATTCACTTTTATGTTATTATTTATGGTATTAAGTTTGAACATGCACTACAGACAGATTTAGTCGCGGTTCACACTGGTGCGACATGTGATCACACTTGTGAGAGCACGACATGTCAAATTCAATGCTTCCCTATTAGAGCCATCTTAACTGATCCAACACAAGTCACTACGATTTTAGAAAAGGTTTCTGCACATAGCCGTTGTGATATACAGCGTCTTTATAAATAAGTCTCATAAACAAACAAAAATATTGCTTTTTGACAAACAGAAGTACAACTTTAACGGCTTAGCATCCGCCCAGCGTTGATTTACCACCAGTGCCGCTGGCGACCCAATCAGCAGGTCCAGCGGTCGCGATGTTTCTGAGAAGATGTCTCTGAGAAGAGGCAGACGGCGGTCTGCCTACGTAAACAAGGCATATTGCTGTTCTGCCAGAGGGGGAAATGGAGATCTTGTGTTTCTGCTAAGCAGAAACACAGATCTCTGTTTTCCCCCAGTCAAAGCACTCACTCCACAGTTATAAAACACCCCTTAGGGACACACTTAATCCTTTGATCGCCCCTGATGTTAACCCCTTCCCTGCCAGTGTCATTTGTACAGTGACAGTGCAGTGTAAACGAGGAAGATCGACGTTCTGTGAGAGGGGAATGTGCTGGTCCTGTGTTCCTGCTAAGGAACACAGATATTTACATTCCCCCAGTCAAAGCACCCCCCTACAGTTAACAATCACTCCTAGGGAACACATTTAACCCTTTGATCGCCCCCGATGTTAACCCTTTCCCTGCCAGTGTCATTAGTACAGCATATTACAGCATTTTTTTTTAGCACTGGTCACTGTAATAGTGTCACTGGTCCCCAAAAAGTGTCAAAGGTGTCTTTTAGTTGTCCGATTTGTCTGCCGCAATATCGCAGTCCCCCTATAAGTCGCTGATCGCCGCCATTACTAGTAAAAAAGCGAAATAAAAATAAAAATATATACCATAGTTTGTAGACGCTGTAACTTTGGTGCAAACCAATCAATATACACATAGTGCTATATGGCAAGTGGTTAAAGCGGAGGTTCACACAAAAATTGAACCTCCGCTCTTCGGAACCCTCCCCCCTGAAAGGTGCCAAATGTGACACCGGAGGGGTCTAAGACAGGTATTTGCACCGACTTCTGTGCATAGACTCCCACGGGAGTCTACGCCTCTTCCCGACCCCCCTACGCTGTCTGCTGGGACACACACGGGACCTAGGAGATAGCGGGGACCAGTTAGGACGCGCATCCCGACTCGTGCATGCGCAGTAGGGAACCGGAAAGTGAAGCCGCAACACTTCACTTCCTGATTCCCTCACAAGGATGGCGGCGGAAGCTGCCGAGAGCCGAGCAATTGATCGGCTTTGGCTGCCATCATCGCTGGACCCTGGGACAGGTAAGTGTCTATTTATTAAAAGTCAGCAGCTGCAGTATTTGTAGCTGCTGGCTTGTAATTTTTTTTAGGTGGACCTCCACTTAACCCCCCTGGCGGTATTCCCGAGTCAGGCTCGGGGTGGGAACTTCAGTACCAAAAGCGGTAACCTCGCATTGCAGGATACAGGGGGAAGTTACTTACCTTATCCCCTGGATCCTGCGATGTCTCCCCGCTGTGTGTGTGAGCTGTCTGCTCGCTCGATTCACACAGTGCCAAGTGCCGCTGATCTCCGTTCCCTGCGACGATACGACGCACGGGAGTGGGGATCGGCGCCAAATTCAAAAAAGCTAAAAAACACAATACACATACAGTACTGTAATCTTACAGATTACAGTACTGTATAAAAAAAAAATACACATCCCCTAGTGGTCTGCCCAGTGCCCTGCATGTCATTTTATATAATAAATAGATTTTTTTCTGCCTGGAAACTGGAGATTGTCCATAGCAACCAAAAAGTGTCCCTTTATGTCAAAAGTGGTTTTAGACCAGCTAGAAAACAGCGATAATAAATTAGAATCACAATTCATCATCAAACACTAAATTTAAGGACAGCGACTATTCTGCAACTGAGCAAATTTCAGTGTTTTTGATTTGATTACATTATTGAATATTTTTTATATATATTTTTAGTATATTATAATTTATGATTTTGTGTTTCAAACTTTAACATACCCGGGATGTCTACTAGACTCTGGTTTGGACAGATTTAAGTGAGCTATTCATAAGAATTGCATGCCTACAATATAAAACGCCAAATTTCCATGCAAAATAATTGTACCGCTTTCAGCACCTAAAACCAGAAAGAATCATACCGCCAGGGAGGTTAATGACAGATTTATTTTTTGTATGCATTTTGCGTAATAAATTTGTTGCTATGAAAAAAAATATCCACTCGGATTTAAAAAATGCTTCATAGCACTTCTAAGTTCTGAATTCTAAAGGTAACTTTTATTCCTAAGTCAAGGCTCACTGTTGTAGTGCAACACAGAAAAGAGGAG
This sequence comes from Lithobates sylvaticus, assembly GCA_028564925.1. Lineage (NCBI taxonomy): Eukaryota > Metazoa > Chordata > Amphibia > Anura > Ranidae > Lithobates > Lithobates sylvaticus. Next base: position 183,724,820 of record CM053027.1, on the reverse strand, counting down.
GGTAGTTGCCATTAGGCCGCACAATGAAGCAAAATAAAACTTTTCTTTTGCTTGCTAAAAAGATCCAAGATTAATGCTAACATATTTGCACTCAAAATGCACATAGCAACTGCTCATCTGAGACGCAATTACATTACTGTACATTCCCTACTATGTGTCTAGTTTCATGGTTACACCTTTTTGCAAAATGAGAGAATTCATCAAGCAATTCAACTGTAGATGGTAATCAGATATTTCATTGCTAACTCTGTAGCTCTGACTGCATGTTACAATACAAAGAATTTCTAAAGCACTTCCACTTCTATGGGGTTTTTAAGGCCCTGCGGGACCTGGTAACACTATACAGTATATAAGCTATCTATACAATTGGAACTTTGTTGTTAAGTACTGGCAATTTGTAAACACGAAAATCAATCCTGTAAAGTAATATTAGAGCTTGTAGATTTTAAATCTTCCAGGGTGATAAATAATATTTGTAATGCATCTGCGCAAATAATCCATAAAATACGTGGTACATTTTTTTATAAAAAATATTTACCTAAAAAGCATGTAAAGCTGAATTCTGGAATAAGCAATAATTAACTAAATGAAAGACACATGTGTCATACATGGATCCTGGTGTACTATGTGTAATTCTTCCAAATTTGTGCAGTAGCTCAGCATGGAACGTTGCCTTTGTGCAGGAGTTTTCTGTAAAAAGACCAGTCATTGCTGATCTCGCTTCTTGTGCAGGGTGACTGGTCATGTATCTGCCCCTCCTGTAGTTTTCTGCAGGCATTCTTCAATGGACAGGATTTTGCTCAAACAGTCTTACATTTATGATTTTTTTTTTGGGTTATCACAAGTAGGAATACAAATATTTAAAGAAGTAGATAAAGTTATTTTTTTATAAACATAACCATAGATATTAGATGTTTATGGTAGAATGATGATAATCTATTAGTAGTACTGTATAAGTGAAATCAACAAAACCAATATGGGATCTGGTAACATGGACGTGCCCATGTCTGAGCCCTCAAAGTCCAATTACCATTCTCTTATCTAAATAACCTGTTGTAGTAGTGCTACAAGAAATTACCTGTCTGGCTAAAAGGTTAGGTTAGAGAGAGAGCCATGTCACAGTAGTAATCCTGTCTCCATTGGCAAGTCATCTACCACATAGTTACATAGTAGGTGAGGTTGAAAAAAGACACAAGTCCATTAAGTCCAACCTATGTGTGTGATTATATGTCAGTATTACATTGTATATGGACCCTGTATGTTGTGGTCGTTCAGGTGCTTAGCTAATAGTTTCTTAAAACTATCGATGCGCCCCCCGCTGAGACCACCACCTGTGGAAGGGAATTCCACATCATTGCCGCTCTTACAGTAAAGAACCCTCTACGTAGGTTAAGGTTAAACCTCTTTTCTTCTAATTTTAATGAGTGGCCGCGTGTCTTGTTAAACTCCCTTCCGCAAAAAAGATTTAACCCTATTGTGGTGTCACCAGTATGGTATTTGTAAAATGAAACCATATCCCCTCTCAAGCATCTCTTCTCCAGAGAGAATAAGTTCAGTGCTCCATATCCTCCAGACTCTTTATTAGCTTTGTTGTCCTTCTTTGTACTCGTACTTTGTACATTCCAATACATCCTTCCTGAGGACTGGTGCCCAGAACGGGACAGCATACTCTAGGTGATCACTAAAGAGAACACTCATCTGTTCTGGCAGTGTGGCTCTGGTGTCACTGCTTTGGCCAACAAGGGAGCAGCATCATAAGAGCAGATGAGTGGTCCCTCTCCTCTCCTAGTGATCCTGTAGCTGGCAAGTTCTCACCAGGGACAGGATCACTAGTGTAACATGATCCTTGTGAGCTATTACTAAGCGCTAAGGGAGAGTGAAACGCGTCAGCTGGTGATGCTGTTCTCCTCTATTTGTGTTTTTGGATATGTTTTTATGGACTTGTTGAAACAACGGTGGTTTTAACTGGATGTGCGTCCAACTAGAATTCTTTTTGCTTATTGGAATCTTCGATGGACTGGGCCAGCACCTGGTCTGTGTGTTAGTGGAGGTGGAGAAGGGAGACTGACCTAGAGCGGTGTTCACACACCTCTATGATCCTTGGTTACTTTGCCCCCTTATCAGTGCTCCTGGTCCTAGCTTAATGAAGAAGTCTGATACTTTGAAATATTCGTTTCATTATTTGCTAAAGTTATATACAGAGCAGCAACTCACAATAAGTTTCCCAAATAACTAACTAAAATAAACCTTTTTTATATCGAAATAACATATAAAATAATAAGCTATTTTTTTCACTGAGAGATTTTTTTCTCCAATATATTATATGACTATAATGTATTATACCCCTTAGTGCTTGGGTTAGGGAAAATGTTTTTTTAATACATTTTACAGTAATTTTCCAAATTACTAAGAATATCCAAAAAGTTAGATAGGCTCTTTTAAAACTTTGTCATGGGTCCCACTCACTTTGCCCTTTACCTGTGATGTGTACGCATCAAAAAAATTGTTTAATGCTTGGATTGTATAGGTAAATAGGAGCACAATCTAGAAATGGCTTTCTTATACAATTTGTAGCAGTGCTAGGTTGCTAGTTTTTATAGACCTCTTAAAAAAAACTGACGTTTGTGAGAATAATTATTTAAGTGGAGATACAGTACAAATAAATACTTAACATTTGATATATGGCTCTACTTAACTAATCATCCTGTAGATTTGTTATGCCTAGTTGCTAAGTTTTACCTGCACTTGTTTTGTAAAATATGTGTTAATATTCTCAGTGGTATTATTTTTTGCTGATCATGCTGCTGTGAATGCACAATGCTCTAAAAATGCATCTAAACCTGTTTATGGCTTGTCAGAATTTAGGATTGTATTCACATATTCAGATGTTATATTTTCCTTTGAATCTAATTGTGCAATAAAATAGCTAAAAGCTGTTAGCACACAGCAAAAGCATGTTGAAATGTATTGTTCACACATACCTTTAAGGGGATGGTAAGAGGAAACCCAACCACAATATCTGCTAATGACCTATTTAGAACATACATACACTACTATTAAGTAAAAATGAGCAAAGCTATACTAGGCTAAAAGCTATGTTCACGTGAATCATGCACATTTGAATAAAAATCCTGATTTTTTTTATTATAACACTCTAAAGGGGATGCAATACAAGATTTTACAGGTAGATGGCTGTGTGGGTGAAATCTGAAATCATAACTACTGTTCCCAGTAAAATATGCAAGTTACAGGAGGATGGGGCTCCTTCCCCAGGATCATATGTATATTGGGTTATTGCATTTGTTTTACCAAAGATTTCTTAGGTTTTTCCAAAACAATACAAAGAAGACATGAACTGGAAGCAAACGTACAATATAATAAGGGTACAAATGAAAAATCAAAGTAAGGCTTGCTTTGTATAACACACAGTACAGGAGCCAAGAACATCGGTTAGGATGAAATATGCAGAGCAGCAAAATGGCTAGGACGAGATACATGTACAGGTCTAGTGCACTGAACCATCCAGAAACCAGAATGCTCTAACTGTAAAATGTGCCTTGCTAGAGGAATACAAAGAAAGAAGGAGGGAAGGTCCCTCAGCTCTTGCAACCACCAAGGCAAGAGGGGTGGGACAGGGTTGTCTTCTGGGTTTCCTCAGGGTGACGTGAGCACAGAGCCCAGGTTTCCTTGGATTTGTATGAAGAGTTGCCTTGGTTTAGCGGGGTGGGGTGCAAGGTAGGGCTCTGATATGAAGAGGGGCCTGTGTGATTGGGGGCTCTGTAATGGGGGGACTGTGTGATTTGGTAAGTTCACTCACAATAATCCCAATGCACACATTCCTGAAGTTGGCTGAAAATGTAAATGGGTACTGCAGCTAACAACCGACTAGAAACTGAACACATTCAAGGCAAAAAGCATGTCACCAGCACATCAAGGATCTTCAGAAAGGGTCCAAAGCTTTATTCAGTGATCGCATCATAGTTACTATAGTGACATTTCAGAGCCTCACAGGACCCCTTCATCAGGCATGTGTGATTTGGGGGGGCTTTGTGATGGGGGGCCAGTGTGACTGGGGAGCTCTGTAATGGGGGAATGTGATGGAAGAGATGATCTGATGTGACGGGGAGGTACAGGATGCCTCTGATGTATGGGTACCTCTAAATTAAAGAGGGGGGGGGGCTCTGACATGAAAGGATTACTCTGATCTGAAGGGGGCATTTGTGATTGGGAGGCCTTTGACATGATGGGGGACCTTTGATATGATCAGATGCTTCTGATGTGAGGGGGGAACTATGATGTGATAGGAGTGTGCTCTGATGTGATAAGGAGAAATCAACTGTGTTAGCGGGACCTCTAATGTGATGAGGGGCCTCTGATGTTAAGTGTGTGTGTGTGGGGGGGGGGGTGAGGTCTGTTGTGACGTCAATTGATGTTGATAAGTAAAGTAAAGCTTACATTTTTTAGACTGATGTGCCTTGAGATTTTGCATACTTTTAAAAGCTTTTGCAACTGAAATAACTTTGGGGAATGCTGCCCTAGGATACTGTGATGCTTATCTGATTAAAAAAAAAAAAAGTATGAAAAGGAGACACTAACCTAACCATCTAGTTCAACCAATAAAATGAAAACACACACACAAAGAGAAAACCTCCAAATACACATTCCTATTCCACTGTTATTATTACTATATAGGATTTATATAGTGACAAAAGTTTGGACAACGGAAAAACTAAAGTTGCAATACAATAAAAATACAAATAAAAAAGAGGGTTAAGAGGGCCCTGTTCATAAGTGCTTACAATCTAAGGCAGTGATTCTCAACCAGGGTTCTGTGGAACCCTAGGGTTACTCCAGAGGTTGCTAGGGGTTCCTTCAGCATTGGCCCATTTCGGCCTCTCGGATAAGTTCCCACAACACCATTGATCTTTTTAGCTATCTGTAAGGAGGTAATTCTTACCAATGACCACTAGTGTAAGGACCCTTCTTCCCACTGCCCATCACACTAATGTATCATGAGTTGTAGAGTTCTAATTTTTAACACAGGTTCCCCGAGGCTGGAGAACTATTTGAAGGGTTCCTCTGTGTTAAAAAGGTTGAGAAAGGCTGATCTAAGGGTTGATTATGTATACATTTTAGAGACAGAAAAGATCAGCTAATGTTTGGATCATTCATAATAAAATACCAATCTATAGTTATTGTAGATCTCCTCATTTTTTAGTAATGTTCGTATGGTAGAATGCTCAAGCTTCCTTAAAAAGGTTCATATTGGTCAGTTCACCTCTTTTTATCTCAACTATTTTTCAGTATCAATCTGATCTTGTTCATTGTTCAAGTTTCAGATTTCACAATTTTCTAGCCTTTTTGTTTTCTGTATTTATTGGACCGTCTCAGTTTATAAAGCTGCAGAACTGGAATAAAAGAAAAAAAATCACAGGACTAGAAAATCACCATGATATTTATGCATTACACATTAAACAACATGATTAGCAGTGTATTTACATTGTGGGACATTTGTATTTGTATTTTATTTATTTATTTTTTAATAAAGAACAGAAGTGTGTGTCCTCCTTTACTAATTACATTTCACTGGGGGGACGGGGGGGACTCCATGTTTTCTGTTTCTTGTTTTTTCGGGTTCACCCTTTGCAAGACTTGAAGGGTGTAGTATAGAATTTTATTGTTTTTTTGTTTTTTTGTTTTTTTAACTGCACATTGGCTGTGCTCTCAACCAAACAGTGAAACCATCCAATGGCTGGTGTCATAACGGATCACATGTGCAGCACTGTGGCAGTTGAAGACAAAGGCAAAGGCAAAGATGGCAGCTTCCTTGGCTGAAAACGATAGGGGGGTTTACTTCCACTTTAAGGATTTGGGTCTGGTAGGTATGATTTTTTCTGTGTGGGTTCCACTATTAACAACTACAGGCATACCCCACTTTTAGGTACACAATGGGGTTTATTTAGTGAAGCTGGAAAATGCTAAATCAGGCTCACTTCTGCATAGAAACCAATCAGCTTCCAGGTTTTATTACCAAAGCTTAATTGAACAAGCTGGGGTTAGAAGCTCTTTGGTTTCTATGCAGAAGTGAGCCTGATTTTGCACTTTCCAGCTTTAGTAAATAAACCTGATTGTGTACTTAAAAGTGGGGTATGCCTGTATACCAGAGGATAATAATATTATAGTAACAATATGGGATAATAATTACACATAGATTGCTTGTGATATTTCAAATTTATACTGGTTGATCCCACTCAACTTGGGTCTGGAAATTGTGTTTTTTATTTGGAACATTATAGTGAATATTTAATGACACATTCGATTTTTATCATTCAGATGCTGGATTATTTATATACCCATAATTATTTTCCTTTGATGGCAAATTTTATCTCTCACTGGCCAATTCTTAAATCAAATGGTGGGTGAGAACCCACATTTTTTGGGGTAGAAACCTATTTAGGTCTCACATTAGACTTTCTTGGGCTATATTAATAATCTTTTGTTTATATGCATATCTGAAATTTATTGAGCAGATGAATAAGAAAAATAGAGCTTTTTTAGATGTGAATTTGATATATATGTATAAATCTCTTTAAAAAGACTTCCTTTCACATCAGCTTCTGTGTCACCATGAGATTTTGTGAAAAGCGATTATGTCCATTTCATAGTAGGATAGCACACCCTTGTTAATCAACCAGTTACATTTATATGATATTACTTTGTTTAAATATTTACCAGTAGCCTGAAACAGTCTTAAAGTACAACTAAAGGCAAAACTTTTTTTTCGTTTTGGGATTATGGGACAGATGGCAAAAAAATAAATGGACAGGGGTTATGACCTTCTCTTACTCTATTTAAGGAAAACATTTTTTTGCCTATAGTTCTACTTTAGCTGAATGAAAGCATTAACTGTACTCACACCCTTCTAACAGAAATATTTCTCTTATTGTAGCTTGCATTGTACAAAAATAGTAATTGTCCATTTTCTGAAATGTTACTATTGCAAACCCTGACCACAAACTCAAATTTATTTCAGTGGTATAACTAGTATGCAACCAATAAAAGCCATTGTTTACTTAGTAAACCTCAATTCAGTTTGGTATATGTCAAGTTCCCTAAGGTGTGGACAAATACAATTATTGCAGTAACCCTTGGTTGTGTAGGAATATTTTACAAACAATCTCTTATGCTTATGTACCGTATGTGTTAAAACATCTGCTCTCTGGGCTAATTTTACATATGATTTGTCTTTTTTATTTTTTTACAAACCAGTCCACCCAAAAGTAATACTTTTGTTATAAATGGAGACTGGAGGTCTGGCTTCTATTAAATGTCTTGGGCTCTTGGGTTCTTGGACAGACTATTAGTTCCCCAGGTAAAATTCCCAACTTTGTTCCTGTCCACTTGAGAGTTTTAGTAGCTAATTAATTTCATTAAAATATTTTGCGGCACAGTTCGGATACTAAACCAGAAGTAGCCCAAAAGCTTGCTTATTATTATTTTACATTTGACTTTTTATTTTATTTTTTGTTTTTTAATTTAAAGAAAACTTGTCTCCTAAAAAAAGAACTCTGTAATTCACTAGGAGCAGGGATTAATTCCCTGACTTTTGCAAATATCTTGCTCATATTTCTTGCCAAAACTTAAAGCGGAGTTCCACCCATTTTTTAAGTTTATTAAAAGTCAGCAGCTACAAAAAGTGTAGCTGCTGACTTTTAATAAACAGACACTCACCTGTCCCACGGTCCAGTGATGCGGCTGCCCGGAGCCTTGCTCCTCTCCTCCTCCTCCTCTCAGTGGCGCCTTCATAGCAACTGTGGCCACCCGGCCGTGATAGCTTACGGCTTCACATCCGGGCGCGAACTTTGCATGCAAAAGGAGAAAGTGGGACAGGAAGTCCCTCTAAAAAGAAGGTACCCACTCCCCCCCCCAAAAAAAATGACATATCAAATGTGGCATGCAAGGGGGTTAAGAGTGCTTAAAGCGGAAGATCTGCTTTTGTGTGGAACTTCACTTTAAATGCCAACAACAACCTTTTGAAGCACTCCTGTTTAAAAATACACCAGCATAAAATACCCCATCATTATCCTTGCCAAATAATACACTCCTAGTTTCCAAGCCCCTTTAGACTCATATAATTAGTTTTTTAGTATATAAAATAAGCATAATAATTTTGTCTTCTCATATTAAAAATAGTCAACCAACCCCAGAATAGAGTAGTTTCTCACCATTAACCTAAACTAGCAAATCCAAAAATCATACAAACATAAAGTGGACACCTTATGTGTTGTATGTATGAAGCTATTTAATACCTGAATACTCGTATCTCCATTTCTACTGCATGGTGCAGGTTGGTACCTAAAAAAAAGGCAGTGATGCCTGAAGTTTCCATATTACTGGCTATAGGTTTATGCTTACTGTGCTTACTGTGCTGTAATCACTTTGTAATGCATATTATATATATATATATATATATATACAGTATATGCATATTTCACAATAATGAATACTATTTAAAAAGGGGAAATTGAACAAGTGAACAAGAGCAGGTATACATTACTATGCTTGTATTGATAGATCATATGCAGCAGATAGATATCAATATGACAGGCACTTACCCTGTACCTTAAAGCTGAACTCCAGACAAACAGCTGAATGTTGTGAACTGCATCTATTAGCTGCACAGAATTTGCCTTTCTGTCTATAGCCGGGTACACACTACGGACCCACGAAAAAAAGCTGACAGCTCCGGTTGGAAGCTGCTGTACTAACCATGCAAGGTTAGTCCAGTGATCTCCCCCGCTGAGCTATTGTGTTCTGACTGGGGCGCCCCCCCCCCCCGCCAGAACACTCCGATCAGCGCACTCTCCTTCATTAGCTGAGAGCGCTGATCGGAAGTCAGTCAGCTGCTGGTTCTCCAGCATTCATGTCTGACAGAAGTCGACCAAACGATTGGCTTCTATCGGACAGACCGATATCCACACGGGCAGAATGTCGGCCAATATTTTTTCTATATGTATTGGCAGTTCTGCATTAAACAAGTCAGTAGTGACAGCTTCCATATTTCTATCCTTGAAGGTTCACCATGACAGCAAAAGCAACTCTTTCTGCTCTGGGACTGGAAGAATGAAGATAACACAGCCACACTATTCAACACAATAGTGGGTTTTTTTTTTCAACAAAACTGTGATGTTGTAAAGCAACAGGGGGCAGTATCATTCTTCCACAGGTATTTTATGACTGGGCCTTATTCTTTGCATTCGCATATAAACATAACGCCTGTTGTGGCCTCACATTAATCTGCATTAGGTTCACGAGTTGAAGTTGCCTACACGTGAACTGAAGAATCGTGTGCATCGTATACATTTTTGTCTACGTCATGCATTTTACTGTCTGCTGAAGAATGATATCTGAAATATGTAACATGCCAAAATCACTCTGACAGGGGCGAGGCACAAGTGACATTTGAAAATTTTTGTCTACTTTTTAAAGGTCAGCTTTGCAACAGTGGGGGTCGTCATACACTTTTGGCACTTCCACTTTGGTGCTGAGATCAAATTTGCAAAACTGTGCTCAAATACAAGGACACTGGGGTTCATTTACTGAAACTGGTGCATGGTAGCCAATCAGCTTCTAAATTCAGTTTGTTCAGTTAAGCTTTGACAAAAAATCCTGGAAGCTGATTGGTTTCTATGCAGAGATGCACCAGAGTTTGCACTCTTCAGTTTTAGTAAATCCACCCCGGAGTGTGGAATTCCTTGTTCTTGCTGTCTTTATGGAGTGATACATTTTTATTTGGAAAGGCTTAAGCTGGGTACATTTGAGATGTGAGCTTGAAGCCTAATGCCACGTACACACGATTGTATTTTCCGATGGGAAATGTTGGATGTGAGCTTTTTGGCGTTAAATATGTGACCGTGTGTGTGCTCCATCGGACATTTGTTGTCAGACTTTCTGCCAACAAATGTTGGCTAGCATGTTCTCAAATTTTCCGCCAACAAATGTTTGTTGTCGGACTTTCCGATCGTGTGTACACAAGTCCGTCAGACAAAAGTCCAAAGTACAAGCACGCATGCTTGTAATCAAGGACGAGCTGGAAGCGCTCGGTCTTGTAAAACTAGCGTTCCTAAGAGATATCACATGGGCTCGCCGTACGTCTTGTAGGTCCCTATGTTCGTAATTGTTGGCCAACATTTGTTTGACCATGTGTATGCAAGACAAGTTGGAGCCAACACCCTTCGAACAAAATTCCACAGTTTTGTTGTCGGAAAGTCCGATCATGTGTACGAGGCATTAGAGTAAGGAAGTCCTCTCAGTCAGAGTGAGAAATAAAAAAAGGTGAAACAAACCTCCAAATGCCAGACCTCATATGCACCACACCACCTAGGTGACCCAAACAGGAGCTTACCAGAACAAAGGGATTATAATAGGGACTATATTATAGTGGTCAAAGGGAACTTAGGACCATTCCCAGGAGCTCTCACATCCCCACAGCTTTTCTCTAGATCCTCTTTTTAACATAGAACCTCTGACCAGGCTGTCTCGTGAAAATACCTCCTCCAAGAATGCCAACACATACACATGGTTAACATTGAAACATCATACCACAATAAAAAAAGAAACATTCCCCATAGCGATTTATACCCCATCCGTATAAAACAAATACATTTTATTAATTGCATTACAAATTGATGGAAATAATAATGCAATTGATGGAACTAATACAGCATTCGTGTATATATATAAATATCTATATATATATAGATATATAAATATATACATATATATCTATATATATATATATATATATATATATATATATATATATATATATATATATATAGAGATATATAATTATTACGTACTATGATTAAAAGAAAATTAAACAAAAATAGAATGGCACATTAGTTGAAGACCAGGAATTTTCTCTGCTTCTCTGAGGTTTAAAGCATTAAATAGCAATTTAGTAGAGTCTACTGCCTGAAAAAAAGGCACAAACGATTTCAGTAAAAGAGTTTTAGTAATACATAATTTTTACATAAAGGAAAGATTTATTGTTTGGCACCGTTTTAGGGTACATTGGGAATATAGATTTTTCAGTGAATGATTAGTGAATGTCACATTTACTGTTTATAAATATGCCCCATACATTTTTTTAAAAGTATACATTTTGATATTTTGTTTTAATGATAATTAAATTACGGTCCTTACCTCCTCAAAGAGATGTCAAACAGTGCAAAATTTCCTGCGGACACTTAAACATCTTTTTATGGTCTTTTAAAATAATTTTTCTTGAAAAAACTGTGAAATTCTTTTGAAAATATACACATAAATATGTTGTTTGTAGATACTTTTTATTTTTTCGCTTAAAGGGAATGGATGCTGGGTTTGCACATATTGTACAGTATATATGTATGTCTTTATTTAGTTATTTATTATACCATAGTCATAATTTAAAAAAAAAATAGTTTTTAAAATATTTTGATTTGCAAAATAACATTATGTAGTCTTCTCTGCAGCCAACAAGTGGAGCTCTAGTCTCTACTGTATGTGTCCTAGAGACTGCTTATCAGCGGTCACTTTGCAAAGTGCATGTTCTCACATAACTTATTGAATAAAGCAAAGGTGTGTTTAATTATCCAATTCTGCTTGAGCAAAAATCTATTTTTTTATTTCCATTGTATGTGATTATGTTTTTAAAGTGAATTACGCTTTACATCATGAAGTTTTAATTAGGCAAAGCTGCAAGAAAGCCTGTTACCCTTGGATAACCAATTGTGCTCTGGGAATTGTTTCTAATTATCAGATGCTTTTGAGGCCAGAGGAGGGATCTGGGGTCTATCAGACCCCAGATCTCTCCATAAAGACTACATGTCATTGACCATGCAATCACAAGGGTTGTTGTTTATCCTTTGTAATAGCAATATAACAGTAACATGTACCAGCAAAATGATCCAAAAAAATATAGAGACAGTGTAATTTTTTTAAATCACATAAATAATAATAAAAAAAATTAGGGAGTCCCTGTTCCCCTGTGTTCATGCCCAAAACGAATATATGCATATGTCAGTCCCGCAAGCATATGGAAAAAGTGATTGCAGCACGCACGTGAGGTTTTTGCCACAAACGTCATAGCAAGAACAATAATTCTAGCACCAGACCAACTGTGTAAATCTAAACTGGTAACCTGTATAGGTTGTATAGGGTCACGTATGGAAATGTTTAAATACTGTATAGAGAAACTATGGAGAATTTGGGGGACTTTAAAGGTGTGAGTAAACACAAAATATGTTTAAAAAGTATTTGAATATTTATTATACATCATTAAAATTTATTTGGTAAAATTAATGGGTTTCAACAAACACATATATCACATTTCATGTGACAATTGATGCTTCCACTCAATTGTAGTTGTTGCCATTCCACAGCTGTACGCAATTTTAAAGCGGAACATGTCAGGCATCTACAGTTGTGCTCATAGGTTTACATACCCTGGCCGAATTTATGATTTCTTGGCCATTTTTTTCAGAGAATATGAATGATAACACAAAAACTTTTCTTTCACTCATGGGTTAGTGTTTGGCTGCAGCCATTTATTATCAATCAACTGTGTTTACTCTTTTTAAATCATAATGAAAACAGAAACTACCCAAATGACTCTGATCAAAAGTTTATATACCCTGGTCATTTTGGCCTGATAATATGCACACAAGTTGACACAAAGGGGTTTGAATGGCTATTAAAGGTAACCATCCTCACATGTGATCTGTTTGCTTGTAATTAGTGTGTGTGTATAAAAGGTCAATGAATTTCTGGACTCCTGACAGACCCTTGCATCTTTCATCCAGTGCTGCACTGACGTTTCTGGATTCAGAGTCATTGGGAAAGCAAAACAATTGTCAAAGGATCTGCAGGAAAAGGTAGTTGAACTGTATAAAACAGGAAAGGGATATAAAAAAATATCCAATGAATTGAGAATGCCAATCAGCAGTGTTCAAACTCTAATCAAGAAGTAGAAAATTAAGGGTTCTGGTAGACCAACTAAAATTTCAGCCACATCTGCCAGGAAAATTGTTCGGATGCAAAGAAAAAGCCACAAATAATGTCAGCTGAAATACAGGACACAAAACATGTGGTTTGGCTGTTTCAAGAAGCACAATAAGAAGCACAATAAGCAGGCACTTGAAGAATGATGGGCTGCATGGTCAAGTCACCAGAAGAAAGCCATTACTACGCAAGTGCCACAAAGTATCCCGCTTACAATACGCCAAACAGCGCAGAGACAAGCCTCAAACCTTGTGGCACAAAGTCATTTGGAGTGATAAGACCAAAATTGATCTTTTTGGTCACAACCATAAATGCTGCATTTGGTGAGGAGTCAACAAGACCTATGATAAAAGGTACACCATCCCTACTGTGAAACACGGAGGTGGATCGCTAATGGTTTGGGGATGTGTGAGCTACAAAGGCACAGGAAATTTGGTCAACATTGATGGCAAGATGAATGCAGTATGGGACGTACTTGGACATTCAGGAAGCTGCGCATGGGACATACTTGGACATTCTAACATGACAATGATCCAAAACACAAGGCCAAGTCGACTTGTCATTGGCTACAGCAGAATAAAGTGAAGGTTCTGGAGTGGCCATCTCACTCTCCTGACCTCAATATCATTGAGCCACTCTGGGGAGATCTCAAACATGCAGTTCATGCAAGACAGCGCAAGAATTTACAGGAACTGGAGGCTTTTTTCCAAGAAGAATGGGCAGCTTTATCATCTGAGAAGATAAAGAGACTCATCCACAAATACCACAAAAGACTTCAAGCTGTCATTGATGTTAAAGGGGACAATACAAGGTATTAAGAACTGGGGTGTGTATACTTTTGATCAGGGTCATTTGGGTAGTTTCTGTTGTGATTATGATTTAAAAAGAGTAAACACAGTTGATTGATAATAAATGGCTTCAGTCAAACACTAACCATGAGTGAAAGAAAAGTTTTTGTGTTATTATTCATATTCTCTGGAAAATGGCCAAGAAATCACATATTCTGCCAGGGTATGTAAACTTATGAGCACAACTGTATTTACTCAGCGTAACATCATCTTTTACATTTTACAAAGAAAATAGGTATTATATTGTGTTTGTGTGCACTAAAATTCATAAATGTTTTTTTTTTTTTTTTTTTAAACGCTGTGCATGTATCGTATGCCATAAAAACATTTGTTTTCTCCTGGGCCTCTGCTTTCAGAAAGTATATAATGTTTGAGGGTTCTAAGTAATTATCTGGTAAAAAAAAATGCTGATTTTTACATGTATGAGAGAAGTGTCTGAATTGGTTTGGACAGCTAATAGTTAAAAATGTTTTTGCAAACGTAAGAAAGCATATACACAGGAAATAAAGAAAATAAATAGTAAGCATCGGTATAAAAACATATAATAAAAAACAAGAAAAACTGCGCTCGTGAATGACTAAACATGTAAACAGAGCGCAACTAACGTGAGATATAATCACATAGACAAGTAAATAAAAACAAATGTGTTTATTTATTAAAACATATAAACTTGTCCTGCAACAGTATACATATTTACTGAGAAACCTTACAACAGAACATATGATAAGGCAAGGGGGAAACTCAGCTAACTCATTTTTTTCTGAATGTCTAGTACTAAATATTTAAACTATTTAAACTATACATATTTATTAATAATAAGTACACTGGTATTAGTAAATTATGAAAAGCAGGAATAAATTAGTATGGTATACCTACAATATACACAATCCCTAAACTTAGAAAATGATATGCTAAAGCTCAATGCCTACAATGAGGATCTGGTTTCTGTGGACAGAAAACACCCAATTAGTGCTGCTTTTTGCCTTCTGTTCTAGGAGTCAATATCTGCCTGAAGACAAAAAGACAAAAAAGAATGTCACAAAAATGGGTATGTACACGTGCCAAGAAAAGCAACATAAAAAAATGCTGTGAAGTCAAAACTAAATAGACATGATATGTAAAGGTATTTATCATTGGAACCTTTATTTCGAGCAGAATACAAAAATCACTTACACACACTCGCCATGGCCAAAGAGGGCATAGAAGTGCAGGCGTACACTAATACCCCAAGAACAGTGTGCACTATCGGGGTGAGGGTAAAACCTACATAAGTTTATTTTTGTTGTTTGCGTTTCCTGTCCCAAAGAACCAAGAGAAAGTTGGGGGAAATCTGCACAAAGTAAGGGAAAATCCACACTTAAAAATGTTCATTAAAACAAACAGGTATCTTCTAGTTTTACGTCACATCCTGTTGCAATGAACTGTCATATGTTGGTTTTTCCACTCACTATCTATCTCATTGATAACTAGAATAGGACGTGAAGGTTAACTTTCTAAATGGGGACACAAACAGCAATAAAAATCTTATAGTAGTTCAAACCTTCCTTACTCTCTCCAAATCTAATTACTTGGCTTTTAGTATGAATAATTGTATTTATTGTATGAATAAATATATTTAAACTTTTAGATGTTAGAACTTCAATCTAAAATTACATTTATAACATTTTCTAAAATAATAGTCCACCTGACCCATGCTGTGATTGAACACAGCACAAGTTTGCCAGCAGATTTAAAGTGATTGTAAAGGTAAAATTAACAATTGTCTGTACTTACAGATCAGCCACGAACATCCTCTTTTCGGTACCCTGCTGGTGCTCCTGGCCCCTCCTCGCTGTCCGGCTTCCCATGGGGCACTCATGCGTGCTTGCTCCCGAGCCTCGCGGATGCAGGCAGGCAGCGGGCCTTGCCCCAGTCCCCTGGTCCCTCATCACTGGCTTTTATTGACAGCACTGGGAGCCAATGGCTCCTGGTGCCCCAGCAAAGCCAGTGAGACCCGGAAGTGAAGGGAGAGAAGACATGCAGAAGTGCACGGCACTGGATCGAATGAGGGCTCAGGTAAGTAAAAAGAGGGGGGAGTGAGGGGGAATGCAAATACCTAAAAAAAATTGCCTTAATGCAAGGTGATGTCACTAGGTGGCCCTGCTCCTTACTTATTTAAGAACTGTCAAACGGCAGAGCAGGCATTCGGTTGTTAGCCGTCCTCAAGGGGGGATCTTTTTTTAGTCCGGGTCCAATGGTGAGGCAGGCGTCGTGATTGATGTTGGATCTACATGGGGGGACATTGTTTTTTAATAAAGGAATTGTCAAAAAAAAATTGGGTGAATGGGTAGGGGTGCTCACCCCCCTCTTATGACCTGCTGGGCTGCATGCTTGGATAAGGGTCTGGTAAGGATTTTGTGGGTCCCGTTTTTTTATTTTGGCATGGCACATTTTTTTTAACATTCTGGTATTGCCGGCAATGGTATTGTATTGCAGGAAATTTAAATGTCTTTTCTTTTTCCTTTATAAATATCAGTTTTGCTGCAGCAGGTTCTATACATGGTACAGATGTGCCAATTTACAGGCAGACTAAACCACTTAAGGACCAGGCCTATTTTTCAAACTTGTTGTTTATAAGTTAAATTTTTTTTTTGATAGAAAATTGCTTAGAACCCCCAAACATTATATATTTTTTGCAGACACCCTAGAGAATGAAATGGCAGTTGTTGCAATACTTTATGTGACACCCTATTTGCGCAGCGGTCTTACAAACGCAATTTTTTTTAAAAAAATACACTTTTTTAATTAAAAAATAAGAAAACAGTAAATTTAGCCCAACTTGTTTTTTTACATTGTGAAAGATAATGTTATGCCAAGTAAATTGATACCCAACATGTCATGCTTCAAAATTGCGCCCGCTCGTGGAATGGCAACAAACTTTGACCTTAAAAAATCTCATTAAGTGACATTTAAAAATGTCTACAGGTTACCAGTTTTGAGTTACAGCAGAGTTCTTTTATTAGAATTATTGCTCTCACTCTAACGATCGCAGCGATACCTCACATGTGTGATTTGAACACCGTTTACATATGCGGAAGCGACTTACGTATGCGTTCGCTTCTGCACAAGAGCACGGCGGGACAGGCCGCTTTAAAAAAATATATTATTATTTGATTTTATTTTTACACTGTCCCTTTAAAAAAAAAATGTTTAAATCACTTTTATTCCTATTACAAGGAATGTAAACATACCTTGTAATAGAAAAAAAAGCAGGACAGGACCTCTTTAATGTGAGATCTGGGGTCAAAAAGACCTCAGATCTCACATTTACACTTAAATGCAATAATAAAAAAAAAAAAGATTTTTTTTTCCCCCTTTAAGGCTGTTGGGCAGAAGTGACGTTTGACGTTGCTTTAGTTGTTTTTAGTTACATTTATCTTAAAGAGGACAGCCCGTCGTTTTGGAAAATACCGGGGTTATGGCAGCTATCTGCTGCGGTATTCTACATCAAATTACCAACGTACAGCTATGGCAGTTTGGAAATGGTTGAAGGAATTTTTCATTTTTATTGTTTCACCTTAACCTTTAATTAAAATCACTGTTCCTATAAAAACTATATTTAAAAAAAAATGTTTGCATTGATACATTTACCCTAGGGCAGTACATGGGTCCCCATACCTTTTTTTTGGCCAATAACTCGCATATAAGCCTTCAAAATGGGGACTTTTGATTTTTTAAGTTTGGGTACCATAGACTTTAATAGGGTTCGGGTCCAAACTTTTGCCATAGTTAAGAGCTCCAGTGCGAAATGAACCGTTTGGCCAAACTCTAACAACGATAAATGATACAAACAATACCCACTCTTCCCTGAAGAAGTGGTGGTTTAATACCACAAAATGCATCAGTATCTGCATATCTGTCATCCTTTATTGACTCCAAAAGCACTGCATAGGATAATATTTGAACGATACAATGTATATTTATGTATACTGTAAATCTAACGTGGAGAATTCAACAGTGAAGAACTGAAGAATAAAAAAAGTCTTGTTTCAGACTTTCTATTGCTTTTGTGCAAAAGTATTTATATGTATCTTTAATAATAAATTATTTAAATGAATTGATTGTCGATATCTACTAACTTTAAGTATTACTTAAGAGTGAATCCTAAAAAAAAAAAGGTGGGCTTTCTCTATGAATTCTAGTCCCTACCAGAACTTTTAATATTTATAGTGCTTAAAGGTGTCTTTATAAAACAACTATAGAAGACTAAGCCCAGGGTAAGGGTGGAAATAAACGACTGATTTTTGCAGACAATGCTCCTGATTGGAACACCACTTTTAAAGATAGAGCCCTATATGGTAAAACAGAAACAATGTAAAGCAGGCACCAATCTTTTCCTTTTTAGTAGTAGTAGAGAGAAAAGTTAAGTGTTACTAGGCACTTACACCACACCATTGTTGCATGCCCCCTGAGTATCATTCTGGGTCTCAGTAATACTTTGATAAAATGAAATAAGGATTCCTGCACTTATCTCTCTACCTCGCAAAACAAAACAAATTGGTCCAAATTGTAAGCTGCAACCAAATAAGTCTGTACACAATACTAAATAAGCTTTCATTAAAAATACAGTGGTGTGAAAAAGTGTTTGCCCCCTTCCTCATTTCCTGTTCCTTTGCATGTTTGTCACACTTAAGTGTTTCGGAACATCAAACCAATTTAAACAATAGTCAAGGACAACACAAGTAAACACAAAATGCAATTTGTAAATGAAGGTGTTTATTATTAAAGGTGAAAAAAATCCAAACCATCATGGCCCTGTGTGAAAAAGTGATTGCCCCCTAAACCTAATAACTGGTTGGGCCACCCTTAGCAGCAACAACTGCAACCAAGCGTTTGCGATAACGTGCAATGAGGCTTTTACAGCGTCCTGGAGGAATTTTGGCCCACTCATCTTTGCAGAATTGTCCTAATTCAGTTACATTAGAGGGTTTTCGAGCATGAACGGCCTTTTTAAGGTCATACCACAACATCTCAATAGGATTCAGGTCAGGACTTTGGCTAGGCCACTCCAAAGTCTTCATTTTGTTTTTCTTCAGCCATTCGGTGGTGGACTTGCTGGTGTGTTTAGGATCATTGTCCTGCTGCAGAACCCAAGTTCGTTTCAGCTTGAGTACACGAACAGATGGTCGGACATTCTCCTTCAGGATCTCTTGGTAGACAGCAGAATTCATAGTTCCTTTTATCACGGCAAGTCTTCCAGGTCCTGAAGCAGCAAAACAGCCCCAGACCATCACACTACCACCACCATATTTTACTGTTGGTATAATGTTCTTTTTCTGAAATGCAGTGTTCCTTCTACGCCAGATATACTTGGACACACACCTTCCAAAGAGTTCCACTTTTGTCTCATCGGTCCACAGAATGTTGTCCCAAAAGTCTTGGGGATCATCAAGATGTGTTGTGGAGAAATTGAGACGAGCTTTGATGTTCTTTTTGCTCAGCAGTGGTTTTCTCCTTGGAACTCTGCTATGCAGGCCATTTTTGCCCAGTCTTTTCCTGATGGTGGAGGCATGAACGCTGACCTTAACTGAGGCAAGTGAGGCCTGCAGTTCCTTGGACGTTGTTGTGGGGTCTTTTGTGACCTCTTGGATGAGTCGTCGCTGCGCTCTTGGGGTAATTTTGGGCGGCCGGCCACTCCTGGGAAGGTTCACCACTGTTCCATGTCTTCGCCATTTGTGGATAATGGCTCTCACTGTGGTTCGCTGGATTCCCAAAGCTTTGGAAATGGCTTTATAACCCTTTCCAGACTGATAGATCTCAATTACTTTCTTTCTCAATTGTTCCTGAATTTCTTTGGGTCTCGGCATGATGTGTAGCTTTTAAGGATCTTCTGGTGGACCTTACTGTGTCAAGCAGCTCCTATTTAAGTGATGCCTTGATTGTGAACAGGTGTGGCAATAATCAGGCCTGGGTGTGGCTAGAGAAATTGAACTCAGGTGTGGACAACCACAGTTATAGTATGTTTTAACAAGGGGGGCAATCACTTTTTCACACAGGGCCATGATGGTTTGGATTTTTTTTCACCTTTAATAATAAACACCTTCATTTACAAATTGCATTTTGTGTTTACTTGTGTTGTCCTTGACTATTGTTTAAATTGGTTTGATGTTCCGAAACACTTAAGTGTGACAAACATGCAAAGGAACAGGAAATGAGGAAGGGGGCAAACACTTTTTCACACCACTGTAGGTGCGCTAATCTAATGCCAAACTTCAAAAAAAGATAGTAATCAAAAAAACTATGAAAAATGCAATGCCTATAAAATGCACATAAACTTATACAAAATATTTCATAAGCAACATGTGAGTATAAATGTTTAATGAACACTTTTGGGGGTATTTAATCACCTCTGGGTTTTTTTTTTTTTCGCTATAAAAGAAAAAAGACCAAATATTCTGTAATAATATTTTGCTAATTAGTAATTTTTCTTCATACATTTTGGCCAAAATTTATACTGCTACATATCTTTGGTAAAAATAACCCAAATAACCCTATTATTTGGTCTTTGTGAAAGTTATAGGGTCCACAAGCAATGGTGCCAATCTCTGAAAATTGATTACACCTGAAGTACTGACGGCTTATCTCATTTCTTGAGACCCTAACAAGCCAGGAAAGTACAAATACCCCCCAAATTACCCCTTTTTGGAAAGTAGACATTCCAAGGTATTTAGAAAGAGTCATGGTGAGTTTTTTTAAGTTGTAATTTTTTTCCCACAATTCTTTGTAAAATCAAGATTTTTTTTTTCTTTTCTTTTTTTCCACACAAGCAGGTTATTTCTCACACACAACATATGCATAGCACAAATTACACCCCACTCCTCCTGAGTATGGCGATACCACATGTGTGAGACTTTTACACAGCGTGGCCCCATACAGAGGCGCAACATGCAGGGAGCGCCATCAGGCATTCTTGGAGTATAAATTACACATATCATTTCTTGACTACCTCTTACACTTTTAAAGGCCCTGGAGCACCAGGACAATGGAAACGCCCCAAAAAATTACCCCATTTTGGAAAGAAAACAACCCAATGTATAATCTATGAGGCATAGTGAGTCTTTTGAACATGTCATTTTTTTCTACAAGTTTCTGGAAAATGTGTAAAGAAAAGGAAAACACATTTTTTTTACACAAAGTTGTCCATTTATACAATATTTCTAACACATAGCATGTACATACCAAAAATAGATTCTCCTACACCTCCTGAGTACGGCGATACCACATGTGGGAGACTTTTACACAGCCTAAGGTTTTTATTTTTGTGCTCCAAATAAAAAAAAAAACATAATTAAAAAAAAAAAAGTTTTTCTTAGTTTCTGTTACAAAACTTTGTAAATAAGTAAGTTTTCTCCTTCACTGATGAGCACTGATGAAGTTGCACTTAAGAGAACTGATGAGGCAGTAATGATTGGCACTGATGAGGTGGAACTGATGAGGCGGCACTGATGGGCACTGATGATGAGGCACTTATATGCAGCACTAAAGGGCACTGATAAGCAACACTGATGGGCACTGATAGGTGGCACTGCTATGCAGCACTGATGGGCACTGATAGGTGGCACTGATGGGCACTCATAGGTGGCACTGATGGGCACTCATATGTGGCACTGATGGGCACTCATAGGTGGCACTGATGGGCGGCACTGATAGATGGCACTGATAGGCTGCACTAATCAGGGGGCAATCACTGATGGACACAGAGTGCCATCCTAATGGGCACTGATTGGAACCCCTGTTGGGCTCACCTGGTGGTCTCCAGTTAGCATCCCTGGTGGTGTTCAGTGAGCATACCTGGTGCTCTCCAGTGGGCATCCCTGGTGGTCCCCATTGGGCATCCTCGATGGGTCTGCACTGATAATCAATGTGCTGATTATCAGCGCGGACCCACCCTGCCAGGAGAGCAGCCCATCGGCTCTCCTCTACTCGCATCTGTCAGTGCGAGTGGAGGAAAAGCTAATAAACGGCTCTTCCTGTTTGCACTGTGATAAGCTGTGATTGAACACCACTGATCACGGGATAAAGAGCCTACATCATAGGCATTTTACCTAGATCAGAGATGCGGTGTGTCAAACTGACACACCACACCTCCGATTGCCCTGCTGTGTGCCCCCACAGGCGCACACTTGCGGCTTATCCTACTGGATACCATATGACGTCCAATCAGGATAATACAACCACTTTCAGGCCATCATTTTGTTATATGGCGGGCCGGAAGTGGTTAAGGTCAGCATAAAATACAAACACAGTGGTGGTCAGCACCAGCCTGCTCGTGCAGGATGACGTCACAAATAGTGGCTCCACCCGATGCGTTTCCCCGTAACAGGCTTCAACTGGGAAAGGAGACTCCTTTCCCAGTTGAAACCTGTTGCAGGGAAACGCGTCAACCGGAGCCACTATTTGTGATGTCATCCCGCACGAGCAGGCTGGTGCTGACTGCCGATGTGTTTTTTTTTATGTTGACCTTAAGCTGCCTATTTGTAAGTGTATACTTAATTTTTTAATAAATGTTTTAAATGTATTACACTACGAGGCTCTCCTCTTCTCTCTGCACATACTGGGAGCACTGCTACCAGATTTCTAAGCATTGGCTACTTTGGAGTCACTACCATCATCACCTGTGAATCCGATCTCTTCCCCAGCCTGACGACTGAGTTCCTTGGAATTTAAACAAGCGTATATGATCTCTATTATCTGAGATCCCCTATTTCTGAATTGGGTGTTTATATTGCTAACTCTTTTTATAAGAGTTCATTTTTTGAACTTATGTATGGACATTTTTTCCTTGAAAGACATTTTTCTTTTCTCACAGGGTGTTTGTGTTCATTAATCATGCGTACTCACATGTTGTTTTTATACGTTTAAGCATGGTCAAGGCATTGCGTTTTTCATAGTTTTTTTTTATTATTATAATTTTTTTTTTTTTATTTGGCATTACATTAGCGCACCTATTTTTAATTAATACACTTTCATACACTTCAGGACAAGCAGGTGTGAATTAATTACAGTGAAGAAAGAAAATTGCGCTATCCGTGAAATAAAGCTGCTGCTCAAAATGTTATACTACATCAAACAAAATAGGAAAAAGGAAGGAGCTGCGCTAAAATAGACTGACACTTATTATAAATCAATATAAAATGTGTTATATCAAATAATGAATATAGTGATGAAAAGTAATATTGTGCAAAGATGTATATATCTATACCATAGCTATACCATACACATAGCCAGAATCAGTGTTAACTTAAATAAATAAATATGAAAACACCTAAAGTGTACAATTAATAATAAACATCAAATTGACACTGGAATTAGTGAGTCTAATAATATATAATGAGTCCAATTGACAACAAATGATGTCCCAGGCCAAAGAAACAAAAACAAAAAATCTCTCAAAAGTCTTCTGAAATAATCATGAGAAGTGACTTTCCTGTCGCATCATGGCAGCATACACATATGGCTTGTGGCATCGCCTCCGCAACCTGATAGGACCGCGTAGCTATTAAACCTTGAGAGGGCCCCCGCCCCAGTATTCTCCTTTTTTTCCTCACCTGACAAGATCGATCAACACCTCTTACCGCTATCGCCCCAGCCAGGTTCAAGCCTCTCCTGGGTGGAAGTCCTACCTGTACAGCCTCTAAATGAGCTTAACGGAGGAACCCCACTCTGATGGTCTCAGGGGTATGTAAAAACACTCTCATCTAAACAAACCTTAAATAGGTTTATTATGCAGCGGCCTCCAATCTATCTCTCTCAAGCACTGTGGCTGCTCCTGGGTTCTACACATACTGTATCTTATATCTGTTTATCATTTAAACCTGTACCCTTTGCTTGCTGGGCGCTATAGTACCTCTGCCTGTCAGCCCGCCGAGCGTCTCAGCGCTTCGGGGCATGCGCGGGCGGCTAGTATCTCGCCCATAGCCTGTCTTTCCAGTTTCCAAGATGGCGCCGGGATGCGCCTATCGCTTCTGCGCATGCACGAGAATGACGTTGCCGCGTCAGAGCGGAGGCAGATTTAAATGCTGCTCAGATTCGCCTTTCCCTGTGGCTGTTTTTGCACAGGAGAAAGAGCGATTTTAGGCTATTCATCTTGCAATAACATTCTCTGTGATAATACCACTCTCTCCAGCCACACCCCCTATCACTTTGAAGTGCAATAAAGGTTAGTGCTATTCTCCCTTCCCTCTTACCACTGCACCTCTCCCTACAGAAAAGCTGGCCTGTCGTACATGCTTCAACAAAGCAACCAAGGACAGGGAACTGGAGCAAAGTGAACCAGCTAAAGAGTCGCCCCTCAAAATCGCAGGGCCTGAAACGAGCAGATCTATGCAAGGCACCTCGTCCTCTGCTCCCTCTTTATCAAAAGCGACAGCTCTCCTGTCTGACAACGATGACATTGAGATGTCCACCGGTTTTGACTTCACATTGGTCAAACCCTTCATTAAATCAGTGAAGGAGGCAATTGATTGGGCAGAGGAAAAAGAAACTCCTCAAAAAGTATATAGAATAGAATAGAATATTTCCCAAACCTTAAGAAAGACCCAGAAACCTTCCCGTTCATTGATGAGCTTGAGGACCTAATCAAAGAGGAATGGCAAAAGCCGGAGAAAAAAGCCAGCCATAGCAATAGACTGGCAAAGCTTTATCCTCTGAAAGAGCCTAATGTCAACCCCCTGGTGTCCCCACCAGTGGTGGACTCCTCTCTGATGCGACTGGCCAGACACGTAACACTCCCAATCGAGGATGCTGTTACGTTTAAAGATGTGCTAGACAGGAAGATCGACCTCGATCTTAAAAAATCCTACCTCTCCACAGGGGGCGCATGTAGGCCAGCAGTGGCACTAGCGGCCGTCGGAAGAGCTATCTCCAGCTGGTCCTCTAATGCAGAGAAGCTGGTAGCGGAAGGAGTAGAGCAAGAGAAAGTAATCTCCGCCCTCCAGGAGCTCTCCCTCGCAGGCGACTTTGTTGCAGAGGCCTCGGTAGACATAATAAAGTCCACATCAAGAGCAATGCTAAGCTCAGTGATGGCCAGAAGGGCGCTTTGGCTGAAACCATGGTCGGCGGATCCGTCCTCAAAGACCAACTGGTGTAAAATCCCCTTTGACAGGGTAAACCTCTTTGGAGAGAAACTAGATTCAGCCATTTCTAAAGTCACCGGCGGAAAATCGGGCCTTATCCCTTCGGATAGAAGGCCTAAACAGCAAAGGCCGCCAGCCTTCAGACGGAACCTCCCTGACAAATATAGGGAGGCAAAGTCCTATAGACCGGGGAGAGAATATCCGAGAAACTGGAAAAAGCCCCAGTCATCCTTTCTCAAACTCCAAAAACCCAAGACCCCTACCACAGAGGATCAGAAATCTTTTTGAAGGTGTGTCCGCCCATCCAGCTGTAGAAGGAGCCAGGCTCATGAAGTTCAAGCAGGTGTGGGCGGAAACAATAAGGGATTCATGGACAGTAGCCACTGTTCAGTTCGGCCACAAATGGAGGTTCCAAAAACGACCCAAAGACCGTTTCTGTGTAACAAAACTACCAACATCTCGAGAGAAGAGATTACTACTGACCGAATACTTTCAAAACCTCGACCAGAAACAGGCCATAATGAAAGTTCCACTACCCCAGAGGGGGAAAGGGGTTTATTCACCCCTATTCCTGGTAAAAAAGAAGACAGGGGACCTTCGCCCTGTCCTGGACCTGAAAAACCTAAACCGGTCAATCCGAGTGGAAACATTCAGGATGGAGAGTCTGCAGTCAATCCTTCAGGCCATAAATGTCGGAGATTGGATGCTCTCCATCGACTTACAGGATGCGTACCTACACATCCCAATTCACACTTCATTTCAAAAGTTTCTCCGCTTTGCGGTAGACCGGCAACATTTCCAGCTCCGAAGTCTCCCCTTCGGGATCTCCACCGCTCCAAGGACATTCACCAAAGTACTACTTCCAGTGATAGCCCTAATAAGGGAACAAGGCCTAAGAGTACACCATTATTTGGACGACATCCTTTTGCTTGCGAACAACCAAGACTCCCTCCTTCGACATCGGACGATCCTAATCTCCACCCTGCAAAAATTCGGGTGGTTGATAAACTGGGGGAAAAGCAACCTAAATCCCACCGAAAGGATGATCTTTCTAGGGGCAGAGTTAGATACCCGCCTCAACACGGTAGAACTCCCGAAGGAAAAGATCCCCATCCTGGTCCAGAAAGCAAAAAGGCTACTTCGGACCACCTCGGTTCCTGCCAGAGAGTGCCTCAGTGTACTGGGGTCATTATCAGCAACTATTCCAATGGTCCGGTGGGCCCAATGGAACACAAGACCTCTCCAAATATCTTTTCTGGAACAGTGGAACGGCGTGTCAATGACCCAACCGATTGTGATTCGGGAGGAAGTAAAGCAATCACTCTGGTGGTGGACCAGGGTGCACAATCTAAAAAGGGGCAAGAACATAGTCATTCTTTCTTAAGAGGTAGTCACCTCAGATGCCAGTATGGAAGGATGGGGATCACACTACTGTCGTCATGCAGTGTCCAATATATTGGAGATGAGAGCGGCGTTCAAAGCCCTAATAGCCTTCAGTTCCTTTCTGAGGGGGAAAGAAGTCCTACTGAGAATGGACAATCGTGTAGCAGTCGCCTATTTTAAAAGGCAGGGCGGCACCAGGAGTCGCTCGATGCTGCAGGAAGTCCGTCCAGTCTTCGAATGGGCCCAACTATCCCTATCAGGGTTAAGAGCAGCATATGTGCCAGGAGCCCAGAACCAAGTAGCCAACACCTTGAGCCGAGAGTTCACATCCAATCACGAATGGGCCTTAAGCCACCAAGCCTTCTCCCTGATAACCGAGACTTGGGGGGTACCGGACATAGATCTGGCAGCATCCCCAGCCAACACGAAGTGCCAGAGGTATCTGGCGAGAGTCCCCTTTCCATCAGCAGAAGGCACGGACTGTCTACAACACAGCTGGGACTTCCACCTAGGCTACATCTTTCCGCCAACTCCAATTATTCCGAGGCTTCTACTCAGACTAAAAAATTCAGGGTCTACGGTGATAACAGTTCTCCCTTTCTGGCCGAGACGCCCATGGTTCACAACCCTTCTCCAGCTGAATACAGCAGAGCCACTGCCGCTTCCCATGACAGCGGATCTACTCTCTCAGGGACAGCTCCTCCATCCATACCCAGAAAGACTACACCTGACAGCATGGAGATTGAAAGGTCTAGTTTCATAGCGCAGGGCTGCTCGCAGGAAGTGATAAACACTCTCCTCCAAGCCAGGAAAGCCACTACCAATAATACCTACAAAAAAATTTGGGCCAAATCCCTTATAATCGCACAACAGCAATCCTGGGACCCATCATCTCCAACAATTGCACAAATCCTGGAATTTCTGCAACTAGGCCTCGACAAAGGTCTTGGGTCAAATACCCTAAAGGTTCATGTGTCAGCCCTATCCGCCATGACAAGTGTAAAGTGGGCACAAGAGCCCCTTATCGCTCAGTTCCAGAGGGCCTGTCTGAAGTTAAGGCCTCCCAGAAAGCCTACCTTCCCAACCTGGGACCTTTCGGTAGTACTGGACGTCCTGGCACGCAAACCATTCTTTCCAGTTGAAGAGATATCTCTATGGGATCTGACTCTAAAATCACCTTCCTGATAGCAATCACCTCAGCTAAGAGAGTCTCAGAAATGCACACTCTGATGGCAAAAGAACCATACCTAACCATCTACCCAGACAAGGTAGTCCTGAAACCTTCGGATCGCTTTGTCCCGAAAGTGGCTTCCTCCTTTCATTTTATTCAGGAAATATGTCTTCCCACTCTAGCCACAGAACAGGGGAACCCGCATCCGCTTGATATTAAAGCCAATATCCTGGCCTACCTCTCAATGACCAGTAACCTGAGGAAAGCAGAGAATCTCCTAGTCATTCCACATGGTCCTAGGAAAGGCCAAGCAGAAACCTCCCGCACCATTGCAGCGTGGCTGGTGAAAATCATCAAAAGAGCCTACTCGTCTAGCCAAGCGCAAGTACCCGAGGGCTTGAGGGCACATTCCACAAGGGCAGTGGCGACCTCCTGGGCGGCCTTCTGTAAGGTCTCTTCAGAAACAATCTGCAAAGCAGCCACTTGGTCTTCAAAGAACACCTTTATGTCACACTAAGAGGTGGACTCCGCCAGGTTGTCCACGGTAGAATTCGGAAGGGCAATTATACAGTCCAATACCTCAATTCCTTGTAAATAAACCTTTTTTGCTCAGACCCAGCCAGTTTGCGAGTTATTCCCCATATGTTTATGCTGTCATGATGTGACAGGAAAACTGAAAAATTGTATACTCACCTTCTGTAATTTTCCTTTTCTGTTGCATCACATGGCAGCATACAAATGCCCACCCGTTGAGGTAAGGTATCTGGATACTGAGAATACTGGGGCGGGGCCCTCTCAAGGTTTAATAGTTATGCGGTCCTATCAGGTTGCGGAGGCGGAGCCACAACCCATATGTGTATGCTGCCATGTGATGCAACAGGAAAGGAAAATTACGGAAGGTGAGTATACAATTTTCCATTTTCACGACACACCGAAGAGTGAAAAGACCTCCACCACAGAGACACGCTTGTCTGCTTACCGGGACTGAGTGTTCCCTTGTTACAGTGGACCCATACGGGCAGATGGCTCTAATCCCAGCCAGGGATGCAGCTTAGCACAATCACAAATTCTTTTGGGCTTGAATGGGATATCTCTCATACAACCACTGCCAGTCAGGAACTGTCTCCAATTTGGGGTCAGCTCGGGGTCAACAGGATGGTAAGATGCGAACCAATACCGAAAGGGATAGAGACGCTCACATAGTGTAAAATCCTTTAGACATTTATTGGATAAAAATAACAGCAAAATGGACACTTACAATGTTTCAGATAAAACAGGACGATACGGCGAGCCGGCCGGTCTCGCTAAACAGCCCGTGGTTCCGGGACTACGACGTGTAGCGGGGACGTCAGGACGTAGCTCCTCCTCCCACACATCTTTGCACAATATTACCTTTCATCACTATATTCATTATTTGATATAACACATTTTATATTGATTTATAATAAGTGTGTCACGTACCTAGTGGCGAGTCTGGCTTGCAGTGGGAGACAGCAGGTGACAGGAACCAGCAGACAACAGGAACCAGCAGACAACAGGAACTGGCAGGTAAGTGGTCACAGGAACTGGCAGGCAGCGGACTACAGGAACCAGCATGCGACAGGAACTGGCAGGTAACAGGAACCAGCAGACAGCAGGTGACACTTTAGGACAGGTGCACAGAATGGTCAGACAAGCCGGGTTCGGTAACTGTGGAGCACACTGCGGATAAGCCAAGGGGATAAGCAAGAGGATGGTCGTGGGCAAGCCGGGATCGGGGCAGGCAGACAGCAGAGCAGGTAAACAGACAAGCCGGGTCACAGGTGCAGAGACAGAGAAGTTCAGGGCTAGCAAGCGGAACGCTGTAGATCAGGCAGCAAGGGCTGTATGGAGATGGCTGGTTTAAATAGCCCGCCCGGCGCCAGTGACCGTGCGCGCGCCCGTCCGTGCCCGCGCACGCGCACCCGCTCGATTACGCGCATGCGCAGTAGCTCGCGCACCCGCTCGAACCCGCACACGCGATCGCAGCGGTGAGGAACTACTAGGCCCAGCAGGGCTTTCCTTACATTGCCCCCCCCCAAGGGGCAGCCTCCGGATGCCCAACTGGGACAGCTTTTCAGGGTGAGATCTCTTGAAGGCCTGGATCAGGTGTCTGGCATGTAAGTTGGCTTCGGGTTCCCATGAGTTTTCTTCTGAACCGTATCCCTTCCACTTGATGAGGTACTGTATCTGGTTATTCCTTTTCCGGCAGTCCACAATTGTTTCCACCTCAAATTCCTCTTCCCCATTGACCATTATAGGAGCTGGAGGATCTGTGGAACGTCCAGGGAAGGGATTGGGAACTGCTGGCTTCAGGAGCGAAACATGAAAAACCGGGTGTACCCGAAGTGATCCCGGCAACTCCAGCTCGTATGCCACCTCGTTGATCTTCCGCTTAACTGCGAAGGGGCCCAAGAATCTGGGGCCTAGCTTCCTGGAAGGGCAAGCAAGCCGGAGATTGATTGTGGACAACCATACTTTGTCTCCAGGTTCCAGGACCAGTTGCCCCCTTCTGCCCCTGTCGAAGACCTCCTTATTGAGGTCTTGTGCCCGGGTCATAGTTTCCTGCAACAACTTATTGTTAGAAGAAAAGAAATCCACAGTCTCGAGAACAGCAGGGACGGAGCATTCGGGTACTGAGTTAGGCAGGAATGACGGATGGTAACCATAGTTGGCAAAAAACGGGGTCTGCTTGGTAGTGGAATGGGTAGAGTTGTTGTAAGCGAATTCCGCCAATGGCAACAGAGGGAGCCAGTCCTGTTGAGAGAAGGATGAGAAACAATGCAGGTATTGCTCAAGTGTCTGGTTTGTTCTTTCTGTCTGTCCGTTCGTCTGTGGGTGGTATGCGGAAGATAATGACAGTTCGATGCCAAGAGAATTGCAGAGAGCCTTCCAGAACCGGGATGTAAATTGGACGCCCCTGTCCGAGATGATGTTCGCTGGAACCCCGTGAAGTCTAACAATACCTTTAATGAAAGCTTGGGCTGTCTCTGGTGCCGAGGGAGTCCCTTTCATGGGAATGAAATGAGCCATTTTGGATAGCCGGTCCACTACCACGAAGATGGCCGTATGGCCTTCGGAGGGAGGAAGTTCCACAATGAAGTCCATGGTAATTAGTTTCCACGGCCTTTCCGGAGCAGGTAGGGGTTTGAGTAGCCCCCAAGACTTGGTTCTGCAGCTCTTGTTGCGGGTGCAAACAGTGCATGACTCCACATATTTTTGACAGTCCTTTGCCGCCAGTTGGGGCCACCAGAATGTACGCTGGACCAGGTCTGTAGTTTTGGCAATGCCAAAGTGTCCCGCCAGTACATGGTCATGGCAGAGCCCAAGTATAGTGACCCGGAGACTTTCTGGAATGAAAATTTTACCATCGGACCAGAATAGACCATCTTCGGCTGAAACTCCCGACTTGGCAGGTGGCGGGTCCTCTCTGGACGCCTGCTTGATCCGGCTTAATAAGTCTTCCTGAAGAAGAAGGAAATTCTCCGCATTTAGGATGGTGTCAGGTGGGTTAGGCTCCTTAGGGTCGATAAACATCCGTGACAGGGCATCGGGTTTGGTATTCTTGGAGCCCGGCCTATAGGTGACATGAAAAGCGAACCTGGAGAAGAACAGCGCCCACCTGGCCTGACGTGGTTTTAGCCTCTTTGCGGCCTTCAGGTACTCCAGGTTCTTGTGGTCTGTATATATGAGAATTGGGTGGGCCGTACCTTCCAACAGGTACCGCCATTCCTCCAATGCCGCCTTGATTGCTAGCAGTTCTCGATCGCCTACGTCGTAGTTCCGTTCGGGGGGCGTCAGCTTACGAGAGAAAAACCCGACAGGGAACAGAAGGGCCTTGGGGCCTTGTCTCTGAGACAGTATTGCCCCGACAGCGATTTCCGATGCGTCTACCTCCAAGACAAACGGGAGAGCCGGGTCGGGGTGCTTCAGGACGGAGGCAGAAGTGAAGAGCTTCTTGAGGGTGACAAAGGCGGCCTGGGCCTCGGTCGTCCACTGGAACCGAGTCCCTTGTCGGGTTAGTTGTGTAATGGGGGAAATGATGGCCGAGAAGCCCTTGATAAATTTCCGATAGAAATTGGAAAATCCCACGAACCGCTGTACCCCTTTTTTATCCACCGGTGCGGGCCAATCAAGGATAGCGGAGATTTTCTGGGGGTCCATCTTGATGCCTTCGATGGATATGATGAGCCCCAGGACCTGTATGCTCTGTTGCTCAAACTCGCATTTTTCGGGTTTAGCATACAGACCATGTTGCCGCAGTCGCCCCAACACGCATTTGACGTGTTGACGGTGACTGTCAATGGAAGAGGAGAAGATCAAGATGTCATCTAGGTAGATGATCACGAACAAGTCCAAGTAGTCTCGAAAGATGTCATTAATGAAATGTTGGAACGTGGCGGGGGCGTTGCAGAGTCCGAAAGGCATCACAAGATATTCGAAGTGCCCGAACCGCGTACGGAAGGCGGTCTTCCATTCGTCGCCCTTCCGGATGCGCACTAGGTTATACGCCCCGCGGAGGTCCAACTTGGTGAAGATGACTGCTGCCCCTAGCCTCTGGAACAGTTCTGGGACTAGCGGTAGGGGGTAGCAATTTTTAATGGTCACCTTGTTCAACTCCCTGTAATCGATACATGGCCGGAGGGTGTGGTCCTTTTTCTCTACGAAGAAAATGCCAGCTCCGGCAGGAGATGTGGATGAACGGATGAAGCCTTTTCGAAGATTGTCATCAATGTAGTCCTTAAGGGCGGAGAGCTCCAGTTCGGACAGGGGAAAGATCCTCCCAAAGGGTACTTCCGCTCCGGGGAGAAGCTCGATGGGGCAATCGTAAACCCGATGAGGAGGAAGGGTTTCTGCCCCTTTCTTGCTGAAAACCTCCATAAAGGAGTGATAGGCCCTGGGGACTAACTGACGGGTTTCGCTGTCCAGACACATTAAGGTGGTTGGCTGAGCATCAGACCTAGGAAGGCAGTACTGGGAGCAGTAGTGGGAAGAAAAGGTAATCTCCTTGGTAGCCCAGTCAATGCAGGGGTTATGGGCGCGGAGCCAAGGCATGCCCAGAATGACTGGGAACAGTGGGGAAGAAATAATGTCCAGACACAGAAGTTCCTGGTGGAGTTGGTTTATACATGCCGAGATAGGCTGGGTTTCTTGGGTAACCGGCCCAGACCGAATGGCAGAGCCATCGGCCAGGTGTATCCGCAGTCCCTGGGTCTTGGTTTGCAAGGGGATGCAATGAGCAGTAGCAAAGGCCGAGTCCATGAAACAACTGCAGGCTCCTGAGTCAATAATGGCGGGGACCGAAATGTTCCTTCCAGGGAGCTGCAACAGAATAGAGAGGGCGAGGTGAGAAGAGGTGTCAGTAACAGCCATAATCTGGTCAACTGAAGGGAGGCGCCACTTACGGGTCTTAGCTGGACAGGATGTCCTGGCTCCCCGCAATACAGACACAGATTGTCCCGACGGCGTCTCTGCCGTTCCTCAGGGGTGAGAGTAGGGCGAAGCATACCCAGCTGCATGGGTTCAGTCCCTTCGGTGGAGGCAGAAGGTCGAGCCGACGGTGGGCCTCTGGGGAAGTAGGGCACCTTTGGCAACATCCAAGAGGGGCGAGGCGGAGCCGAGGCCTTCTCGGACCGTCGCTCACGTAAGCGCCTGTCAATTTGTATGGCCTGGTTAATGATCTCCTCAAGAGTTGGAGGGACCCCAACCCTAGCAAGTTCATCCTTCAGGGGGTCCGATAACCCCAACCGGAACTGGTAGCGGAGAGCCGCATCATTCCAGCTAGTGTCAGCACTCCATCTTCTGAATTCCGCAACATAGTCCTCTGCGGGCCTACGCCCCTGGAGTAGGGCATGGAGGGCAGTCTCTGCCGTGGCACAGAGCTGTGGGTCCTCATACATTCGGGCCATTGCGTCGAAGAAGGTGCTTAGGTGGGCGAGTTCGGCGGCTTCCTGTTTAAGCAGACGGTGGGCCCAGAGCTGGGGGTCATTTTGGAGCAGGGAAATCACAAAGCCTACTTTGGTGGCCTCCAAAGAAAATGTTCGGGGTTGCAGGGCAAAGAACAGCTCACAGGCATTACGGAAAGTCCTGAACTTGCTTCGCTCACCGGAGAACCTTTCAGGTGTGGGTACTCGAGGTTCCGGGGGAAGCATCACGACTGCCGGTGGCGTAGGCTGGCTGGCTGGAGCGCCTGGAGATCCTTGTGCCAGAACATGCTTCTCAAGGCGTGTGTAGCCTTCCTGGAGGTTATTGACCGCTTGGGCCAAGCCTGCTAGGTGTAGGCAGAGTTTTTCCATAGGAGAGGCTCCCTGCCCAGACTCGGTCATGGCTGCCTGATACTGTCACGTACCTAGTGGCGAGTCTGGCTTGCAGTGGGAGACCTCTCTTACGTCCCAGACTTGCAGCCCCTGATAGTGGAGACAGGGGGCGCAAAAGTCAAAGGAGGCACGAGTGTCTGGCAGGATCAACCAGTTGCGGATGGATGAGCAGGACTTGACAAGGGATGACAGGAACCAGCAGACAACAGGTGACAGGAACCAGCAGACAGCGGGTGACAGGAACCAGCAGACAACAGGTGACAGGAACCAGCAGACAGCAGGTGACAGGAACCAGCAGACAACAGGAACCAGCAGACAACAGGAACTGGCAGGTAAGTGGTCACAGGAACTGGCAGGCAGCGGACTACAGGAACCAGCATGCAGCGGACAACAGGAACCAGCAGACAGGAACCAGCATGCAGCGGACAACAGGAACCAGCAGACAGCAGGTGACAGGAACCAGCAGACAGCAGGTGACAGGAACCAGCAGACAGCAGGTGACAGGAACCAGCAGACAACAGGACCCAGCAGACAACAGGAACTGGCAGGTAAGTGGTCACAGGAACTGGCAGGCAGCGGACTACAGGAACCAGCATGCGACAGGAACTGGCAGGTAACAGGAACCAGCAGACAGCAGGTGACACTTCAGGACAGGTGCACAGAATGGTCAGACAAGCCGGGTTCGGATATATAATAAGTGTGTCAGTGAATTAATTACAGCTATTGCTGCTAGTTAACTGCACTGGATGGCAAAACAGAAAAGTTAATAAAAGTGACAAAATAATAAAAAAACATCTTTAATTCAACATTGCAAAGTGCTCCTAATATACCAGGGATGATTATGAATAACAGAAGAAGCCCTTTTCCTGCCTGGGCTTTACCAAAGTTCACAAATGAAGTAGACTAGAAAGAGAACCAAATCTCTTGTTCTTGAGAAAAATGTGCAGCTGGAAGTGATTGTGTATCCCCACTGATTCAACCTCCACATTGGCTGTGCTGCCACTCACAACAGGTCAGGGAAACCCAAGTAGAACTCTATAAAGAAAGAAACAGAGGGCACACCAGCCTAACGCATTACCTTTGCGACAATGTATTGTTAAAAAAGTATATAAAATTATACTCACAAACAAATGCATATATCAAGAAAAATACAGTCCACCTAGTGCTCAACCCCTGCATGGTCTGCTAACAAGTGCCAATAGTCAGATGAAAAGTTCAAAATAGTTGACGCGTTTCGAGGGGTGTCCCCTCTTCCTCAGAGCTCTCTCGTCTCAAAACGTGTCAGATCTTTTGTAAATTGTCAAAAAGGTAATGTGCTAGGCTGGTGCACCCTCTGTTCCTTTCATTACAAAGTTCACAAACTGTCTGATTTGCTTTTCTATCCTAATGGTGTTTAAATCTGTTGCATTGCTGTTGAGAATTTGTTGACTAGCTTTAAACATACATGTGGGTACACCTGCTCTAAGCAATATGTTCTATTTATGAATATTCAGAGTAGATAAAATACACCAAAAACATTTTTGTAAGCAGATCACCTATTTTGTTGGGAATTTATAGTACCCATAACCTGGCTTAATGTCATGGTTTTGGATTGTGGGAATTTGAAAAAGAAAACCCCCTTGAAGTATTATCTTACTACTGCATTTTGCTTTTTTTGGGTTTGTGTTTTTAGCATCTTTTTGGAGTTAGTGATGACTGATATACATACATAATCTTTCAGATATAAAAGGTAAATAGTTCATGCATCATAATTACCTGGATGGCTAAAACAGAATCCTTTGTTGATCAGAGATATATTTGCAAATATTCAGGATAATTAATGGGGTAGGCTTACTAAAAGAATAGAGACTGTTTACTGAGCTTAGTGAATAAAGTAAAGCTATGCAATTTCCCATGAGCATGACTGGACGTTCAAAGTGACACCTTTTATTTACTAAGATAAAAAAATGGAAAATTAATTTAGAATTACATTACAATTTAAATATTAAAAATAATTTAAAAAAGCAATCCAGGTGAGTTTTGAGCTCTCCTGACTGAATCATCCTTTGAAAATGTTGTTTGACCAAAAAAAATTATCACTAGTGAAGTGTTTCAATATGTAAAGTAAGATGTTATCTATAAATACGCCCCATTCATGCTGAAGGCTATTGTTTTATCTGGTTGTTCAACACGTAAAGTACAGTACTTTCCTCAGTCTACTGCTTGAGGTGATTTTTTCTTTTTCTCTTTACTAATTGTTCAGTGGATTATCCTCTGCTTGGGGCATATTGTCTCTTAAGGAAACCTGGCCTCAGCCAAAAATATAATCACTATAAAATGTCAAAATCCAATTCCTATCTTATAACATTTTTCTTTAAAAAGGCTTTCTTTTTTATTTTGACTATAAATTTCTCTAAACCATCAGTCTTTGAAATTATTTCTGCATTCAGCCACAATTCCACTAATGATCTGCTTGTTTTTCACTAATCTGTGTGAACCATACTGAGTAAAATATGTAGACCATCATCACTGACTGAAACTACTAGTTGTCTGGACATTGTCTGGACGTTAAAGTGCAAGACCTCTTCTTATTTTTAGTTTTGGATTGGGAATGGCTAAAAACCCTGTTTTTTCTTTGTGTCCCATTTATCAATTTTACATTACTTCATGTCCCATTGGCACAACAGTAAGTCAGAGGAAATCTATCCAAAAAGAGGCCAACAGTATTTAGCTACATTCAACTGGACTTGGAATTGTTAAAGACATTTTGAAGCTTATCCAAGCTAGTAAAATACAGTAATAACTAAAATGTATGCTGCAGATCCCCACCTGATATCTGGTAAGTATGTATTATAATATAGGACACAGTTATATGCTATTCTGCAGCTCATTTATTAAATTACACGTATAATGTATGTATAAACATTTACTAAAAAACACATATATTCTGTGTGTAACAGAATTTGTGACACCTCACTGATGACAGAAAAGATAGATAAGGCCCAGGTGTCATGCCAAAATCTGCTTAAAACCTTTGGTTAAAAAAGAAAAAGCTATGCTTGGAAATAAAAGTTCCAGCTTACACAACTACTATATTTCCACACTTAAAAAAAAAAAATCTACCCATCTTATTTTGATTTGAAAAATAGTTGGTAGGGCTGAATAAGTGGCATTGGATAAATTGGGATTTGACTAAATGTGCACACTTGCTAGTTAGACATTGATTTGATTTTTTGTTCTATGTCTATCTGGAGGAATATCAATGTTTGAATTCATCCAGGATAAAATACAGTCAATTTATTAGTAGAAATTCTATTACTGGAAGCCACATAAAGTCATATATAAGACTTCTTTATTTTAAGTGACATATCAGAATATCCCTTTGTTGAATGACGGATACATCAACGTAACATTTCTGACCCCTATGTTACCTCATCGCTCCATACACTTCCTTTGAATGAATTTTGACGTACATGTTATTGTATGCTAACAAAACACACCACTCCTATTTTTAAAGTGTCCTTTTCTCCTTAGAAATCCCCTCTATTTAGATGTCAATCAGTACATGTATTGGATTTAAATTCCCTCCCACATGACACTATATATTGTCACAATATTAAGGCATGTTCTACTTCACTAGAACTGTTGTCCTAAGAGTGTCCCACCAGAAGAGACAACAGTCAACATGCTTGTCCTACATGTCTTATTGCTTGTAGCCGCTCTTATGCAGAAAGGTATGCTTTTTCAAACACTTTGTTATCTCATTTAATTCTGTACATTAGCTAGAGGATTGCAGTCCTCCAGCTGTTGATGAACTATATTTCTCAGCATGCTATATCAGCCGCTGACTTGCTGTTCCTCAACAATCAGAGGATACCAGACTTCATATGAAGGATTTAAACATCACTCTAGCTAACTAATTAAGGATTGGATTTAAGCTAGTTGTTGAGATCTCTATATCTAAAGTTTGGATAGCTAATAATTTATACTAAACAATTTATTTAAGTTAAATTCAGTAGAATTATTGTGGTTCTTGGTAAAACTGATTGACCTAAAAATATGGTGTAGCAAGCTATATGCTAAATATGTCTTGCACATCAATGTAATGCTAAAACAGAAGCATCAATAGGCAATGTCACTGGGTGCACACATGTGCATTGTTGTAAAGCGGAAAAATGTTGATGCTGACTTGCTGCAGGCTCCATCTTCATGCCGTTGTATGTTGCCAGAGTGCACCATCAAGTTAATAAAAGCTACAGTTAATACACATGTTCATTGCTTTACATGCTTTACATGCTTGAAGTAATGAAAATAACTGCATCGCATTGGTATATTTGTATTGGAATTTTAGAGTTGTATACCATACTACAAATGTTATTATTATTTTTATTTTTTATTATAATTACTATGAGTAATGTTTATTTTATACACAGAATGGGTACACCAAAGGTATATATATCGATACATATAAATTGTTAAATTAATAATGACACACGTTACCTATGCATGTTTATTAAGCTTAGTTTTAGTAACACTGGTAAGCTCATCCTAAATGCTTCCCAACTGATTGATGGCCATGAGATATGAGTTTATTACTTTAACAAGGCGATGATGTCACCTTAAGGCATTTTATCACCTTAACAAGGCAACCTTAATATGAGACCCACCCTTAGCAAAGTCAGTAATAACCCCCCCAGCAATGATGTAAGTGGCCTCAAAAATCTCCTCTTCATTGGTGATCTCAGTGGTAGTAATGTCAAACCCTCTACTGGTGCTCAGTGGGAGGCTTAAGCTGTAATAAGACCACTCTCTCCATTCCCCACAGTATTGGTGATCAGTGGCAGTCTCACACTGTAATAATAAACCCCCAAAATAACAAAACAAATATAGCAGCCCCTCTGATCTGTTTAAAACTAGCAACAGGAAAAGTGCACATAGGCAGGGCAATATGCAAAACAGTATAAAAAGGGATACTAACACATTTTTTAAACTACCCATAAAAAAAAGAAGCACATGTGTTTAGTTAGAATAAAAAATACATTTTAATTGGATACATTTCCAAACAGATGTGGAAGCCACATCAAGGTACCTCTAAAAAGTGTAGTCCCTAATTTTAAACATGCAAAAGGCTGTAATGATAAAAATTCTCCCCCATAGCATTGGTGGTGAGTGTCAGGCTTAGGCTGCAATGATAACATTCCCAACATTGGCGT
The DNA here is from genome assembly GCA_028564925.1 of Lithobates sylvaticus. Classification (NCBI taxonomy): domain Eukaryota; kingdom Metazoa; phylum Chordata; class Amphibia; order Anura; family Ranidae; genus Lithobates; species Lithobates sylvaticus. The sequence continues at coordinate 183,685,733 of CM053027.1, read as the reverse complement.
TCAGTGGTTTACTTACCTGAGCACACGCTCATGTGCTGCAGCCTCTACCCCTCAGATGGAACTTTACTTTTGCTGTTGGGCAGAGGTCACTAACAGTTCCAACTTCTTTCAGTGAAGGGTGCTGGAATGCAAAGAGCGTTTTAGCACTCCGCACATCAGTGCCACTCTTCATGCCACCAGGGCACCATCTAAAGCCTGGTGCTGACCACTGCCTCTGCCCCCTGGCTCTGTGGGCAAGACAGAAAAAACACTTACAACTGTAATGCCCTGTACACACGGTCGGAAATTCCGACCACAAAATCCGGCGGATTTTGTCCGACACTGGTGTTGCATACACACGGTCGGACAAAGTTGTCGGAAAATCCGATCATTCTGAATGTGGTGACATTCGTTGCGTATGACGGAATGACGTAGAGGCTAGTAGCCAATAGCTTTGGTCTCGTAATTTGATCTGAGTATGCGTGGCACTTTGTCCGTCGGAATTCCCTACACACGATCGGACTTTGTTGTCGGAAAATTTGAGAGTGGGATCTCAAACTTTTTCCTTCGGAAACTCAGACGGAAAAAGTCTGATGGAGCCCACACGGTCGGATTTTCCGACAACATGGTCCGATAGGACATTTTCCGTCGGAAATTACGACCGTGTGTATGGGGCATAACTGTCAGGCAATGCATCTTCACATCAAAACAATATCAACACACACGTTCACAAATCTGCTCCTCTATGACAATGGTCATATTTCCATCATTCTAAGATAGAACTCAAGCCAACACTTTTTTGTTTTATTTTGGATATGGTGGGTAAATTAGGAAACCTAGGTCAGCTTTCTGTTAATTAGGGACATCCTGAAAGAAGCAACATAATTATTTCAGAACAGAAAATATGACCATCAGATTAAAAGTATAGTTAATCATTTTAACTACTGTTTTTAACATTTTTATTGAATATATTTTAATTATTATTAATAGATTTAGCACCTTGCACTTGTTTCAGTGGATTGTATGAATTGTAAAACTGGTTAATCAGCTAGAAATATGTGTTGGTTGTTTTATTACTAGACACGCTGAAAAGAGTATGGTCTTTACTCATAGTTTGCTTGAATCTGTTATATGAAGTTAGAATTGTTTTTAGATTTTCAGGTCCTGCATCTTATCATGTTTATAGAATTAACAGTGGCAATTAGAAGTATTGCATCTATTCAGATTGCTGACATAGTTTGTGTTAAACCTAGTAAATTATTTCTACAGCTCAAATAAGCAAATATTACACCTTTTCTAAATTGGATACAAGTTGAATTTACAATTTTACATAATAATAATAATTTTTGAGTTCAAAAATAGAAGAGAACTTTATGCAATGTGTGAAATGGAACAATAAAAAAAAACACAAAGAGCAACAAAGCACAAAGCAATGGTTTTGAAAGAAATCAGAAAGTGTAGCTCTGCATTGTAGTGGTATATTTATAAGCAACAATCCACCGGAGTACAGACTGATATGGTGATGTCAGCAATCACAATCCCTTTTTTTTTTGGTGAGCAGTGATCCATACAAAGCCACTGTATTGGTTTCCGTCTCACCCTACCACACCCTGTACAGGTGCAATACTTGGTAGGTCAGCTTTAATCCTAAGCAAATCACTTTTAAGCATATAGCAAGAGTCAAATTATCAAAGGTACTTAACATTTTTCATAGTTTTCAGTGTATGATAGAACAATATTTAGAAATATGCAAAAATACAAAACCAGACTACTTATATATAATTAAACTAAGCAGGGCTGCAGTTTGCTCAACCTTTGTTATATGAAGTTTAGACAATACCATCAAATGTTATTATCTAAACATTTATATCTATTTATATCTAATAATTTGAATATGTTTTGAGATGTAAATATATATATATATATCTATATTTATTTATTTTTTTATCATGTAGTAATATCATATTCTTAATTATCTAAAGATATTATCTAATTATCTAAAGAGTAAGTATATATATATATATATATATATATATATATATATATATATATATATATATATATATATATATATATATATATATAATGTGTAGTGTTACATAGGATTTAAAAAAAAATCCCCACTGGTTGTCAGAGAATAGACATGGTAAGTGGGATATTCAATGTCTTTTAAATTAGGCAAATCTATAAATTATTTTTAAAGAGCATTAAACCTCATTATCTTATTATCTTTGGACTTAAAGTTTCAATAATTTATGTTGATAGCAGTAGTCAATTTAAACATAGTCCACCTAATAATTTAATAGCTGGAAAAAAAATCTGATGTAGATAAACTTTTAACCATCTACAATGTCAGTTAATGCTTATAAAAACATAATGTATACATGTTGTACTGATCTTAAGTTCTTTTTTCTTCCCTTTAGGAGAAGCTTACACATGCTACAGTAAGTAGTCATTGTCCATATGTTTAATGCCTTTATATACACAATAGAGATATAGGTAACCAGGCAGAAAGATAATGAAACTATATACTGTTAACAAATAGTTGAAACATGACTTTCCCTTTGTACTGGCCACAATAGGGGATGGCTCTTGACATATTTTTGTGTGCTGGTGCTAGAGGTGGGAGTTAAATCCCTGATTCTGAATCACATGTTATACTGAACACAGACATACCATATTAAGAAATGCTTAGAAAATTTGAATGTTAAACCAGATAGTAGGCAATCAAAATGTAGTAATAATACAGACTGTAGCTCCCTTGGGCACATCAAATAGAGAAAAGCTTTAGTACATAATGCGCTAAGCAGTGGGCTAAAGAGGCATGGTTAAATAAAACACGAGCCTATTCACTATATACATTTATACTTGTACCCATAAAATGTGTCTTAATTTCCGTACCACTAGGCAGACTCTCACAGACAAACATAAACAAGGCTGGGTTTATAATGTTAGCATGCATTAGCATGCCTTGTGTAAAGCTGGCCATACATTATACTCTTTTCTTATTCAATTTCTTTTAGACTTACCTTCAACTATGTAGTGCAAGAGCCTGCCTGATTGCATACAAATTTAAAGTGTTTAGGTTTGACCTCATATTATATGGTCCTAGTAAATCTAAAGGAAAATTATACAAGAAGAAATTTATTTGAATGGGATGCCTAATGCACCAAAACATGCTGCCAAAAAGGTGCATTCACAATTTTTGTCTAACTTAGAGCACCACAATGCATGGTAGTGTATCTCCATAAGTTGTGGTACACTTAAGAACAAGTGCATTGAAGTGCTATTAATAAAGAACAGATTCACACCGACACCAGTATGAACCCAGCCTTAAAGTCAATTTTAGGGACAAAATCAAGCAAAAAAGTATTTGTTTAATAGACAGAGGGAGGTTAGAACGTCGATGTCAAGGGTTTTAATGGTTTCTGGATCTCCATTGTGGATATTTCCTCTTACTTCCTTCGCCAATGACAATTATAGGAATCAGAGGTGATACAGAGGAGAGCACAATACTATTATGTGTAAAATATTGATTCTAAAGTAGTTAATCCCTGCTGCTTTTATTATTCTTTACAGGTACACAATCTGGTGCTGGCGTAATCCTGTGTAGCGATGCTACATGTGGTGGAGGATCTTGTACATTAGCCAATGGATGTGCATGTAATATTGATGGCACTACGACCTGTGTTCCAACAACTGAATGTGCCAGCGTGGCCGATAATATTTGTTGCCCTACAGGCTATTACTGGTCACCATCAGACAGCTGCTGTACTGGTAACTTGAGTTATTTAATTATTTTTTTCTTTTTGGGTGCCTTCTCAGTAGAATCAACTATAGGAATCTGAAGTTCTACTTGTAGTAATTTTGACAACTTCTTTTTTTTACCTATTACAGCCACTCTGATCTGCAACCCTGCTTGTACCAATGATAGGATTTGCACAAATGTCAGCTCTGTGGCCACTTGCAACTGTAATACTACCCTCTACAGTGGTCTGAGTAAGTCCCAGAAACTTAAAATATGGTATAATAACTGTTATTGTTGTTGATTGGCCAATTGTTTTCACCTTGTACAGGTTGTTATCACATATGAAACAAACTGCTGCATTAAAAGCTGAAAAATGTTTTACTGACCTCTAGTGAAAATTAGTCGATTTGCTTTACTACTTTGGAACACTGGACATACAGGGGAAGATTTTCTAAAACTGGTGAACAAATAATCTGGTGCATCTGTGCATAGTAACTAATCAGCTTCTAGGTTTTAGCCCTCGTTCACATTGAATGCGGCTTTGAAATCGCACAGCTTCATCTGAATTTGCACAATTTAAAAGCCGCATGTCAGGACAACTTCAAAGACATCTGTGCGGCTTCATGCACAGATGTCTATGCAAGTTGCACCTGAAATCGCCAAAAGTAGTGCAGGTACTACTTTTTCAAATTGATGCGGCACCGCAAAGTCAGTGTCGCATTGCCACAGTGCCATTGCTGACAGCAGGGTGCGACTTGTCATATGATATGACCTGTCAAATCGCATAACAAGTGAGAGCTAACTGTCAAAGCTTAATTGAACAAGCAGAAGTTAGAAGCTGATTGGTTACTAGGCACAGCTGCACCAGATTCTGAGAGCACTAGTTTTAGTAAAGCTCCCCACAATGTTTATCAAAAGCTGACGTTTAATCTCTTATTTTTTGACTTCCCTGGTATCATCTGTGTGTTTTGTTTCAATGCAGGTAAAATCTTTCAACGACTGTATATTAAACTGTGTATGAATGGACTGACTACCTTAATAAAGAGGGTTATTGTATAGTTATTACTACTGCACAGTGTCTGTTTCATTACAGACTGAATTCAAAAACTTGATTTTGAGAATAATAATCTGGTTTCTTAATGGGTTTGATAGTCCTAAGTATTTAATTTTTTTTATAGTTTCTTATTCTAGGCTAGGGATCGCCAATGTTTTCATGGGTCACTTTGTATATTTTACAAATATTTGATGGCTGAAAAAAACTAAATTTGCTTTATAAACAAATTAATACAAATAAACGAATAGGTACCCCCTTTACATTCAAAGAGTGCAGAGTCATCCCTTACATCCAGGAGTGCCCAGTAGAATACCCTTTATATGCAGGAGTGCCCATCAGAGCCCCCTTTCCATCCAGGAGTGCTCATCAGAGCCCCCTACATATAGTAGTACCCACCAGAGTCCCCCCTTACATATAGGAGTGCCCATCAGAGTCCCCCCTACATCTTGTAGTACCCACCAGAGTCCACCCTTACATCAAGGAGTGTCCATCAGAATGCCCCATTTACATCAAAGAGTGCACATCAGAGTCCCCCCTTACATTCAGTTGTGCCCATCAAAACCCTTCCAATACATAAAAGAGTGCCCATCAGAAACCCACCTTACATCAAGGTCTGCCCATCAGAATGTCTTCCTTACATCAAAGATTGTGCATTGGAGTCCCCCTTACCTCCAGGAGTACCCATCGTAACCCTCCTAATACATACTAGAGTGCCCATCAGAGTTCTCCATTGCTGAACTGCAAACAGATATATAAATCCATGAGTAAAGTAATTTACTCATGGATTTATATTTATATTTTAATGTAATTCCCACTTAAAGGGGCAGCTGTTACATTAATGCACATAGGTTTACATGGTTGCCGCCCTTTATAATTGGATTCTTGCAAACAGATATAGTAGACACAAATGAATGTAGCTATATGATTTTTAATTATTAATCAAAACAATTATTTTCTTGTTTATTACAACTAGTATGAATACCTGAATTTGACTTGGTTTCTACCTTTGTCAATTTAATGTACAGCAGCATTTAAGCAGCCCATAGATTATGCAATTATTTTTCCTTCCACCATGGTTGGAAGGAAAGAAAATCGCTTGATTCCCCCATAAACACAGTCAGTTTGGATAGTATAGAAGGCTAAAACCACTGTATCTTTTTGTACTGTCAGATTGTTATTACTGTCTGGGTCCCCACTGGGGAGACTCACCTTATCTAAATGTGAGTGAAAATCCCAAATCTTGAATTGTCAAAAAATAAATAAAAAATAGAGGGGGATATACCAAAGTAAAAGATCAAAGGCATTCTTTATGTGACAATTAACTTATTTTAGAGAGATTTGCGATTACTTCTCGTTGTGTCAATGGAACAGAAGTTTATTCTCCCCAATGAGACACAGATGCCAAATAGGAATTGCCAATGGTTTAACTTATTCCCCTACACTATCCAAAACCATTTAATGGCATCTTTTTATTTCCCTAAAAGGTTTGGTAATTAATTGTAGGAATATTAAAGAATATGTAAACCCTCACCTTGTAAAACAACCCATTCAGTTTAAAATAGAAAGGAAAGGCAAAACGTGTGTGTATAGGTATAAAAAAATTCTAAACACAACTTTTCCCCATTTTTTATAAGTGATCACATAATCTCCGTTCTTAGTTGCATACGAGCTAGGGGTTAAGAAGCAGCACATTGGTCTTCCCAGCGAATGGCCATGCCGGGGGAGGGGGTGTCAGGACAAGTCTGATCATTGGATGAGAGCTGGATGAGTTTCCAGCATAGCTAGAGAACTGACCCCTCTTTGCTCTCCTGCCTAGTGTGGTCAATAGGACTGCAGAGGAACTGAAGGAAAACCAGGTATTTCACACAAAGGAAGCAATGCAAAGACAACAGGATATTTTTTAAGGCAAGCCCATATCAGGAAAATGAAATGTTGGGTTTACAAACTATTAAGATATCATTGAAGTAGACACGCTAAGCATGCATTGTCACATCCAACATTTGTAATAGTGAGCCTTCTTATATTTTCTGCTTTGCTTTAGACTCATCATCTCTGTCTCCAACAATAAATTGTGGATCAAATGTCATAGAAGTCTCCATTAGTGAATGCTTATTGGAGTCGCTTGGCTATGATTCCAATAGCCTCCAGTTAAACAACAACTCAGACTCCTGCACTAACTTCTACACACAGACCACCAACAGCCAGACTATGGTGACAATCCAGGCTTTACCCCAGACAGGATGGTGTGGGAATGTCATGACTGTAAGTATATCTGTAGAGATCTGTTTATATATATGTGCTAGTATACTGACAATACAGTATCAAACACAGATCAATAATTGGACAAGGTTAGTTCATTTTACACCTATGTCAACATTCAGCTACAATGGCTGTTTGAATAAAGGACAGCTAGAATTTAAATTGACAACGTATGTAGCCATTACCAACATTCGCATCCGAAATGTGGTGTTTTATGAAGTGAGTGTTTATTATAGATACACCCAATATTTGGGTTAGTAGGTAGTGTACTCAGCAACTTAGTGCAAGTCTTGATTTACAGGGCTCTCAGTGTCCAAGCTCAGAGCAGGTTAGTGTTGGTCAACTGGGTAGATGTTAACCTGCACACTTGTATTACTGTACATTTACTAGAATTTCAGAATACTTCCACTTCACCTAAGAGAAACACAATGCAAGTGGTGCTATTACATACAGAACATTTATATATGTATTGAACTTCATGGTCTATTCCATGCACCTACAGTAGTCTAATGCCGCGTACACACAGATTTTCCGACAACAAATGTTCAATGGGAGCTTGTTGTCGGAAATTCCAACCGTGTGTAGGCTCCATCGGACATTTTTTGTCAGGATTTACGACAACAAAAATTTGAGAGCTGGTTCTCAAATTTTCCGAAATCCGTTGTCAGAATTTCCGATCGTGTGTACACAATTCCGACGCACAAAATTCCACGTATGCTCGGAATCAAGCAGAAGAGCCGCACTGGCTATTGAATTTCATTTTTCTCCGCTCATCGTACGTGTTGTACGTCACCGCGTTCTTGATGATCGGAATTTCCGACAACATTTGTGCGACCGTGTGTATGCAAGACAAGTTTGAGCCAACATCTGTCTGAAATAAATCCCAGGATTTCATTGTCGGAATGTCCGATCGTGTGAACGCGGCATAATACAGCCTTTTACAACCCGGGGTGCCTTCAGGTTACTTCAGGGGTGCCTTGGAAAAATGCCTAACAATTGTCCAAAAATTGTATACAAGACAGCGGGTGTATCGAGTCTGCCTTTTAGTTAAACAAAGCCACAGGTTTTCATTGTGCACCATTACAGCCTTCCAGCCGCCGCTGTCCTAACACCCAATGACGTCATCGGTTGCCTGCATCGCATCCTTGTTTGACCCTCCCCTGCACCTCTGAAATGGGGTGCCTTGAATTTTAAAGAGTGCCTTGACTGAAAACAGCTTGAGAAACACTGATCTAATATAACTGAACATGTGATGTTATCAAGCTCGTTGATCTTTCCATCTACCAAAAAAGGATCCAGACATATTTCCAACATTTGTTGTTTTTCAGATGGACACCTCAAAAGTTTATTATTCAAATGTCCTCCACATTGGAATTCAGAACAAATCTATAATTACCGTAAATCCTGTAAACCTCACCTTTTCCTGTTCCTACAACTTGACGATACAGACAAGCTTGGCTGGCGGTTTTAATACTTCCACAAAGTAAGAATACCTTTAAAACTAAATTTCACAAAAGAGGTCTAGAAATATTTTGGCCTCTCCCTGACATATACTGTATATACATTTTCATTTTTCTTCCTTCCTTTCTTGTCTGGTAGCACTGTCAACCTCACGGCAAGCGGGGTTGGCTCCGTGACCACTACAATGGCAGCCTACTGGGATGCACAATATACTCAACCTATACAAAGCAGTGACACTGTACCTGTTGGATCAAACCTCTATATCGGCGTAACCGCAAATGCTGGAGATGTCAGCACATTTGTTATAAGAACCGAGAGCTGCGTTGCCACTCCTGATAATAATATTAATAATGTCAACAAGGCAGTCATTTTGAGCGGCGGGTAAGTTTTTAAGATTTCTATAATCTTTTCTGTTTTTTATTATTATTATTACATACTGTATTTCTGACTATCATACAGAGACAAAACCAGTTGTATTCAAGTAAAACTCCAGGCAGCCAAATACACAAAGGAAATACATATAAGTGAGCTGTTTTATCTGCCAAATTATTTGTATCTGTGTCCATCCAGTTCTGTCATTTATACATCTCAGAACACAGCTGTTGGACAGAGGAGGAGACTTGATTTGTCAATGCTGCATTTAAATCTAAAAGCAAACTTATATTATATTGCAATTTACTGATTCTCAGATGTGGTGGCTGCATTCGTTTTCTTTTTTTAGACTTTCTTACTTTGATTTTCACCTCGTTATCCAGCCAGTGTGTCTGTTGTTTTTCAACAGAATGATCTGTCCTGTAGATGTAGCTTTTATAGGGTTAAGACAAACCATTTACTACTGACAGGCGTGCTTGCAATGGTCAGCTTTTATTTATGTGAAACCTTTATCCAACAAAGAACAAAACTGTTGCTGTAAAAAGTGTGAGCTGGAGGTTGGCTTCAATTTGTTAGTGTAAATCTGCTAGTACATCTAAAACTCCCATCCCCCCAGACTGCCTAATTGTGCCCCTGTGCTCCTTCATTTGGAGTGGGGGCACTCTAATACAGGGGGTGTGTTACTGCCCAGATAACCAGGTGAAAACAAAGAAAAAAAAGACCTAAAGCTACCATCATATCTAAGGACTGGTAAGCTGCAATATTTTAACAATTTTGGTTTTTGGTTTAATACCATTTTAGTTAGAATTTACTAGTCTTGATTCTATCCTAACCGTGGACTGCACAGTGAAAGAAGAAGCAGCAGATTGATAAGCTCATCTCTCTTTCACTCAGCTCTGTCCTCATATCAGCATGTTCCTTGCACTGCAACACATCTATTGTCTCCTTGTGCTGCTTCTTCCATCCCTAGTTTGAGCTTTGCTGTAAAGAGACAGTGGAGACTGATTTTAAGTCAAATTCAGGTATTTATAATGCTTTTACAAAAATACAGTCAAGGATTTATTAATGAATACAGAGTTGTATTAATGTGTGTCTTTTTGTGTAAAGCTTTCACTTCAGTATTTTTGGTATGTTTAAACCTGATGCATCATTGTCCCATATTTAAAAACCATGTTTATTATTAATATCAATTTTTTGAAGAATTAAAAATTGATAATAAAGCCATACACACCCAAGTCTACTGGAAATGCATTGTGAGATGTTAAAAATGTCACCAGACCTTAAGCTGGCCATACATTATACATTTCCTAAGTAGACTATGTACACTATGTAGTACAAGAGCCTGCCTGATTGCCTACAAATTGTGAGTGTTTAGGTTTTACCTCATATTATATGGTGTTGGTAAATCTAAAGGAAAATTGTACAAGAAAATTATATAATGTATAGCCAACCTTAGAGACAAATAAGGGCATCACGTAATCCAAATATGGCTTCCCTGAAATACAATTTACACAGGTAATGCAGACCATACAGACCATACAGTATGTGGAATAAATAGAGCCCATAGCGAGCCCGGCATGTTGTTACATTATGTTAAATTGGCATATTCATTAATACTTTTATGCTGGCCATGCAACATAAGATTTTATTTCAGTGATAATTTGTCTCATTCACAAAAGGTACCAGGAACTGTGTAGTGTGAGAGTCTAACTGTGTATAATTTGAATGCATTGCTTAGGTAGGCCATCACACTACTTGGCCATATAACCAAAATTCAACTGTGTGTAGACAATATTAGAGATTATTGACTGTGGACGATGTGTTTAACCAATTTGAAGAGGAAATCCATGTCCAATTATTAACAATGTTATGTTAACTCACAGGTGTCCTGCCAACCAGGGAATCGCTGCACAGGTTAACGATAATGGAGGTTCTCTTGAATCCAGATTCCAGTTTAGCTCATTTGCATTTCAAGGACAGCCATTAGTTTATATCACCTGCACTGTTCGACTATGCAACAAAAACACAACCTGCACAGGGGTAAGAGATTGTATATATACTCATGTCAAACCCTTTAAATATTCTATTCCACAAACTTATAATATTATCATCTGGTCTTATTGTTTTATTTGGTGTAGACATAGTATATAGATCATAACACATTGCACATCTCTATTACAGTGTAATGCTGCTCGTGATGCTGATACTGGACTAGGCGTGTTACAGCTGCCAATCAACTTCATGGGTATGTTTCTCCTAACTGTTTTACAACATTCCTGGGTCGTGTCTTACATTGGAATGCAGGCCGCACCTCTCCCTCCCCCAATACCAACAGTATTAATTTCTAATAAATAAAGACGCTCAACACCGAAACTTGGTATATAATTGTCCGTGGCATGTTTATTGGCTTAATATTTAAATAAATTTAAATTCATTTTTAATAATACATACATTTCTTAACTTGTAAATAATAAGTACAAAACAGCTCAGTCTTCAGGACTCGAGCAATACTGCATATCAATAAACACAAGCCCCCCCTTTAAATGTAAAGGGTGACCAACCACATAAACTGCCTGTGACAAGGGGTTGGGGGGGGGGTGGGGAGCTTGTTGCTGACTTCTGCCAACAGTGGAATATTCCTGTGGCGGGCTACCTTATATAGAGAGCCCCCTTTATAGAACACTCCAGCAGATCAAAAGACCCTGTGGGAATTTCCCTGGCGGTCATGTGACATTCCGGGAAATTTCCCAATGTTACATGGCCCCTTTTTTCCTGCCTAAGAATCAAATAAATTTATCTTAAAGTGACCCTTTTTTTTTATATAACAAACAAGTTGGAAGGGGGGCCGCCACATGCCCATGCTGTTCGGGCCCAAATACTTAAGCCCTCTCAGTCCATTCTGATCTGTAACTATTATTCTCCTTTCCATATCTCCCTTACCACCGTATTGTTTGTTTCACCTATTGTTACACATTCGTGTGTTAGATTTTTTTTCATTAGCAGGCTGACTTGTTATAATTGATTATATAATTTTACTTTCAGATGATTACGGAAATTCAGCATCCAGCACAGGTAAGAGAAGCAACGTGATGCTCAGCATTTCATACTATAATACAGTATAACGTTTTGAATCATGTGTACATTATGTAATGCAAGGTTTATGCTAAGGTCACCTGAAAGCTCTTGTTGGAGGTTTATTTAAATGAAAATAACAGCAATTAAATTGCTGATTGATGTGCAGATTGCTGTACAATTTCAATGGGGCTCATGTCAGCATCACAGAAGTGACATTGCAGTCAGGAGTGACATTGAGTGTCAGACAGATGATTGTACGTGCAAGTAAAGTGCCATCCACGAATGAGCTACGTTTGTCTAACATACAAATGAATGGGATTAGCCCATCACACATTTTGCTTTTGTTCCAGCAGATTGTTTTCCCAATGCTTGTGTGGCAGAAAGGAAGATTTATTATGTTTCAGCGCTAAGAATTTAGTGGTTGATTTACTAAACCTGAAGTGCAAAATCTGGTGCAGATCTGCATGGGTGCTAATCAACTTCTAACTTCAGCTTGTTCAATTAAACTTTCTCGATAAAACCTGAAAGATGATTGGTTTCTATGCAGAGCTGTACCAGATATTGCGCTCTCTAGTTTTAGTAAATCAACCCCTCCAGTGTCTGTAGTGTCCACTGCCAATAAATTGGGAAAACTCCAGTTCCCTGCATATTCTTACTTTCACGTTCACTTAGGGCTATATGACAGAATCTACAGAATCGTCCAAGAGAGACTTCCACTTACTTCTATAGAAGTGATCCTTTGCTGGTCTGAAACGCTGACACATTTCTATCACTAGCAAGGGGGCAGTGGTTAGCATAGGAGCAGAAACAAGTAAGCAGTCTTTTGAGATCCTGTCACAGGCAAATTTTCACCACAATATTGCTGATGTGACGTGGCCCTTAGGCTCACCCTAACATTCAAAGCCTTTATCACCTAAAACTTAAACATAAGCTACAATCAACCTTTAACCTTTCACCTCTCCTAACACTTAACCCATAAAGTGTATCTAAACCCAAGACCAAAATTGTAATATATTTCAGCTTACCAGTCCTTGCATGTGGTGGTTGCATTAGTTATTCTTTTTTTTTGCTGAATTCATCTGGTGATCCAGCCATAGAGTGGGAGTAGTTCTGGAGTTCAATCACTTTCTGTCCTAGGGAGGTACTGGTGTTGATTTACTAAAACTGGAGTGCTCAGAATCTGGTGCATCTGTGCATGGTGGCCAATCAGCTTACAACTTTAGCTTGTTCAATTAAGCTTTGACAAAAAAAAAAAAAATCTGGGAGCTGATTGGCTAAAATTCACAGCTGCACCAGATTTTGCACTCTCCAGTTTTAGTAAATCTAACACACTGTGTCAAAACCTCCACTTCGCCTCATCTCGTCATCATATAGAAACAAAAAAATAAACTTTACTGTTCATTTAAGACAGATGATGATGTGTGGTTAGTCTTAAACATCTGAGTGGTTCTCTATAAACATAAAAAAAGAAAAGTTGACTATGCAAAGCCTTAAAATTTATATTAGCATCAACCTCCTGTGGCAATTCATACTGTTTAATCTTTTCACCTCTTTTTGTCAAAATACCTTTTGCTCAGTCTACAGTGTGTGTAGTGTGAAAAAAATCATAATAGGATACTATAGCCTCATTATTAAAAACAAAATGTTGATCCTCTTCAGAGTCTTTTATCTCACTAATGTTACACTGTTGGTAAGGATGGGCTCAGACTTAGGAAAGCTTAGAAACCCACACAGCACCAGTTCTGGTCCACAGTACTCCTTAACTTATTGCAGCCAATCAGCAACAAAGTGAGAAGGTGTTGTCTCTAACTCTCCAATTGCAAAGCCATGGTAAGGTCAGGGGCTTGCAAGGAGTCAATACAGTGTAAGGTGTTTTAACAGGAACTGTGTATTTAACACATAAAAAGTATATTTAGTTCAAACTTTTTTTTTTATTCTTTTTTTTTATAATTGTAGATAGACTAGGGAAAGGTTACAACTCTTGTAAGGTTTTATTTATTTTTGTGTCCCATTGGGGAGTTTGTGTTTGTGTCCCATTGGGGAGTCCTCCATTTACTTCCTGTCCTAAAGACATTATCACTTCAAGATTTTCTTGAAATATTTATTGGTTAAGAACATCAAATACAGTCAACATCTCATGCCACGTACACACGATCGGAAATTCCGCCAGCAAAAGTCTGATGAGAGCTTTTGGTCGGAAAATGTGACCATGTGTATGCTCCATCGGACTTTTGCTGGCGGAATTCCAGCCAGCAAAAGATTAAGAGCAGGTTCTCAATTTTTCGGTCGGAAAAAATTCAGATCGCCTGTACCAATTCCGACGCACAAAATTCCTACGCATGCTCGGAAACAATTCGACGCATGCTCGGAAGCATTGAACTTCACTTTCTCAGCTCGTTGTAGTGTTGTACGCCACCGCGAAAGGTTAGCAAACTTTTGTGTGACCGTGTGTATACAAGCCAAGCTTGAGCGGAATTCCATCGGAAAAACCATCCAAGATTTTTCAGACGGAAAATCCGCTCGTGTGTACGCGGCATTAGGGGAAAGCCTTCTACCTTTGTCAGGGCTTGAGCAATGGATGAGATGCAATAGAAGATCTATGTTAGGGCTTGTTAAAGACTTTGATCTCTTCGAACTGCACTACGAACTTCCAGCAGACAGACAGCAATACAAACCCGACAAAGGATGTATCACTTCCCTGCTCAAAGCTAGAAAAAAGGTTTTGGCTAGAGATGTACTTTAAATGCTGATAGCTAGATGTTATTTAAGTAATCATTTAAAATCTTCTATTGTTGGACTGTTATTGACACTTGATTTTTTTTAAAAAGCACATTACTAAGGTTATTTCTATTTTATATAACTTCTCTTGTTTTCTCTTTTTAGCTGTGTCCTGGACTCTGCTGACCAGCTCCCTTCTTGTCTTTTTCTCCATGAAATTATTCTAAAGGAGGATCCTGCTGCTGAGTGGGCTATAAATAAAAAATGGTCTTGGGATATACTTGTATTTAAAGCTGTTTTCTGAGGGACTATATGCTATTTATTTTTCTTTACCATTCTGATGACAACACATAGTTAAAGGGCTTTGATATGTTTTTTTGACCTTATAACTACCCCCATGAGGTCATTTGAATATATTCCTACTATCCATCACAGACCACATAACCCTTATTATTTTGAGAAACTACCCCCACCAAGTTCTCAGGATGTATTCTCTGTAAATCAACTTTAATTTAAGTATTAAAAAAAATCTGCATATACTAAATGTTCTGATTTTTATTCCTGCATCAAATAAATATATTTATAATATATCATCTTGGTGGCTTTCTCATTGATATCAGCGTGTATATGGATATCTATATATTGGTAAAATGAAGATTTGCTTAGGTGATTAGGATAATATAACTCACATCACAAGTGTACAGTAGTAAATCTTGTGGGTATATTCATGCATGTAACTGGCTACTGGATGATATAGCAGGTACTCCTAAATGCCTACACATGTGCTTTGTTCAATTCCAGAACACTGTATTCTGAGTACTAGCACTTTGCTGGTTGCATGGTGGCCTGTCATCTTCTGCTCCCTTCTCCTCTATATTGACCAGTGTGGTCACTAATTACAGGCAAGGGGTGTGGTATTGGGTAAACCACAGTGCAACCCAATGCAATCCCATACAATAGTTAGGATACAGGCTTGGAAATATAATTTACGGTTGTAAATAAGTTAAGTAATTTATGATGATGCCATCTATTCAGGCCCTAAAATTAATCTGTCGTATTGCATATAAAAAATTGTTGCAATGGAGTGAACTCACAAAGACTTCCTTTGCAACTGGTGATTACATTTAGGGAGACTCTGTCATGGAGGAAAAAAAATAATACTGGCACAGGTAAAAAACTGCAGATACTTAGAGGTGAATGACTCACCAAATCTCCCTGTCACAGATGATTGCCAGGCTGTTATTTCAGGCAAAGATTCAACACTTCCTGCTAATGCTTATGTTTGGCAATGTCTTCCTTCCACATTTCTATTGATCATTTAGAAAGCCCATCACAGTAATCGGCCAAAAGGAATGTATGGGGGTGGGGCTTAGCAGTGCACTCCAACATTACCCAAAGGTCTGTGTTCTTAAATTGTAAGAGTAGCCTAGAATTTAGTAGATTGCCACCCTGTGAACACCTGTCACTTTTTAATACTGTCTGTGCTCCCGTTAAGGAGATTCACCCTTTTTATTTGTCCTGTTTACCATTATCATTGAAAGTTAAAGTAAAAGAAAATCCCCAAATTTGGATTGTCCCCAGAAAAGTAATAGAGGGGACATCTTCCAATGGGCACACTAGTTCTGGTGACCTAGGGTTCCCCAAGGAATTCCCTTAATTTGCGGGGATTTCTTCTCACTTCCTGTTTGGCAATGGGACAGGATGTGAAGGGAAATCTCCCCAATGGGACACAGATGGCAAAAAAAAAATCTGACAGGGGTTTCAACCCTCCATTACTCTGTCCAAAATGAATTAAAAAGTTTTGCCCATAGTTCTACTTTAAGCGGGAGTGCCTCGCCAAATTTAGCACTGCGGTATCCAGTTGGTGCTTAATTGATAGATGGCGTCGTTTTCCTTGGTTTCCCCAATTCCAGCCTGACTGCTTACTCATCCCTGCTATGAAGTAGTGTCTCTGGTAACAGAGAGGGAAGAAGCAATAGGGCTGAAGTATGAATATTTGTGTCCTTCTTAGGCCAACCACTAGAAGTTTTTGTTGTCAGTGGTGCATCCTAGAAAAGGATATCAATATTTGAACTAGCATTGTGAAGGTGCTTTTCCCCCAGGCTTAGGCCTAAGGAGGAGTGCTGTCAGTGTGGCTATCCTTCTAGGCCTGTGTCCTAGGCGGTGATACGCATGTTTGGAGGTCAGGCCTTGGTCAAGGTTTGTAGCTGTCACAGGTACTCACCCGGGCCGAGATGCTGAGAGCTGTTCCCCTTGCTACTAAGTGCACGATGCCCCTGGAGTGGGTACAGAAGGCACCGAGCACAAAGATGCACGGGTTGCCAGCAGGTGGGTTGCAGGTGGTGTGCAGTGAGGCTGATGACCGTGTGTAGATGAAGCTGTGCTGGAAGTAGACACCTGGCAGGACCAACACAAGGCAGAGGCTGTAGAGGAACCAGGTCACACACTGGGAGATAGTCGTGCGGTGCATATGTGGGAACACCACGGTTAAAGGTAGTAGAAAGTCCAGGAAGCAGGCCGAGGGTCAAACACAGGTAATCAAGCAAGAGAATATCCAGGAGGCAAGCCAAGAGGTCAAACACTGGTAAGTAGCAGAAGAATGTCCAGGAGGCAGGCCGAGGGTCAAACACAGGTAATCAGGCAGAAGGATATCCCAGAGGCAAGCCAAAGGGTCAAACACTGGTAAGTAGCAGAAGAATGTCCAGGAGGCAGGCCAAGGTCAAACACAGGTAATCAGGCAGAAGGATATCCAAGAGGCAAGCCAAGGGGTAAAACACTGGTAAGTAGCAGAAGAATGTCCAGGAGGCAGGCCGAGGGTCAAACACAGGTAATCAGACAGAAGGATATCAAAGAGGCAAGCCAAGGGGTCAAACACTGGTAAGTAGCAGAAGAATGTCCAGGAGGCAGGCCGAGGGTCAAACACAGGTAATCAGGCAGAAGGATATCCAAGAGGCAAGCCAAGGGGTCAAACACTGGAGAGTAGCAGCGGTGGTCAGAAGAGGTCCAGGTCAAGCACAGGTAATCAGGTAGGCACAAGGAACAGGATACAGGATACAGGAAGCCAGGTACTCAGGAAATAGAGACAACAAACCAGCAATTTCTGAGGGGAAGGAGAAGGCCTTTTATAGGCCAGGTAAGTGGTCAGGTGGGGTATCTGGGCGCGCGCATGCGCACACCGCTTCCTGTCAGGGCCGCGCACAGACGTGCGCCGCGCTGGGTGAGCCAGGACACATACCCGAGCGCCGCGAACCTGCGCATGCGCACCAGTTGTCCCGCGTACCTGTGTGCGCTGCTGAGCCGCTCTACCGCGCATGCGTACCCTAGGGAACCGGCGCTGAAGCGCGATATTTCTCTGACAGTGCCCCCCTCCTAAGGGCAGCCTCCGGATGCCCAGTCCGGGGTGCCTTTGATTGAATTCTCGAACTAACCGAGGGGCATGAATGTTCTTGGATGGTTCCCAGGAGCTGTCTTCGGGGGGGGGGGGGGGGGGGTACCCCTTCCACTTGACCAGATACTGAGCCTGTCTTCCTCTCTTATGGAAATCCAGAATTTTTTCAACCTCGTACTCTTCTTCACCTTGGATGGTGACTGGTGTGGGAAGTGCCATCTGCCTGCCAGGAAAAGAGTTTGGGGTTACTGGTTTTAAGAGAGAAGCGTGGAACACTGGGTGGATCTTATACGAGCTGGGTAGAATTAATTCAAAAGCAACTGGGTTGATCACTCTTTTGACCTCAAAGGGGCCAATGAACCGTGGACCAAGTTTCCGGGAAGGACAAGGTAATTTTAAATTGACTGTAGATAGCCATACCTTGTCCCCAACCTTGAAAGCCAGACACTCCTTCCTGCCCCAATTGTATTGCACCTCTTACCCTTTTTGAGCTTCTTTCATGGCTTGCTGGATCTGGAGGAAGTTGTCCTGAATGGCTTTGACAAGCTCCTGAGCTGCCGGGGTGGAGATGTCTGGAATGGAATCTGGAAGGAAGGAAGGGTGGTATCCATAATTTGCCCAGAAGGGCGTTTGGTTGATAGCAGAATGTAAGGAATTGTTATATGCGAACTCTGCGTAAGGCAGGAGGGAAGACCAGTCATCTTGGGAATAGGAGCAAAAACATCTGAGATACTGTTCAAGGGTTTGATTATTCCGTTCCGTTTAGCCATTGGTTTGCGGGTGATATGCGGAGGACATAGAGGACTTGATTTCAAGGGCCCTACAGAAGTCTCTCCAGAATCTGGACGTGAATTGAACACCCCTGTCAGAAGTGATGTTAGAAGGGACACCGTGAAGCCTTACTACTTCTCTGAAGAAGGTATCAGAGTTAGCGGAGGCAGAGGGAGTACCCTTCATGGGTAGGAAGTGGGCCATCTTTGAGAGACGGTCTACTACCACTAAGATGGTAGTAAAGTTATCCGAGGGGGGTAGGTCCACAATGAAGTCCATGGAGATCTCTCTCCATGGACGTTCGGGGACAGATAAAGGCCTCAGCAAGCCCCAGGACTTGGTGTTGGATCCCTTGTTCCTTTGGCAGGTACTACAGGATTGTACATAGTTTTGGCAGTCTTTTCTCCAACCCGGCCACCAGTAGGAACGGCTAACGAGGTTGGCAGTCTTTTGGGTTGCGAAATGACCTGATATCTTGTGGTCGTGGAGAGCCTGCAGAACTTGAAGCCTGACTGGTGGGGGAACGAATATCCGGCCATGGGCCTATAGTAAGTCCTGTTTTCTCTCCAAAAAGAGCATGGAAGGAACAGACGTCTGGTTGGAGGCTGCTGTCAGGTCTGGCTGGATGGCATGAAGAAAATTGTGTGAGGGTAGAATGTTTGCGGGTTCTTCCGGGGCTTCTGTACTTAAGAACATGCGGGAGAGAGCATCCGCCTTGCCATTCTTGGAGCCGGGCCGGTACGTGATGTGGAAGTTAAATCGGGAAAAGAAGAGGGCCCAACGGGCTTGCCGGGGTCTTAATCGTTTTGCAGCTCTGAGATATTCTAGGTTACGGTGGTCAGTGAAGATTAGGATGGGTTGAGAAGCTCCTTCCAACAGGTATCTCCACTCTTCAAGTGTGAATTTGATCACGAGGAGTTCCCGGTCGCCTACGTCATAGTTCTTTTCGGGGGGACTCAGTTTCCGGGAAGCAAAGGCGACCGGGTGGAGTAAGGCCTTTGGGCCGCTCCTCTGTGACAGAATTGCTCCGGTGGCTGTATCAGAAGCATCCACTTCCAGGACATAGGGGAGTTCCGGATCAGGGTGCCTGAGGATGGGAGCGGAAGAAAACAGTTCTTTTAGTTTCTCAAAGGCTGCCTGAGCCTGGGTGGACCATTGGAACCTGGTTTGCTGACGGGTGAGTTGGGTGATTGGAGAAACAATTGTGGAAAAACCTTGGATAAATCGACGGTAGAAGTTAGCAAATCCAATAAAACGCTGAACTGACCTCTTGTCCGTGGGGGCTGGCCACTCTTGGATGGCCTTCACCTTCTGTGGATCCATGAGGATGCCTCCGGTGGTAATAATGAATCCCAGGAATTGGATGGTGTCTTTTTCAAATTCACACTTCTCCCCCTTGACATAGAGTCCATGTTTTCGCAGGATGAGGAGGACCTTCCGAACATGCTGGCGGTGGGTTTCCAGTGAGTCTGAGAAAATTAAAATGCCATCAAGATACACAATTAGAAAATTATCCAGATACTCACGGAAGATGTCGTTGACCAGGTGTTGGAAGGTAGCCGGGGCATTGCAGAGCCCGAAGGGCATTACAAGATATTCAAAATGGCCGAACCTCGACCGGAAAGCCGTCTTCCACTCATCCCCCTTGCGGATCCGTACCAGGTTGTAAGCCCCTCGTAGATCAAGCTTGGTGAAAATCTTAGCTGTCCTGAGGCGTTGGAAAAGTTCGGGGATGAGAGGAAGTGGGTACCTGTTCTTGATGGTGATCTTGTTCAACTCTCTATAATCCACACATGGCCTGAGTGATCCATCTTTCTTTTCCACAAAGAAGATCCCGGCGCCTGCCAGGGAGGAAGATGGCTGGATAAACCCCTTGGCAAGGTTTTCGTCTATATAGACGTGTAGGGCCTCTAGTTCAGTCTCTGACAAAGGAAAGATTCTCCCAAAAGGAATTTCTGCCCCAGGTAGGAGGTCAATTGGGCATAAGACCGGTGAGGAGGTAGGGCATCAGCCTTCTTTTCATCAAAGATGTCCTGAAAGTCCTGGTAGGCTGTTGGGACATGTTGGCGGCTGCTAGGACTTGGTTGCATGGTAAGGCAGGTGGTAGGCTTTGAGATAGGTGGTAGGAAGCAGTGTTGTAGGCAGTAGGGAGATGAGAAGACTACTTCCCTACGATTCCAGTCAATCTGAGGGTTGTGAGCCTGCAACCAGGGGAACCCCAGGATAATGGGAAACATTGGGGAATGGATAATGTCAAAACGGAGACGTTCACGGTGGCCTGAGTCTGTGTAAGTTAAGATGGGCAGGGTGAGGAGCCATCAGCCAACTGAACTTGAAGGTGCTGTTCCTTGGTGCCCAGGGGGAGGTTCAAGTTACGTGCCAAGGTCAAGTCCATAAAGCAGCTGCAGGCCCCTGAATCAAGGATGACTCCCAGCTGGAACACTTCTTCTGCCACCTGCAGAAAAAGTGGGACAACGAGATGAGACCGGGTGAATCCCTGGGTATGGGAGCTCAACAAAGTCCGAGAAGGGCACTTACTAGGTCTCACCGGCACTTGAGTAGGTAATGTCCTGAACCGCCACAGTAGAGACAGAGGTTGGCTTGCCGGCGGCGAAGTCTTTCTTCAGGAGACAAGGGGGACCGAACCAGGCTCAGCTGCATAGGCTCCCCACGAGGAGGAGAACGGGAGTTTGGAGCAGATGTAGGTGCTGGAGGAACCCGGGGCATCATCCAGGTAGGCCTGAAGCTTTGGAACCGTTCGGCCCGTCGTTCCCGTAGGCGACGATCGAGCTTGGTAACCAACTGAATAAGGTCTGCCAAGGAGGTTGGAATCTCCAGCTAGTTCATCTTTTAAGGTTTCCGAAAGCCCCAGGCGGAATTGGTACTTTAAAGCAGATTCATTCCAATCCGTATCTGCGGACCATTTCCGAAATTCTACTATGTAGTCCTCCACAGGCCTCTTTCCTTGTGCCAAGGTATGCAGGGTAGATTCTGCGGTGCCCGTACGTTGGGAGTCATCATATAGCATGGACATGGCTGAAAAGAAAGTCTCTACTGAGTCCAGGTGAGGGCTCTTTTGCTCCATCAGGTGGTGCACCCAGGATTGGGGCTCATCAGAGAGCAGGGAGATGATGAACCCCACCTTTACAGATTCCAACTGAAAAGTCCTAGGCTGCAGAACTAGGTGTAGAAGGCATGCCCTTTTGAAGGCCAGAAATTTCTTCCGGTTACCTGAGAAGCGTTCAGGAATAGGGACCGTGGGGTCCGGGTTTGTCATGACGAATGCAGGAGGGGCACCTCCAGGTGCCTGAGGTGAGGTGGAGGTGCTGGCTGCAGGAGGAGACAGGTCTGCTTGGCTGGGAGAAAAGGTAAGGTGCTGAAGACGCCCTTCGATTTGGAAGTAGCCGTCCTGGAGATGCTGTACAGCCTGAGTGAGGGCTGTCACCTGCTGGCATAGGGCCTCAAGGGGTGAACCAGCTCTGTCGGCCTCGGACATTGGCTGGTTTGTACTGTCACAGGTACTCACCCGGGCCGAGATGCTGAAAGCTGCTCCCCTTGCGACTAAGTGCACGATGCCCCTGGAGTGGGTACAGAAGGCACCGAGCACAAAGATGCACGGGTTGCCAGCAGGTGGGTTGCAGGTGGTGTGCAGTGAGGCTGATGACCGTGTGTAGATGAAGCTGCACTGGAAGTAGACACCTGGCAGGACCAACACAAGGCAGAGGCTGTAGAGGAACCAGGTTACACACTGGGAGATAGTCCTGGGGTGCATATGTGGGAACACCATGGTTAAAGGTAGTAGAAAGTCCAGGAAGGCAGGCCAGAAGAATGTCCAGGAGGCAGGCCGAGGGTCAGAAGAGGTCCGGGTCAAGCACAGGTAATCAGGTAGGCACAAGGAACAGGATACAGGATACAGGAAGCCAGGTACTCAGGAAATAGAGACAACAAACCAGCAATTTCTGAGGGGAAGGAGAAGGCCTTTTATAGGCCAGGTAAGTGGTCAGGTGGGGTATCTGGGCGCGCACATGCGCACACGCTTCCTGTCAGGGCCACGCACAGATGTGCGCCGCGCTGGGTGAGCCAGGACACATACCCGAGCGCCGCAAACCCGTGCATGCGCACCCGTTGTCCCGCGTACCTGTGTGTGCTGCTGAGACGCTCTACCGCGCATGCGTACCCTAGGGGACCGGCGCTGAAGCGCAATATTTCTCTGACAGTAGCTGTCCAGCTTGGAACAGAGGAAGCTGGATTACCAGGGAAAAATAACTCTCTGTCCTGCTTCAGTTGTAAGCAACTGAAGCCTAACAGAGGACTGTAAACTCTTTTAAAGAATAGCTAGAATCCCTTACTCATTAGCCAAGGTACTGCAGAAATGCTGCCAAACGACAGAAATGAGAAAGGCACTCATTATGTTCAACTGGGAGAGGAGGCTGGGGAATGTGCAGAAGTTTGCCCTGGGTATCTGATACCCTAAACCCTCTCTCCTTTTGCTCAATTGCTGCCAAATTAATACAGTTTATCAGTTATTGGCACCCGATGTCTTATATCCACCACTATTCAATGTGGACTCTGGGGTGAAATTCTAGCCCACCCTGTCTCTGAGAGTCGCTAATTTGTCTCTGGGGGTCAGGAGGGTGCAACAGGAGGGTGTGGGACCTTGCTGCAGGTGCCCACAGATTCCTCTAGGTGCCTTTACTTTATATCTGCACTCGTGAAAAGGATCACTTTAAATATTTAGGTATAATTTTTTTGCACTCCCCTTCATTTTATGTTAAAATATTGCCCATTTACATGTTACACATAAAACAACTAAACATAACAAAAAATACAGCCCTGTTCAGGAGGTTCCTGGAGTATTGAGGAGGGCCCCAGACAATCCCCAGAAAATGGGCTGGCAGGGGGTAGGCCCCACTTAAATACTCAGGGTCAGGTTAGAAGGGGCAGGGAGTTTGGGTGAAAGCTGGAGAAGGAGTGCTGAGGAGGCTGTCGGTGGCCCTTGAGGGTAACCCCCTAGTCTGGGGGGGTGGCCTCGGGCCTGGGACTCTGGTGCTGGATGGATCCTTTTCCAACACATGGAGGAGTAGTGTCCAGAGGCACGGGGGCAAGAGTGAGGACAGCAGGAGCCAGCTAGCACTTCTGGGAGATCTCCAGGAGAAATCACCCGCCAGGTGGCTGGTGAGTGTGGCTGTCTGGGAGGACTGTGGGAAGTAACCAGGAGTGCTTATTTCCAGAACGTGCTGGAACTTTCTGGAAAGATAGGAGGAGAGGTGATGTGGAGCTGTCTGAAGTATTCTGAGGGCCCTGACCAATTCCCAACTTGGATTGGCAGGGGTCAGGACTCCATAAATACTCAGGGTCCGCCCAGCTGGGGAGGAGTTGTTTGGGTAAAAGCTGGAGATGGAGTGTTAGACTGTCAGGGCCTTTGAGGGAGCTCCCTAGTTTGGGGGGTGACCTTGGGCCTGGGCTTGGGTGTGGACAGAACCTTCCTAAAAACCAACAGAGGTGTCCTGGACAGGAGGCACAGGAACAAGGAGGGCTGGTGAGTGACACACAGTCAGGAGGATTGGGAGGCACTCCTGAGAGGACTGGGAGCAAGCAGTCCCGGATGGGTATAGAGCAAATAAGGAGGACTGTGGTGGCATGGGCAGTGGAGAGAGGCAGCTGCAGCCAGGAGGGCTGGCAGGGCCTGAAGATGTGGCACAGCTAGTACTAGGACTTCCATTCTGGTACACCATAGGGGCCTGCGGCCCCTGCCTGCAAAGGGCATTTTTGCTTTGGGCCTGGCTGCAATCAAGTGGGTATTCCATAAGTACACTATCCCCATCCAAGTTAAATCCCCTAAATAAAAAAATGTAAAAAAACAATTACAAGGACTATTTCTTGATCTTGATCATGTCTGGGATGTACCGCTACATAAGTGTTAGGACGGGGGGGGGGGAGTACTTTTAACAGTGGTTAGGTAAAGTGTTGGGGAAGATTAGACAAGATGTTAAGGGTTCCCTGTTACGGGCAAGGTTAAACAAAAATTTTTTAGAGCCAACAACTAACAGCGTTCTGCTTCCGCCACCAAAAACTAAAGTACCAAAACACATAACATAGATCATTTTACAATGGCATTTTCTGGTGAATAGCACCCTGGCTTTAGTTCTCTCTTTATTAAGCCTGTATTTTTAAAAGAAACAAGGTAATTCAAGACCAACTCCATCATATATATATATATATACTACACACAAAAACACATTATGGTTGTCATCCTCTTGCAACTGGATTCTTTATTTACCCATTTAGTCTGTGTTACAGACAATCCATTAGGAAGAATGTGACATCCTCACTTAACATAATGGCTGGTACAATAGGGTAGAGTTGGGGAGATCTTTCTGATAGAGTCCTCTGGAGTCATGTAGTTTAGTTTGCCAGTAGACACCAAAAACTTACATAATTACATTGGTAATTGCATAAGTTCATTACTTAATATATATTAAGTGATTAAGTGAATTAACTGATTAACTTATTAACTGAATAAGTGAATATTAGTTAACCATTCGCTGACCTCCCTATAGCACTTTTATTGCTACAGGGTGGCAGCTTGCGCAGGATCACATATATATACATGAACCTGCACTTTAGTCTGCAGGGGGAGTGCGCGCCACAGGCGGGCTGCTTCTGCTGTGATAATTCATGCATATTTTTAGGCTGGTTCCCGCAAAGTGTCAAAAATTTCAGTTAGTGTCCAATTTCCGCTGCAATATCGCAGTCCTGCTATAAGTTGCTGATCACCGCCATTACTAGTATAAAAAATAAATAAATAAATAAAAATTCCATAACATAGTAACATAGTAAGGTTGAATAAATACACCAGTTCATCCAGTTCAACCTGAGTGAGTGTGGGTGCTTGCCTACAATTGTCCCTATCCCTGTACATTGCGTCTCATTAAGATGCTCATTATATTATTATTTATTTAAGGTACCCATATAGCGTCGTCAATTTACGCAATGCTCCACACATACATCGCACACTCACATCGGTCCCTACCCTCAAGGAGCCCACAATCCAAACAACCCCAACTCACATTCATAAACTACAGCTAGCAAAAAGGGGGGCCGCTGGTGGTGGACTTTGAAGGCATGTACAACGGACATGAAGTCTATTGTTTAAATAGCTCTCCCTCTCCAATCAGTCAGCGCAGACTGATTGCAGCAGCTGATGGAGAGGGAGGAGAGTGAGTCCGAGAGCAGATTCGCCACCCGAGTGGTGTGCGCGCGGCCCGCATGCCCAAAGACACTAATACAAGTGAAAAGAATAGCACTAGTGAAATACAAAGAGATGTTGCATGGACATAAGGGAATTTTTAAAAAAATTTGAAAATATTAAGTCCAGAATTGGGAATGCCCATATGAAATGATGTTACATATAATCCAGAAAGAGAAGATAAGGGAAATACTTATGTAGCGCCGACACTTTTCTATTCTGTAAATTTAGTTTTTTCCAGAACTGTAACTAAGTTCTGGTGGTTAATTGTTCTAGGTTTTTACTTTGGCATCGGTTTGGCTGGGCTGTACTGGAGTTCTGCCCAGTGGCGTCTCCAGCTTTCATATTTAGGGGGAGCACAGGGACAAAAGTAGGGGGGCCAACTATAAAACGCAATTCTATACCCATACCCAGGGTGTGCTAGGTGCAGAGTACAGGGTCAAGGGTGTGCTAGGTGCAGAGTACAGAGTCTGGGTGTGCTACGTGCAGTGTACAGGGTCCAGGGTGTGCTACGTGCAGAATACAGGGTCCAGGGTGTGCTACGTACAGAGTACAGGGTCCAGGGTGTGCTACTTGCAGAGTACAGGGTCCAGGGTGTGCTACGTGCAGAGTACAGGGTCCAGGGTGTGCTACGTGCAGATACAGGGTCCAGGGTGTGCTATGTGCAGAGTACAGGGTCCAGGGTGTGCTAGGTGCAGAGTACAGGGTCCATGGTGTGCTACATGCAGAGTACAGGGTCCAGGGTGTGCTACGTGCAGAGTACAGGGTCCATGGTGTGCTACGTGCAGAGTACAGGGTGTGCTACGTACAGAGTTTAGATTTCAGGAGTGCCACATTTCAGCTGAAAAAAAGCCCGGAGTAAAAGTATACAGTGCAAACACTGTCTGCAGCCATGAAAGATACAGCCACAGCACCTGTGATCATCATTATCATGCTGGTGATTACACTGTACTTCATGTGACTGTACTGTATATAGGCTGTACAGTGTGATCATCAGCATGATAATTATGATCACAGGTGCTGTGGCTATATCTTTCATGGCTGCAGACAGTGTTTGCACTGTATACTTTTACTAATCTTGTCAAAAGTAGTAACAGCAGTATATTGTAGCAACATCTGCAGTCTGAGTACTATCACTCTAGTACTATACTAGCCTGCTGGCTGAAAGAAAAAAATATATTTAAAGTGGGGTTGCAACCAAAAAACAAAAAGGGGCTTAAAAATCATAAAAAAAATTAAAAAAAAATAATTAAAAAAAAAAAAAAATTTTTACTCACCTCTAAATGCCTGTTGCTAGGGGGTCCCTCGAAGTCTGCCACCTTCATAGCCCGGGCTAAAAGTCACTTCCTGTAGGCAACGCACAGTCATCTGGGACATGTCATGTGTCCCAGATGAGTGAGCGTCGAATCACGGCGCACGGCGCCGCTCGCGCATGCGCAGTGGGTGCCCGGCTGTGAAGCCCAGCCGGGTTCCCACATTAAGAATGCCGGCGTCGTGAGCGGAGCGGGGAACGAGGGGGGGTCTCGTTCCCCCGCATCGCTGGACCCCGGGACAGGTAAGTGTCCGATTATTAAAAAGTCAGCAGCTGCAGTATTTGTAGCTGCTGACTTTTTAATTTTTTTTTTTTGCCCGGCCCTCCTCTTTAAGGACTGTAAAGAATGTATGAGGCTGCAGAATATTTGGAAATAAGCTGGGAATGAAAGGGTTTCAGGCACACAGTCAGTGTGTGGACTCCTAGTTTGGAATGCCCAAATCTGAGACTGGAGGCTGCAGGATGTGTTCAGTGCAGATTTATGGGAGTGGAGAGCAGAAAGTAACAGCAGATAGTGAACTGGAAAGGGGAGGGCGATGAGGATCGGTGTATGAGTGTCTGATCACTCATCACTGCATACTGCATAGTTTTATCAGGAGAATGTAGTACACAGAGGGAAGGAAAGTAAAGCTGGGGGTGAAAGATGCCAATGTATCAGGAGAAAGTGAAAGTAACTTTTCTCCTCTCTCACCTCGATCATCGCAGGAACTTCTGCAGCTTCTGGAAACCCGCGGGATGAATTTGCAGGGATGGACAATGCACTGTGTGTACCCATTGGCTGAGGAGGCAGAAGCACCACCCCCTGCTGCCCTCCCAGCCAATAGGTAGCTGAAGCTCAGTATAGTGCCTCCCTCCCTCCGTCCCGACATCATACCGCTATCCAGCATCTGCAGTTCGGCTCTGGCAGCTAATAGGCTACACTAGCCTGGCTGCTGTGAAATTGACTGATGCTTTGGGGGGGGGGGGGTTGTCTTTGCATGGAACAGCTAAGAGCCCAAGAGGCGCTCAGCATTGATGTCTCTCTCTCCCCTCCTTCCTCTCTCGCACTGAATGATACACAGACGATCTGCTCCTTCCCCCCCTTCCCTCTCCAGGGAAGTCAAGTATGAAGCTAAGGAGCTCACACTTTCAGCGGTACACACACAGGGGAGGGGGAGAAGGAGCAGATCGTATCATTCAGTGCAAGAGAGGAAGGAGGGGAGAGAGAGACATCAATGCCAATGCCGGCTCTGACGTCACTGGTTGCTAGACACAAGGCGGTTATAGCAACCAGTAACCGGAAGTAGACTCAGGAGGTGGAGGCGGAGCTGGAGTCAGCAACACAGCGGCTTAGTCCATACCTGTCCCCTGCATTCCCAGTGTCTGTTATTTTTAGTTGGGGGGGCACATAGGGGGGCACAGTATAATGTTGGGGGGGGCCATGGCCCCCTCTGGCCCCCCTCTAGGGACGCCTCTAGGGACGCCAGGCAGAACTTCTGCCTGGTCATAGGTGAGGTGAGCACCTGTGACAGGCTGAGAACGCAGTCTGGTACCAATCTTTCTTGGAGCCAATCATTGGCGCGTCTGGCCCCGCTGTGTATTCCGGGAAGGGGCATTTAAGATGCTGAATTCACGTGTTCAGGGTTTGGCTTGCTCGTTGACTCCTGGTTCCGGTCCTGACCAACCCTGTGAGGGCTCCCGGACCCAGGAGTGTCTGCTGCACCCGTAAGCCTGGTCACCCTGACCAGCCCCAGAGGCCCTCATGGTCTGGGGTGGGGATACATCTGTTCCCGAGCCTCGGAACTGGCTAGTTTGAGGCCCAGTGACTGAAGGAGGATTCTGAGGTGTCCCGGTGTCCTCCCAGGATTGGAGAGGCACAGCAACTCGTACAAGCGACCAGGGGAGGACTCTTCAGAGGAGGGCCATGAAGCGGATGCTCGGTAAGAGCCTAGGAGCTGAGATGTATGGACACTAGCGAATCCGCATTTCCTACGGTATCGCTGAAACGGCTGGAAGATCCAGGTACCATAGGAAAAGTTCCTAACCCATCCTTTGGTTACAACAAACTTTTACATTGTTCACTTGAAGTTTCACAATCTAGTCTGTGGCAGAGACTGTGATAATTCTGAATCACTTGTTGGCTGCTGGATCTACAGACAAGGGTTTATCCAACAGTAAAGAGTCCAGTTGCGAGTGGCTACACTCTGGGCTATCTAAGGAGACATTTGTTTGATGTCAGCAGTTCTGAAGTGCCTGAGCTTTATCACCCATACCCTCTATTCCCAACTGAGAGACTGTGTTATGTTTGAACGTTTTTTTGCAAATAAAAATCCTCAAAAGGACTTTTGAGTATCGGTCTCTGAAATTGCTGGGTACTAACCCTGGGAACCCCTAGACAACGAACGACGAGCTACAAGGAGGATGTAATCGGTAAGCCCAGAAAATACAGAGCCGCCCTGCAGGGGTTATGGCGCTACACTTATATCACATTTTTTTGGGGATATTAGGGGCCCTCCTGTCCAGTGTCAGTAAATACATTTAAGAGCTATCTTTGATACCATCCACCCTTGGGAGCCTTGGAGATTAGGAGACCACTCACATGATCTGTTCCGCTGGTTTTAAATAAATATCATGGAATTTCTTTGCAATACTGTACCTTGATTTGTAAGTATCCTATATAGAGATCTCGACACAAAACACCAATTCATATAATTACCTTCATGTCTTAATATCTTGTTGTTTGTATTTTCTAAATATAATTGTGCTTTGTGCTACACATCCACCCCTGAGGAAGGAGACTTTCAGCACTCAGAAACGCATAGGGTGACAAGTCCTATAGCCAATTGCACTTTGTATTGCTGATAATCATGTTGTTCATATTATCTTCCTATGATATGATTTTATGTCAATTTAATTAATAAATAAATCTGTTTCTATTTACTTTATTGTTGTACGTGCCTTCAAAGTCCACCACCAGAGGCCCCCCTTTTTGCTAGCTCTTCATTATCGCATGTGGTACAACAAATTGCAAGGAACTGCCGTTCTATATACTTTTCTTTACATTCATAAACTAGGGCCATTTTTTGGACAGAAGCCAATTAACCTACTAGCATGTCTTTGAAGTAAATAAATATATCCCATAGTTTGTGGGACGCTATAACGTTTGTATAAACCGATCAATATACCCTTACTGAGATTTTGTTTTTACCAAAAACATGTAGCAGAATACAGATTGGCCTACATTTATGAAGAAGCTAGATTTTTTTTTTTATTGGATATGTTTTATAGAAGAAAGTAAAAAATATTGTAAAACAAATATATTTTTTTAATTGTCAGTCTTTTTTTGTTTGTAGTGCAAAAGAATAAATATCGTAGTGGTGATTAAATACTACCAAAAGAAAGCTTGTTTTTGTGGGGAAAAAAACATACATTTTATTTGGATACAGTGTCACACGATCGCATAATTGTCAATTAAAATAACGCAGTACCGTATCGCAGAAAATAGCCTGATCATGAAGGGGATGTAAATATTCCAGAGGTCAAGTGATTAAATAGACTTACTACTGGTACCACTGTATGAAAAGGGTGCTAGCCATGACAAGTAATTAGTAAATATGACAGTTGAGGTGTTGGTATTTCACATATGTACAATTCCTAAAAGGTAAGCAGCATGTTGTATTGTGTTTCAATGGTACGTGATGCCCTTAAGACATACAGTGCATAACATACTGTTAAATGTAAATAGTTTTATTTTATTAATTGTAATAAAACCTTGTGATGTCCATGTTGCCTTTACTCATGTTCTCATATTTCTGAGAAATGTTTTTAATGCGCTGTGATTTTGAAGAAACAAGCTAAAATTAGACAATAGCATAAACATGGTTGTAGCACCCTCTACCAATAGGTAGGTGCTAGTAGTAGGATTTTTGTTGAATAGAATGTTAGCACAGGCAAATTTAGGCAGGCCTATGCTGCAAGCTAGGCCTGTCTGTTTTGATCTGGGGCTGGGAGTGGTTAGAGTAGCAGTGGGTGTGGCCACCTGTGCTCTAATTCTGAGGCGCCTCACCTGCTTCTAGGGAGAATGTTCTGGAAGAATGGCAGGGCCTGGAACTGGAGTGGCAGGCAGCTCATGTGGGAGCCCTGACCAATCCCCAACTGGCATTGGCAGGGGGCGGGCCTCCTATATAAGCTGAGGTAACATGCTACTTGGAGGAGTGGTCGGCCGGGTGAAGTAGAGAATGGAATACTAGGAAGCAGCAGGAGGGCACCCCCATCTGGGGGGGGGTGCGGCGATCGAAGGAGGAGGCTCGGGGAGAACTGTGAGGGAACTATGCCATTACACCGTCATTGGCAATGTCCTTATCATTACACGGTCAATGATGAGGAACTCCTGGAGCAGAGGGGCAGGTGAAGCTGTTGGAACGTATGGTCCGGTCAAGTTCTCCATCAAGGACTCAGGGCAGAGAAAGGTCGGTGAGTGTACCACAGTGGAGGGCTGGATGTGCCCGGAAGTCTGTGAGGGAACTTCACTTCTACACGGTCAGTAGTGAAATCCTTATCATTACACGGTCAATGATAAGGAGTCCTGGATCAGAGGAGAGACTGTGGGGGATTGTGTCAAATTGATGTGGCCTGAGGGCACAGGATTTGCAAGCTGGGCTAGCTGGGAACAGTAGTCCACTGCTCAACTTTTGCTTTTAAACTTTTTTCCTGGCTTTGCAAAAGAGAAATCTCCCATCATAGGCGGCAGTTCCTTAATCTGCCAAAGCTGCACCAGACCTGTCTTTTTAACTAAAGGGGTCATGGTGAGTTGGTGAGTAGGATACCTACTATCTCCCACCTGGTGAGGCATTGTTGTTGTTTTCCTCCTCAAGTGGTGACGGTTTAATATATCTACACACTTCAATACAAAGGAATTCTTTTCACACTTATGGACTTTCTTTATAATTTATTTTGTCATATCACTTTTATGTTATTAATATGTTTGTAATGGTATAATTAATTATATCTGTATACATAGCACGAGTGCACTTTATATTGGTTTAATCACCTTGTATTATGGTATAGCGCCCCCTTACTTCGTACAACCCACCAATTTCATAAAGTCAGATCTGCACTTTGAGGGGAGCAGCTTGTTTCAGTTTTTTTCATTTGTTCACTTTAGGTTAGATTTATATCTAAAATAATTTTTGCGTGGAGTTTACCTATTCTTAGGTGATTCACTTTCATACTTTATATTGACAATTACAGGATAAGTTTGTGCAGGAGGAGAGGATTTCTGGGAACATCACCCTTACACGGTCATGGGTGATGTCCTCATTCTTACACGGTCATGGGTGAGGAACTTCTGGAAGCAATAGTCTGCGGGAGTTAAGCAGAGGAAGAGCAATACTCTGCTTGGTGATGCAGGAGAAATATCATAACTGTCAAATCATGCACATCTTTTCTTCAGGCTCAACCTATGTGCTAATTTGTAAATCTACTAAAATATGATGGCAAAATTAGTTATTCTATGGGCTTCCCATATACTCCTTTCCCCAAACCAAGTTGTATCCCCCCAATAAACAAAAACAAAACACAGCAAATTACTTTTCATTGTCTCTGCAAGTGATGTATGAAGTCTGACAGCGGGGTGATATGGTGGATGTTTGTTACTAGTGGAAACTACATCGCTACATGGTGTTTGCGTGTTAGGCTACTATTCATTTTTTTTGGGTATGAATAAAATAACAAGAATCACTATTGGCAACCCCGGTCCTTGAACTTTAATATTAGCATAAAAACAATGGTATTCATTAATTAGTCACAATCTGTAGTGGTTGCTACATTCATCAACCCACCCCCTGGCCAGTTTTAAAGCATACTCGAACACTAAAGCCTTTAGATATAGTTTCTGCAAAATCTAAGGGCTATATCATGTGAAAAAGACCTACCTAACCTTAAGAGTAACTTCACTTTTGTTGAGCAAAAAAACATTCAGTTATCAATCAGCTGTTGCACTTACAGGGCTCTAATGAGGAAAGTGGCAGGGTGTGCATCCATTTAGACATGATTTCCCTTTGGGCTTATGTCACCAGCTTTTATTGCTGGGGATGCCCAAAATCTGACTTGTATCTTAATGCAGACTTCTGGGAAAATCAATAAGTCAACCACACAAGCAGGAAACCATTTAAAATGTTGGATATTTGTAGAGGTTTTACGTTTTTTACGTTTGGATGAATGGTGAGAGAAGCATGATATGTTTTTGGAAACAACATTAACAAGCATAATTTAACCACTTGCCTACTGGGCACTTTCACCCCCTTCATGCCAAGGCCAATCTTCAGCTTTCAGCGCTATAGCACTTTGAATGATGATTGCGTGATCATGCAGCCGTGTACTCATATTTAATGTGTATCTCTTTTTTCACACAAATAGAGCCTTCATTTGGTGGCATTTAATCACCACTAGTTTTTTCTTATTTTTTGCTAAACAAACAATAAAGGCCAAATATTTTCGGAAAAAAATGTTTTACTTAGTTTCTGTTATAAAATTTTGCAAACAGGTAATTTTTCTCCATCACTAATGTGCGCTGATGAGGCTGGACTGATGGGCACTGATAGGCTTCACTGGTGAGCACTGATGAGGCAGCACTGATGAGGTGGCACTGACGGGCACTGATGAGGCTGCACTGATATGCGGCACTGATAGGCGGCACTGATGAGCACTAATAGGCAGCACTGAGGGGGATTGATAGGTGGCACTGATGGACACTGATAGGCCGCACTGATGAGGTGTCACTGATTGGCAGCGCTGTGAGCACTGATCGGCAGCACTGATGGGCACTGTTGGGGCTGCACTGATCATCAGGACACTAATTATCAGTGCCCTGATTATCAGTGTAGCTATCCTTTTTCACACTTGCTGGTGTGACAGCGCAAGGAAAGGAATGCCAATAACCAACAAGGGTGTTTACAATGAGATTAGCTGTGATTGGACACAGCTGATCACATGTTAAAGGGCTGCTGTGACTGGCCCTTTACCTTGATCTGTGATGAGCTGTGTCCATCACAGAGCGCACCATATACAAGCAACTGTCATTAAGCTATAGCACAGTCAGCAAGTAGTTAATTGAGAATGGGTAGAGAGATGAGTATGATGTTTAAAAAATGGGCATGAACATTGTATTTTTATGCCAAGCTTTTTCATACAATTGGTGGTCCTATAGTGAGTTAAAGCATATCTATGGTCACAATTAGGGATGGGCCAAAACTCCCCCCCCCCAATTCGGTTCACACTAGAACAACTTTAACAGGCAAAAAGTTCTAGCGAACCTGCAAACCCTAGTAAAGTCTATGGGACACGAACATGAAAAATCAAAACTGCTAATTTTAAAGGCTTTTATGCAAGTTATTGCCATGAAAAGTGTATGGGACCGGGTCCTGCCCTAGGGGACATGTGTCAATGCAAAAAAGTTTTTAAAACAACTGTTTCTTCAGGAGCAGTGATTTTGCTTAAAGTGATGCTTAAAGTGCAACAATAAAAATTAAATATTCCTTTAAAAATTGTTCCAATAGGAAAAAACTGCGTAGGGTCCGCCCCCCCCCCCCCCCAGTCCAAACTAGGCCCATCATGTCTGGTATGGATTTTAAGGGGAACTCCATGCCAAAATAAAAAAAAATTGGTGTGGGGAGTCCCCCCAAAATCCATACCAGACCCTTATCCGTGCATGGGAGGGACAAGAGCCTCTTCCCTGGCCATTGGTTTTCGGGGTAAAAAAGAAACAAAGTGTCCCGCAATGTCCATACATATTCAATCATGCCACCCGAAGGACCTGAAAAAAAAAAAAAAAAACTCTGCCTTTGCCTATATAACAACTGTCAAAGCCAAGAGACAGCAGTCGCCGGGAGGCCTCCCACTGAGAAGGAGCTTTTTTATTTTTTTCTATTTTTCAGGTCTGTCGGGTGGCGTGATTGAGAATGGATGGACGACACAGGACACTTTTTTTTTTTTTTAATAAGGGAATTTTAATTACTTTTTGACACTTTTTTTGGTGAATAGGTAGGGGTGCAATGTACCTGATACCGATTCACATGGGGGGGGGGGGGGGGGGGGATCTGAGGGTCCCCTTGTTAAAGGGGGCTTCCAGATTCTGATAAGCCCCCTGCTCGCAGACCCCAACAACCAATAGCCAGGGTTGTCGGAAAAAGGCTCTTGTCCACATTAACATGGGGTGATACCATGAACCAATAGGTGATACCTTGTGTGCTGCCATACTAAACCTAAATAACCTAAATAAACACAAAAGATATAATCAGCTGCCTGCACTTCCCACACTTCCCCAAACTGTGATAATGCAATATATATACAGACATACCCCACTTTTAAGTACACAATGGGGTTTATTTACTAAAGTTGGAACGTGCAAAATCAGGCTCACTTCTGCATAGAAACCAATGAGCTTCTAACCCGAGCTTGTTCAATTAAGCTTTGGTAATAAAACCTGGAAGCTCATTGGTTTCTAAGCAGAAGTGAGCCTGATTTTGCGTACTTAAAAGTGGGGTATGCCCGTACTGTATATACACTGTGCAGCGCTAATATGTATAAAAACAATACTAATGTAAATATATAAATCCAATAAACTATATATAGCAAAAATATCTAAAACATATCACCATGATTTAAAAGGAATGTATAAATCAAAAGTGCTCATGCTCCGCGATATTACACTCAGTCCTCAATGAAGTTATTTTAAAACTAAACGACAACAGTCCATATCAAAATATAAGGTGCTCATGCTTCGTGAATATCAATTAATCCTTGATGAAGTATTTAAACCAAACAGCAAAAGTCCATATTAACATCAATCATGTGATAATGGTGTCTTTATGCAGTGTGCAAACACAACCCCCACCGGGTGTTCCCTCACCTTAGGGGCTTAAATAATAAGCCTGTAATAGATAGCAGTAGCCTGCAGAAATCCTCTTTTCCTTACTTTATCCTATGCAGGCTTGTGAGACACTTATTTGGAACACAGGACACTTGCTCCTTCCAATAATAACCCAGCTCAAATGCCTCTATTTTCACCTGGTATGTTCATAAAATCTCCTCATACATCACATGTGGGAAATGACAGAGGCATGCAATAGCATGATACTGTTTAAAATTGTTTTAATTGCACACAAAACTCCATATATATACAACTCAGATTTCAAATGAATAAAGTGCTATAGTGCTGAGCGGTGTTAAAGTCACCTGTGGTCCGGTTCTGCAACCTTGGTTTTTACGGCGTTCCCCCTGTCCTATGCCAGCTCTCCAGCACTTCCTGGTACCTCTCTCGTCAGCCGATCAAGCACCTCCTACCGGTTTCGTCACTCTCATGACTTCCTCTGGGAATTCTGTCAGAATTGCATTTAGTAGCTGCCTGCTCATGTGAGACAGAGGATCTCAACCTGGAAATTGCCTGCAGCATAACTTTCCTTAGACTCTGCACCGTGGCCCTTCTTAGAGCCCTTGCCATCACTGATGAGTCTGTCTGCCCAGATGTTACAACCAAGTCTTCATCAGCCACTCTGTCCCTAGTGGAAGCGGATGTCCAATGCATGACATGCTGTGACCATAGAACTCTTTGACTATTTATTTTGCCCAGTTTTACTACACTGAGCAAAATTATAAACGCAGCACTTTTGTGTTTGCCCCTTAGACATGTGCACAACAAAAAAATTTGTTTATTTTCGTTTCGGTTTTTTTTCGTTTCCGAAAAAAATTTGTTTATTTTCGTTTTTTTTCGTTTCCGTTGATTCGTAACGATTCGTACATTCGTAAGTCGTCGGCGTTCGTATTCGTAACGATTCGTACATTCGTAAGTCGTCGGTGTTCGTATTCGTAACGATTCGTACATTCGTAAGAGTTATTTTTCGTTGATTCGTTTTTTCGTTAGTTTAATTTTCGTTTATTCGAAATTCGGACGCATTCGTATTTATTTGTACATTCGTAACATTCGTAGATTCGTAATCGGAGCATAATTCATAATTTTATGTAATGTGTATGCTATTATTACATTTTAATAATTTACGAATCAAAAAAAAAAAGTTATGAATCGAAAAAAAAAAGTTACGAATCGAAAAAAAAAGTTACGAATGTACGAATTTTTTCGTTCAACCTATTCGAAGCACGTTAAGCAGCACCATTGTAAGGGACACGGAAAAATTACCAATTCAACAACAAAAAAAAAAAGTTACGAATCGAAAAAAAAAGTTACGAATCGAAAAAAGTTACGAATGTACGAATTTTTTCGTTCAATCTATTCGAAGCACGTTAAGCAGCACCATTGTAAGGGACACGGAAAATTACCAATTCAACAAAAAAAAAAAAGTTACGAATGTACGAATTTTTTCGTTCATTTTCGTTGTTCTTTTTTTCGTTTTTCGGATTTTCTTCATTCGTACATTCGTTATTTCTAATTTGTTTTTTTCGGATTTTCGTTGTTTTTCGGATTCGTTCGATCCGAACGATTCGTTAATCGGATTCATACGATTCGAACGATTCGTTATTCGGATTCGTTCTATTCGAACTATTCGTTCATTCGTACGAAAACGAACGAAAAAAACCGAAAAACGAAAAAAAAACGAATTGCACATGTCTATTGCCCCTATTTATCATGAGCTGAACTCAAAGATCTATGAATTTTTCTATGTAAACAAAAGGCCTATTTCTCTCAAATATTGTTCACAAATCTGTCTAAATCTGTGTTAGTGAGCACTTCTCCTTTGCCGAGTTAATCCATCCACCTCACAGGTGTGGCATATCAAGATGCTGGTTAGACAGCATGATTTTTGCACTCTACATGATTAAGGCCACTCTACAGTAAAATGTGCAGTTTTGATATGCCACACCCGTGAGGTGGATGCATTATCTCAGCAAAGGAGAAGTGCTCACTAACACAGATTTAGACAGATTTGTGAACAATATTTGAGAGAAATAGGCCTTTTGTGTAATAGAAAAGGTCATAGATCTTTGCATTCAGCTCATAATAAATAGGGGCAAACACAAAAGTGTTGCATTTATAATTTTGCTCAGTGTAGTACATGGATGTGTGAGGTTCCCTGGTGCAAGTTCTAGAAAAGCAGAATCAAGAAACCAGGTCAGAATAACTGAGAAAATGTCAGACATGTTTTAGCCAAAGTGTGACCTTGGGGGAAAGGTTTGGCACCCTCACATGTCAAAGCAATACATCCAAATACATCATGACATTCTTGAATGACATATTTTTCTGTTTTTAATGGCCAATGTCTACCTGCAAGAAAAGATGAAAGAATTTATAAATATACATCATAACCCAGCCACTCCTTGTAGCAATCCCCAGCCACAGTGTCATAACCTTTTTATAGACAACTGGACGTAGACCATACAATGTTCGATCAGGTAGTTTTGGTACCTCCTCCTTCTTTATTAAGAAGCATTTATCTATAAAAGCAGATGTTCCCTGAATCTGAACTTGGAGAGCATCTGCATCTTACATACTGAAGAGAACAAACTTGTAGAAATGAAAGTTTTCATCTTAATAATTGTTGGCATTATAACTAAACTAGTATCTGCAGTAGGTAAGTATATGATACATTACAGCATTATAATTTGAACCCCAGAGCTACTTATACTAAATGCACACAGAACATCGTTTGTAATATATGTTGCATGTCTGTAGAATGAGTTAATCATAAATGATGATAGTAATGGATAATGTAGTAAATTGAATTTCAAATATAATATGAATCCATGTACGGTATATCTGTTTTGAAATTAAGATTTTTCAGTTGGATGTTAAAAAACACAAGATATATTTTACTTGGTCAGTTACATTATTTATTGATTCCTTATCTATACATTTGTGGAGCCTTTTTCCCAACTGGTATTGTTCTACTTTTCATACTTACTACTACATCTCAATTTTTAACTTCTCCTTTTAAATATGCAAATTCCTGGGTTGTCACAGCCCTAATTTAGTTTTAACCACTTGACGTCTTGAAGGTATTACCCCTTTCATGGCCAGATACTTTTTTTGCTATTCAGCACTGTGCTACTTTAACTGCCAATTGTGTGGTAATGCAATACTCTAGACAAATTAAATGTATGTAATTTTTTCACACAAATACAACTTTCTTTTGGTGGTATTTGATCACCACTGGGATTCTTATTATTTAATATATTAAATATTTTTTATTGATTAAAAAAAAAAATATATATTTTTTACTCTTTGTTAAAAAACATATCCAATAAAATTAAATGTATTCATAAATGTAGGCCAAAATGTATTCTGCTACATGTCTTTGGTAAGAAAAAAAATCCCAATAAGTGTATATTAATTTATTTGTGTGAAAGTTATAGCATCTACAAACTATGATATATATACTGAAATGTACGCAGCTATAGACTCTAGACTTGTAATGGTGGTTATCAGCTACTTATAGTGTGACTGTGATAGTGTGGTGGAAATCTGGCACTAACAGACACTGGCTGGGAAGGACACTAACTGACACTGACATTGCTAGTGACACAAATACAGTGATCAGTAGTAATACTGTACACTATACTAATGACACTGGCTAGGAAGAGGTTACCATCAAGAGGACATCAAGGTGCTGTGTGCCTAACAAGTGTATAGGTGCTGATTTTGCTCACAGATCTGGCTGCTTTTTCTCCCTGAAGTCAGATTGATTTCATTGAGAAGAAACAACCAGATTGCTGTCTGTGTGCAGAGTTCTGTGTGTTTGTAAACTTGGACTCAGCTGATCAGCAAGTTTTAGTTAAAATCATTGGCTGAAATCTGCTGACAAATTAGTGCTGTGCCCAATCACATCGCATGCGCACCCCAAATCCAGAAGAAAGGCCATGGCGTACAGGTACGTTGCCTAGGCAGGCTGTGCCACCCTTCCGCAGTATATAAAAGTAGAAGTAAATGCAGTGTTGGTCATCTTACTTTAAAAAAAGTAATTAGTTAAGTTACAAATTACTTCTCCCAAAAAGTAATTGCGTTAGTAACTCAGTTACTACATTGGAAAAGTAATTAGTTACTCAGCAAAGTAACTGTGACTTTTTTTTTATATTCTAAAGGCCGGGTCTAGTATTACTGTAAGCAAGGGGCGCATTCCCCCCTGCACGTCTATTTCCCCTCTGTACCCCCCTGCAGGTCTATTTCCCCTCTGTACCCCCCTGCACGTCTATTTCCCCTCTGTACCCCCCCTGCAGGTCTATTTCCCCTCTGTCCCCCCCCCCCACACATATATCTGTTCCCCCTCTGTACCCCACTACACATCTGTCATCCCCTCCACACACATATATATGTTTCCCCTCTGTACATCTGTCCCCCCCCCCCCCCAAACTCACAGATCGGATCGTTCCTCGGATCAGAGTCACGGATCGGATAATTTTTTCGGATCAGCAAATAATAATTGAATTTGCAAAAACCTGTGAAAATTCCACCACCATATAGTCCCCACTGTAATATCCACAATCTCCCCCACTGTAATATCCACAATCTCCCCCACTGTAATATTGGCTGAGTATGGCTGGGTACGGCTGAGCATGGCTGGGTATCGCCAAGTATGGCTGGGTATTACCGAGTATTGCAGAGTATGGCAGAGTATGGCTGGGTATTACCGAGTATTGCAGAGTATGGCTGGGTATTACGAGTATTGCAGAGTATGGCAGAGTATGGCTGGGTATTACTGAGTATTGCCGAGTATGGCAGAGTATGGCTGGGTATTACAGAGTATGGCAGAGTATGGCAGAGTATGGCAAAGTATGGCAGGGTATGGCAGAGTATGGCAGAGTATGGCTGGGTATGGCTGGGTACGGCTGAGCATGGCTGGGTACGGCTGGGTATCTCTGAGTATGGCTGGGCATTACCGAGTATTGCAGAGTATGGCAGAGTATGGCTGGGTATTACCGAGTATTGCAGAGTATGGCAGATTATGGCTGGGTATTACCGAGTATGGCAGAGTATGGCAGAGTATGGCAGGGTATGGCAGAGTATGGCTGGGTATGGCAGAGTATTGGCTGGGTATGGCAGAGTATTGGCAGGGTATTGCAGAGTATTGTCAGGGTATTGTCAGGGTATGGAGGGATGGCTGTGACTGCAATTGTCACAGAGTAGCGCTGTGGGCACTACAGATCCAGCCCACAGCGCTGCTGCCATCCGATCACTCCCCTCCACTATACAGATCTGTACACAGAGGGGAGAGAGGAACCGGAATCATCATGACGCCGGTTTGTTTACAAGTGATCGCTCCATCATTTAACAGGGCAATCACATTGTAAACGGCCGAGGGGTGCACCAAGTTGGCCGCCGCTCCGGAGCTAGGCCGAAGTCGCGGCCTTTCCTAAGACCGAGGCCGCGGAGCGATCCGCGGATTGCGGCGGGTGACGATCCGCTGCGCCCCTAGCGGCGGCAGATGTAATTGCGGTAATGCCGCCCAAGTAATGGGAACAGCGTTACCATGAGTGGAAGAGTAATCAGATTACTCGTTACCCTCTAAAGTAACGGCGTTAAGTAATGCCGTTTACTTTAACTCAGTTAGTTACATCACTGAGTAAATGTGAACCCTCACCTTGTAAAACAACCCCTACAGTTTAAAATATAAATGAAAGGTAAAGCATTTGTGTGTGTATATATATATATATATATATATATATATATATATATATACACATATATATATATATATATACACACACGTTATATATACCTTCAGTTCTCAGCTTCATAAAGAGCTCAGAGAGCCGAGGGCGTTAAAACAGCAGTACACTGATCTCCCAAGTGGATTGTTGTGCATGAGAAGGATGTCAACAAGTCTGATCATTGGAGTTAAAGCACAGTCAGAAAACTGACCACACTGTGCCCTCATGCCTAGTATGGCCCGTTTTTCTATAAAGAAAGCAAAGGGGCTGGCAGGATTACCAGGTATTTCATACAAATGAAGCAATACAAAGAGTATAGCATACTTTTTCATACAAGTACATTGTACAGCAGGCACATATTATGAAATGTTGTGATGAAAGTCAATGACTAGGGATGAGCCGAACACCCCCCCGTTCGGCTCGCACCAGAACCC
The DNA here is from genome assembly GCA_028564925.1 of Lithobates sylvaticus. Classification (NCBI taxonomy): domain Eukaryota; kingdom Metazoa; phylum Chordata; class Amphibia; order Anura; family Ranidae; genus Lithobates; species Lithobates sylvaticus. The sequence continues at coordinate 183,643,279 of CM053027.1, read as the reverse complement.
GCGAACGGACCTAAAGTCCGTGCGAGCTTTAGAACCCTATCAGTTATAATGGATGCGAACGTTCGAAATTAAAAGTGCTAATTTTAAAGGCTAATATGCATGTTAATGTCATAAAAAGTGTTTGGGGACCTGGGTCCTGCCCCAGGGGACATGTATCAATGCAAAATTTTTTTTTAAAAAAACGGCCGTTTTTTCAGGAGCAGTGATTTTAATAATGCTTAAATTGAAACAATAAAAGTGTAATATTCCTTTAAATTTCGTACCCGGGGGGTGTCTATAGTATGCCTGTAAAGGGGCGCATGTTTCCCGTGTTTAGAACTGTCTCTGCGCAAAGTGTCATTTTTGAAAGTAAAAAAGCTATTTAAAATCACTCGCGGCTAATGTTAATTCACGGCTCCCGTAACACAGAGAACAGTGATTCATTGAAACTCATTCATAAAAAAAGTCATTGATAAAAAATAAAAAAAATAAAAAAAAAATTAAAAAAAAAAAGCGTAGGGGTCCCCCCAAATTCAATAACCAGGCCCTTCAGGTCTGGGATGGATATTAAGGGGGATCCCAGCCAAAAAAATAAAAAAAAAAATGGCGTAGGGTCCCCCTCAAAATCCATACCAGACCCTTGAGGTCTGGTATGGATTTTAAGGGGAACCCTAGCCAAAAAAAAAATGGCGTGGGGTCCCCCTCAAAATCCATACCAGACCCTTATCCGAGCACGCAACCTGGCAGGCCGCAGGAAAAGAGGGGGGGACTAGAGCGGCCCCCCCTCTCTCCTGAACCGTACCAGGCCACATGCCCTCAACATTGGGAGGATGCTTTGGGGGTCTAAGACCCCTAAAGCACCTTGTCCCCATGTTGATGAGGACAAGGGCCTCTTCCCCACAACCCTGGCCGGTGGTTGTGGGGGTCTGCGGGCGGGGGGCTTATCGGAATCTGGAAGCCCCCTTTAACAAGGGGACCCCAGATCCCGCCCCCCCCTGTGTGAAATGGTAAGGGGGTACAAAAGTACCCCTACCATTTCACCAAAAAAGTGGCAAAAATGGTAAAAATGACAGGAGACAGTCTTTGACAATTCCTTTATTAAAATCTTCTTTCTTCTTTCTTCATCCTTCGGATTCTTCATCTTCTCCTTCCTTCATCTTCTTCCATCTTCTTCTTCCATTTTCTTCTTCCTCCGATCCGCTTCTTCTTGCGCTGGTCTTCTCGTCCTTCTCGTCCGGCATCTTCTTCCGTCGGCGTCGGTGTCGGTGTCTTCTTGGGCCGCTCCGCGCAATGGGAGGCTCCCGCTGTGTGAGGCTCCGCTCCATCTGACAGGTCTTTTAAAACGGAGGGCACCTGGTGACCCCGCCCCCCTCTGACGTCATGGGGAAAGCCATCATGGAATTCCCCATGACGTCCCTGTGCGTCAGAGGGGGCGGGGTCACCAGGTGCCCTCCATTATAAAAGACCTGTCAGACGGAGCGGAGCCTCACACAGCGGGAGCCTCCCATTGCGCGGAGCGGCCCAAGAAGAGACAGAGACACCGACACCGACGCCGACGCCGACGGAAGAAGATGCCGGACGAGAAGGACGAGAAGACCAGCGCAAGAAGAAGCGGATCGGAGGAAGAAGAAAATGGAAGAAGAAGATGGAAGAAGATGAAGGAAGGAGAAGATGAAGAATCCGAAGGATGAAGAAAGAAGAAAGAAGATTTTAATAAAGGAATTGTCAAAGACTGTCTCCTGTCATTTTTACCATTTTTGCCACTTTTTTGGTGAAATGGTAGGGGTACTTTTGTACCCCCTTACCATTTCACACAGGGGGGGGGGGGGGGCGGGATCTGGGGGTCCCCTTGTTAAAGGGGGCTTCCAGATTCCGATAAGCCCCCCGCCCGCAGACCCCCACAACCACCGGCCAGGGTTGTGGGGAAGAGGCCCTTGTCCTCATCAACATGGGGACAAGGTGCTTTAGGGGTCTTAGACCCCCAAAGCATCCTCCCAATGTTGAGGGCATGTGGCCTGGTACGGTTCAGGCGAGAGGGGGGGCCGCTCTCGTCCCCCCCTCTTTTCCTGCAGCCTGCCAGGTTGCGTGCTCGGATAAGGGTCTGGTATGGATTTTGAGGGGGACCCCACGCCATTTTTTTTGGCTAGGGTTCCCCTTAAAATCCATACCAGACCTCAAGGGTCTGGTATGGATTTTGAGGGGGACCCTACGCCATTTTTTTTTTTTTTTTGGCTGGGGTTCCCCTTAATATCCATCCCAGACCTGAAGGGCCTGGTTATTGAATTTGGGGGGACCCCTACGCTTTTTTTTTTTGTTTTTTATTAATGAATGACAGCTCTCTGTGTTACAGGAGCCATCAATTCATTAGCCGCGAGTGATTTAAATAGCTTTCTTCCTGCAAAAATGACACTTTTTTGCAGGGAAAGTTCTAAGCACAGGAAACCTGCCCCCTTCACAGGCCACCTATAGACACCCCCCAGATGTGATACTGCAATGCTGTTCTAACAGCATGCACACACATATCCCCAGAAATAAAGCACATATTGTTGTCAGCAGTCAGCAGCACACTGACACGCTGACACTGTCTGAAACATAATATGCGAGGCCGCCGGCGCGGCGGCCTCTTATACCGCGGGGCGTGTACTAAAGCCCCTGAGCTATAATTGGCTACAGGCATCCTGCCTGTGGCCAATTATGGCTCTCCTCGCTGCCGGCGCTGTGATTGGCCAAGCATGCGGGGTCACAGTGCATGCTTGGCCAATCATCAGCCAGCATTGCACTGCGCGGGCCGCAATGCATTGCGGGGCCGCTCGCATCACACGAATTTGATGCGAGCGGCCCCAATAGTTCTGGGCTCGCCGAGCGAGCGAACACCCGGTGCTCGATTCGAACATGGGTTCGAATCGAACACCGGGCTCATCCTTATCAATGACTTAGATCGAATATAGAGACGTGCATAGCCAATTTTTATTTGCTCCATGTTTGTGTGTTACTCAGAATTTCTGTTTTGTTGCCATATGTGCTTTGAATATCAACTTTGATCTTTGCAGGTCTACACAGAATAATCCTTAGCAAATTTTTAGACCAGCACAAAAGTGCACAGTGGAGTAACCCACTACACCCCATAGTAACCAATCATGTTAGTTCACAGTAGTCAGATCAGTTTTAAAATTTCTTATTAATTGGTTATGGAGTTTAACGTGATGACTGTTGTTCTTTGAACAACCTTATTTAAAAAAAATGAGTTCTGTAGCTAGTCCCTGAGCCTTATAAAGGTATAACCCTTCCCTTTGATTGGACACTCTGCAAAGTCGTGTTCTGAATAAAGCATGGGGAGTAAGAACCCCAGGTCTGGTTTATATTACTGTCTCCAGTGAAAACATTTCTCTTCATTGTGAGCCCCAGTGACACCCCTCTGACACAGGGACAAGAAATGAGAGAACAGGGGTCACAGGACAAGAAGGCACAACAAGAAAAATAATCCTGACCAAGGTTTTAACTTTTCTTCACTGCAAGACAAATATGTTTTTGTTGTTCTTGTCATCCCCATTAGGCAGATTGCTCATAACTCCGTGCCTCTGATCCCATGTCACTGTGACAGGAAGTGAGGAGAAATCTCTTCTATGGGGATGCAAAGAGCAATAAAAACCTGACAAAGTTCAGAATCGTTTCCATTTTATCCTAAATAAAAAGGAAAGTCTTGACACAATTAGATTTTATCTGTTTTCTGTACAAAAAGTGAAAACCACCTGTACCTATAACTAGCCTTTTGCAGTAAAGTGCACATGGAAGGCACATCACAAAGAAACAAAAGCTTTCCCAGCACACTTACCACCAGCCAGCCTGCAAAACAACCAAACTGACCCTGTCTAACAATTTACATTGTGAAAACAAAAAAGAAAAAGTCCCCCCAAGAGGGATTGGTGGGGTTTTTAGGCAGCGTTTAGAAAATTCTCTGAAAGATGTTGTTATATTCAAAATATGAATCTTTATTAGATTAAAGATGTCGCATGTGACATATAAATGAAGATAAAAATAGGAGACATGGGTCCCAAATAGATAAAACAATACAGAAATTTTAAAACAGATTTACACTAACAGACAAAAAGCTTTTACAACAATATAGTTTACATAACCAAATGTTGGGGGTAAAAGTGAACCTGACGCGTTTCGACCCGTTTTAGTGAGGGTCTTCCTCAAAGGTGGTTTTGTCTGTTTGAAGAGAGAAAGGATAAGAACAATATATTGTAGCAATATTTCATTTGCATATATTTGTCTCCAATTGACCTTTCGCATCACATAGCATAATATCACATTGTACTGTGAAATATTTACCTAGTGTGTAAATTTCTATAGATTACTCCTTATATGTGACGGGGTTCCCTCTAGGTCGGTGTGCTCCAGGTCCTAGACAACGTCCCGCTATAGCGCCCCCCAGCGGGCGCGCGGCAGATGAGGCGATCCAACAACGGGACCTACGAGGGGTCACATCCAATGAATAGGCTACCCACGGATCCGTGCATGGGCCAAACGGGCAGGGGAAGGGAGGTGGAAGGGGAGGAAGGGTTGAAAATGGGGTTCCTTGAGGTCCCCTGTTCTGCACATCTGTCATGGGATCCAAGATCATATATTTAGATGTATATCATAACAATTAGACAATGTCTGGTACACTTGAAACAGTAGTAGAGAGGAATAGGATTTTTGAAGTAAAAGTGATTGTGCCATTGATGTGTTTATGGGTGGTGCAGGTTTGTGTGTTATTGTCTCTAGACTCGTGATTGGAGGTGGGAAGGAGAAAAGGAGAGGGGGGAGAAAAGGAGGAAACAGATAGGGTGAGGAAGGGGGGGGGGGTGGGGGAGTGAAGGGAGGGAAAAGCGAAGGAAAGAGTGGGAACTGGAAAGGGGGTGAAGGAGGGGGGGAGGAGGAGAGGAAGAGAAGGGGGGGTGGGAAAGGGGGGAAAAAAAAAGGGGGGAGGGGAAAAGGGGGAGGGGGGGGGGAAGAGGAGGGGAAGGGAGGGGGGGAGAAGGGAAAACCAATACATGGCATGCACATGTATAGGTGGACATAGGGATGCTGCAGCATCCACATGGGTAGGACAGGGAAAAGTGGGGTGGGACAAGGGTGGGACGGTGGGGGGACGAAGAGAGGTGTTGTGTGCAAGTGGGAGGGGGAAAGAAGGAAAGGAGGAAAAAACAGGGGAAGAAAGGAGGGGGAATGGTGGAGAAGGGGGAGGGGGGGAGGGAATGGGGGAAAGACAGTGAAGGGAGGAAAAAAGAGGGGAAAGAAAGAGTGAAAAAGTAAGTGGGATGAAGTGCCAAAGGAATGGAGGGGGTTTATTATGATGTCAGTCAAGCCGCTGATGCTTAGTTGGGCACTGTGCTAGTGATGCTGTGGGTCGCTGGAATGAAGGGGTCCTAGAGTGGGGGTGTGTGTGGGTGAAAGTGTGAAGTGGTGCCATTGAGTGTGGTGTGGGGAGCTGGGAATTGGGACCATGGGGGGATTGTGAGTATGTGAGTGTGGGACAGGGGAAAGCATAAACAGGAAAAAGGTATACCAGTATGTCAGATACCAACAAGCAATATAGAGTTACCTAATAGAGTTGGTGTATCTTGCTCAGGTTGCGAGGTGCATGTAGAGGCCCATATGTTGCAAACCAGAGTGTGCTGTATTGATTGCGAGTTCCAAGGGTGGAATCCCCAGTCTGGGGATGGAAACAGGGTCATATACTGTGTCTAAGGTTGGTCCCAGAACGGAAGAGCATGGAACTAGGAGAGGTTCTACTCACTGTGTTTGTATGGCGTGGTTCTTGGATCATCACATGGAGATAGGTTTGCTTAACCTCCCCATGTGATATTTATGGGTGTGTACCTAATTAGAATCAGGTGTGCATATTAGAACACCATATGGTGTCAATTCAGGGCATCCCTGGGGAGGGGAGGGAAAGGGGGTGGGGAAGGGGAAGGGGCAGAGAGAACAGGGAAAGAGGGAAAAGATGGGTGGGAAGGGGGAAAAGAGGAAAAGGGCAGGGAACATGAAAGGGAATCACCTTCCATCTACCATTCCTGTACCCGCAAGGCCCACCCGTCCGTGGGAGCCATGATGGCAACATATGCCATCTGGAGTGGCCTCCCCGGCGTCCGGGAGGTCCTTCCGGGGTCGCGTCTGCTACGCAATCGTCGCACAGGCGTGACATCCTGCATCACGTGCACGCACGAGGCCACGCGCATGCGCAGTGATCGGGAGAGGTCCGATTGCGTTCCGGGACGCCGCCAGCAAGGGGAGTGGTTCCCTGTCAGGGAGCCCGGGCCCGCCCAGGCCACCTTGAGGGAACGTGATTGGAGGAGCTTGGATGGTAGGCGCTCCTCCTTACCCTTGCTGTGAGGTCACGTATGTGGAACGCCCCGCCGCCGCATGTACCCACCGGGATGGGGCAAAAAACAAGGGCGCCATCCATGGAGTCCGGAGCCCACTCAAACCACAGGGGGAACCCTGAAATAAAAAAGAGAATGCGAAGTTTTAACATAGATTCACTGCCTATATAATATGGCAGATGGGAGACCATGGTTATCTCTATTATTGTCACATTCCCATTGGTTGTATGGGTCATAACTTGAAATTGTAGACATATTGGAATACAGAAAGAACATATAGAACATGTTGAGAGAACAGAAGACATGAGATCTCTTCAGATGACATTATCCACAATTTATATATGATTACGTTATAGGTAGTTTCAAATGATACATTGTTAGTGTTGTTCATATTTGGCTCAAAATTTGTCATATGAACACGCTACAGCCCTGTGTCTTAGTAGTACACAGTATGTATATGGCCATGTAGTGGTGTGCATATAGCTGAAAATTGCTCATATTGGTTACAGTGTATAAATATGCATACAGTAATCAAAAAATGGAAAAAACATTCAATGGACTGTGGATAAACACTGAAAAAAGAGATTTACATTTGGAGGCCCATGTCTCAGCCCCAAAGTGTCACGGGGGGAAGGGTGTTTAACCACCCGAATATAAACTAAGAAGGGGAAAAAGACACTAACTGGAGATGATGTTTTGCTGCTCACCCCTGGGATGTGAAAACAAAAAAGAAAAAGTCCCCCCAAGAGGGATTGGTGGGGTTTTTAGGCAGCGTTTAGAAAATTCTCTGAAAGATGTTGTTATATTCAAAATATGAATCTTTATTAGATTAAAGATGTCGCATGTGACATATAAATGAAGATAAAAATAGGAGACATGGGTCCCAAATAGATAAAACAATACAGAAATTTTAAAACAGATTTACACTAACAGACAAAAAGCTTTTACAACAATATAGTTTACATAACCAAATGTTGGGGGTAAAAGTGAACCTGACGCGTTTCGACCCGTTTTAGTGAGGGTCTTCCTCAAAGGTGGTTTTGTCTGTTTGAAGAGAGAAAGGATAAGAACAATATATTGTAGCAATATTTCATTTGCATATATTTGTCTCCAATTGACCTTTCGCATCACATAGCATAATATCACATTGTACTGTGAAATATTTACCTAGTGTGTAAATTTCTATAGATTACTCCTTATATGTGACGGGGTTCCCTCTAGGTCGGTGTGCTCCAGGTCCTAGACAACGTCCCGCTATAGCGCCCCCAGCGGGCGCGCGGCAGATGAGGCGATCCAACAACGGGACCTACGAGGGGTCACATCCAATGAATAGGCTACCCACGGATCCGTGCATGGGCCAAACGGGCAGGGGAAGGGAGGTGGAAGGGGAGGAAGGGTTGAAAATGGGGTTCCTTGAGGTCCCCTGTTCTGCACATCTGTCATGGGATCCAAGATCATATATTTAGATGTATATCATAAGAGATTGCCATAACAATTAGACAATGTCTGGTACACTTGAAACAGTAGTAGAGAGGAATAGGATTTTTGAAGTAAAAGTGATTGTGCCATTGATGTGTTTATGGGTGGTGCAGGTTTGTGTGTTATTGTCTCTAGACTCGTGATTGGAGGTGGGAAGGAGAAAAGGAGAGGGGGAGAAAAGGAGGAAACAGATAGGGTGAGGAAGGGGGGGGGGGGGGGAGTGAAGGGAGGGAAAAGCGAAGGAAAGAGTGGGAACTGGAAAGGGGGTGAAGGAGGGGGGGGGGAGGAGAGGAAGAGAAGGGGGGGTGGGAAAGGGGGAAAAAAAAGGGGGGGGGGGAGGGGAAAAGGGGGAGGGGGGGGAAGAGGAGGGGAAGGGAGGGGGGGAGAAGGGAAAACCAATACATGGCATGCACATGTATAGGTGGACATAGGGATGCTGCAGCATCCACATGGGTAGGACAGGGAAAAGTGGGGTGGGACAAGGGTGGGACGGTGGGGGGACGAAGAGAGGTGTTGTGTGCAAGTGGGAGGGGGAAAGAAGGAAAGGAGGAAAAAAACAGGGGAAGAAAGGAGGGGGAATGGTGGAGAAGGGGGAGGGGGGGAGGGAATGGGGGAAAGACAGTGAAGGGAGGAAAAAAGAGGGGAAAGAAAGAGTGAAAAAGTAAGTGGGATGAAGTGCCAAAGGAATGGAGGGGGTTTATTATGATGTCAGTCAAGCCGCTGATGCTTAGTTGGGCACTGTGCTAGTGATGCTGTGGGTCGCTGGAATGAAGGGGTCCTAGAGTGGGGGTGTGTGTGGGTGAAAGTGTGAAGTGGTGCCATTGAGTGTGGTGTGGGGAGCTGGGAATTGGGACCATGGGGGGATTGTGAGTATGTGAGTGTGGGACAGGGGAAAGCATAAACAGGAAAAAGGTATACCAGTATGTCAGATACCAACAAGCAATATAGAGTTATCCCATGACAGATGTGCAGAACAGGGGACCTCAAGGAACCCCATTTTCAACCCTTCCTCCCCTTCCACCTCCCTTCCCCTGCCCGTTTGGCCCATGCACGGATCCGTGGGTAGCCTATTCATTGGATGTGACCCCTCGTAGGTCCCGTTGTTGGATCGCCTCATCTGCCGCGCGCCCGCTGGGGGGCGCTATAGCGGGACGTTGTCTAGGACCTGGAGCACACCGACCTAGAGGGAACCCCGTCACATATAAGGAGTAATCTATAGAAATTTACACACTAGGTAAATATTTCACAGTACAATGTGATATTATGCTATGTGATGCGAAAGGTCAATTGGAGACAAATATATGCAAATGAAATATTGCTACAATATATTGTTCTTATCCTTTCTCTCTTCAAACAGACAAAACCACCTTTGAGGAAGACCCTCACTAAAACGGGTCGAAACGCGTCAGGTTCACTTTTACCCCCAACATTTGGTTATGTAAACTATATTGTTGTAAAAGCTTTTTGTCTGTTAGTGTAAATCTGTTTTAAAAATTTCTGTATTGTTTTATCTATTTGGGACCCATGTCTCCTATTTTTATCTTCATTTATATGTCACATGCGACATCTTTAATCTAATAAAGATTCATATTTTGAATATAACAACATCTTTCAGAGAATTTTCTAAACGCTGCCTAAAAACCCCACCAATCCCTCTTGGGGGGACTTTTTCTTTTTTGTTTTCACATCCCAGGGGTGAGCAGCAAAACATCATCTCCAGTTAGTGTCTTTTTCCCCTTCACAATTTACATTGTTTGTTTGTGATCTGCTTTCTGTCTACACTAGTAGATAAGGTGAATGGAACTAGTCAAGCTCCAAGCCCTCTACTTTGGGGCCATATGGTGGCCATTTGATGTGCTGTTGCAGACGTTCACTACTTCGTCTTGGGAATAAGCATCTGGAAACAACATAACTTTTATTTACTAAACCTTGAAAGTGATTAGAATTTCAAACATGTATGGTATTCTTTAAAGTAGTAAAAAATGTGCAACTACCACGCAACCCCTCCAAATGCAGTGAAAATTAATTAAGTAAAAAGGGAGCAGCCGTCACTGATATGTGATCCTAAACATCAAAGCAAAAATGTAAAAAAAATGAAATGCAATGCTACCTTGGTAAACTACAAACATGATTATATATTAAGAATAATTCTGACACCTTTCAATGCTGATATTCTACATAAGGGGGTTTCAGAATTATTGTTAATATATAATTACATATTAATAGTTTCAATAACAATAAGATCTTAAAATGCGCCACCAACAAAGATCAAAGCACTGCGCCACAGAGCTTGTTAGTGATAATAAACATGTCTAGCAGCCACTATAGAGAGAAAAACATTAAGAGACAATAAATTACATATAATAAAAATATAATTTATATAAAAAGTCCCACAGTGATAGGGTGTGAAGAAATAGTCCATGAATAACTTCTTAATCAAACACTTTGTTGCTGAGCTTCCAACAGTCACCACACCGTGTGAGTAAACGTGCCACAGCTTCCCCAGTCAGATGTACACTCACCAACTAGTATTGCCTCACACTCTCGTGTTTTGGCAAATAAAGCAGTCACCCCCTCAGGGTTAAACATCCCAAGGAAAATCATAATATGTGGAGAAAATACACTCCAGATAGTGTGATAGCATATATAAAAGTTTATTTAAACATAGCATTACATCACTGTGTGTGTGGTAGTGCACTTACCAGAAGGCAATGAAAGTATCGCATGGGTATCATGTATGATGCCAGAAAGATCACGCCGCGGCGAGCATAAGAGAACCTTCAAATATCACCGACTTCCTTATCCAAATAACCCTTGGAACGCCGCTTAGGATAAATATACATTAAGATAGATATACATTAAGATAAAAAGCCTCCTGTGTGCAGCAGCCTCCCTCAGCCCCCCTTATACTTACCTAAGCCCCCTCTCTATCCAGCGATGTACATGAGAGACTCGGCTGCCCGGGACGCTCCCTCCTTATTGGCTGAGACAGCAGCAAAGTGCTATTGGCTCCCACTGCTGTCAATCAAAGTCAGTGAGCCAATGAGGAGAGAGACAGGGTGAGCCGGGCAGTGGCTCTGTGTCTGAATGGACACAGGGAGCTATGACTCGGCTCGGGTACCACCGTAGTAAGCTGCTTGCTGTGGGGGCACTCAACAGGAGGGAGGAGCCAGGAGCAGCCAAGAGGGACCCGAGAAGAGGAGGATCCGAGCTGCTCTGTGCAAAACCACTGCATAGAGCAGGGAAGTATAACATGTTATATGACATGGAAATACTAAATAGATTTTAAAACATAACACAAATTGTGCAATTAGAATTTGTTGAGGCAGGTTACATTTACTAGAAATTGTTCCTTTTTGCCTGGACTGCTAATCTGGTGATCCTGGCTAGATACAGAGCATTTCCTGATACTGCTGACCAATGGAAGTACTTGTTGGTTGCCCAAACTCAAATTCTTGTGCTAAAAAAATAGCAGAATCCCTACAATACCAAATGTTTATTACATTGTTGATCTAACTTCCCTTTACTATCACTGGTTGCATACAATTAACTGTGCTGCTGCATGTTTATATGCCAAGGTGCTTTTTAGCTTTCAACTAGCACTGCATTCAACTAGCACTGAATCTGCACTCCATTCCAACCTTTAACTTTAGAACAGAAATTGTTTGTGTGCCTTGCTCTGATTTACCTTTACATATTAGAGTCTGACTTTCAATAACATCATGCCATTAAGGCCTGCCAACCACCACTCATGTGGCCAATTAGAGAACCCCAGTGGCTAACAAGGCAACTTGTGGTCTCTGCTCTCAGGTAGGATATTTAAATGTATAAAACAAAGTAAAGGCTCAGAGTAATGAAATGGTCATTGCACATTTGGAAGTTAAAATGTCATGGCAATTTCATCTCTGTTCTTTAAAACGTAGTTAAAAGTTAAATTTTTGCAATGTAATATGCAATCGTTGTTGGCAGGCTTTTTCCATACAGGAGCCACTGTCTGACAGCATTCCTAATACACAATGCAGATCCTGATCTGTGCCTCTGTAGTGGGGCCTTGACAATCAGTTTGACAGTCAGTCCTACACTCAGCTATACTGTGACACAAGGTGGGACCCAGCTGCCAGTTTGAATGGCTCTTCCAGTGTGTTCTGCAGGAGTACACTACAGTGACTCCACTGCCTTTGCATTGGCCTGGCCCTGGCCAAATGTTGAGGCTCCATTATATGACAGCATGGAGTCTGGAACCGAAATGGCTCTGGGAACTGTAATTATTTCTGCATTTACATTACTAGTTATTTCTTTATTTATACATCAGAACAAGATTGTTCTATCCTATAGCTTAAAGAGGAACTAAACCTTCCTATACTTTATAGCCAAAAAAGCTGCCATCTTGGCCTCTTGTTGATCTGAATTTTGTGGTGCACATGTGATCAGTTATCGTTAAAAAAAGCGCCTGTAAAGCGCTTGAAAGAAGCCTCATCTGCAATCCCAATGTGAAAACCCAAGTGCTTTAAATGCCCTTTCACACTGCCAGCGCCCAAAAAATGCTTGTAAAGCGCCGCTTAAACTAGCGGCGCTTTACCAGCTTTTTTCAATCGCTAGTGGGGCGCTTTTAACCCCTGCTAGTGGCCAAATAAAGGGTCAAAAGAGCCCACAATGATGCCAAAAGCATTTTGCAGGTGCTTTTTCATGCACTTTTCAGGCGTTTTGCAGGCGCTTCCCATTGATTTCAATGGGAAGGGGCGCTTTAGTAGCGGTGTATTCACCACTCCAAAAGCGCTGCAAAGAAGCTGCTTGCAGGACTTTTTTTTGATGTCCTGCCAGCGCAGCGCCTCAGTGTGCTTTCACATTGGGATTGCAGTTGCGGCTTCTTTCAGGCGTTTTACAGGCGCTTATTTTAACGCTAAAGCGCCTGAAAAGCACCATAGCGTGAAAGGGGTCTCAAGTATTGGAAAACTATTCTATATTTTGGTACCTGGATAATACATTCTGGGTTAACATACTACAGGATCAAATACACCAGGCTAGCTTTAAACTTCTAGGAAATGTGTTATCTGGCACCATTGGAAGACTGCTTTGCGCTATGCAAATTTGAGATGGCAAGATGGCATGAATATAGTTAAAAAACTGATTCGTTTGTGCCTTTTGTAATAGGTAATTATATTACACATGGAATCATCTCTGAATTTTTATAAGACTTTATACAATACAATACTCATGTAAGGCTTCTGTTAATTAGGGATAATATTTAATTTCACTTTCTGTCTCTTTCTTTCAGATCCTGAATGCTACGGTAAGCCATCCTTTCATATTATACTTTGGCAATTTTTACATATAAATGGGTTTTACTTCATGCCAAAATGTAATATTGTACTACCTCTGGTGCAAAGCCTACACCATACTCTGTTCAGCGGTGAAGGAACAAGATAGCAGAGATGGGGACCACTACCAGGTCAATGACCACTTGTGGATTTCATCTGACCTTTACTAAAGGTGTTTAAAGAGATCAGATGATGGTTTCCCGGTCCAACAATGTTTTCACCAATGATTAAAGAGGAAGAAACCTGGTGGGTTTTACTTCCTCTTTATTTCCCTGCAAAGGTAAAGCATAATGGGCTGCATGGCATAGTAGCCCATTATCTATCATATACCTAAAAACTGAAGCCCGCAATGTCACCAGTGTCTCCCCTAGCAGGGATCTTCGCCCCTCTTCCTTCCGGGGCCGCGAACTCCGGCTCTGTGACTGGCCAGGGTCACATGCACACAGGAGCTGCCAGTCATGGCATGACCCCTATTAGAAACGGCACGAGGTGCCCTTTCTAAAGTGCGCATGCGCCAATGACATCGGCGCATGCGCCATAGTCATCGGGGCTCGGCTTTTTCGTAAATATCTCCTAAACCGTGGAGGTTTAGGAGATATTTCCAGCACCTACAGGTAAGCCTCAATATAGACTTACCTGTAGGTAAAAGTGGTTGTACAGGATGTACAACCACTTTAAATGTCTATTAAGCACCCTCAGACAGACCTGCACAGTCATCCTTAGGGCGGCATTCCTAGAAAGATCAACAAGCATTATTTGCACTAGGGATGGGCCCGGTGCTCGATGCGAACCCATGTTCGCATCGAGCACCGGGTGTTCGCTCGCTCGGCGAGCCCAGAACTATTTTGGCCGCTCGCATCACGTTCGTGTGATGCGAGCGGCCCCGCAATGCATTGCGGCCGGCGCGGCCGGTGCAGTGCATTGCTGGCTGATGATTGGCCAAGCATGCACTGTGACCCCGCATGCTTGGCCAATCACAGCGCCGGAAACTCGAAGAGCCATAATTGGCTACAGGCAGGACGCCTGTAGCCAATTACAGCTCAGGGGCTTTAGTACACGCCCCCTCTTATAAAAGGCAGCCACGCCGTCTGCGCCGGTCACATGCTGTTGATAGAGCAGGATCGTTCTGTGTCACTCTGCTAGATTTAGTTAGAGAGATTTACTTAGAGAGATTGAGTTAGATAGATTCATTTAGAAAGATTGATTTAGAAAGAGGGGCTTGTAGTGTGTTCGTGGCAGGCAGGCACTGGCAGCAAACAGAGCTCCTATATTTTGTTCCCAGAAGCACCTATAGGACTTGTAGTGTGTTCGTGGCAGGCAGGCAGAGCTCCTATATTTTGTTCCCAGAAGCACCTATAGGACTTGTAGTGTGTTCGTGGCAGGCAGGCAGAGCGCCTATATTTTGTTCCCAGAAGCACCTATAGGACTTGTAGTGTGTTCGTGGCAGGCAGGCAGAGCTCCTATATTTTGTTCCCAGAAGCACCTATAGGACTTGTAGTGTGTTCGTGGCAGGCAGGCAGAGCTCCTATATTTTGTTCCCAGAAGCACCTATAGGACTTGTAGTGTGTTCGTGGCAGGCAGGCACTGGCAGCAAACAGAGCTCCTATATTTTGTTCCCAGAAGTACCTATAGGACTTGAAGTGTGTTAGTCCCATCACACAGAGCTATATTTCTTCCCAGAAGCACCTAAAGGACTTGTAGTGTGTTAGTCCCATCACACAGAGATCATATATTTTGTTCCCAGAAGCACCTATAGGACTTGAAGTGTGTTAGTCCCATCACACAGACCTATATTTTCTTCCCAGAAGCACCTATAGGACTTGAAGTGTGTTAGTCCCATCACACAGAGATCATATATTTTGTTCCCAGAGGCACCTATAGGACTTGAAGTGTGTTAGTCCCATCACACAGACCTATATTTTCTTCCCAGAAGCACCTATAGGACTTGAAGTGTGTTAGTCCCATCACACAGAGATCATATATTTTGTTCCCAGAGGCACCTATAGGACTTGAAGTGTGTTAGTCCCATCACACAGACCTACATTTTCTTCCCAGAAGCACCTATAGGACTTGTAGTGTGTTAGTCCCATCACACAGAGATCATATATTTTGTTCACAGAGGCACCCATAGGACTTGAAGTGTGTTAGTCCCATCACACAGACCTATATTTTCTTCCCAGAAGCACCTATAGGACTTGAAGTGTGTTAGTCCCATCACACAGAGATCATATATTTTGTTCCCAGAAGCACCTATAGGACTTGAAGTGTGTTAGTCCCATCACACAGACCTATATTTTCTTCCCAGAAGCACCTATAGGACTTGTAGTGTGTTAGTCCCATCACACAGAGATCATATATTTTGTTCCCAGAAGCACCTATAGGACTTGAAGTGTGTTAGTCCCATCACACAGACCTATATTTTCTTCCCAGAAGCACCTATAGGACTTGAAGTGTGTTAGTCCCATAACACAGAGATCATATATTTTGTTCCCAGAGGCACCTATAGGACTTGAAGTGTGTTAGTCCCATCACACAGACCTATATTTTCTTCCCAGAAGCACCTATAGGACTTGAAGTGTGTTAGTCCCATCACACAGAGATCATATATTTTGTTCCCAGAGGCACCTATAGGACTTGAAGTGTGTTAGTCCCATCACACAGACCTACATTTTCTTCCCAGAAGCACCTATAGGACTTGAAGTGTGTTAGTCCCATCACACAGAGCTATATTTTCTTCCCAGAAGCACCTATAGGACTTGAAGTGTGTTAGTCCCATCACACAGAGATCATATATTTTGTTCCCAGAGGCACCTATAGGACTTGAAGTGTGTTAGTCCCATCACACAGACCTACATTTTCTTCCCAGAAGCACCTATAGGACTTGAAGTGTGTTAGTCCCATCACACAGAGATCCTATATTTTGTTCCCAGAAGCACCTATAGGACTTGAAGTGTGTTAGTCCCATCACACAGACCTACATTTTCTTCCCAGAAGCACCTATAGGACTTGAAGTGTGTTAGTCCCATCACACAGAGATCCTATATTTTGTTCCCAGAAGCACCTATAGGACTTGAAGTGTGTTAGTCCCATCACACAGACCTATATTTTCTTCCCAGAAGCACCCATAGGACTTGAAGTGTGTTAGTCCCATCACACAGAGATCATATATTTTGTTCCCAGAGGCACCTATGGGACTTGGAGTGTGTTAGTCCCATCACACAGACCTATATTTTCTTCCCAGAAGCACCTATAGGACTTGAAGTGTGTTAGTCCCATCACACAGAGATCATATATTTTGTTCCCAGAGGCACCTATAGGACTTGAAGTGTGTGTTAGTCCCATCACACAGACCTACATTTTCTTCCCAGAAGCACCTATAGGACTTGAAGTGTGTTAGTCCTATCACACAGAGATCATATATTTTGTTCCCAGAAGCACCTATAGGACTTGAAGTGTGTTAGTCCCATCACACAGACCTACATTTTCTTCCAGAAGCACCTATAGGACTTGAAGTGTGTTAGTCCCATCACACAGACCTATATTTTTCTTCCCAGAAGCACCTATAGGACTTGAAGTGTGTTAGTCCCATCACACAGAGATCCTATATTTTGTTCCCAGAAGCACTATAGGACTTGAAGTGTGTTAGTCCCATCACACAGAGATCATATATTTTGTTCCCAGAGGCACCTATAGGACTTGAAGTGTGTTAGTCCCATCACACAGACCTACATTTTCTTCCCAGAAGCACCTATAGGACTTGAAGTGTGTTAGTCCCATCACACAGAGATCCTATATTTTGTTCCCAGAAGCACCTATAGGACTTGAAGTGTGTTAGTCCCATCACACAGACCTATATTTTCTTCCCAGAAGCACCCATAGGACTTGAAGTGTGTTAGTCCCATCACACAGAGATCCTATATTTTGTTCCAGAAGCACCTATAGGACTTGAAGTGTGTTAGTCCCATCACACAGACCTATATTTTCTTCCCAGAAGCACCCATAGGACTTGAAGTGTGTTAGTCCCATCACACAGAGATCATATATTTTGTTCCCAGAGGCACCTATAGGACTTGGAGTGTGTTAGTCCCATCACACAGACCTATATTTTCTTCCCAGAAGCACCTATAGGACTTGAAGTGTGTTAGTCCCATCACACAGAGATCATATATTTTGTTCCCAGAGGCACCTATAGGACTTGAAGTGTGTTAGTCCCATCACACAGAGATCCTATATTTTGTTCCCAGAAGCACCTATAGGACTTGAAGTGTGTTAGTCCCATCACACAGAGCTATATTTTGTTCCCAGAAGCACCTATAGGACATGAAGTGTGTTAGTCCCATCACACAGAGCTATATTTTGTTCCCAGAAGCACCTATAGGACTTGAAGTGTGTGTTAGTCCCATCACACAGACCTATATTTTCTTCCCAGAAGCAACTATAGGACTTGAAGTGTGTTAGTCCCATCACACAGAGCTATATTTTGTTCCCAGAAGCACCTATAGGACTTGAAGTGTGTTAGTCCCATCACACAGAGATCATATATTTTGTTCCCAGAAGCACCTATAGGACTTGAAGTGTGTTAGTCCCCATCACACAGAGATCATATATTTTGTTCCCAGAAGCACCTATAGGACTTGAAGTGTGTTAGTCCCATCACACAGAGCTATATTTTCTTCCCAGAAGCACCCATAGGACTTGAAGTGTGTTAGTCCCATCACACAGAGCTATATTTTGTTCCCAGAAGCACCTATAGGACTTGAAGTGTGTTAGTCCCATCACACAGAGATCCTCTATTTTCTTTGCAGAAGCACCCATAGGACTTCTAGTGTGTTAGTGGCATCACACAGAGCTCCTATATTTTCTTCTCAGCAGCACCCACAGGACTTCTAGTGGCATCACACAGAGCTCCTATATTTTCTTTGCAGAAGCACCCATAGGACTTCTAGTGTGTTAGTGGCATCACACAGAGCTCCTATATTTTCTTTGCAGAAGCACCCATAGGACTTCTAGTGTGTTAGTGGCATCACACAGAGCTCCTATATATTCTTCTCAGCAGCACCCACAGGACTTCTAGTGTGTTAGTGGCATCACACAGAGCTCCTATATTTTCTTTGCAGAAGCACCCATAGGACTTCTAGTGTGTTAGTGGCATCACACAGAGCTCCTATATATTCTTCTCAGCAGCACCCACAGGACTTCTAGTGTGTTAGTGGCATCACACAGAGCTCCTATATTTTCTTTGCAGAAGCACCCATAGGACTTCTAGTGTGTTAGTGGCATCACACAGAGCTCCTATATATTCTTCTCAGCAGCACCCACAGGACTACCGACTACAATGGCTGGAAGACCGCCAAGGGGAGGCAGAGCGTGCAGAGCCAAGAACACAGGGCAGGCAGGCTCTGTTTCTAGTGGACGTGGCCGTGGCCGTGGACGTGGTCGTGCATCGTCATCAGCACGTGGCCATGGGACACGCGCGTCTTTGTTTTCGGCAGCTGGACATGTGGAGCCGCATCATGCTGAAGGCTTGGTAGAATGGATGACCAAGCCCTCCTCATCCTCCTCATCCTCTCTCACCCAGGCTCAGGGTACTGGCAGAGCAGCTGCCAACGCGTACTCAATGGCATCATCAGCCACCCCTTCCCTAGACCCACCATGTCCTCCTGAGGAGTCCCCCGAACTCTTTGAGCACAGTGTTGGGTACATGCTCCAGGAGGATGCCCAACGATTCGAAGGCTCGGATGATGATACCCAGCTTGAGGAATCTGGCAGTACTGTTCCACCAGCTGCAGCTTACTGCCAGGTTTGCTCTAGTGGTGAAGAGGGAGGGGATGATGAGGTCACTGACTCCACGTGGGTGCCTGAAGGGAGAGAGGATGAGGAGGAGGACGAGGAGGAGGAGGATGCAGCGTCACATGTCCAACGAGGCAGGATGCCCCCTGGAGGCCAGCTAGAGGCCAGCACAGCAACTGTGCAACACCGCAGAGCTCCGCCTGTGCAGGGCGCTGCCTCTGCACGTTATCAGAAAAGTTCTTTGGTGTGGGCCTTTTTTGAGACGAGTGCATCAGATCGCACCACTGCTATTTGCAATATTTGTCTCAAGCGTATCTCGCGTGGCCAAAACATCAGCCGCTTGGGCACCACAAGCATGACCAGACATATGTCGACCTGCCATGCAGCTCGTTGGCAGGCACACATAAAAGACCCACACCAAAGAACTAAGCGGACCTCTCCTTGCTCCTCATCAGCTGGGATCTCCATCCCCACTACACCTTCAGTGCTCTCTGAAAGCTGCTCTGAGAGGACTGAAGGTGTAGAATTAGGTGTGTCACAACCAAGTACTTGCAGTACACCGACGTCCGATTGCAGCAGGCAAATTTCCCTGCCCCAGCTGCTGGACCGTAGAAAGAAGTACACTCCCAGCCATCCACATGCCCAGCGGTTGAATGCTAGCTTGGCTAAATTGCTAGCACTTCAGCTGCTGCCTTTTCAGTTGGTAGACTCGGCCCCCTTCCGTGAGTTTGTTCAATGTGCGGTTCCTCAGTGGCAGGTTCCCAAACGCCACTTTTTCTCACGGAAGGCGATTCCGTCTCTCTACCGTCATGTGGAAGGCAATGTCCATGCCTCGCTGGACAGGGCGGTCAGCGGTAAGGTGCATATTACCGCTGACTCATGGTCCAGCAGGCATGGACAGGGACGGTACCTTTCTTTCACGGCCCATTGGGTCACTCTATTGGCAGCTGGGAGGGATGCAGGACAAGGTGCAGTAGTGTTGGAGGTTGTTCCGCCACCACGCCTCCAAAACGCTACTACTGCTACTGGTTGTGACACACCTCTCTCCTCCACCCCCTCCTCTTCTTCTTCCTCCAGTGCTCTGTCCTTGGAACCAGCGGTGCTCCGTAGGCGTACAAGGGGCTACGCAAGTACGCAGGCAAAAAGATGCCATGCCGTGCTTGCGCTGGTGTGTTTGGGGGACAGGAGCCACACTGGGCCAGAGGTTTTGGCAGCTCTGCAGGGGCAGGCCGAGAGGTGGTTGACGCCACGTCAGCTTAAGCCAGGAATGGTCGTTTCTGACAATGGCACCAACCTCCTCTCCGCCCTGCGACAGGGGCAGCTCACCCATGTGCCCTGCATGGCTCACGTCCTCAACCTGGTGGTGCAGCGGTTCTTGGGCAGGTTCCCAGGCTTACAGGATGTCCTGAGGCAGGCCAGGAAAGTCTGTGTGCATTTCCGCCGATCTTATAATGCCAGTGCTCGGCTGACTGAGCTGCAAAAGGAGCTGAACCTGCCCAAGAACCGCCTAATATGTGACATGCCCACCAGGTGGAACTCAACGTTGGCCATGCTGCAGCGACTGCACACGCAGCAGAGGGCCATCAATGAGTACCTTTGCGACTACGGCACCAGGACAGGGTCAGGGGAGCTTGGTTTTTTTTCCCCACGTCAGTGGAGCATGATCAGGGATGCATGCACTGTCCTCTCACCATTTGAGGAGGCCACGAGGATGGTGAGCAGTGACAGTGCATGCATCAGTGACACTGTCCCTCTTGTCCACCTGTTGGAGCATACGCTGCGTGGGATAATGGACAGGGCACTTGAGGCAGAACAGAGGCAGGAAGAGGAGGACTTCCTTGCCTCTCAAGGCCCCCTTTATCCGGACAGTGTTCCTTCTGTCCCACCCATCACACAGGAAGAGGATGAGGAGGAGGAGGAGGAGGAGGAGGAGGAGGAGGAGGATTGTGTGAGCATGGAGGTGGAGCCTGGCACTCAGCATCAGCAGCAGCAGTCTTTTAGGGATGATGTACAGTCCCAACAAACCAGTGGACTTGTACGTGGCTGGGAGGAGGTGGCTGGCGATCATGTCATCCTCAGTGACCCAGAAGACTCCGGACCGAATGCCTCAGCTAACCTACGCTGCATGGCCTCCCTGATCCTGCAAAGCCTGCGGAAGGATCCTCGTGTTCTTCGGATCAAGGAGAGGGACCATTACTGGCTGGCCACTCTCCTTGATCCGCGGTACAAGGGTAAGGTTGCGGACCTTATCTTGCCGTCGCAGAGGGAGCAGAGGATGAGACATCTCAGGGAGGCCTTGCAGAAAGGTCTGTGCAACGCGTTCCCAGAAACTGGGAGGTTACAAACTCCTGGTCCTGGGCGACGAGTTGCTGAGGCTTCGGTCAGTAGCAGAAGGAGCGGTGGGGAAGGTGGACGTCTGACCGATGCGTTCAGACAATTTTTTAGTCCGCAGCCCCAAGGTATGATCGGTTCCAGCAACCATCGCCAGCGTCTGATATACATGGTGCAGGAATACCTTGGGGCAAGGTCAGACTTGGACACCTTTCCCACCGAAAATCCTCTGGCTTACTGGGTCCTGAGGATGGATCACTGGCCAGAGCTTGCACAGTATGCAATTGAGCTACTGGCCTGTCCTGCCTCCAGCGTTCTTTCCGAACGCACATTCAGTGCTGCTGGAGGATTTGTCACCGATCATAGGGTGCGCCTGTCCACCGCCTCGGTTGATCGACTGACCTTCATCAAAATGAATCAGTCTTGGATCACCACCAGCTACCAGGCACCTGAGGCGGATATAACCGAATAATTTATAATGTCACATCCCTTCAAGACTGCCTATGCTGATGCTGAGTGACTGTCCTCTTATGTTCACTGACTATCCTCTTCCTCCTCCTCAATGATCCATGCCACCACACCAGTGCCTAAGGCACAATTTTTCAGCCCCTGTTTAACAGGGGCGTGTACATACAATTTTTATAAAAAAATGCTTTGCAACACGTGTGACTGCTGTGCTCCAAGTACAGTATCTGTGAGGGGTTGCAGTGTTGTGGCACCAGCACCAGTGCCTAAGGCACAATTTTTCAGCCCCTGTTTAACAGGGGCGTGTACATACAATTTTTATAAAAAAATGCTTCGCAACACGTGTGACTGCTGTGCTCCAAGTACAGTATCTGTGAGGGGTTGCAGTGTTGTGGCACCAGCACCAGTGCCTAAGGCACAATTTTTCAGCCCCTGTTTAACAGGGGCGTGTACTTACAATTTTTTTAAAAAATGCTTCGCAACACGTGTGACTGCTGTGCTCCAAGTACAGTATCTGTGAGGGGTTGCAGTGTTGTGGCACCAGCACCAGTGCCTAAGGCACAATTTTTCAGCCCCTGTTTAACAGGGGCGGGTAATTACAATTTTTAAAAAAAAATGCTTCGCAACACGTGTGACTGCTGTGCTCCAAGTACAGTATCTGTGAGGGGTTGCAGTGTTGTGGCACCAGCACCAGTGCCTAAGGCACAATTTTTCAGCCCCTGTTTAACAGGGGCGGGTAATTACAATTTTAAAAAAAAATGCTTCGCAACACGTGTGACTGCTGTGCTCCAAGTACAGTATCTGTGAGGGGTTGCAGTGTTGTGGCACCAGCACCAGTGCCTAAGGCACAATTTTTCAGCCCCTGTTTAACAGGGGCGTGTACTTACAATTTTTTAAAAAAATGCTTCGCAACACGTGTGACTGCTGTGCTCCAAGTACAGTATCTGTGAGGGGTTGCAGTGTTGTGGCACCAGCACCAGTGCCTAAGGCACAATTTTTCAGCCCCTGTTTAACAGGGGCGGGTAATTACAAATCTTGATCTAATAGTTCACAGCAGGGCCCATTCCTGCGCCCACCAAGAGTAACTATGAGGGCCTACAGTCTTGTGGCAACACCGTCCACCACCACCGCCAAAGGCCCAATTTTTCTGCCCTGTTCATCAGGTGCTTGCAATTACAAATCTTGATCTAATAACTCACAGCAGGGCCCATTCCTGCGCCCACCAAGAGTAACTGTGAGAGCTTACAGTCTTGTGGCAACACCGTCCACCACCACCGCCAAAGGCCCAATTTTTCTGCCATGTTCATCAGGTCCTTGCAATTACAAATCTTGATCTAATAACTCACAGCAGGGCCCATTCCTGCGCCCACCAAGAGTAACTGTGAGAGCTTACAGTCTTGTGGCAACACCGTCCACCACCACCACCACCCCCAATTTTTCTGCCCTGTTCAACAGGTGCATGCAATTACAAATCTTGATCTATTAACTCACAGCAGGGCCCATTCCTGTGCCCACCAGTCTTGTGGCTACACCAACATCTAATAGGGCAAATTTCTGCAGAGTATATACGCCAGGCCCCTACTTTCAAACATCCAACTTACAAACGACTCCTACTTGCAAATGGAAAGAGAAAACAGGAAGTGAGAGGAAATCTACCCCTAGGAAGGGAAATTCTATCCTGTTAGATTTAATTTGGGAAAAAGGTATCTCCTCTCTACTGATACTTTATCACCAATCCTTGTTTCAATTAAAACCCCACTTTTTCCAAAAACATTTGTCATTGGGACGGAAAGTGAGGTGACATGTTCTGAACAGATGTGCAAAGACAGCAAATGTTACAGGGGTGATAACCCCTCCCTATGTTCTCCAAAAAGCTTAAAAATAGATTTTTTTGGGATGGAGCTACACTTCATAATGTACCTGTTCAGATTCTACTTAAGAACAAACCTAAAGCCGCAAGTGGTTTTAAATGGCTTCTTTTTTTTTCCTTTACAAATGTCATTTTGTGCAAGGACAGTTCTAAACACGGGAAACACATGCCACTTCACAGGCATACTTTAGACACCCCCCAGGTACCATATTTAAAGGAAAATTTCACTCTTTTTTTTTCACTTTATGCATCATTAAAATGACTGCTCCCGAAAAAACGTTAGTTTTTAAAAGTTCTTTTGGCATTGATATATGTCCCCTGGGGCAGGTCCCGGGTCCCCAAACCTGTTTTATGACATTAACATGCATATTGGCCGTTGTAATTAGCACTTTTGATTTCGAACGTTCGCGTCCATTATAACGTATAGGGTTCGAAAATTTGCGCGAACTTTCGGTCCGTTCGAAGGTTCTGGTGCGAACCGAACCCGGGGGTGTTCGGCTCATCCCTAATTTGCACCTATTGAAAACGTTCTTAGCTTCTAAAAGCTTCTAAAAGGAAAATGCAGCCACCACATTCACAGCCACTGATGCAATGATGCAATGTTAAATATGCTTTAAAAGTGGTCAACAGGTAGCAGGTGACTTATTTTATTTGTATTTTAAAAGAGAAACATGAGATTATAGAAAAAAACTACATACTGACCTCCATGCTGCAGCATCAGTGCCCCATTGCAGCTGTCCTATGCTGATTCTAGAGTCAGTCACCATTCTCTGCTCTGGTCAAGTGTTTCATGGGAAAATCTGAATAAGTCACGTGACCAGTGACGCAACGCGTCGGGAGGAAGAGCCAGTGACGTCAGACAGAGGAGTTCGCCGAGTCGGCTCAGCTGTGAGGAGAAACGATCCCGACGTATTCCCCATGGCCACTTGCTATTGATTGCACGGGTGGTTTGTGAGTACCAGCAGATAGACATGGGAGCCGTCAAAAAATGTGTTTTGTTCCGTTTCGTATAAAAAAAAATCGTAATTCGTGTACGAAATTTTATTTGGATTCGTACGAAATACGAATTTCGTACGAATCGTTAATTTGGATAATGAATAACGACACTCTACGAATAATAACGAATTATCCGAAAAAGTATTAACGTTACATAACACAAGTCTATTGTTCACCAATCACTCAGAGGAAGTACGAAATACGAAATTATGTTTTTAACGAAAACTAAATTTCGTATTTCGTACTTCCTCTGAGTGATTGGTGAACAATAGATTTGTGTTATGTAACGTTAATACGTTTTTGGATAATTTGTTATTATTCGTAAAGTGTCAATATTCGTTATACTGAATCTTGAATTCATTCGAATCATTCGTTATATCCGCTATAATTTCTTTCATATTAGTTGAAATTAGTTATTTGGTAGTTTGGATTCGGATAATTTGGATCCGAAATTCGTAAACGAAATTTCGTATTTCGTACAGAATTCGTATTCGTAAAAATTCGTAATTCAGATTCGTACGAATTTCGAAAAATTTGTAAGAATTTCCGATTCGTACAAAACGAATCGCACATGTCTACCAGCAAACACATATTGCGGTGTTAGTGTCTCCAATAGGCTACACTATTGTGTCTTTCTCTCTCTCTTTTTGTCCCTGCATATCCAGGGAGCAAGAGATCCCACTAGCTCAAGTCTAAGTGAGAGAACAGAGGAAAAGGCTTTTAATTTTCTGGTGGATCGGTCAGCAGATAGTATAAGGGAGCCCCATCAGCACTGCTAGTGCACTAGGGGTTTTTGTTTGCAGCCATCCTCATCTGCTGCACACACAAATGAATGGACTTTACTAAGATTATTTATTTGGATTAATCATTATATTGCATTTTATTTCATTTTGTCACTTCTGTGCTACGCATTGTCTGTGTGGAGTGCGTGCGCACACACTACATATATTTTCGGTCAGCATATTATTTATTTTCAATTGTTTGTTTACCACATGTGTTTATACACTTTTGAGTCACGATTTTTATATACATATTTTTTATTTTTATTTATTTCTATTGTGGCAGTGAAAAGGGTTTTCAAGCACTGCATTTGAGTGAATTATTGCATTATATGCTTTATATGCGGTTTTGGCATTTGCACTTTATTGTTTATAGCATGGAATTTTGCACATATCTATGAGATTTTTTTATTGTATTCCTATTTATTGATATTGCACTTTATTGCAGGGATTTGCACATCTTATTGTGATTCATCTATTAGCGCACTCATTTTAAACATTCAATTTACTCGGCATAACATTATCCTTCATAATATAAAAAAATTGGGCTAACTTTACTGTCTTATTTTTTAATTATTTTTTTTAATTAAAAAATGTGTATTTTTTTTTTAAAAAAAGTGCGCTTGTAAGACCGCTGCACAAATACAGTGTGACAGAAAGTATTGCAACGACATTTTATTCTCTAGGGTGTTAAAAAAAAATGTATAATGTTTGTGGGTTCTAAGTAATTTTCTAGCAAAAAAAAACAGTTTTTAATTTGAAAACACCACATTTAAAAAAAAAAAAAAAGAAAACACCACATTTAAAAAAGAGGCCCGGTCTTAAAGTGGTTAAAGCTGACTTAACCACTTAAGTGGAACTTCGGCTTATCTGATTCCCCCTTCCCCTCCGGTGCCACATTTGGCACCTTTTGGCGGGGAGCGGATGCCTGTCTTTGACAGGTACCCTGCCCCACTTCTGGGAGACCGGGCCACGTCAAAGTACTTCAGCAGCTCGGTCCCCTTCTGTCTGGCCAGTGCACGCTTCACGCATTCGCGCAGTAGGGACCCGGCTGTGAAGCCAAAAGGCTACCCTTAGCGGCAATGGCGGTGGCGGTGGCGGCGGCAGCACCCAACAGCTGATGGAATCATCAGCTGCGTTGCCGACATTGCTGGACTCCAGGACAGGTAAGTGTCCTATTGTTAAAAGTCAGCAGCTGCAGTATGTGTACCTGCTGACTTTTCATTTTTAAAGGGGTGGGCGCAGGGGCGTTGCTAAGTGGCAAAAAGACCAGGGGCTTCTGCCCAAAGTCCAAGGCCGGCACGGGTGAAGGGGGGGGGGGGTTGGGTTTACTGTTGTATCTAGTGGCGCAGGTTTTTTGGCTGGGCGGTATGGTTGTGTGGTGGGGGGTAAGCTCACTTGCTGGTTGCTGCCTGGCCTACCAGTGCCAATCAATGCTGACCACTAGACTGACCTACCCACCTGACATACACACACTGACCTACCCACCTGACACACACGCACAGACCTACCTACCTGACACACACTGACCTACCTGACACACACTGACCTACCTGACATACACTGACCTACGTGACACACACTGACCTACCTGACATACACCATACACTGACCTACCTGACATACACTGACCTACCTGACATACATACACTGACCTACCTGACACACACTGACCTTCCTGGCATACATACACTGACCTACCTACCTGACATACATACAGTGACCTACCTCACATTCATACACTGACCTACCTGACACACACTGACCTACCTGACCCACACTGACCTACCTGACATACACTGATCTACACTGACCTACATAACATACACTGACCTACCTGACATACATACACTGACCTACCTGACACACACTGACCTACACTGACCTACCTAACATACATACACTGACCTACCTGACATACACTAATCTACACTGACCTACATAACATATACTGACCTACTTGACACACACTGACCTACACTGACCTAACTGACATACATACACTGATCTACGTGACACACACTGACTTACATTCACTGACCTACCTAACATACACTGACCTACCTGACACACACTGACCTACCTGACATACATACACTGACCTACGTGACACACACTGACCTACATTCACTGACCTACCTAACATACACTGACCTACCTGACACACACTGACCTACCTGACATACATACACTAACCTACCTGACACACACTGACCTACCTGACATACATACACTGACCTACCTGACACACACTGACCTACCTTACATACATACACTGACCTACCTGACACACACACTGACCTACACTGATATACCTGACACACACTGACCTACCTGACATACACTGACCTACCTGACATACACACTGACCTACCTGACACACACTGACCTACACTGACCTACATACACTGACCTACCTGACATACACTGACCTACCTGATACACATTGACCTACCTGACATACACTGACCTACCTGACATACACTTACCTACCTGACACACATTGACCTACCTGACATACACTGACCTACACTTACCTACCTGACATACACTGACCTACCTGACATACACTGACCTACACTGACCTACCTGACATACACTGGCCTACCTGACACACACTGACCTACCTGACATACATACACTGACCTACCTGACATACACTGACCTACCTGACACACACTGACCTACATACACTGACCTACCTGACTTATGCCGCGTACACACGAAGGGACAATCCCGCGGACCAAAGTTTTAAGTTTTGTTTTAAAATTATCCGCTGGACTTGGCAGTCCAGCGGACAATCCCGCCGTTAGTGGGCAAGTCCGCGGGACTTTTGAAATGAACGGACTTGCCGCTCATCGGCAAGTCCGTTCATTTCGCACGTGACTTCAGGTTACGTAGCTAGCGTACGCAGTTACTGCCGCCGCGCTAGCTCCGTGACCTGGCATGGATTTAAAGGGAATCCCCACGCCGAAAAAACGGCGTGGGGGTTCCCCCCAAATCCATGTCAGACCCTCATCCGAGCACGCAGCCTGGCAGGCCAGGAAAGGGGTGGGGACGAACGAGCGCCCCCCCCCCTCCTGAGCCGTACCAGGCCGCGTGCCCTCAACATGGGGGGTGCCCTGGGGAAAGGGGGGCCGTGCGGCCCCCCCACCCCAAAGGACCTTGTCCCCATGTTGATGAGGACAAGGGCCTCTTCCCGACAACCCTGGCCGTTGGTTGTCGGGGTCTGCGGGCGGGGGCTTATCGGAATCTGGGAGCCCCCTTTAATAAGGGGGCCCCCAGATACCGGCCCCCCACCCTATGTGAATGAGTATGGGGTACGGTGTACCCCTACCCATTCACCTAAGGTGTAAAATGTAAAGTACAAAAAACACACACACTTTTGAAAAAAAATATTTTATTGCACTGCTCCGGGGGTCTTCTTCCGTCTTGGGGGTCTTCTCGCCGGACTCCTCTGCTCTCTTCTGCTCTTTTACCTAGCTCTTTCACGAGCGGGGGGAGTCCGGCTACCTTCTTCGTCGTCGCCGCCGTCGTCTGGGGGTCTCGATCCGCCTTCGGGGGTCTTCCGGGGGTCTCTTCTGTTCTTGCGGCGGTCGTCGTCTTCCGCGCCGCCGGCGCCGCCTTCTTCTTCTTCTTGTCCTTCTTGTTCTTCTTCTTCTTCCGATGTTGACCCGTCGCTCTCTCTGCCCGGAATGCCTGTGCCGCTCTGCGCTCGGACTTATATAGGGGCATGGGGACAGGGTCACATGTTCATGTCACATGGTGACCCCGCCCCCTTGTGTTGTCACAGTCCCGGAGGATGCTGGGACTGTGACATCGCAAGGGGGCGGGGTCACCATGTGACATGAACATGTGACCCTGTCCCCCATGTCCCTATATAAGTCCGAGCGCAGAGCGGCACAGGCATTCCGGGCAGAGAGAGCGACGGGTCAACATCGGAAGAAGAAGAAGAACAAGAAGAACAAGAAGGAGAAGAAGGCGGCGCCGGCGGCGCGGAAGACGACGACCGCCGCAAGAACAGAAGAGACCCCCGGAAGACCCCCGAAGGCGGATCGAGACCCCCAGACGACGGCGGCGACGACGAAGAAGGTAGCCGGACTCCCCCCGCTCATGAAAGAGCTAGGTAAAAGAGCAGAAGAGAGCGGAGGAGTCCGGCGAGAAGACCCCCAAGACGGAAGAAGACCCCGGAGCAGTGCAATAAGATATTTTTTCAAAAGTGTGTGTGTTTTTGTACTTTACATTTTACACCTTAGGTGAATGGGTAGGGGTACATCGTACCCCATACTCATTCACATAGGGTGGGGGGCCGGTATCTGGGGGCCCCCTTATTAAAGGGGGCTCCCAGATTCCGATAAGCCCCCGCCCGCAGACCCCGACAACCAACGGCCAGGGTTGTCGGGAAGAGGCCCTTGTCCTCATCAACATGGGGACAAGGTGCTTTGGGGTGGGGGGGCCGCACGGCCCCCCTTTCCCCAGGGCACCCCCCATGTTGAGGGCCCGCGGCCTGGTACGGCCCCGCCGGGGGGGGGGGGCGCTCGTTCGTCCCCACCCCTTTCCTGGCCTGCCAGGCTGCGTGCTCGGATGAGGGTCTGACTTGGATTTGGGGGGAACCCCCACGCCGTTTTTTTCGGCGTGGGGATTCCCTTTAAATCCATGCCAGCTTGCGGAGCTAGCGCGGCGGCATTTACTGCCTAGGCTAGCTACGTAACCTGAAGTTACGTTCGAAATGAATGGACTGCTCCGTGTGTGGGCAAGTCCGTTCATTTTCAAAAGTCCCGCGGACTTTTGGCCAGCGGATTATGCGCCGGAGAAGTCCACACGCTCGGAAAGTCCAGCGGACCTAGCTGGAAAGTCCCGCGGGATTGTCCGCTGGACTAGGTCCGCCGGCAAAAGTCCGCACGTGTGTACGCGGCATTACACTGACCTACGTGACACACACTTACCTACACACACTGACCTTCCTGGCATACACTGACCTACCTGACATACACTGACCTACCTGACTTACACTGACCTAAGTGACACACACTGACCTACACACACTGACCTTCCTGACATACACTGACCTACCTGACATACACTGATCTACCTTGCATACACTGACCTACCTGACCCACAGTGACCTACCTGACACACACTGACCTACACTGACCTACATACACTGACCTACCTGACATACACTGACCTACATACACTGACCTACCTGACATACATACACTGACCTACCTGACACACACTGACCTACACTGACCTACCTGACATACACTGACCTATCTGACATACATACATTGACCTACCTGATGCACACTGACCTACCTGACACACACTGACCTACACTGACATGTGTACACTGACCTGCCTGACACACACTGAATGACATACACTGACCTACCTGACATACACTGACTTACCTGACCCACACTGACCTACCTGACAAATGCTGACCTACATACACTGACCTCCCTGACATACATACACTGACCTACCTGACACACACACTGACCTACATACACTGACCTACATACACTGACCTACCTGATATACATACACTGACCTACCTGACACACACACTGACCTACCTGACACACACACTGACCTACACTGAGCTACCTGACACACACTGACCTACCTGACATACACTGACCTACCTGACATACATACACTGACCTCTCTGACCCACACTGACCTACCTGACACAAACTGACCTACACTACATACACTGACCTACCTGACATACACTGACCTACCTGACACACACTGACCTACACTACATACACTGACCTACCTGACCTACATACAGTGACCTACCTGATACACACTGACCTACACTGACCTACCTGACACACACTGACCTACCTGACACACACTGACCTACACTGACCTACCTGACATACATACACTGGCCTACCTGACATACATACACTGACCTACCTACCTGACATACATACCTGAAATACACGCACTGACTGACCTACCTGACAAGGAGGAGACAGACTTCATGTGTCCAGGTCCTGCAAAAGCAGCTCAGCTGTGGTGCTGGTGTGCGAGGCAGCCAGAGTAGAGGAGGAGAGCCACCCGCCCGAGCGCCGAGCGGGGATTGATGTGGCACGACGGCCGCATTGTAATTCCCACCTTCTGGAGCCTTCTTCCCGTTCCAGTCACAGCGAGCTGGGAGAGGACTGAGGTTGGAGGAGTGCAGGCTCTAGGAGGCGCCGGGATGCTGCTCAGGGTGGCGGTGGCAGTGTCTTCTCTCTCTCCCTCCTGGGCTCTTCCCTGTTGGATCCTGCTGCTCTACACTCCATGCCACCACCGGACCAGCGGCGGGAAGCTCCAGTTCAGGAGTCACAGGCCAGGCCCCACGAGTACTAGCGTGGAGGAGGAGGAAGTGCAATCCTCCTCCGCTTTGAATACTGGGCATTGTGGGCACAGTGGGCAGGAAGGAAGTTGCAGGCGTGACGTCACTGGTTGCTAGCCGCTAGCCTCTAGCAACCAGTGACCAAGAGTAGAGTCAGGTGGAGGTGGGGGTGGAGCTGGAGCTGGAGCCGGAGCCAGCGCTACCACGGCTGAGTCCGCCCCTGTCCCCTGCATTCTGGACCGGGACAAGAGACTCTGGGCTATGGGCCCCAGACTCGGGGCTGTAGACCCAATAGCCACCCCATAGCGACACCTATGGGTGTGGGGCGGATGTTCGCTCTAACATTTTTTTTCATCACATAGGGGACAAAGTCCCCTATGTGATGATTTTTGGGTGAGAGGTTCTGGCATGTCTCCTCTGTGCTCCACTGAATGTTTTGCAATGCAGGTCGGCTAAGCTAGAGGGGGACACGGAAAGGCTGACCTGGAAGTGATATCACAGATTTTGCTTTCTGGGTCATAGCAAGAAGGGGAGGAGTGTCTGCTCTCCTCCCTCCCCTCCACCCACTGTCACCCGCCATGTCGGTCCCGGGCCCGCAGATCGGCAAAACATGGCGGCCGCGGTGGAACGGGGGCGCTGGTACCGGGGAGGTGTGAGCAATCGGGCAGCAGCACAGCCACCTGAATTCTTTAATTCACGTAAGCAATATTTATATGAAATCTGTCCCCTCAACAAAATCCCAAGGATAAATTCAAAGAAAATACAAACCTCTGTGTGACCTCTGTGAGTCATTCAAAAATAGATGATATCCTGCATCCTAACAAACAATAATCTTTCATTAAACAAAAAGACAGTTCTATGCCTAAAGCAAGTATTTGATCTGCATCACTAATAAGAAAATACCATGATCTAGAAATGCTGGGGCTGTTTACACTTGGATGGATCCTTTCCATCATCTCCTCTCCATATAGACAACTGGTTGTCAGGATCATTTGCATATGGAGGATTTGGGCAAATCTCAGCATTGTGAAAACCTTCTTACTGCCATAAATCCTTTCTACTACCCTATCTTTGCACACATTTACAGGATGGTTATCCAAAAATATATTGCATTGTTGGCTGACTTAGAGTTAAATAATGTCTGACCTTGTTAAAAAAAATGTTTTATTTAATTACAGCTGGAAGTGACCCCCCTCTATGTGATGCATGTGGAGGAACTTGTGATGCAGCTAATGGATGTTACTGTAGTGCTGACTTGACACAATGCTTTCCTACAGACTGCGTAATGGGTTCCAATAACTGCTGTGATGTGAATTCCGGATGGTATTATGACTCAACAAAGCTCTGCTGCACACGTAATACAGTATTGTTGTTCAAATACATTGAAGAGATTTCTATGTAAATATTCATGCATTGCATGTTCACTTGTTTCTGCTCTCTCATATCTATTACAGAGACATTTCAATGCAGTCCACGTTGCGCCAGCGATGAAATTTGTGTTGAGTCAAATGGTTTACCAGATTGTCAATGCAATTTGACAGTCTACAAAGACCGAGGTAAATAGCACTGTTTTCACACAGGACACCAGATTGCCATTTTTAATGATAGAGTCATTTTAAAAACGCTTTTCAGAAACCATCCCAAAGAGCCTGGTATGGATCTTGGGGGGGGGGGGGGGGGGGTACGGGGGCACGCATTTTTTTTTCTTAATTCTGTCATTCCCCTTAACCACTTCATAATACCGGCCACTTTCACGCCCTTCTTGCCCAGACCAATTTTCAGCTTTCAGCGCTCTCACACTTTGAACAACAATTACTCAGTCATGTAACACTGTAACCAAACAACATTTTTATCATTTGTTTCACACAAATAGAGCTTCCTTTTCGTGATATTTAATCACCACTGTTTTTTTTTTGTTTTTTTTGCAATATAAGTAAAAAATAAGCAAATTTTGCAAATAAGTACCGGTAATTTTTGTTCATAAATGTGTGCCAAAATGTATACGGCTACGTATCTTTGGTAAAAAATAACCCAAATTAGTGGATATTATTTAGTCCATGTGAAAGTTATAGAGTCTACAAGCTATGATGCAAATCATAAAAAAAGGAATGGAGGGGAGGAACAGCAATTATGCCCTAAATATTTTTAGTGCTGCTGCGACAAAAAAAACCCCAAATGTATATATATATATATATATATATATATAAAAAAAGAAAGCAAAAGAAAAAAAAGAAGGAAACCACTGCTGACACATAAAGAGGAACACCCCTCAAAGCAGAAGGAGGACAGCAATTATGCCCTAAATATTATTAGTGCTGCTGCGCCAAAAAAATTATAAAATGTTTAAAACTTTTTAAATTTTTTTAAAAAGGAAACCACTGCTGTGCTGATGTCGAAGGAATAACACCTGCGACACAGAAGGGGGCATACCAATAATTCAGTAACAGAACCTGATGCTGCAAAAAATAAAAAAATAATAATCAATGAAAAAATTAATAGTGATCCACTGATAGGTGCAACCTTAAACACAATTACAAGAATCTTTAAAAAAACTAAAATATCAATATACCCAAGCCCAATGTTGCCTGTACTAGGTACACCAGATTTAAACCAGGTATTTCAGACCGGAGATTCGATGACGTAAGACGAAGGGGAATAAATAGGATCATACATTTTTCAAGGGATAGTAGACTAATGACAAGAGGGGAGATAGAAAGAGAACTCTCACTAGATTTGGATTATTTCAGAGCAATATGCTAGGAGCTTATATCCGCTCAAAAGGCAGAATATAACCGGAAATACGGAAAGTATCGCGTTTTGAGCAGATATGTTTAGTCGGGGAAAACTTGAGACATTCCCTGTCATATTTCTATGAACTAATTACAGGACTTGAGGCACCGCAAGATTTGGGCTTTATACAAGCCTGGGAAGGAGAGCTGAAGATTACGTTTTCCCAAAGGCAAAAGGAAAAGATATTAAGATCTATCCATAAAACATCAGTAGCAAGCCGATACCAGGAGGGGGGATATAAGATCCTCACCAGATGGTATAGAACCCCAAGTATGCTGCATAATATATTTCCGCAGGTATCAAACGTATGCTGGTGTTGTGGTGACTCAGAGGGTACGATGTTGCATATTTTCTGGGAATGTGGGAAAATTTGAGAATTCTGGAAAATGGTGGAGGAAACAGTGAGGAATATTACAGGTGTGTCGCTTGGGGAAAACCCGGTAGCATTTCTACTAAATGATGTCCCCATGTCGGTTGAAAATATAACAAAATCTTTGTTGAAACATCTTCTCACGGCGGCGAGGGCTTGTATCCCAGCTCTGTGGAAAAGTGAAGCCCCACCGTCTGGGGCACAAGGTGGGCCAGAATTAGAGAAATACAGCAAATGGAAAATCTGTAATGTAAAATGGTGTACTAAATCAAGTCCCAAAAACATCTAATCTATATAGTTCTTCATGCTAGAGGTTTCTCTAATTCTAATATGTATTAATTTATTAATGTGCTCTCAGAACTCTCACCTTAAACCAGTGAATATCCAGCCTTTAATTATATCACTCCAGGATCCTCTTACTGGTAAATTCCTGCCTTCCTGAAACCGATAGGGTAAACCAGAATCCGGATTCCAAAACACCAGACTTTAAACTGATACCAAACCTCTATAGGCTCCAGTTGGAATAGGAATCAAAAATAAAAAGAAAATGCCCTCCATTGCAAATAAGTGGACTCTTACATCAAATAAGCTTTAAAAATGCATAGGAATAAAAACATGGCGTTTGAGCACCTTATTTTTTTTATTTTTGACTTTATCATAGTACTACAAGAATATGGCCAACGTATGAAGAATGTGCTGCGATTATGTGACGGCCTTACTTGCATTGGCCTAACCATTGCAGTAGCAATTGGAACATTTTTCTTTGTTTCTTTATTTACACATATTTTTATATATTTCCTCTCTGTTTTTGATTTGGTGTTTGTGCCTTATCACCGAATCTTTTAGAAACCGGTCGGGAAAGTTACATAGTTACATAGTAGGTGTGGTTGAAAAAAGACACAAGTCCATAAAGTCCAACCTATGAGTGTGATTATATGTCAGTATTACATTGTATATCCCTGTATGTTGCTGTCATTCAGGTGCTTATCTAATAGTTTTTTTAAACTATCGATGCTCCCTGCTGAAACCACCGCCTGTGGAGGGGAATTCCACATCCTTGCCTCTCTCACAGTAAAGAACTCTCTTTTCTTCTAATTTTAATGAGTGGCCACGTGTCTTATTAAACTCCCTTCTGCGAAAAAGTTTTATCCCTATTGCAGGATCACCAGTACAGTATTTATAAATTGAAATCATATCCCCTCTCAAGTATACTCTGAGACTGACCACAATATATTTTGACTATGGAGGGCAATTTTCTTTTTGATTCCTTTTCCAAGCAGTTTAAGTCTGGTGTTTTGGAGTCCGGATGCTGTTTTACCCTATGGATTTCAGGAAGGCGTAAATATACCAGTAAGAGGATCCTGGGGTGATATATTTGAAGGTTGGATATTCCTTTATAATTTAAGGCTTGATATTCACTGGTTTAACTACTTCAGCCCCGGAAGATTTGGCTGCTGAATGACCAGAGCATTTTTTGCGATTCGGCACTGCGTCGCTTTAACTGACAATTGTGCGGTCGTGCAATGTTGCACCCAAAGAAAATTGACGTCCTTTTTTCCCCCACAAATAGAGCTTTCTTTTGGTGGCATTTGTTCATGTCTGTGGTTTTTATTTTTTGCGCTATAAACAAAAACTAGCGACAATTTTGAAAAAAACACAATATTGTGTACTTTTTGCTATAATAAATATCCCCATTAAACCAAAGCAATTTTTTTTCTCAGTTTAGGCCGATATGTATTCTTCTACATATTTTTGGTAATAAAAATCGCAATAAGCATATATTGATTGCTTTACGCAAAAGTTATAGCGTCTACAAAATTGGGGATATATTTATAGCATTTTTTTATTATTATTATTTTTTTTACTAGTAATGGCGGCGATCTGTGATTTTTATTCTGGACTGCGACATTATGGCGGACACATCAGACACTTTTGACACATTTTTGGGACCATTGGCATTTATACAGTGATCGCTGCTATAAAAATGCACTGATTACTGTAAAAATGTCACTGGCAGGGAAGGGGTTAACACTAGGGGGCGATCAAGGGGTTAAATGTGTTCCCTAGTGTGTGTTCTAACTGAAGGGGGGATGGGACTGTCTAGGGGAGATGACAGATCACTGTTCATACTTTGTATGAACAGACGATTTGTCTCTTCTCCCCTCAGAGAACCGGGATCTGTGTGTTTACACACACAGGTCCCAGTTCTCACTGTGTCACGAGTGATCACGGGAGCCCAGCGGTCATCGCGCCCGCCGGGCACTCGCATTTGCTCCGGCGGCGTGCGCGCCCCCCTAGTGGCCACAGGGCGAAGTGACTTAAGGTAACGTCGTTTTGCCCAGCCGTGCCATTCTGCCGCAGTAAAACTGCGGCAGCTGGTCGGCAAGTGGTTAAGGTGAGAGTTCTGAGAGCACATAACAGTTGTGTGAAGGCACAGAATTAATACATATCAGAGACACCTCTAGCATGAAGAACTATATGGATTAGATGTTTTTGGGACTTGATTTAGTACACCATTTTGCACATTTATATTACATTATTGTTTGGGATCATTTATTACTGCGCAAGATCACTTGTTTATTATTATTTTATTATCTGTGTATTGTGAACACAAATAGTTTTTGCAGCTAGTTTTGAGTTTCTGATTATAACAGTTTTGTTAATTCATTCACTTTTTCAGTTCACTTTTAGTTTTAGATACAGAAGTGTTGTACACACCAACACTTTAGTGACACCACTATACTGTGTTATTCACTGCACTGCACTGTGTTATTCACTACACTACACTGTGTTATTCACTACACTACACTGTGTTATTCACTACACTATGTTATTCACTACACTGTGTTATTCCCTACACTACGTTATTCACTACACTACACTGTGTTATTCACTACACTATGTTATTCACTACACTGTTATTCACTACACTACGTTATTCACTACACTACATTATTCACTACACTACACTGTGTTATTCACTACACTGCACTGTGTTATTCACTACACTACATTATTCACTACACTGCACTGTGTTATTCACTACACTACGTTATTTACTACACTACACTGTGTTATTTACTACACTACACTGTGTTATTCACTACACTGCACTGTGTTATTCTCTACACTAAGTTATTCACTACACTACACTACGTTATTCACTACACTACACTGTGTTATTCACCACACTGTGTTATTCACTACACTGCACTTTTATTCACTACACTACACTGTGTTATTTGCTGCACTGCACTGTGTTATTCACTACACTACACTGTGTCACACTGACTGCACTAAGCTGACTGAACACACAATCCTGTAACTACCCTGCCTAATCTCCATTATCACACACTATACACGGCCTTATATAATGTGGGGCATGCACTTAGCCCCTGAGCCATGATTGGCCAAAGGCACCCTGCCTTTGGCCAATCATGGCTCTCACAGTACATCGTGCTATGATTGGCCAAAGCATACAGGTCAGGTGCATGCTTTGGCCAATCAGCAGCCTCGTCGGCAGGCGAACTTCCCGCTGAGTGCCCCTTTTGTTCGTTTGTTCAGTGATCAAACGAACACCTGATGTTCGAGTCAAACTTCGGCCCCATCCCTAGTAGCCAGTCTGTGGGATCCAGAATTATTTTGGCTGGTAGGGGATCAAATTCTTATTTTACTCACTGAACTGCAAATCAATTTATAACATTTGTATCATGTGTTTTTCTGGATTTTTGGTTGATATTCTGTCTCTTCCGATTAAAATACACCTATGATTACAATTATAGACCGTTCATTTCTTTGTGAGTGGGCAAACTTACCAAATCTGCAGGGGATCAAATAATTGTTTTTGCCATGGCAGCTGGGCATTAAGGCCAACCTTGGCACATATTTGCATAATGCTATTGCAAATTTTTTAAATAAAAAAAAGAGAAAAGTGATTAAAAAACTAAAGTTTACATTTTTAAACATTTGCCCCCACAGTGGAGCTTAGAGGGAGGTTTTGAGGCATGATATATATATATAGTACCTATTTACTCAACACTACCTCATCTTTTACATTTTATAAAAATGTGGATATTGTATTGTGTTTTTGTGCACTAAAAGTAATTTGTGTGTATTTTTTACTGAAAGTATAAATTTGATAAACAGTAGTACAAATATCATGTGACATAAGAAAATGCAACTGCCATCATTTTAATCTTTGATTTCAGAAAATATATAATGTTTTGAGATTTTAGGTTTCATGTGAAAAATGTACATGTTATTTTAACGTAAAAAAAGGTCCCTAAAAAAAAATTAAAAAAAAATACATGCCACCCAAGCAAGATGAAAATACCCCCCCCCCCCCCAAAAAAAAAAAGAATAAAAAAATAACAACAGAAAGCAAAGGGGTGATTCCCAAAGAGCTTGCAATCAGAAGTAAAGCACAGTATCCTAAATTAACCTAACCTCTCCATACACAGTTTGTCAGCTTCACTGGCTGTGGTTCAAAGGCCATACAGTATATTCTGCTTGAAAGTCATAGCATCCATGACATTTAATATTTTTTTTCTAATAAGAAAACCCAGGAACACCTTTTCATTTATTGATTGCCTGAGTCCAGATTAAAATCCATATAGGTTCACAACTGCCAGGAAAGAAGGCAGAAGTGTGAATTTAAGTTGTACCATTAAAGGGGATATTTTATTTCTCTGGGACTTCAACAGTGAGATTGCTCTGGCAAAGATGCTTGGAGACTCATCCCGCTTGTTGCATTCGCAGTATAAGGGGTGATCCTATTGGTTAGAGTATAACATCCTTGTTATGCTGGAACAAAGAAGTGGAACTGAGGTTTTCCAGAGGTCTCCCTGAGAAATCTATAAACTAGCTGGTGATTCAGCTTGCTGTCTCCCACCAAAGACCTCCGTTTTAGGCTCCATGCACACAGGAGGTCATAAGCGGACGTTTTTTGGAGTTTGGGTGTTTTTTTTTAACAGCCCATAAACTCCACTCTATGTTATCCTATGTGTCCATGCACACATGGACGTTTTTTAGCTTTTATCAGCAGTGGAGTTTATGGGCTGTTCTCTGAATGCCATTCAAAATGCTGTGTTTCTGACCACAAAAAAAATAAAAAACGCTGATAAACATGCTTTAATTAGTGTTTGGCGTTCTATTTTTTCAATGCATTGTGGGAGTTTGGGGATGCATTGTGGGATTTTTGGAGTGTCCTCTGTGTATTTTTATCAAACACGCCCATAAACGCTAATGCTAAAAAATGCTCATAAACGAGCATAAACGCTAGTACAAAACGCTGTTAAAAGCGCATTTTTCAACCAGCGTTTTCTGCCAGCAATCTGGCATCCAGAAAAAGATTTTTTGAGCTCCAGTGTGCATGGAGCCTTAGGGCCCTTTCACACAAACGTTTCTGTGTACGGGCTCTGCTCTGCTCAGCGGGGCGATCCCCGCTGAGCAGGCAGATGACAGGTCTGTATCTGCACACTGTGCAGGGACGGATCTGTCAGAGCGCCGCTCTTCCCTATGGGGGATCGGATGAAGAGAGACCGTAGAGTCCGTTTTCATCCGATTCGCAGACAGATGGAAAAATTGAGTTTTCCTCCATCACACTTTTTCGAATCGGAGTGGGTCGGACATCAGCGGACATGTCACCGATGACATCTGTCGCTCCATAGATGTCTAAAAAACTGACAGGCAGACCTGAACAGACCGTCCATGTGAAAGAGGCCTTGGACAGATTTATTCTTCAGCCAGATAAAAAGGTGTTCCACATATTTGTTCATGTATATGTTACATCAGGTGTGCCCAACCAGTGGCCCGGGGTCAACATGTGGCCCGTGGAGCCCTCTGATGTGGCCCGCGACCTCCTGCTCTGGGATGGAATAGAATAGAATACTGTTATTAAAGGTCAGTTTATTTTACAAAATCAGTGTATATATGGGCATATTTTTTTTTGCAGTGGTTACTGGGCTGCTTTACAACTGATCCGTAAGTGCAGAGCCGTTTACCTGCGGGTTACCTGCACTGAGCCATAGACTTCTGTTTGTTACCTGCGAGTTTGATGAGCTTTCTAAAAGTACACCAAACCTGCAGAATATAATACAAGTTTATTGCAAAGTGCAGAAAAGCCAAAGGTACACTGCGTTGCACCCGCGGTGCAGGTAAACCGCAGCGCATCAGTGTGAAAGCAGCCTTGGGCCCCTTTCTCACGATCAGTCCGACAGTCCGACCAATTGGACCCTCCATTCACCTCTAAGAAGGGGCAGACATAAACAACTGACTTGTGTCCTACCTCCATTATGATCCGCTAAAATGTATAGTGGGCTGTGTCAGTGTCCGCTCTGCATATGCAGAGCAGACATGGACATACCATCCACCAGCTCCGCTCATTGTGGCCCGCGACCGGTTACCAAGTCGATTAAGTGGCCCTCGCTCTTCAAAAGGTTGGGCACCCCTGGGTTACATGTTTTTATATACTGTACGTTTACAGTCCTAAACCTAAATCAGCTCTCTTAGATGGCCATAGCAAAAAAAAAAAGGGTTATATTGGCCACAGAATAACAGATCAGTCAACCCAATGCTATATCAGTTTTGGCAGATCCTGAGGGATTAAACCACCTTCACACCTTGAAATTTCTAAACTTGTGTTTCTGGGTGTGTCATCTGCTGTGGCCGTTATGAACAAGTCCATCTCTCCCTGTTGGATGTTTTATGTATATATCATGGGGCATGAAACAAGAGGTGGTTGAAAGATGGGTCCAGAATTATAGCAGGGATATTCCACTGTCAGAGTATACAAGACATATAAGAAGCCAAGTGTTGATTCACCCACCAGGCTCCAGCTGTAACCAAAAGAAAAATCACATTTAAGAAAATAAACCATGTAAGTTTCATCAAATAAAATATTAATATTACTATGCTTACTGACATTATTTTACAGTTATTGGAGATTTCAAACCCTCAGTTGTCTGCTCTGATGGTACAATGACAACATCTTTAAGCAAGTGCGAGTTACAAGCATTGGGCTACAACTTCAGTTCAGTTCACCTGTTAAATACTTCTGAAATCTGTGTCTATGCATATGCCAACATTCAGAATGATACAAGTATGTACAACGTCCAAGTGGCAGCAGCCATAGGATGGTGTGGAAACACTGCTACGGTACACAACTTAACTTTTGCAAATGTTTGTTTACTGTAAATTACTCTAAATAAAAAAAAGACCCTTAATAAGTGATATATCTACAGTTGTACTCATAAGTTTACATACCCTGGCAGAGTTTATGATTTCTTGGCCATTTTTCAGAGAATATGAATAATAACACAAAAACTTTTCTTTCACTCATGGTTAGTTTTGGCTGAAGCCATTTATTATCAATCAACTGTGTTTACTCTTTAAATAATGGCAATAGAAAATGACCCTGATCAAAAGTATACATGCCCCAGTTCTTAATACCCTGTATTGCCCCCATTAACATCAATACCAGCTTGAAGTCTTTTGTGGTATTTTGTGGATGAGGTTCTTTATCTTCTCAGATGGTAAAGCTGCCCATTCCTCTTGGCAAAAAGCCTCCAGTTCCTGTAAAACTGGGGTTGTCTTGCATGAACTGTATGTTTGAGATCTCCCCAGAGTGGCTCAATGATATTGAGGTCAGGAGACTGAGATGGCCACTCCAGAACCTTCACTTTATTCTGCTGTAGCCAATGACAGGTTGACTTGGCTTTGTGTTTTGGATCATTCATTGTCATGTTGGAATGTCCAAGTACGTCCTATGCGCAGCTTCCAGGCTGATGAATGCAAATGTTCCTCCAGTATTTTTTGATAACATACTGCATTCATCTTGCCATCAATTTTGACCAAATGTCCTGTTCCTTTGTAGCTCACACATCCCCAAAACAGCAGCGATCCACCTCTGTGTTTCACACTAGGAATGGTGTACATTTCATCATAGGCCTTGTTGACTCCTCTCCAAATGTAGTGTTTATGGTTGTGGCCAAAAGCTACATTTTGGTCTCATCACTCCAAATGACTTTGTGCCAGAAGGTTTGAGGCTTTTCTCTGTGCTGTTTGGCGTATTGTAAGTGGGATATTTTGTGGCATTTGCGTAGTAATGGCTTTCTTCTGGCAACTCGACCATGCAGCCCATCTTTCTTCAAGTGCCGCCTTATTGTGCATCTTGAAACAGCCACACCACATGTTTTCAGAGAGTCCTGTATTTCATCTGAAGTTATTTGTGGGTTTTTCTTTGCATTCCGAACAATTTTGCCAATTTCCATTTCTGGTTAGAGTTTAAACACTGCTGATTGGGATTCTCAATTTCTTAGATATCTTTTTTATATCCCTTTCCTGTTTTATACAGTTCAACTACCTTTTCCCGCAGATCCTTTGACAATTCTTGTGCAGAATCCAGAAACGTCAGTGCAGCACTGGATGAAAGTTGCAAGGGTCTGTCAGGAGTCTAGAAACTCATTGACCTTTTGTACACACACACTAATTACACGCAAACAGATCACAGGTGAGGATGGTTACCTTTAATAGCCATTCAAACCCCTTTGTGTCAACTTGTGTGCATGTTATCAGGCCAAAATCACCAGGGTATGTAAACTTTTGATTAGAGTCATTTGGGTAGTTTCTGTTGTGATTATGATTTTAAAAGAGTATATACAGTTGATTGGTAATAAATGGCTTCAGCCAAACACTAACCATGAATGAAAGAAATGTTTTTGTGTTATCATTCATATTCTCTGAAAAATTCTCAAAGTAATCATAAATTCTGCCAGGGTATGTAAACTTATGAGGGCAACTGCATATTAGCATTGAAATTTATTATTAAACATTGCACGTGATTCTGTAAAAATTTTTTGTTTGGGTGTGTCCACGCATATAACTGTCAGGAAACATAAAGAGACATTTACATTTTTAACCTGTCCACAGACTTCTCCTTAGCAAATTTTAGCTAGGTTGGGTTTAAAAAAAGTTCATATGATATAATCGAGGCTTTTAAAGCTTTTATGGTGTACACTGAGCTGTCAGTTTTATTATAAGATTGACAGCTTAGTGTACACCAAACTGTACACATTATTATATTAACATTATCATGATATTATTATAGAGTACTTCAGTAAATCAACCCCATACCAGTATATTATAATATTAGAAGGTATGGTTTCAAGTAATGTACAAATTTGGATTTGTTCAGGTGAGAATAGTGCAACAAGTTTTTTTTTTTCTGTGTGACAAGAGAATAGATACTAAAGTCAAGGTCTAGTTTTGAAGAGCACTATAGGGTTACCTAATGAATAGAACATAGGAAGCAATTTTACTTATAGGATCTTATCACGAAGGATGAAGATGTGTCATCCAACTATTTGCCAGTTTTGCTTAGCACATGATTGGATTTTTTTAAATAAACTCCATTTTATCTTTTTTACTAAGCTAAGTGAGCAGGGCCTATTTGTTTAGTAAATCAATCCTATAAGTGCGCTTCCATTACATTATATACATAGAGCATTCCTAATAACCTGGAACGGTGGTTCAGATCTGTTTTTGTTGTTTATATTAAAAAA
Organism: Lithobates sylvaticus; assembly: GCA_028564925.1. Lineage (NCBI taxonomy): Eukaryota > Metazoa > Chordata > Amphibia > Anura > Ranidae > Lithobates > Lithobates sylvaticus. The sequence goes on along the minus strand of CM053027.1, from coordinate 183,598,823 downwards.
AAAAAAAAACTTTTATCATAGTCTCTATGTGTTTTTAATTGCTTCACTTTCCTTTTTCTTGTTTTTTTTTTTTTTTTTAGGTGGGCTCATCAAACATTAATTTTACCAATAATCTTCACATTGAAGCATATTCAGGACCTCTCATCACTAAGAATCCAATCAGTTTCAACTTTTCTTGTGTTTTTAACCGCACTATGCAGACCAGCCTCAATTTCTTTCTGAACACTATATCAAGGTTAGAAATAATATTACTTACATTTTTATCACAGGGGGGTTTGTTTGGCGTTGCCTATACAATAGAAGAGCCAACCTGTAAAGGTTGTGTCCAAAACAGGCTTTTTCAAACTCAGTGCTTGACTCTCCAAGGCTGCGTATAGATTCATATCTTAAAGCGGGAGTGAAGCCTAGAATTACTCTATTATAGGGATGAGCCAAACACCCCCCTGTTCGCTTCGCATCCAGAACATGCGAACAGGCAAAACATTTTTTTGAACACGCGAACACCGTTAAAGTCTATGGGACTCAAACATGAAAAATCAAATGCTAATATGCAAGTTATTGTCATAGAAAGGGTTTGGGGACCCGGGTCCTGCCCCAGGGGACATCTATCAATGCAAAAAAAGTTTTAAAAACAGCCGTTTTTTCAGGAGCAGTGATTTTAATAATGCTTAAAGTGAAAAAATAAAAGTGAAATATTCCTTTAACTATCATGCCTGGGGGGTGTCTATAGTATGCCTGTAAAGTGGCACATGTTTTCCGTGTTTAGAAAAGTCCCTGCACAAAATGTAATTTCTAAAAGAAAAAAAGTAATTTAAAACGACACTATTAATGAATTGTCGGGTCCCGCAATACAGATGAAAGTCATTAAAAAAAACGGCATGGGGATTCCTCCCAGTCCATTACCAGGCCCTTTGGGTCTGGTATGAATATTAAGGGGAACCCCGAATCAAAATTTTTTAAATAATTTGCGTGGGGGCACCCCCCCTCCTGAACTGTACCAGGCCACATGCCCTCAACATTGGGAGGGTGCTTTGGGGTAGCCCCCCCAAAGCACCTTGTCCCCATGTTGATGGGGAGAAGGGTCTCATCCCCACAACCCTTGCCCGGTGGTTGTGGGGGTCTGCGGGCGGGGGGCTTATCCGAATCTGGAAGCCCCTTTAACAAAGGGGGCTCCCATATCCCGCCCCCCATGTGAAATGGTAATGGGGTACAATGTACTCCTACCATTTCACCCAAAAAAGTGACAAAAAAGGTAAAAAAAAACACACACACAGCTTGGCACAAGTCCTTTAAAAAAAACAAACCAAAAAAAAAATTCCAGCGATGTAATCCTTCTATGATCCACGAACGATTCAGCCTCCTCCATAGGAGCCGCCCGGCAGAATGACGAGCGACTCGGATGACAGTTCCTAAATAACCGAGGACGGGGGCCACCCGTGATGTGTGGATGGGTAACCCCGCCCCCTCTGACGCAAGGGGGAATACCGGGGTTACCCAATGACATGTACGTGTGACCCCGCCCCCTCTGACGCAACTGGGTTTCTCGTGGCGCGTCAGAGGGGCGGGGTCACCCGTACATGCACTGGGTAACCCCAGAATTTCCTCTTGCGTCAGAGGGGGGTGGGGTCACCCATCCACACATCACGGGTGGCCCGTCCTCGGTTATTTAAGAACTGTCATCCGAGTTGCGCTTCATTCTGCTAGGCGGCTCCGATGGAGGAGGCTTAATCGTTCGTGGATCGTAGAAGGATTACATTGCTGGAATTTTTTTTAGTTTTTATTAAAGGACTTGTGCCAAGCTGTGTGTGTGTGTTTTTTTTACCTTTTTTGTCACTCTTTTGGGTGAAATGGTAGGAGTACAATGTTCCCCATTAGCATTTCACACAGGGGGGGCCAGATCTGGGAGTCCCCTTTGTTAAAGGGGCTTCCAGATTCCGATAAGCCCCCCGCCCGCAGACCCCCACAACAACCGGGCAAGGGTTGTGGGGGGAAGGCCCTTCTCCCCATCAAAATGGAGACAAGGTGCTTTGGGGGCTACCCCAAAGGACCCTCACAATGTTGAGGGCATGTGGCCTGGTACGGTTCAGGAGGGGGGGTGCTCTCTCGTCCCCTCCTTTTTTCCTGCGGCCTGCCAGCTTGCATGCTCGGATAAGGGACTGGTATGGATTTTTTTGGTCTCTTGAGGCGGGGTTCCCCTTAAAATCCATACCAGACAATGGTATGGATTTTGAGGGGACACCTACGCCATTTTTCTTTTTTTCATTTGGTGCAGGGTTTCCCTTAATATCTATACCAGACCTGAAGGGCCTGGTAATGGAATTTGGGGGGACCCCCACGCAAAAATTATTTTTAATTTTGGTTCGAGGTTCCCCTTAATATTCATACCAGACCCAAAGGGCCTGGTAATGGGCTGGGAGGAATCCCCATGCCGTTTTTTTCAATGACTTTCATCAATATTGGGGGACCCGACAATTCATTAATAGCCGCGAGCAGTTTTAACCGATTCCCAACCGCCTCCTGCACATATACGTCAGCAGCATGGCACGGCCAGGCAAAACCACGTACAGGTACGTGGCCCTTTAATTGCCTGGCCGTGGGTCGCACGCTCTGTGACCCCGGCCGCGGGACCAGCGGACCCGATCGCCCCTGGTGTCCCGCGATCGGGTCACAGAGCTGAAGAATGGGGAGAGGTCTGTGTAAACAAACCTCTCCCCGCGCTTCCTACTCTGCCTGTCATTGATCGGCTGTTCCCTGTCATCGGGAAAGCCGATCAATGACGTCAGACGTCAGCCCCGCCCCTAATGTAAAAAAACACACACATGTCACAGCCCATAACCCCTCCCCTACCCCTAGTGGTTAACTCTTTCATTGCCAGTGTCATTTATACAGGAATCAATGCATTTAAATAGCATTGATTGCTGTATAAATGACAATGGTCTCAAAAATGTGTCAAAAATGTCCGATGTGTCTGCCATAATGTCGCAGTCACAATAAAAATCGCTGATCGCCGCCATTACTAGTAAAAAAAAAATATTAATAAAAATGCTATAAAACTATCCCCTATTTTGTAAAGCTATAACTTTTGCGCAAACCAATCAATAATCGCTAATTGCGATTTTTTTTACCAAAAATATGTAGAAGAATACGTATCGGCCTAAACTGAGGAAAAAAAAAGTTTTTTTATATATTTTTTGGGGATATTTATTATAGCAAAAAGCAAAAAATATTGCATTTTTTTCAAAATTGTCGCTCTATTTTTGTTTATAGCGCAAAAAATAAAAACCGCAGGGGCGATCAAATACCACCAAAAGAAAGCTCTATTTGTGGGAAAAAAGGACGCCAATTTTGTTTGGGAGCCACGTCGCACGACCGCGCAATTGTCAGTTAAAGCGACGCAGTGCCGAATCGCAAAAAGGGGCCTGGTCCTTTGGCTGCCAATTGGTCCGGGGCTGAAGTGGTTAAATTACTTTTTTTCCTTAAGAAATTACATTTTGTGCAGGGACTTTTCTAAACACGGGAAACATGCGCCACTTTACAGGCATACTATACACACCCCCATTTACGAAATTTAAAGGAATATTTCACTTTTATTGTTTCACCTTAAGCATTATTAAAATCACTGCTTCCGAAAAAATGTCCGTTTTTAAAACTTTTTTTTGCATTGATACATGTCCCCTGGGGCAGGACCCGGGGCCCCAAACACTTTTTTTGACAATAACTTGCATATTAGCCTTTAAAATTAGCACTTTTGATTTCTCCCATAGACTTTTAAAGGGTGTTCCGTGGCTTTCGAATTTGCAGCGAACAACCCAAATTGTTCGCTATTCGGCGAATGGACGAACAGCCAATGTTCGAGTCAAACTCATGTTTGACTCGAACAGACAGCCCATCCCTACTCTATTAACATTAAACAGCCAAATAAAACAGGTACCTTGAGAAATGCATAGCACCATGTATGAATTATGTCAGTGCTCCTGTTGTCAAGCAATTAGCACTAAAACCTTCCAACCATTTACCAGCGACATAATGCAATTCATGGTGTCACTTAGAGGCTATCCTTGTCTTTGACAACATCAGAGCACAGAGGGAGCATTTTCCAGGCATTTATCAAGCTTGTTCTTCTATATTTCCATTATTCTATTTCTAATTCACAAGGTGTAGATAACAGGGGGAGCTGAGTGACATTATGAGGTGCATAGTGTTCCTGTTAAATGGCTTGCAGGTTCCAGTGCTGATTCCTGGACAACCAGAGCACAGACAGACCTCAGGCATGGTGCTATGCATTTATCGAGGCATATGTGTTATTCTCTGCCTCTCATAAGCTGCAAGTGAACTAAGAGAGTGGTTTCCCACCCAACCTTTACCAAGCATAACCTAGTTGTAACAAGTATAACTACTAACCTTGCCAGTAACTAAAGGTAGGATGATCAGTCAGTCATCAATGTCAAAGTTGGAATAGACAGTTTTCCTTTGTGTGAAGTACAGTGATAGCACTGGGCCAGTAAAAGTTCCCTCTAGTGGCTAATTTACAATTCTAAATTTAAAGTAGAATAATGGAAATATAGAAGAACAAGATTAGCAAATACCTGAAAGTCTTTTCAAAAAAGACTTCAACCACTTGAGCCCTGGAGCATTTGTCAAAGACTAGAGCACTTTTTGCGATTAAGCACTGCGTCGCTTTAACTGACAATTGCGTGGTCGTGCGACGTGGCTCCCCAAACAAAATTGACATCCTTTTTTTCCCCACAAATAGAGCTTTATTTTGGTGGTATTCAATCACCTCTGCGGTTTTTATTTTTTGGGCTGTAAACAAAAAAAGAGCGAAAATTTTGAAAAAAAAAAACATTATTTTTTAAATTTTGCTATAATAAATATCCCCAAAAATTATATCAAACATTTTTTTTCCTCAGTTTAGGCTGATACGTATTCTTCTACATATTTTTGGTAAAAAAAAAATCACAATAAGCGTAAATTGATTGGTTTGCGCAAAAGTTATAGCGTCTACAAAATAGGGGATAGATTTATGGCATTTTTATTAATAATATTTATTTTTTACTAGTAATGGCGGTGATCAACGATTTTTATCGTGACTGCGACATTATGGCGGACACATCGGACACTTTTGGTGCTATTTTGGGACCATTCACATTTATACATCGATCAGTGCGATTAAAAAGGCACTGATTACTATGTAAATGTGACTGGCAGTGAATGGGTTAACCAGGAGGGGGAGCTGCAGGGGTTAAGTGTGTCCTAGGGAGTGATTCTAACTGTGGGGTGAGGGGCTACGTGTGACACGACACTGATCACCGCTCCCGATCACAGGGAGCAGTGATCAGTGTCAGTGTCACTAGGCAGAACGGGAAAATGCTTGTTTACAGTAGCATTTCCCCGTCCTTCCTCTCCGTGAGAGGATCCCATCGAGTCCGCGGGACTTTGCCGGTGGCGCACGCGCAACAGCTATCCAGGCCTCACGAGATCACGTACAATATTGTGATTTCGCACAGTGAAGCCAGACTGCCGCAGTAAAACTGCAGCGGCTGGTCCGCAAGCGGTTAAAGCTGCTCTCCAGCCTTACCTTCATTTACACACAATTGTACAGGCTCCTTTCCTCTACTAAATTGGCTTACTCTGATTTTACTGCACACTTTGAACTCCTAGTGTGCATTAAAAGCTGTAACAAGTCAAAGAGAGCCCACCTCATTTCATGGCTGGGGGGCATTCAGGATCATCTAGCCCTGACCTGCCCCTTTTATTCTTTGGATTTTTTTTTCTTCAATCATGGAGTCTTAGCATCACATGTGGACATTGAATAGGGCAGTCTGAATGTCTTAATGTCACATGCCTAGGAATGTCCACTCCTCTAGACCGACACATGCACATAAAAGCATTTTGATATTTGTATAAGACAGCCCATTGCTTGTATCAGGGCTAAGGGCTCTTGAAAGCAGGTACTAGAGACAGGGGGCTGTGATGTTTTCAAGAGCCTATGCACCTAAAAAAAAGTATGTAATGAAAATGGTAAAAGTTTGCAGAGGCAAAAAACAGGGAATGCTAAATTTAAAGCAGAATACAATTTAGCTTAAGGGGTAATAGGGCAATGATGCTCAATTTAAAAAAATATACACTCTACAGAATCTATTCATTCTTTTATCCCTCTTGACAAAAATGTGACACTGTTCTGGTAGGAATATTATGGAAGGTTTGTGAACTTTTCTATATTTTTTGTTTCCTCAGCACAATCACCATTCCACCTGAAAATGGAATCAGCAGTTATACTGTAACATTGGCAGCTTACAGTGATGAAACATGCACTTTGCCATTACAGGGAAGTGATACCTTGACTGTTGGATCAATTTTATACCTGGGCATATTTTCCCCAGATTTAAATGGAGATGCATTTACTTTAAGGGCAGAGAAATGTTTTGCCACTCCAACAAATGACTCTAACTCCAGCCTCAATGTAATACTAGTAGATGGAGGGTGAGTATAATTTATAATATGGAAGATGCAATGTATAGGTTTTTTTTTTGTTTGTTTTTTTAATGTCACAGGTACCAATCCAACAATAAAGATAATAATTACAGTGTACAATGTGAATTGGTTTCAGCACCTATGCTCACAAGTACCACAAATTCATCACCCAATCAACTATTCTGCCTGTCTGATTTATGGTACGACCTTCATTTAGCAGCTTCTGAACAGGACTAAGGTTTAGATTTGATACTACTGTGGGTTCAGGTCAAACCCTATGGGTTTGAAATTCACAATCCTGGTGATTTTGTCTGAAGATAATTTTTAAACATAATGGTAGTTCCCAGTATTCTGCTGCATCATTTGAAAGTAAGAAAACTAAGTGGAAAAGAGTGTGCACCTAACCCACCTTAAATCATATCAGTCACATTCACCTCACCCCCCTAGTAAAAAAAAAAATATATAGGTAAAATCTGAGTAGACCGATTATTTGTGATTAAAAATGTCCTGCTGCCAACAAATTTTACACCTCTGTGGATATCTTATTGCTTGTTGTATAACGCCTACCTGTGCATTTTCTCTTTACTAAATTAGTAGTTTTGCTCATTAAAATTGTTCTTCTGCTGGACAATTTTATAGTGCTATATCATCTGTAGTATCTCAACTCTTGTAGTAAAACCTCTACTTGTGTTCTTGTCTCAATTACCTTTGGGACCAGTCTTCCACATTAAAACTTGTCCTGCTACTGGCCAATTTTACACTGTTGTGCCATCTATCTCTTAATTAATAGTGAAACACCTGCCTGTACTTTGTATTTTCACAACATTTTGTCCTATTCTCCCTCATTAAACGGTCAGTTTTACACTGAAATGTGTAGTTTAGTTTAGTCATAAATGTTTTGCAGGATCGCACACCAATATATTGAATCACAAAATAAATGATCCCAAACTGGCTTCAGCTGGCTCTCCACCCAAAAGAAAAACCCCTCTAACATGTTTCACCCATGTAGGGCTTAATCAGAGAGGCCTCTCTGATTAAGCCCTACATGGGTGAAACATGTTAGAGGGCTTTCTTGATGAGTGGAAAGCCAGCTGAAGCCAGTTTGCGATCATTTGTTTAATTATTCACTATATTGATGTGCGGTCCTGGGAAACATTTGTTGCTATATGGACGGGCTTGACGTTCTCTTATCAGTGACCCAGCACCCAGCAGCAAGGTTTAAACTGGACGGTATATCTGACAGGAGCATGTAAACGGTGGTGCTTTTTATTTGGTTTATGTACTGCCGTGCCTGTCTTTAGTAAATCAACCCCACAGTCTCTACCCCCATCTCTCACACTGACTGTAATCTTCTTAGGTTGAGGCAGTTTCAGAGTCAGTAGCTTTGCCAAACAAAGGATTCAAAAGAGGGAGTCTCACTATATTTGTAATGAAGAATTTATCAGTGAGAGTGGGATCCTCATGTAATGGCCAGGGAAGATGGGTAGAGCTGGGAACTTACACACACAGAGATATCTCCAGAAGAGTCCTCAAGAGATCTACAGTGGTGTGAAAAAGTGTTTGCCCCCTTCCTCATTTCCGTTCCTTTGCATGTTTGTCACACTTAAGTGTTTCGGAACATCAAACCAATTTAAACAATAGTCAAGGACGACACAAGTAAACACAAAATGCAATTTGTAAATGAAGGGTTTATTATTAAAGGTGAAAAAAAATCCAAACCATTGGCCCTGTGTGAAAAAGTGATTGCCCCCTAAACCTAATAACTGGTTGGGCCACCCTTAGCAGCAACAACTGCAACCAAGCGTTTGCGATAACGTGCAATGAGGCTTTTACAGCGTCCTGGAGGAATTTTGGCCCACTCATCTTTGCAGAATTGTCCTAATTCAGTTACATTAGAGGGTTTTCGAGCATGAACGGCCTTTTTAAGGTCATACCACAACATCTCAATAGGATTCAGGTCAGGACTTTGGCTAGGCCACTCCAAAGTCTTCATTTTTGTTTTTCTTCAGCCATTCGGTGGTGGACTTGCTGGTGTGTTTAGGATCATTGTCCTGCTGCAGAACCCAAGTTCGTTTCAGCTTGAGTACACGAACAGATGGTCGGACATTCTCCTTCAGGATCTCTTGGTAGACAGCAGAATTCATAGTTCCTTTTATCACGGCAAGTCTTCCAGGTCCTGAAGCAGCAAAACAGCCCCAGACCATCACACTACCACCACCATATTTTACTGTTGGTATAATGTTCTTTTTCTGAAATGCAGTGTTCCTTCTACGCCATATATACTTGGACACACACCTTCCAAAGAGTTCCACTTTTGTCTCATCGGTCCACAGAATGTTGTCCCAAAAGTCTTGGGGATCATCAAGATGTGTTGTGGAGAAATTGAGACGAGCTTTGATGTTCTTTTTGCTCAGCAGTGGTTTTCTCCTTGGAACTCTACCATGCAGGCCATTTTTGCCCAGTCTTTTCCTGATGGTGGAGGCATGAACGCTGACCTTAACTGAGGCAAGTGAGGCCTGCAGTTCCTTGGACGTTGTTGTGGGGTCTTTTGTGACCTCTTGGATGAGTCGTCGCTGCGCTCTTGGGGTAATTTTGGGCGGCCGGCCACTCCTGGGAAGGTTCACCACTGTTCCATGTCTTCGCCATTTGTGGATAATGGCTCTCACTGTGGTTCGCTGGATTCCCAAAGCTTTGGAAATGGCTTTATAACCCTTTCCAGACTGATAGATCTCAATTACTTTCTTTCTCAATTGTTCCTGAATTTCTTTGGGTCTCGGCATGATGTTTAGCTTTTAAGGATCTTCTGGTGGACCTTACTGTGTCAAGCAGCTCCTATTTAAGTGATGCCTTGATTGTGAACAGGTGTGGCAATAATCAGGCCTGGGTGTGGCTAGAGAAATTGAACTCAGGTGTGGACAACCACAGTTATAGTATGTTTTAACAAGGGGGGCAATCACTTTTTCACACAGGGCCATGATGGTTTGGATTTTTTTTCACCTTTAATAATAAACACCTTCATTTACAAATTGCATTTTGTGTTTACTTGTGTTGTCCTTGACTATTGTTTAAATTGGTTTGATGTTCCGAAACACTTAAGTGTGACAAACATGCAAAGGAACAGGAAATGAGGAAGGGGCAAACACTTTTTCACACCACTGTATATGGTGAATTGACGATTTGTCACATTTGCCAAAATATTAGAAATCTAAACTGACAATAAACTCTGAGCTATAATATTTTATAATCAGTAAATAAATATTGAGGTATCAATGAAAGATGTTGTACCAATCTAGACCTAATAAGAGCCAAATAATAGAGTCCACCAGAAAAGTTCAAGCTAATTATTGCTGGATACAGAAGATTAAACTATCCATTATAGTGGAAATAGTAATAGCCACAGGAGATATATAATGTTGTAATCATGATAGTAGGAGATATAGAAGCAGACAGTTGATTCTGTATTGTTCAAATTGATCATATGAAAACATAATGAAATAATGCACATCTTTTTTTATACTAGTTGTGGAACTGCTGGCAGTGTTTCAACAACAGTTTTAGAAAATGGAAAGTCTACAGAGGCAAGAATCGAGATCAGCTCCTTCCTATTTCAAGGATACAGTGACATTTTTATATTCTGCAGTGTGACAATATGCAACAAAAGTGAAGATTGCACAAAGGTAATAATCTATTTACACACTACATAACTCTTGATTTGCTTAACATTTTCATATAAAAAAAAGTGTGTGTATATATATATATATATATATATATATATATATATATATATATATATATATATATATATATATATACATATACACATACACACAGTATGTGTGTGTTTTCCATTGCACCTTATATAACCACTGTTAGCTTTTAAAACTGACAATTTTTTTTTTTACATTTCTAATGGATTAGACCCTCCAGAAATATGGCATGGTCACACCATCATTTGAAGTCTAGTTAAATTTCAAATGATTTTAGAAGCAACAGAGCTTAGTTAGCCTCTATATGGGGTACTGTATAGTACATTTACTTCTCTACAAATATTTAGACCTTCCCAGAAATTGCCTTTTCCGTGTGAAGAACATCATAGGCATTATACATATTAAAAAAAATGCTTTTTGCATCAGTTTTGGTTTGTATCAAGTCAGATTTGATAGGACATTTTTTCTTTGCTGGACTCGTATCTTTATACTTTTCTAAATACTTACTCATTGAAAATCAGGGGAGTGAAGTTGGTAATTATTTTAAGTATATCTCCCTATACTGAATTGTGCGCTGTTTTTCCATTTTATTAAAAAAATGAAAATAAAGTCTTGCTCAATCATTAGAATTTACAACTTGGCTAGTCAGTTATATTGGTATATGGCACTCAAATCTATTGATATCATACATTTTTTTCCTACAGTGCAACCCAGCCCGTGCTGCAAAGATAAACAGCCCAGTTCTATCAATAAAGCTGAACTTAGAAGGTAAGGCTATAATACAAGGATACAAATGGAAAATTGTATACTTACCTGACGGTAATTTTCCTTTCCTGATGCAAAGAATGACAGCATGCACGAATGGGATAGGCTCCGCCTGGTTATACTATATATAAATGAGTCACCTCCCCCCAGGCCGCATTTTCAACTATACTCAAATGCGAAACGCACAAGGGAGGGACTTGTATGCTGTTATGCTTTGCACCAGGAAAGGAAAATTACCGTCAGGTAAGTATATCATTTTCCATTTTCCTGGCACAAGCATGACAGAATACACGAATGGGATGTAGCACGCAAACAAAACCTATAAGGGAGGGCCATGCTGAAGCGTTTGAATCAACATATTAGATTTGTTTAGAAGTGAAGTCAACTCCCCTGCTTCCAATGTTGCTTAATTGACTTTGCAATAGGCAAAAAAATGGTTTGTAGTATAAAGAACCTGGTTGGTATCCTGTAAAATTCTGGACCTCTGAATTTTGCCCATGAGCACGCCACCCATCTGCTAAAGTGAACTCTGCACTAGATTGGTGAATTTTCTTCTCCCTATAAGACCCATAGGCTACTCTGACCCAAGATAATGCCATTGTCCTAGTGGACAGTGAAAAGTCTTCTTCTGATACTGCCAGGCCTGAAGAGGCCACTGTTTGACCTTCTAGAGAAGGGCCACTTCCATGTATTTCTTCCACATAGAGTCCATTACTCCAGCTTGTGGTGGTGCAGACATTTCAGTTTGGACATGCCAGAAGGGTGATGTCTTGACCCAGAAGCAAGGATGCAGACCCTCGTCTGGTGCTGGAGAGGAAGAAACCAGAGCTATTTTGTTTGATTATGGTAGCAATGAGGTAGTTTAACGCTTGATGCTTGGATCTCTGAAATAATTCTCCCAGACATGATATCCTTAAGAAATACTGCTTTAGTGTCACTGAACCTATTGAAGTAGTCTTGTTTAGAAGAATGGAGGAGTGGGACAACCTTCCCAACACTAGTTGCACTGCGAGTTCTAAGGGGAAAGAACGATCTGTAACGGCCTTTCGGAATTGGTTCCCCCAGAGATGCGGCGGTCACTGGATCTCAGGAATTGAGGACCTGATCAAGACTTGACTACTGCTGAATCCCTTATCTTATATTACTTGCAGCCATCTTAACCTTTGCAGCCAGGAGCAGAAGATTCTATCCTTAAATTCTGTGAGATTTCCCATGTTCTAGTAAACCTGGAGTTTGCCATAGGTTCCCCTGGTTTCCACAAGGTTTCAAATAATAGTGGTGAGACCCCTCGATGAGCCTTCCTAACGCGGTCTCCCAGTTGCTAGATCCAACTTGGCTGAATTTGGATACACTTGGCTCTGCTGTGTAAGGTCTGAGATCTCAGGAAGAATAGAATAGGAGGTTCTTGGGCCAAAGACTGTACTTTGAGGACACCATGGCCTGTAAGGCCACCGGATCATTATTTCCCTTATCCCAGATGAATGACTATGGATCCTGTTTGAACTAGATGGAGTTGTGTCTTTTCAACCTGCCTATGTACTATGATCCTGATGAGGAGCTTAGAGATCACATAGTCTGGTGGCTATATAGGCTAACCTGCTGACCCAGGTGGATGTTAGTAGATCCACTGCTTCCACTTCTGGAAAACTCCTCTTGCAGGAATAACTGCCCTTCCTGACCATCGAGTTTACTGCCAAGCTGAGATTCATTGAACCACTTGCTGGTCTAGGGACTCACCCTTGACATCCAAGGCTTCGTATTTTACCATATCTGACAGGAAGCCAGAACACAGAGCGATAAGATGAGACAGGTTTTACTGTTTGCAAACCTGAATGGGAGATACCTCTTGTCATGATGATAGGAGATTACCTATTGCCGTCTGTTTGGGGCATAACTGAGGCCTCCTAGGCTGTGTTGCCCAAACGACTTGCCCACTTGGGAATCACTGTCCCCCTGATGTTAGACACTTCGTCCTCCATTGGCCTAACTCATTGACCTTGAGCTAGGAGGTCACTGAGGTGAATACTAAGAAAGTGGATAGACTTTGATGATTGGTATGCCTGGAAGTTGATAAGATTAACTATCCTTTGCCACCATCAACGTGACTAGTCACATATGTGGGGTAAACTTCCTTGGAATAGGAAGCAAACCTTTCATTACCTTAGAAGGCCAGTTTATGATGTTCTCAATCTTCCAGTGTGCCCAACTGACTGCATGGATTACTGCAGACTACTCCTCGACCATTTGAGACCATGGGATACAAACAGATGGGATAGAGCTAGGACTTGCCTCTATATAAGACCCAATACTGTCACCCTCCATGAGGGCAACTCTACAGTATTCTCCTGAATGTCTAAAATGTCATTATTATAATGAGATTAGTTGGCCTTCCCTCTGAATCAGGGTTTTACCAGGACCTGGAGGATGTTGAGCCACAAGCAGCTGTTGTTCGCATAAGGAACTTGCCGCCCTTGCCTCTGCAAGATGGCCACTACTAGAAGCAACATTCTGGAAAAATTTCTTGAGTATGTGGAAAGGTCAAAAGGTTGTTGAACAAACCCAAAGTGAAACTCTCAGAAGCCTAGGCATACCGAAGTGCGTATGTACATATCAGCTAGATCTAGAGAAACTGTAGCTACTTTATCTGATGGTTTGGGTGATTGTTCTCAATGACTCCATATGACTTTTTTTTTTTTTTTTGATCTTGATGCTTCATTCCATATCTTGCCCAAATCTGCTTTCCGACTAAGAACAATGGACCAAAGGTTCCTGTTGGACAATATTTGGTAACATTTGCTTAAAACCTTGATATCTCTAAAGAACCAACGTGGTAATTAGAGGAGTTAGAAGAGTGGGAAGAAATTCTATTGACTTTCTTACTTCACAAAGTACAACTCGCCAGCACACCAGGAATCTTCCGTTGTCCCAAGGTTTTGTTGCACACAGATCACATCACAAAGACAAGTACTGCACAGGCCCCACTGATCCTGAGCCTCCTGCCCAAATTTGCATTAATTTCTGCAATATAACACCTACTGGGCACATTTGAGTGAGAAGGAACTTTGCTGCTCCTCGAGAGGAACAGACTTGGACTTAGGCGATTATGGATCTTCCAATCTCTTCTCTAGCTCTTCTCAGGCCCTGTCACCACTCTTTGTTCTGGGTCTAGGTGACTAGCCTAAGGGATTAGTCCCTGATCTGGACATCACTGATTCAATCTTAAATCACATTCCATTCGACTTAGAAGAGGTATACACAGTCAGTGGGTTAAGCCATAGGGTTTGACTACCCTCACACAATAGGAGGAGGAACAGCCTGCTGCCTCCATAGTGGTTGTACTGCCTCGCTGGTCACTCAAATTTCACTCATGGATCAAGCACCAAAGAGTATTACTGGCCAAGATCCATATTGCTGTTATCATGCCTCTGCGAAGGCTATTGCATCATCCGCTGGCACTTCTGGGTAGTCCGATGAAGATTACTTGGCTTGGCTAACTGCCTCTGCAGTAAAAGTTGGGCTTTACAGAGGGGATTTTGCATCCTCCGTTAGCATGAAGACACATCTGGAAAATCTGATGAACACTCATTGGCCTTCTGTTTTTGAGGCAGGAGGTACCCTTTAAACAAACTCATCTATTTTATTAGCTTAGTACCTGAGCGTTAGCGACTTGAGATCCACCCAGTCAGTTTGCACTTGAGTGAACACATCTGCCTTTGTGTTTACTGCTGCCTGATATGCAACTTGGCATAGTATATTGGCGGGCACGTCAGTTAACCATATTCCCCATTCTGCCCAGGATGGTCCTTATTGTGATTTCCTTTAGTCTGCCCCTTCTGGCAGTACTTTGAATGTATGGCAGTTTTTAGAGCCAAACAGGACCTGTCACTGTTGGAAGAACAAGTTGCCACTTCTTTTGGGGAGTGGTGCTGGTATTTAAGGGCTGGGAGAGTTTTACAATACATACTGCCCATGCACTCTTTTTTTTTTTTTTTTTTTTTTTTTATGATGGCATACCTACCTGACCCTCACCTTATTGATCGTGGCTGGTCTATGGGTAAGCTTATGGCTCAAGATATGAGCTGCAGGTTTGTGGTCATAATAAATACCTGGAAGTACTGGCTAGGACATAGCCTTAATACAATTTCAGTGGCCATCTACACACCCATTTGCAGACATTGAAGCCGAAAATGGACCTGTATGCTTGTGAGCAAGGGTTAAACCCTTAGACAGGAGCAATTACAGATAGTAGTGTAATAAACCGATTACTTAAAGCAATGTAACTTGAGCACTGAACACTGAATTTTTTCATGCTGGCATTTAGACATAATAGGTTAATGCATAGCTATCATTAAACACATTGCACCCAAAAGCAAACCATAAACGCATAGTAGCAATATAAATTCATAGCAGTGGCATCAATACTGAAGCATCACTCTGTCATAAGCAGTGCAACGATGGGTTAATATACCTGGCAGGATCACCTACACTAGGTGACTGCCCTGTAAAAGGTTAAAAACAGCAAATCCAAGCATTAGAGCATTGACACAGTGATCCCAAATCTGTAAAGTCAGGCATTGCTGAGTTAATAGGAAATACTCAACTTTGCAGCAAACACTGTATATCAGTTCATGCATTAGTAGTCCTACAGACAGACAAACAAAACCTGTGAAGCAAATGAAACAGACTGAACTATACACAGCCATTTAACCTACTTTGGCAGCTTGTATATAAACAGCATAATGATTCAGACACACCATGACAGCCCATGGAAAGCTTACCTGCTCTGTGCAGCACCCCTCCCTGACTGTCTCTAAGGGGGTGGGAGAGCCTCAATTCCTGAACAGGTGGCCACCAATCCATTCCCAGGCAGCCGTCTGGGGCTCCCGGACACTACTACAGTAGGCCAGCCGTTACCCCAACATCATCTTGCTGCTCCCTGCCAACTGAAAGTGCAGTCCAGCCACAGGAAGCAGACAAGGAGCCATCTTGGAAGGGGGCAGCCCTAACAACAACATTACAGCATCTTTGCAAGGGAAACCAACATACCCAAAGCCAGACTAACAAAAATGTGTGTGTGGGGCCACAACTAACTAGGAAGGATCAGTCCCAACCCAACCACAATGCAGAATGGTTTTACCTGCATCTAGAGACCAGTATCCCAGCCCCTCAGTATCTGGACCTGGGGGGGGGGGGGGGGGTCTCCCTCGTATGGAAGTTTTACAACCGAACAGAGGGGCTTTGTCACAGGAAAGAGGCTGAACCTGTACGGCTGGCCAGATGAATCTGGCAAGGTGAGGACAAAGATAAAAAATCTTTCTTGAGGAACAAAAAGAGAATGCCGCCTGGGGGAGGCGACTCATTAATATATAGTATAACCAGTCCTGATTGGGTGAGAGGCAGAGCCTATCCCATTCGTGTATGCTGTCATGCTTGTGTCAGGAAAAAAGATTTTCATATACCTACTTCCAATATGAAATATGTAAGCCCACAAGTACCAGCTAGCACTTTCTGCAGTAAGATAATAAAGAGCAAGGACCCCTGGTGGTGGACTTTTAAAGGCACGTACAAAAGTGGAATAGATGAAAAAACGATTTATTCAATTATAGGATAGATAAAAGTATATCATAAAAAACAATACTTGAATTGATTGGTGACATCATTGTTAACAGAGCATCATACAATCAGTAAATTGACTAGCACCCATATGGGGTACATTGAGCTAATAAAGATCACCCTACGTGTTTCGGAGCACTAGGAGTCTCCTTCTTCAGGGGTGGGTATAAAGCATATAACATAATTCTAATGGAGGATACAAAATTACAATGTATTAGCACAGTGAAAAGTGGGTTCACATAAAGTAAAAACTTTGCACTTATGTGAATGAATGAATAATTTGTATAGCGCTACAATGCGAACTGAATCGCCTCAAGGCACTGTATTCGTGCTTTGTTGTCAAGCTTCTTAGAAGAGGTAGGTCTTAAGTTTTTTCCTGAAGGCCTGATGGTTTTCTTCCATGCGGATGTAGGTTGGTAGAGCATTCAATAGCCTTGGTCCTTGGACAGCGAATCCCCGTTCCCCCTTTGATTTGTAGCGGGATTTGGGAGAGAGGAGGAGGTTTTGTTTAGCCGATCGAAGACTGCGATTCGGTGTGTAGTGTTTTATTTTCTCGCGAAGGTATTGAGGGGCGTCTCCATGGGTACATTTGTGGGTGAGGCAGAGGGTCTTGAATGTGATCCGATTCTTTACCTTTAGCCAATGTAGGCTCCTCAGGGAAGGGGAGATGGATTCCCAGTTTTTTTTCCTGTTATCAGCCTTCCTGACATGTTTTGGATAAGTTGTAAGCGCGCAAGTTGATATTGGGGTAATCCTATGTAAAGGGAGTTTGCGTAGTCAAGTCGTGAATTAATGACTGTTCCAACTACCACTGCTTTGTCCTCCTTTGGAATGAAGGGGATGAGTCTGCGTAGCAGGCGGAGCAGATGGTGAGAACCACTGACTACTGCTCCTATTTGCGCATCCATTGACATTTCTGAGTCAAAAATGACTCCGAGACTCTTGGCCTTAATCCTTGGGGAGATGGTCTGTCCAAAGATGGTGGGTGGTGTCCAAGGGATCTTGGTTTGGGAGTTTTGGTTTGCATGCAGAATAAGAAGTTCTGTGAACCCACTTTTCTCTGTGCTAATACCTTGTCATATATTTTTAATTATAATTAATCTTTCTCAGCCTGTCTGCAGGGAAACATAAGCAGGATGAGCTTCTTTTATTTAATAATAAAATCATAACATTTTTAAACTGTCATACAAATATATATATTTGAAATCAAATATTTATTATTTTTTGGCAATAACATGGTGTGGGTGGATTTCTGCCAGTCTCAGTCTGTGTCACGCCCCTCCAGCCTGTGTCTTAGAATCTATGTACTCTCTCGCCCCCATTGTGTTTAGATGGTTAGTGGGCATGGAGGAGGAGGGAGGGATTGGGCTTTTGATTTACCACTGTATATACGCCCACATGTGTGACTCTATAGTCACACGGGTTGTTCAGGTGTTATAGTAAGAAATGCTCAGCATCGAAACTCACTGAAAATTGAGCATGTGCAGAGTTACCACTACAGCTGCAAATTCACTAGCTGAATTGGGGACATGAACAGAAGGGGGAGATAGAGAACTTTTGCAGAATACAGAAATCAAATCTGATAGTGACTGAGTGAGTATAAACAGCATGTAATACACCATTTATTGATATGTTTTTTATGATGTGGGTTTAGTGACAATTTTTATCTGGGTTATTTTCTTAGAAAAACTCCCTTTATACCTGCTAGTATAATCTTTATTTTCAGTTGTAAAAAATGTGAGTACTTTACATAGTTAGGTTAAGGAGTAAGGAGAAGGTTAAGTTAGGTTAAGGAGAAGGTAAAAAGACCTAAAAAGTTAATTTAGACAGAAAATGGAAAGACTAAACAGAAGAATTAGAATAAAAGTAAAGCATAAAGAAAAATGGTCAGAATTGGGTGGTGGCCTAAGATCCTTCAATAGCAGTATTGCAAAAGAGATGTAACTATTTCCATAATCTCTTTCTTCTTCAGTGTTTTAGTTACTATATATGTGTCTTAAGAAATTACTTCATATTTATAATATGATTTCATTAACAGATCTGAATAACATTGAGTACAGCAACTCTGGACATGTTAAAGGTAAGAATACTATTTTGAGAATAAATAGATTTCTTCAGTTGCTTTCATGCTTGTGATGGAAAGTGTGACATCTTTTGCTGGCCTAACAGCCACTGGTGGCTGTCAAGTGGCACTAACTATGTCTGGGGAAGAGCAACATATATCACTGTACATAACAGGAATTTTATGTAAAAGTCACTTTTTTTTCATAAACTAAAATACATTTTGTTGGGGGACTCTCAGGCTGACCTTAGATGACTAGATGTCTCATGGAGAGTGGAGACTGTGACAACTGTCCTTTTCCAGATCTGATTACATTGAAAACTGTAACAGGACTCTGTCTGAGTTAAGTACATCTAGCATAGTGGAGGGTGAACTCTTCACTCCATTAGTAAAAGGAATGACCCATGCTAAATAGCGTACTTCATCTCAAGGTGATTTTTATCCATGGCAATTATGTGATTGTATATACTCTTCATGTAATACAATGTGCTACTAACGATCTCTGAACATCAGTGGCGTAAGCTCATACAGGGCACAGGGGCGTCCCCCAAATCTCTATGCGCCTGGCCTCTAATCACCATGCAGAGCGCTGGACACATGGATTTCTATGGGGTTTGTTTTTTTGAAGCACATGATTAGAGCCTGAGGCTCTAATTGGCTTCAAAAAGGGTGCGCTTCGTGCACAGAGCACTGCGCTCCGAGCCCACTCAGTTGTGTGACAATAGCGAATTAATATTTGCTATTGTCTTTCTGCTTCTTCTTCTGGCTAACCAGAAAGCGGGTCAGGAGGAAAAGCGACCGGATTGGCCCGGGAGGAGAAGCAGACGGGGAGCCACGGAAACCGCCTGCGACCTGGGTGAGGTAAGTAGTGCGAGACAATTGAGTGAGCGGTGCAGGGGGCTGAACATTGTAATATTGACAGTTTAATTTACTAAAACTGGAGTATGCAAAATCTGGTGATGCTCTGCATAGAAACCAATCAACTTCCAGGTTTGTTTGTTTTCTTGTCAAAGCTTAATTCAACAAGCTGAATTTAGAAGCTGATTGGCTACCATGCACAGATTTTACTCTCTTCATTTTTAGTAAATCAATCCCAATGTGTCAATACTTTTTTCATTTAAATTTTTTTTTTTTTATGTTTTTAAGAAAGCACATAGAATTGCAATAATTCAAATAGAACAGAGGTTTGGATAAGGCATGGTAAAGAGTTATGAAATTATTTGCGTTCATAAAACACGCAATGTTACAGAATAAAGATTGATACACAGGACAGGATTCTGGAGCCTCTTAACGTTCCATTCATTCGGTACAGAAAAAAATGAGGCACAATACAGATTCCTATTAATCCCATAATAAGACAACCCAAAAATAATAAACTGCAATATATACAAATCTGGAAATTGAACCCATGGGGGACTATTATCTTGAATACGATTGGAAAGAAAGAGAAGAAGAGGTGAAACAACATCAGTGGTAGAAATAGGATGAGCATTCTTTAGCTGGTAGTCCTTCAAGCCCTTCTAGAACCTGGCCCCTGTAGCCAAGGTACCCCTTTTTTAAGTTGGTAGTGCCATATTACATCCATTTTATTAGGCATCAGTTTTATGAGATGATAGTCATCAATATACTGATATCTGTAAAAGGTACAATCACTCAACTATTACCATTCCATGGCTTGCACAGCAAAGCACTGGTTTATAACACTGTTTTTAAAAACCCTAGCACTATAGGGGTGTATACACTTTTATAAGTTGTGGTAAAATGTGTGTTTTACTGCACATCACCACAACACATGGTAATACATGACCTACACATACATGGCACCCCATGTTACAGTAGCAGGCAACATACCCACACTACATTCATTGCCTTAAAAAAGGAAGTCACATATGTTTTTTTCAATGTGTTAAGGTGCAATGCCAGACTCTTCAGCATGCATGGGCTGCCTTGAAGCCGTGTGCCCAACACCCGCACAGCCTACCCCAGCACCCCCCCCCCCCCCCCAGACACAGCCATGCGGCTGTATGTCACCCTCCTTTACTTTTATAATAAAAAAATATTAGAATAAAAATTAAGTTTTATTATTTAGTTTATTACAGTTAGTACATTATCTATATCAGTGACTGTTAACTTCTGACCTAGTGGATTATAATTAATGTCATGTTATATGGATCTTTTAAAACATGAAAAGTATGTATATTAACATATAAAATACAAAAACTTAGATCTCCTCTCCTTCGTCCTTCTAGGTGTCTCCTGGGCTTTGCTGGTCAGCACCCTTCTCGCATACTTCTATGTTAAGCCTTTCTAAATAAATGACAGCATTTTGCCCTATTAAATGGATGATGGTTGGGCTAGGTCATGGGCTATCTTATAAATGAGGATTTCATCATAGGGGCACAATTTATTTTATTTATCTCTTTTCCACTGGCCTGCAATATATGTATGACAAGACTAAAAGAGACTCTATATGAAACAGGCAGCTTCTGATGTAATTTTACCATTTTGGACCAAAACATTTTGGTTTGATCTTTCCCTTGATCAGACATTTAGACATCATATTTTTTTCTTAATGATGCTTACCACTTTGGAAGATAAGTGGCAAATCTGTGCATAACTGCTTATTATATAATGTACTATACATTATTTGTAATATATATACAATATTGGTTTTGAGTGTTCATTACATAAATAAAATATTATATTTGGCTGATAAAAACAGTGGCTTGTGTGATGATGGGATATGATTAATAGTAACTCATTTTGTGTTCTTTTTATTGAAATCGTAAACTTTGAAGGAAATATTCCTCTATAAACCATAGCAAAATCTAGATATACAAATCAGGGATGCACCGATACCATTTTTTTTACATTGAGTACAAGTACCGATACTTTTTTTTTTAGTACTCGCCGATACCAATTACCGATACCTACTGCAACTGTTTTGTTTTAACTTCAGCTGTCAGCAATGGTACAAAGCATTGAAAAGTTATTTACAAATGAAATAAATTGATTTATTTTTAATTTAGCGCTTTTTCAATGTGAAATGTGTAAATATATGTTAATATATGTGTGTATTATATTCACTGTGTAAAATAGTCACTAACAAAGCAAACAAAAAAAAAGTTTTAATTGTTTATCGTTTAACGTGAACAAAAGAAAAAAAGCAGGAAAATAATAATTAAATGGAGCAGAATATTAAGGCTGATTAGAGTAAATGAAGGGTTATTAAGGGGTTAAACAGAGGAGCATTTGTTCATCCCTTTGATCTGCAGATGAAGAAACAGAAATATACAAAAATAAACAATGTTTATTTTTATTTTTGTGTTTCAGGGCTGAGCAATGTTGTTAATAAACATTGCCGGCTGATTTTTTTTTTGACAGCTCCAATTACTGGACTTCTCAGGTCTCGGTGCATTTGCACGAGTACCGATACTTGTGCAAATACTCGGTAGTGGCACCGATACCGATACTAATATTGGTGCAACCCTAATAAAAATGTTAAATAGTGGGATGGGTCCCATCCATTTAGCTATTCATTAAAACACAGCGCATGTGCAGCTCAGTGTACATTATAAACAAGATTTTAATAAAACTTACCTTAATGTAAAGTCGATCTGCTTGCAATTTGTAATTGTGTATGTAAAGCCACAACTTTTTTTTTTAGTTTTGGATAGAGTAGTAAATGGTTAACCCCCCCCCCCCCACTCCCCCCTTTTTCTTTTTTACTGTATTTTTAATTTGCTGACTTCACTTTCTGTCCCAAAGACAAAACGCAAAAGGAAATCCCTCGAAAGCAAGGAGAACCCCATTTTAGACAGTTGCCACGACAGTGCTCAATATTGGAAGATTTCTACTTACAAATGTGGTATTTTCTGTTCTTGTAACAACTCTAATATTTTTGATTACCTATTGATTTCTGGCCACCAGGACAAATAACATGGCTAAACACTTCCTCACTCGTTCAAAAAAAAAAAAAAAAAAATATATATATATATATATATATATATATATATTAATAAAAAAAAAAGTTTGGCTTTACATACACATTAAGCTTTTGCTTGCCTTGATTGCATTGGTGTTTACAGCATTTGTTCCTTCTTGCAGACCAAGAACATTTCCTATTTGAAACAGGCAAATTCAAAATATTCTCTTATATGACTAACCCATTCTGTCTTTTTTTTTACTTTTTGCCCAAGGTCTTAAAGTGATTGTAAAATATTTAATAGTGTCATACTTACCTGCTCTGTGTTGGGTTCCCCTACCAACACTCCTGGCTCCTCCCCCCTTCTGAGTGCCCCCATATAAAGCCACTTGCTAGGGGGCACTTGTGCGGGCTCGATCACAGTCCGCTGACACACATAGCATGGCTTGGTTTGGCCCTGCCCCCCACTCTCTGATCACAGGCTGTGATTAACAGCAGCAGGAGCCAATGTTTGGTGAGGAGAGAGAAGAAAGCCGCTGCTCGCGGGCATCAAGATCTGGCTCAGGTAGGTATTTAGAGGGGGGGGAGCTAAACACTGTTTTTTTACCCTCATGTACAGAATGCATTAAGGTAAAAAACCTTCTGCCTGTAAAACCACTTTAGTTACCTCTTTAATATTAGGTCCTCATCACCAACAAGATTCACTGGTATAGGGGCTCCAAATATATGTCATAAATAGGGATGGGCCGAACACCCCCGGTTTCGGTTCGCACCAGAACCTTCGAACGGACCGAAAGTTCGCGCAAATTTTCGAACCCTATTCGTTACAATGGACGCGAACGTTCGAAATCAAAATTGCTAATTACAACGGCCAATATGAATGTTAATGTCATAAAACAGGTTTGGGGACCCGGGTCCTGTCCCAGGGGACATATATCAATGCAAAAAGAACTTTTAAAAACTAAAGTTTTTTCGGGAGCAGTCATTTTAATGATGCATGAAGTGAAAAAAGAAAAAGTGAAATATTCCTTTAAATATGGTACCTGGAGGGTGTCTAAAGTATGCCTGTGAAGTGGCATGTGTTTCCTGTGTTTAGAACTGTCCCTGCACAAAATGACATTTGTAAAGGAAAAAAAGAAGCCATTTAAAACCACTTGCGGCTTTAATGTCATGTCTTGTCCTGGCCATATGGCTGAAAATCCTTGAGAAAAATGGCATGGCTACCCCATCAACCCCCCCCCCCTCCTAGCCCCTTTGGGTCTTGTATGGATATTAAGGGGGACCCCGCACCCAAAATAAAACCCTATACCTACAACCCTATATACTCTGAACAGCAGTATATAGGCGGTGCAAACAAGAGAGGGACTGTAGGTTTGTTCTTTAGTAGAATCTGAACAGGTACATTATGAAGTGTAGCTCCATCCCAAAAAAATCTATTTTTAAGCTTTTTGGAGAACATAGGGAGGGGTTATCACCCCTGTAACATTTGCTGTCTTTGCACATCTGTTCAGAACATTTCACCTCACTTTCCGTCCCAATGACAAATGTTTTTGGAAAAGTGGGGTTTTAATTGAAACAAGGATTGGTGATAAAGCATCAGTAGAGAGGAGATACCTTTTTCCCCAAATTAAATCTAACAGGATAGAATTTCCCTTCCTAGGGGTAGATTTCCTCTCACTTCCTGTTTCCTCCTTCCGTTTGCAAGTAGTAGTCGTTTGTAAGTTGGATGTTTGAAAGTAGGGGCCTGCCGTATATACTCTGCAGAAATTTGCCCCATTAGATGTTGGTGTAGCCACAACACTGTAAGCCCTCACAGTTACTCTTGGTGGGCACAAGAATGGGCCCTGCTGTGAGTTATTAGATCAAGATTTGTAATTGCATGCACCTGTTGAACAGGGCAGAAAAATTGGGCCTTTGGTGGTGGTGGTGGTGGACGGTGTTGCCACAAGACTGTAAGCCCTCACAGTTACTCTTGGTGGGCACAGGAATGAGCCCTGCTGTGAGTTATTAGATCAAGATTTGTAATTGCATGCACCTGTTGAACAGGGCAGAAAAATTGGGCCTTTGGTGGTGGTGGTGGTGGATGGTGTTGCCACAAGACTGTAAGCCCTCACAGTTACTCTTGGTGGGCACAGGAATGGGCCCTGCTGTGAGTTATTAGATCAAGATTTGTAATTGCATGCACCTGTTGAACAGGGCAGAAAAATTGGGCCTTTGGTGGTGGTGGTGGTGGACGGTGTTGCCACAAGACTGTAAGCCCTCACAGTTACTCTTGGTGGGCACAGGAATGAGCCCTGCTGTGAGTTATTAGATCAAGATTTGTAATTGCATGCACCTGTTGAACAGGGCAGAAAAATTGGGCCTTTGGTGGTGGTGGTGGTGGACGGTGTTGCCACAAGACTGTAAGCCCTCACAGTTACTCTTGGTGGGCACAGGAATGGGCCCTGCTGTGAGTTATTAGATCAAGATTTGTAATTGCATGCACCTGTTGAACATGGCAGAAAAATTGGGCCTTTGGTGGTGGTGGTGGTGGACGGTGTTGCCACAAGACTGTAAGCCCTCACAGTTACTCTTGGTGGGCACAGGAATGGGCCCTGCTGTGAGTTAGTAGATCAAGATTTGTAATTGCATGCACCTGTTGAACAGGGCAGAAAAATTGGGCCTTTGGTGGTGGTGGTGGTGGACGGTGTTGCCACAAGACTGTAAGCCCTCACAGTTACTCTTGATGGGCGCAGGAATGGGCCCTGCTGTGAACTATTAGTTCAAGATTTGTAATTATACACCCCTGTTAAGCAGGGACTGAAAAATTGGGCCTTAGGCACTGGTGCTGGTGCCACAACACTGCAACCCATCACAGATACTGTACTATGGGCACAGCAATGAGACCTGTTGCAAAGCATTGCATCAAAAATTGTAATTACACGCCCCTGTTATACAGGGGCTGAAAAATTGTGCCTTAGGCACTGGTGCTGGTGCCACAACACTGCAACTCCTCACAGATACTGTACTTGGAGCACAGCAGTCAGACGTGTTGCGAAGCATTGCTTAAAAAATTGTAATTACACGCCACTGTTAAACAGGGGCAGAAAAATTGTGCCTTAGGCATTGGTGCTGGTGCCACAACACTGCAACCCCTCACAGATACTGTACTCGGAGCACAGCAGTCAGACCTGTTGCGAAGCATTGCTTAAAAAATTGAAATTACACGCCCCTGTTAAACAGGGGCTGAAAAATTGTGCCTTAGGCATTGGTGCTGGTGCCACAACAATGCAACCCCTCACAGATACTGTACTCTGAGCACAGCAATGAGACCTGTTGCAAAGCATTGCCTAAAATTTGTAATTACACGCCCCAATAGGGGCTGAAAAATTGTGCCTTAGGCACTGGTGTGGTGGCACCCAGAAACAAAAATGTTCTTCCAAGCTATCAAGGAATGGATCATTGAGGAGGAGGAAGAGGATAGTCAGTGAACATAACAGGACAGTCACTCAGCATCAGCATAGGCAGTCTTTAAGGGATGTGACATTATAAATTATTCAGTTATATCCGCTTCAGGTGCCTGGTAGCTGGTGGTGATCCAAGACTGATTCATTTTTATGAAGGTCAGTCGATCAACCGAGTTGGTGGACAGGCGCACCCTGTGATCGGTGACAAATCCTCCAGCAGCACTGAATGTGCGTTCGGAAAGAACGCTGGATTCAGGACAGGCCAGTAGCTCAATTGCATACTGTGCAAACTCTGGCCAGTGATCCATCCTCAAGACCCAGTAAGCCAGAGGATTTTTGGTGGGAAAGGTGTCCAAGTCTGACCTTGCCCCTAGGTATTCCTGCACCATGTATATCAGACGCTGGCGATGGTTGCTGGAACCGATCATACCTTGGGGCTGCGGACTAAAAAATTGTCTGAACGCATCGGTCAGACGTCCACCTTCCCCACCGCTTCTTCTGCTACTGACCGAAGCCTCAGCAACTCGTCGTCCAGGACCAGGAGTTTGTAACCTCCCAGTTTCTGGGAACGCGTTGCACAGACCTTTCTGCAAGGCCTCCCTGAGATGTCTCATCCTCTGCTCCCTCTGCAACGGCAAGATAAGGTCCACAACCTTACCCTTGTACCGTGGATCAAGGAGAGTGGCCAGCCAGTAATGGTCCCTCTCCTTGATCCGAAGAATACGAGGATCTTTCCGCAGGCTTTGCAGGATCATGGAAGCCATGCAACGTAGGTTAGCTGAGGCATCCAGTCCGGAGTCTTCTGGGTCACTGAGGACGACATGATCGCCAGCCACCTCCTCCCAGCCACGTACAAGTCCACTGGTTTGTTGGGACTGTACATCATCCCTAAAACACTGCTGCTGCTGATGCTGAGTGCCAGGCTCCACCTCCATGCTCACACAATCCTCCTCCTCCTCCTCATCCTCTTCCTGTGTGATGGGTGGGACAGAAGGAACACTGTCTGGATAAAGGGGGCCTTGAGAGGCAAGGAAGTCCTCCTCTTCCTGCCTCTGTTCTGCCTCAAGTGCCCTGTCCATTATCCCACGCAGCGTATGCTCCACCAGGTGGACAAGAAGTACAGTGTCACTGATGCATGCACTGTCACTGCTCACCATCCTCGTGGCCTCCTCAAATGGTGAGAGATCAGTGCATGCATCCCTGATCATGCTCCACTGGCGTGGGGAAAAAAAGCCAAGCTCCCCTGACCCTGTCCTGGTGCCGTAGTCGCAAAGGTACTCATTGATGGCCCTCTGCTGCGTGTGCAGTCGCTGCAGCATGGCCAATGTTGAGTTCCACCTGGTGGGCATGTCACATATTAGGCGGTTCTTGGGCAGGTTCAGCTCCTTTTGCAGCTCAGCCAGCCGAGCACTGGCATTATATGATCGGCGGAAATGCACACAGACTTTCCTGGCCTGCCTCAGGACATCCTGTAAGCCTGGGTACCTGCCCAAGAACCGCTGCACCACCAGGTTGAGGACGTGAGCCATACAGGGCACATGGGTGAGCTGCCCCTGTCGCAGGGCGGAGAGGAGGTTGGTGCCATTGTCAGAAACCACCATTCCTGGCTTAAGCTGGTGTGGCGTCAACCACCTCTCGGCCTGCCCCTGCAGAGCTGCCAGAACCTCTGCCCCAGTGTGGCTCCTGTCCCCCAAACACACCAGCGCAAGCACGGCATGGCATCTTTTTGCCTGCGTACTCGCGTAGCCCCTTGTACGCCTACGGAGCACCGCTGGTTCCGAGGACAGAGCACTCGAAGAGGCCATGGAGGAAGAAGAAGAGGAGAGAGGTGTGTCACAACCAGTAGTAGCATTTTGGAGGCGTGGTGGCGGAACAACCTCCAACACTACTGCACCTTGTCCTGCATCCCTCCCAGCTGCCAATAGAGTGACCCAATGGGCCGTGAAAGACAGATAACGTCCCTGTCCATGCCTGCTGGACCATGAGTCAGCGGTAATATGCACCTTACCACTGACCGCCCTGTCCAGCGAGGCATGGACATTGCCTTCCACATGCCGGTAGAGAGACGGAATCGCCTTCCGTGAGAAAAAGTGGCGTTTGGGAACCTGCCACTGAGGAACCGCACATTGAACAAACTCACGGAAGGGGGCCGAGTTTACCAACTGAAAAGGCAGCAGTTGAAGTGCTAGCAATTTAGCCAAGCTAGCATTCAACCGCTGGGCATGTGGATGGCTGGGAGTATACTTCTTTTGACGGTCCAGCAGCTGAGGCAGGGAAATTTGCCTGCTACAATCGGACGTCGGTGTACTGCAAGTACTTGGTTGTGACACACCTAATTCTACACCTTCAGTCCTCTCAGAGCAGCTTTCAGAGAGGACTGAAGATATAGTGGGGATGGAGATCCCAGCTGATGGGGAGCAAGGAGAGGTCCGCTTTGTTCTTTGGTGTGGGTCTTTAATGTGCGCTTGCCAACGAGCTGCATGGCAGGTCGACATATGTCTGCTCATGCTTGTGGTGCCCAAGCGGCTGATGTTTTGGCCACGTGAGATACGCTTGAGACAAATATTGCAAATAGCAGTGGTGCGATCTGATGCACTCGTCTCAAAAAAGGCCCACACCAAAGATCTTTTGTGATAACGTGCAGAGGCAGCGTCCTGCACAGGCGGAGCTCTGCGGTGTGATTTAGTTGGTGTTCTGGCCTCTAGCTGGCCTCCAGGGGGCATCCTGCCTCGTTGGACATGCGCCGATGCATCCTCCTCCTCCTCTCTCCCCTCAGGCACCCAAGTGGAGTCAGTGACCTCATCATCCCCTCCCTCTTCACCACTAGAGCAAACCTGGCAGTAAGCTGCAGCTGGTGGAACAGTACTGTCAGATTGCTGTCCTTCAGCATCCCCTCTCTCTGCGCGCACACTACTGCCTTCCTCAAGCTGGATATCATCATCCGAGCCTTCAAATCGTTGGGCATCCTCCTGGAGCATGTACCCAACACTGTGCACAAACAGTTCGGGGGACTCCTCAGGAGGACATGGTGGGTCTAAGGAAGGGGTGCCTGATGATGCCATTGAGTACGCGTTGGCAGCTGCTCTGCCAGTACCCTGAGCCTGGGTGAGAGAGGATGAGGAGGATGAGGAGGGCTTGGTCATCCATTCTACCAAGCCTTCGGCATGATGCGGCTCAACATGTCCAGCTGCCGAAAACAAAGACAAGCGTGTCCCATGGCCACGTGCTGATGACGATGCACGACCATGTCCACGACCAGCACTGTTGACTCTCTACAAACAGAGCCTGCTTGCCCTGTGTTCTTGCCTCTGGAATGTCTGCCTCTCCTTGGCGGTCTTCCAGCCATTGTAGTGGGTAGTGTATATTGTGCTGGAGTCATACAGCACACACACTAACTCCTGCAGATGGATGCCTTAGATGACAGCAACAGGGCCCTATGGCAGATAGAGGCTGCCTTAGATGACAAGAACTGGGCTGACACACACACACACTAGCTCCTAGGTGTGCTGACACACACACACACACTAGCTCCTATGTGTGCTGACACACACACTAGCTCCTATGTGTGCTGACACACACACACACACACACACTAGCTCCTATGTGTGCTGACACAAACACACTATAGATACTATGTGTGCTGACAAAAAAATATAGGTCCTATGTGTGCTCACAACACACTATAGGTCCTATGGGTGCTGACACAAACACACTATAGGTACTATGTGTGCTGGCAAAAAATATAGGTCCTATGTGTGCTCACAACACACTATAGGTCCTATGGGTGCTGACACAAACACACTAGAGGTACTATGTGTGCTGACAAAAAAATATAGGTCCTATGTGTGCTCACAACACACTATAGGTCCTATGGGTGCTGACACAAACACACTAGAGGTACTATGTGTGCTGACGAAGAAATAGAGCTCCTATGTGTGCTCACAACACACTATAGGTCCTATGGGTGCTGACACAAACACACTATAGGTACTATGTGTGCTGACGAAGAAATAGAGCTCCTATGTGTGCTCACAACACACTATAGGTCCTATGGGTGCTGACACAAACACACTATAGGTACTATGTGTACTGACAAAAAAATATAGGTCCTATGTGTGCTCACAACACATAGGTCCTATGGGTGCTGACACAAACACACTATAGGTACTATGTGTGCTGACGAAAAAATATAGGTCCTATGTGTGCTCACAACACACTATAGGTCCTATGGGTTCTGACACAAACACACTATAGGTACTATGTGTGCTGACAAAAAAATATAGGTCCTATGTGTGCTCACAACACACTATAGGTCCTATGGGTGCTGACACAAACACACTATGGGTACTATGTGTGCTGACGAAGAAATAGAGCTCCTATGTGTGCTCACAACACACTATAGGTCCTATGGGTGCTGACACAAACACACTATAGGTACTATGTGTGCTGACAAAAAATATAGGTCCTATGTGTGCTCACAACACACTATAGGTCCTATGGGTGCTGACACAAACACACTAGAGGTACTATGTGTGCTGACAAAAAAATATAGGTCCTATGTGTGCTCACAACACACTATAGGTCCTATGGGTGCTGACACAAACACACTAGAGGTACTATGTGTGCTGACAAAAAAATATAGGTCCTATGTGTGCTCACAACACACTATAGGTCCTATGGGTGCTGACACAAACACACTATAGGTACTATGTGTGCTGACGAAAAAATATAGGTCCTATGTGTGCTCACAACACACTATAGGTCCTATGGGTTCTGACACAAACACACTATAGGTACTATGTGTGCTGACAAAAAAATATAGGTCCTATGTGTGCTCACAACACACTATAGGTCCTATGGGTGCTGACACAAATACACTATGGGTACTATGTGTGCTGACGAAGAAATAGAGCTCCTATGTGTGCTCACAACACACTATAGGTCCTATGGGTGCTGACACAAACACACTATAGGTACTATGTGTGCTGACAAAAAATATAGGTCCTATGTGTGCTCACAACACACTATAGGTCCTATGGGTGCTGACACAAACACACTAGAGGTACTATGTGTGCTGACAAAAAAATATAGGTCCTATGTGTGCTCACAACACACTATAGGTCCTATGGGTGCTGACACAAACACACTAGAGGTACTATGTGTGCTGACGAAGAAATAGAGCTCCTATGTGTGCTCACAACACACTATAGGTCCTATGGGTGCTGACACAAACACACTAGAGGTACTATGTGTGCTGACGAAGAAATAGAGCTCCTATGTGTGCTCACAACACACTATAGGTCCTATGGGTGCTGACACAAACACACTATAGGTACTATGTGTGCTGACGAAGAAATAGAGCTCCTATGTGTGCTCACAACACAATATAGGTCCTATGGGTGCTGACACAAACACACTATAGGTACTATGTGTGCTGACAAAAAAATATAGGTCCTATGTGTGCTCACAACACACTATAGGTCCTATGGGTGCTGACACAAACACACTATAGGTACTATGTGTGCTGACGAAAAAATATAGGTCCTATGTGTGCTCACAACACACTATAGGTCCTATGGGTTCTGACACAAACAAACTATAGGTACTATGTGTGCTGACAAAAAAATATAGGTCCTATGTGTGCTCACAACACACTATAGGTCCTATGGGTGCTGACACAAACACACTATGGGTACTATGTGTGCTGACGAAGAAATAGAGCTCCTATGTGTGCTCACAACACACTATAGGTCCTATGGGTGCTGACACAAACACACTATAGGTACTATGTGTGCTGACAAAAAATGTAGGTCCTATGTGTGCTCACAACACACTATAGGTCCTATGGGTGCTGACACAAACACACTAGAGGTACTATGTGTGCTGACAAAAAAATATAGGTCCTATGTGTGCTCACAACACACTATAGGTCCTATGGGTGCTGACACAAACACACTAGAGGTACTATGTGTGCTGACGAAGAAATAGAGCTCCTATGTGTGCTCACAACACACTATAGGTCCTATGGGTGCTGACACAAACACACTAGAGGTACTATGTGTGCTGACGAAGAAATAGAGCTCCTATGTGTGCTCACAACACACTATAGGTCCTATGGGTGCTGACACAAACACACTATAGGTACTATGTGTGCTGACGAAGAAATAGAGCTCCTATGTGTGCTCACAACACAATATAGGTCCTATGGGTGCTGACACAAACACACTATAGGTACTATGTGTGCTGACAAAAAAAATATAGGTCCTATGTGTGCTCACAACACACTATAGGTCCTATGGGTGCTGACACAAACACACTATAGGTACTATGTGTGCTGACGAAAAAATATAGGTCCTATGTGTGCTCACAACACACTATAGGTCCTATGGGTTCTGACACAAACACACTATAGGTACTATGTGTGCTGACAAAAAAATATAGGTCCTATGTGTGCTCACAACACACTATAGGTCCTATGGGTGCTGACACAAACACACTATGGGTACTATGTGTGCTGACGAAGAAATAGAGCTCCTATGTGTGCTCACAACACACTATAGGTCCTATGGGTGCTGACACAAACACACTATAGGTACTATGTGTGCTGACAAAAAATATAGGTCCTATGTGTGCTCACAACACACTATAGGTCCTATGGGTGCTGACACAAACACACTAGAGGTACTATGTGTGCTGACAAAAAAATATAGGTCCTATGTGTGCTCACAACACACTATAGGTCCTATGGGTGCTGACACAAACACACTAGAGGTACTATGTGTGCTGACAAAAAAATATAGGTCCTATGTGTGCTCACAACACACTATAGGTCCTATGGGTGCTGACACAAACACACTATAGGTACTATGTGTGCTGACGAAAAAATATAGGTCCTATGTGTGCTCACAACACACTATAGGTCCTATGGGTTCTGACACAAACACACTATAGGTACTATGTGTGCTGACAAAAAAATATAGGTCCTATGTGTGCTCACAACACACTATAGGTCCTATGGGTGCTGACACAAACACACTATGGGTACTATGTGTGCTGACGAAGAAATAGAGCTCCTATGTGTGCTCACAACACACTATAGGTCCTATGGGTGCTGACACAAACACACTATAGGTACTATGTGTGCTGACAAAAAATATAGGTCCTATGTGTGCTCACAACACACTATAGGTCCTATGGGTGCTGACACAAACACACTAGAGGTACTATGTGTGCTGACAAAAAAATATAGGTCCTATGTGTGCTCACAACACACTATAGGTCCTATGGGTGCTGACACAAACACACTAGAGGTACTATGTGTGCTGACGAAGAAATATAGGTCCTATGTGTGCTCACAACACACTATAGGTCCTATGGGTGCTGACACAAACACACTATGGGTACTATGTGTGCTGACGAAGAAATAGAGCTCCTATGTGTGCTCACAACACACTATAGGTCCTATGGGTGCTGACACAAACACACTATAGGTACTATGTGTGCTGACAAAAAAATATAGGTCCTATGTGTGCTCACAACACACTATAGGTCCTATGGGTGCTGACACAAACACACTAGAGGTACTATGTGTGCTGACAAAAAAATATAGGTCCTATGTGTGCTCACAACACACTATAGGTCCTATGGGTGCTGACACAAACACACTAGAGGTACTATGTGTGCTGACGAAAAAATATAGGTCCTATGTGTGCTCACAACACACTATAGGTCCTATGGGTTTTGACACAAACACACTATAGGTACTATGTGTGCTGACAAAAAAATATAGGTCCTATGTGTGCTCACAACACACTATAGGTCCTATGGGTGCTGACACAAACACACTATGGGTACTATGTGTGCTGACGAAGAAATAGAGCTCCTATGTGTGCTCACAACACACTATAGGTCCTATGGGTGCTGACACAAACACACTATAGGTACTATGTGTGCTGACAAAAAATATAGGTCCTATGTGTGCTCACAACACACTATAGGTCCTATGGGTGCTGACACAAACACACTAGAGGTACTATGTGTGCTGACAAAAAAATATAGGTCCTATGTGTGCTCACAACACACTATAGGTCCTATGGGTGCTGACACAAACACACTAGAGGTACTATGTGTGCTGACAAAAAAATATAGGTCCTATGTGTGCTCACAACACACTATAGGTCCTATGGGTGCTGACACAAACACACTATAGGTACTATGTGTGCTGACGAAAAAATATAGGTCCTATGTGTGCTCACAACACACTATAGGTCCTATGGGTTCTGACACAAACACACTATAGGTACTATGTGTGCTGACAAAAAAATATAGGTCCTATGTGTGCTCACAACACACTATAGGTCCTATGGGTGCTGACACAAACACACTATGGGTACTATGTGTGCTGACGAAGAAATAGAGCTCCTATGTGTGCTCACAACACACTATAGGTCCTATGGGTGCTGACACAAACACACTATAGGTACTATGTGTGCTGACAAAAAATATAGGTCCTATGTGTGCTCACAACACACTATAGGTCCTATGGGTGCTGACACAAACACACTAGAGGTACTATGTGTGCTGACAAAAAAATATAGGTCCTATGTGTGCTCACAACACACTATAGGTCCTATGGGTGCTGACACAAACACACTAGAGGTACTATGTGTGCTGACGAAGAAATAGAGCTCCTATGTGTGCTCACAACACACTATAGGTCCTATGGGTGCTGACACAAACACACTATAGGTACTATGTGTGCTGACAAAAAAATATAGGTCCTATGTGTGCTCACAACACACTATAGGTCCTATGGGTGCTGACACAAACACACTAGAGGTACTATGTGTGCTGACGAAGAAATAGAGCTCCTATGTGTGCTCACAACACACTATAGGTCCTATGGGTGCTGACACAAACACACTATAGGTACTATGTGTGCTGACGAAGAAATAGAGCTCCTATGTGTGCTCACAACACACTATAGGTCCTATGGGTGCTGACAAAAACACACTATAGGTACTATGTGTGCTGACAAAAAAATATAGGTCCTATGTGTGCTCACAACACACTATAGGTCCTATGGGTGCTGACACAAACACACTATAGGTACTATGTGTGCTGACAAAAAAATATAGGTCCTATGTGTGCTCACAACACACTATAGGTCCTATGGGTGCTGACACAAACACACTAGAGGTACTATGTGTGCTGACGAAGAAATAGAGCTCCTATGTGTGCTCACAACACACTATAGGTCCTATGGGTGCTGACACAAACACACTATAGGTACTATGTGTGCTGACGAAGAAATAGAGCTCCTATGTGTGCTCACAACACACTATAGGTCCTATGGGTGCTGACACAAACACACTATAGGTACTATGTGTGCTGACAAAAAAATATAGGTCCTATGTGTGCTCACAACACACTATAGGTCCTATGGGTGCTGACACAAACACACTATAGGTACTATGTGTGCTGACAAAAAAATATAGGTCCTATGTGTGCTCACAACACACTATAGGTCCTATGGGTGCTGACACAAACACACTATAGGTACTATGTGTGCTGACAAAAAAATATAGGTCCTATGTGTGCTCACAACACACTATAGGTCCTATGGGTGCTGACACAAACACACTATAGGTACTATGTGTGCTGACAAAAAAATATAGGTCCTATGTGTGCTCACAACACACACACTAGCTCCTATGTGTGCTGACACAAACACAATATGGCTCCTATAAATCCCTGCCTGGGATGGGACAGAAGGTTGGGACAGAAGTTGGGGTGCAATGCTGTTCTAACAGCACTGCGATTGGTGCTACTGCAATGCTGTACTAACAGCACGCACACACCAGACTAATCCCCAGCAGCAGATAATATCACACTCTGTGCAATCAGCAGCAATGATCAGTAATGATTTGAATGACTCAGGACTCAGGAGTCAGCAATGGTTTAGCAAAGAAGACAGAAATCAGCAGACTGCTCTTCTAAAAGCCGGAACACATGTGCCCTGGGCCGACAGCGTGGCGGCCTTTTATAGAGTGGGGCGTGTACTAAAGCCCCTGAGCTTTAATTGGCTACAGGCGTCCTGCCTGTAGCCAATTATTGCTCTCCTAGTTTCCGGCGCTGTGATTGGCCAAGCATGCGGGGTCACAGTGCATGCTTGACCATTCATCAGCCAGCAATGAACTGCGCCAGCCGCAATGCATTGCGGGCCGCTCGCATCACACGAATGTGATGCGAACGGCCCAAATAGTTCTGGGCTCGCCGAGCGGGCGAACGCCCGGTGCTCGATTCGAACACACGTCCGCTTACATCCGCCTGTCCATAGAACTTTATGGATCTTCCGATCAGGTCCTCCTGAAAAACTGACGGGCGAACCTGATCGGAAAGCCCATTTGAAAGGGTCCTCATAGTAACACAATGGGGATTGGGTGTAGCTAGCACTTGCTGGTAATGTAAAGTTTAACAGTCTTATAGGAATAAGACTGTTAAATAATAACAATAACCAATATATGGTTATTAACCAACTGAATGCATATTTATACACTGAGACTGATTTGCTGAAGGAGTTGAGAATCTTCACACGATAAATTTTGTGAATATTCACTTCAGTTATCCAATTAGTGAAAACCTGATTCCTGATTACTTATTTGTACATGAACATCTGCACATGATTATTTAATTGAAGTGAGTGTATACTAAAACAAAGTATTGTGTGAAAGCTCACAACTTTTTTAGTAAATCAGCCATCGTTGTTAGTGAAACGAATATATTTATATTATATATATATATATATATATATATATATATATATATATATATATATATATATATATATATATATATTTAACATTGATTTGTTTAAAGTGTTGCTTTGATGCTGAAGCATCATTAGCAAGATGTAACTAACTTCAAGTTTTTTTTTTGGTATTTATTGTTGGAACTTGGATAGGAGAAAGGAATAGCGGGATACTCCAACTGGAATTAATTACAATTGAGGACAACTTGGCCTCACAGGTTAGCTGTGGTAACAGACTTGCTGGTATACCATACAACACTTGTATGGGAAGAATAAGTCTGTTGCTTGCTCTGGCAGCAGACTTGATGAAACTGTGTATCTTCAGGACATTCAGTAGGATCCCCTTTCACTGACACCCGTCCTCTGTCTCTAATAGCTGAAGGGATGGCCCTCACAGAACAGCCCCAATACACAGATCTGTACTCACTGTAGGCCAAAGCAGATCCTTTCTAGCGTGTCTCCCTTCCAGTCAGCTCTGCAGGACATCTGGGTTGCAGCTATTCTCAGATTCAGGCCCTCAGGTCAGACAACCAAGGCCGAATGGCAGCTTCTGCAGAGGGGCAGCCGCCCCCTCCCTCCGGGACCCTGCTCTCCAGCAGAAGACCCCGAGCACATGTGCCCTTGGTATTTAAACAGTCACCCAGCATGCACAAGGCACTTTCCTCTGCCAATAGCTAGGGCTGTAATAATGCCCGTGCCCTCATTTGTCATGTTTCCTTATACTGTCCAATATGCCCCCCTACTGGACCAGTGTGAAACATTCAACATGAGCAGCACCTGAACACCATGGGCAGACCCTATCAATGGATTCTTGCTCCCTGGTAGGCAGAAAGCTTCTAAATGTACCTGACAATCTTCCTGGTAAGTAGAAAGACCCAAATACTAAACTCTCTTACCTAGGAGGGTGCTACACCTTATTAAAGGGTTAGTTTACCTTTACCAAAAACTGCCTGTGCAGCTTTGACTAAAGTTGGATAATGCCCTTGCTATAAATGTAGGCCATTTAAATAATTCCTAAAGCCTGGCACCATCCCATGTTGCCTTTATGCTAGGACAATGCCAGAAGTTACTGCTCACCGCCACTATCACAGGAGTGAGTTCTTTAATACCCACACATGTGGTCCACTATCTCCTAGATGTGTTAAGAGCTACTGCGACAGGGAAGAGTGCATCTGAGGGGGTTTGAATTGGCTGGGAGTGTCTTAGCAACGCCCTAGCAACAAAGCAGGACAGGACAATGTCATTTCTGGGAGTTTTTCGGACGGTCTTCTGGAGGTATGTAAATGGCCTACACCTATAGCAAGGGCATTATTCAAATTTGGTCATAGCAGTTTGTTTTTATTAGGCACCCTTTACAATATCTGCATAGGCAGTTTTTGGTAAAGGTGAACTAACCCTTTAATTGAATGTAAAAAAAAAAAAATAATCACCAAAATGGAAAACTACTTCTGTACAATAGTTATACACAAAGCTTACTAGCTCTTCAGGACCCCACGATTCAGCAAACTGAGACACAGCAGCTTGGAGTGCTTATCACTCATCAGTGTGGGGAAGACTGTATATAATGTAAATTGCACACCTGATTCTGTTCAATAATTATAGTTTAATTGTCTGACAAGAAAAAAGCAATCCTTTTTGATGTATACGCAAGTATTCGTAATATTCATGTATACGTAAGTATTAATCCGTATTCAGCAATAGTAGGTAAATAATTAATTATATTTAAATGAAGTATCTAAACATAATGTGTTTTTATGTGTTGCAAAATACCAGTCCTCAGATGAGATAGCTGTAATTGGTTTCATTTTTTTCAGGCTTGTTTCACTGAGTAACCGGCAAATAACAGGCTTTCTGTCCGTTTGTTATAATAGTTTCTCCATTGTATCTATGGTGGTGGTTGTCACACAGGCTGGATTTCAAACATCCACTTTTGTTCATTTCCAGCACATAGGGGATTGATGAGAGTAGTAGTTTACGCAAGGAATATAAGGATGTTTGTGTTGTGTTTTCAGCTCACAGAAAGTTACAATGGCACTTTGAGTTCAACAAGTATCTTCTGTACCCGCTGAAAATGTTCTTAGAAAAAAAGGAAACCAATGCACCCATCACCACTAAGAACTAGTAAGCTGCAATATAATACTTTTTTTGGTTTAGATATAATTTAACTGCTCACACTCAGGTTATTGCAGTCAGAATGATAGTAAAATGTGTTATGATTGTTTGGTAATGTAGCTTATTGCATTCTGCACTGCTTTGTTAAATATGCCTTCTAGCCTCCCTGGCGGTATAATTATTTCAGATTTTTGGTGCTGAAAGTGGTACCATTATTTTGCATGGAAATTTGGCGTTTTATAATGTAGGCCTGTAATTCTTAGGAATAGCTCACTTAAATATGTCCAAACCAGAGTCTAGTAGACATCCCAGGTATGATAAAGTTTTAAAAACAAAATCATAAATTATAATATAATAAATAACTATAAATAATTATACCAAATAATAATATAATAATAATAAAAATTATTCAATAATGTAATCAAATCAAAAACACTTTCAGTGTTTGATGACGGATCTCCCCACAAATCACTATCGCTCAATTCTGCAAGTGATTCTAATTTATTATCGCTGTTTTCTAGCTGGTCTAAAACCACTTTTAAAGTAAAGGGACTGTTTTGGTTGCTATGGACAATCTCCAGTTTCCAGGCAGAAAGAACAGTATATATAATATAAAACTGCATGCAGGGCATTGGACAAAGCACTAGGGACAAAAGGGATGTGAAATAATTTCATACAGTAATGTAATCTGTAAGATTATAGTGTACTGTATGTATAGTGTGTGTTTCACTTTTTGAATTTGGCGCAGTTTTCCGTCCCCATGTGTCGCAATGCTCGCAGGGAACGGAGCCCGGCTTCGTGATAATTAAAGCGGAGGACGAGCCGCTCACACTGCGGGGAGGACATTGCAGGATCCTGGGGACAAGGTAAGTAAGCTCTTCCTGAATCCTGCGATGCAAACCCGAGTCTGGCTTGGGGTTACCGCTTTTACCAGTTCTGAAATTCCACCCTGAGTCAGACTCTGGAATACCGCCAGGGAGGCTAGTGTCATACACAGCTAAATATTATTAACATTTTTTATATTTGCACATTGTTTTAAAATTTGCAGGTTATGCTAGCAGTGTGACCTGGGGGTAAGGTAAGGTTAAGGTGTAAACAGGGACACTTGGTCTGATCAGTCACATTCCTATGTACATGCTCATGAACTGAAGACTGTTGTGAAATTACCAACCAAATTGGGCACCAAACAAATTAAAAAGGTAAGTCAGCCTTGGCCAATTAAGACAGCCCTGGGGTTTTTGCATCAGATTACTTTTTGCAATCTCCGATCATTCAGCCTACTTTATGGTTTTGCTCCCACCCCCTTATCTATAAAGTCAGCGAGCAAGTGAAGATTTCTGCATTTTTGGTCTTTGGTCTGATAAAGTATTCAGCTCATATTCAGGATCAGATATATTGGCACAAATGAAGCTACACTTTGTCATTGCATTGGCTGTTCTTGTCGAGTATGCAGGTAAGTTGCTACTAAATAATATCTACACTAGTATTTTATATTTGAATATTACAGCTTCACCTTCGGAATTTGTACAGATAATTTAGTTACAGTAGATCCCTCACACATACAGAATCATTTTAATATTTAATATAAACTTGTGTATTTCCAGCTTTGCTGAAATTATGTATTTATATAGCGTCAGGTACCCCCATATATTACCTAATAAAGTTTTAACCCCCTGATTGCCCCTAGTTAACCCTTTCACGCCCTTTTGCCAGTGTCACTAAGCGATCGTTTTTCACCATTTTTTTTACTAAAGACATGTGGCTGAATACATTTTGGCCCAAATGTTTGACTAAAATTGAGAGCTAACTGGTACTCTTCCTGTGCCTATGATTCAATTCAGTAGTTACAGCAGTGGGTCTCTTTATGTAAATTGGGTGCAAGAACTGGATGCAAAAGGCCACATTAGGCCAGTACTATAGGTGGCAAAGTAAAGATAAAGAAGGGCCTTTCCCTGTACAACAAAAAATATTCTGTGTAAAAAAAATCCTAGCAGAGGGATGTTGCTTTAGACACCTAAGGCCTACAGACTCCAATGTAATGGTTATGCGGTGATGCAAATGACCAGTGATACTCCCACTCGTTATTTACATTCCCAACATTCGCTCAATACCTTGATGCTCCAACTCCAGTCAATGGAGTTGTTTTACTAAAAGAGCACCCAGCAAAGTAGATGTTCCCTTAGCTTAGTGAATGGAAACTGCATCTACTTCAGCCATCCTACTATGGGGTTGATTTACTAAAGGCAAATAGTCTGTGCACTGCAAGTGCAGCTTCTCTAGATCTGAGAGGAACATATTTTACTTCCTTTACACATGACAGGGTATTCAAAGTTTGCTTTATTCACTAAGCTAAATGCACATCACTTCTTTAAATAGACATTCTCTATACCTTAGTAAATGACCACAAAAGAGCTATTTCTGTTATAAGGGAGGAATAGTCCCCCAGTGGGAAAACACTAGTCTGGATCTTTCAGGTTTCTTAAGGATTTCTTCTTAATTTGTTCATTTTTGCCTTTCAGTACAAGCCCAGCACCAAAACATTAAGAATTTGTAATCTCTACCACTTAACCCAAGAGGAAACACTTACAGTGCCTTGAAAAAGTATTCATAACCCTTGAAATTTACCACATTTTGTCATGTTACAACCAAAAACATAAATGTATTTTATTGGGATTTTATGTGATAGACCAACACAAAGTGGCACATAATTGTGAAGTGGAAGGAAAATGATAAATGGTTTTTAAACGTTTTTAAAAATAAATATGTGAAAAGTATCTTGTCTAAACCATTCCATTGTAACTCCGGCTGTATGTTTATGGTTGTTGTCCTGCTGGAAGGTGAACCTCAAGTATTTTGCAGACTTAACAGGTTTTCTTCTAATGCCCCGTACACACGGTCGGATTTTCCGACGGAAAATGTCCTATCGGACAGTGTTGTCGGAAATTCCGATCGTGTGTAGGCTCCATCGGACTTTTTCCGTCGGATTTTCCGACGGACAAAGTTTTATCTCCTGCTCTCAAATTTTCCGACAACAAAGTCCTATCGGACTTTTTCCGATCGTGTGTAGCGAATTACGACGGACAAAGTGCCACGCATGCTCATATCACATTACAAGACCAAAGCTATTGGCTACTAGCCTCTACGTAGTCCCGTCGTAGGCAACAAATGTCACCACGTTCAG
Organism: Lithobates sylvaticus; assembly: GCA_028564925.1. Taxonomy (NCBI): domain Eukaryota; kingdom Metazoa; phylum Chordata; class Amphibia; order Anura; family Ranidae; genus Lithobates; species Lithobates sylvaticus. Next base: position 183,556,728 of record CM053027.1, on the reverse strand, counting down.
AATGATCGGATTTTCCGACAACTTTGTCCGACCGTGTGTATGCAACACCAGTGTCGGAAAAAATCAGTCGGAAAAAATCTGATGGATTTTGTGGTCGGATTTTCCGACCGTGTGTACGGGGCATTAGAGTGCCCTGTATTTGGCTCCATCCATCTTCCTATCAACTCTGACCAGCTTCCATGTCCTTGCTGAAGAAAAGCATCCCCACAACATGATGCTGCCACCACCATGTTTCACGGTGGGGATGGTGTGTTCAGGGTGATGTGCAGTGTTAGTTTTCCACCACATGTAGCTTTTTTCTTTTAGGCCAAAAAGTTAAATTTTGGTCTCATCTGACCAGAACACCTTCTTACACATGTTTGCTGTGTTTCTTCTTGCCACTCTTCCATAAAGGCCATATTTGTGGAGTGCACGACTAATGGTTGTCCTGTGGACAGATTTTCCCACCTGAGCTGTGGATCTTTGCAGCTCACTGAGTTACCATGGGCCTCTTGGCTGCTTCTCTGATTAATGCTCTTCTTGCCTGACATGTCAGTTTTGGTGGATGGCCATGTCTTGGTAAGTATGCAGTTGTGCCAAACTCTTTCCATTTTCGGATGATGGATTGAACAGTGCTCCATGACATGTTTAAAGCTTGGGATATTTTTTATAACCTAACCCTGCTTTAAACTTCTCCACAACTTTATCCCTGACCTGTCTGGTGTGTTCCTTGGCCTTTATGATGCTGTTAGTTCACTAAGGTTCTCTAACAAACCTATGAGGGCTTCACAGAACAGTTGTATTTATACTGAGATTAAATTACACACAGGTGGACTCTATTTACTAATTAGGTGACTTCTGAAGGCAGTTGGTTTTACTAGATTTTAGTTGGGGGATATCAGAGTAAAGAGGGCTGAATACAAATGCACGCCACTCTTTTCAGATATTTATTTGTAAAAAAAATGTGAAAACCATTTAGCATTTTCCTTTCACTTCACAATTATGTACCACTTTGTGTTGGTCTATCACATAAAATCCCAATAAAATACATTTACGTTTTTGGCTGTAACATGACAAAATGTGGAAAATTTCAAGGGGTATGAATACTTTTTCATGGCATTGTGAAAGTAGAAGTTCAGTCAAATACTAACTATATTTAAATATACTCCCATCCCTATTCTAAGCCTGTTCTATATAAAGAAAGATGTGCATACTTACCTATTCTAAGGGCACTCCAGTGCAGTCACATGATCAGGTGTCAGTGCCGCCTTCAGTGTAGAGGAGGGACAGCCGACTACGGATGCCCCATAGTAAGCCTATGGGTGACCTCAACGCCCAGGCTCTGCAGCCATTGTGGGCGATCTCTCTTCTTCACTGAAGTCGGCACTGGGGCCCAATAATATGACTGGCCTGAAGCACCCTCAGCATAGGTAAGTATAAAGATCTATCATTTACAGGATACACAGAATAGGCTTACAATGGGAGTGGAAGTAGAATCAAGTATAGTTAGTGTTTGACTTAGCTTACACTTTAAGCTGGCCATACACTGATTTCAGCTGGTTCCCGATAAAGCGGCAAAATTCTATCAATGGTTGGCCCTGTCAGCTGCCTCCATCCCTCAATTGAAAGTTGGTTGGAAAACTGTCAGCAGAACAGCAACTGCATCCAACCAGATGTAGATGCTGTCCAGATATTTTAACAGCTGTTTGGCCTGGCTGTGAAAATACTATAGCAGCCACTGGAGCTTCATTCATGTGTGGATGGAGAAACCTGTTAGATGTTTTTTGTTCAGCCCACAGGTCGGCTTTAGAGAATGGAAGAAAATGTGGGATATATTTTATTAAATTCTGTACATGCAAAAGACCTGAAAGTCAGATTGTACATGGATGACATTACCAATTCTACATAAACTGTGATTGACTATACATAGATGACAGGGAAACCAATGCCAGTTGTTTCTTTATTCAGATATTTTACAGTTCACATATACAGCTACAAATATCCGAAATGTGTGTGTGTGTGTGTGTGTGTGTGTGTGTGTATATATATATATATATATATATATATATATATATAAAAACATACGTATATAGTTTATTGTATACATCACTTTAGAATACAGCCTTTGACTCTTCCTTCTTTTTCCCCATTTCTAGGTGCTCAGTGCATAGATCCTTCTGACCGTAAGTACACTACATGTTTTAAAAATACAGGAAAACTGTATGATAAGCCTTAACATTAAATTATTAAATATTACAAATTAGACACAGATTTTTAGATGATGCTGTTTGACTGTTCATAGCCAGACTGTTAATATTCAGCATCAGCACTTATTCATCAACTCAATCACTTAGTCAGGCCAGAGATGGTCATTTCTTTCCTGAAACCACGGTCGATTCCCACATCAACACAGTCAGTGTTTTGCTGGCGGTGAGGGGGGAACAGTCCCTGCTAGTGACTGGCAATAATCACATGCCGAGAATCTGCCATGCTGGTTGTACCCAAGTCGATCGATGGATGGGTACATTCAACCTGACCATAAATGGTTTGAATCTCGGCCGGTTCAGCAGGGACCATCGAACCATCTATGGCCGGCTTAAAGGGTTAAAGTACAAATACTCAACACAAACACAACAGAATTGCTCTGCTAAAAGAGCGCAGCTTCTCCTCTCCAGGAGTCGCTAGATTTCTACACATTCTCCCCAGATGTCTCAAATATGCATATGAAAAAAACAACACTTTTACATCAGCGATTATCCCCATTCTCACCCAACAATCATTATTTATCACAATTCCAATTTTTATTCCAACAATTAATGACCGTCAAGGTCTTAGACAGCCAAATCAAGCAATCTCATATTCTAGAAGATGAACAACCATAAATCAATGCTCAATCCTTAAAGGGATTGTAAAGTCTCATGGTTTTTCATTCTATGCATTAAAGTGGAAGTCCAGTCAAAAATGAAAATTTTTCTATTAATTATATGTAAAATATCTTTATCTTTGACATTATTCATTTTCTGTATAGCTGATTGCGTCGCTTAGAAAGTCTAATCAAAGCCAGACAATCAGCTTCTTCCTGTTCTTTAGGGACAACCTTCTTTCCTTATATCTGAATTCTGCATGGGGGCCTCTCCCTTCCTGAAAACGTTGTCCTTCTCTTCTACACAGGCATGCCTACTGTTCATTCTATCCATCCTTGTTTTGCCCTGCCCCGCCCCGCCTCCATCCCTTCTTTCCTTCACAGATCTCCTCCTGTCTTTATAGCCTCGTTTTGGATAGCAGTTACTCCTGAGGAAGAGGGGGGGGGGGCGGGCAGGCTCTGGAAGTATGTTTTATTTATTAGAAACTGTAATATAGATTACAATGCAACATGCTGCAGATTTTCTACAGTGTGCAACCATGTGATTGTTTCTGCATGGCACTGTGATGGGTACTGTGTGCATGGTGTGGCTCTGTGATGGGCACTGTATGCACGGTGTGGCACTGTGTGCATGGTGTGGCACTGTGATGGGCACTGTGTGCATGGTGTGGCACTGTGATGGGCACTGTGTGCACGGTGTGGCACTGTGATGGGCACTGTATGCACGGTGTGGCACTGTGATGGGCACTGTATGCACGGTGTAGCACTGTATGCATGGTGTGGCACTGTGATGGGCACTGTATGCGCGGTGTGCCACTGTATGCATGGTGTGGCACTGTGATGGCACTGTGTGCATGGTGTAGCACATGCCCAGCTGAGTGAGCTACATGTGAGTAATGAGTTTAAGACTTCCGTTTCCACTAGTGCGACTTGTCAAGTGCCTGTAATGGTTCTTACTCTGTTCCTCTGTTCTTCCTCTGTTTGGAAGTTTAGAGGGAGGGGGGACATCTCCAGCAACACATTCCCTCTTTCAGTCCTTCCCTCTCTTGGACATGTGACCATGCTTGGTGATCAGGCACACACCCAGCTGCCAGCTAGAGCGAGTGCGCTTTTCACGCTCCTCCATCTCCTGCAGTCTCCTCACCTCCTGTAGCTCTGCTGGTCTTGTATTCGTGTCTGCACTTTCCCTCCAGTTTGTATCTTCTCCCCTATGCAGCTCCCTCTCCCATGGGCTTTGATCTCCAACTATCTCATCCTACCCCCCCCCCCCCCCCGGGAATGTCAGCCAACATATGTCATGCTCAGCGATCCTCTGAACCAATACAGGAAATGTTCCCTAAACATCCCACTGCATTCATTTATAAGAAAATATATGGAAAATATCAACCCTTGTTTGCTGTGGCATTCTGTCTTGTGAATGAACACAATGTGATAGACGTGCAATTCGCTTCCTTACAAATTTGCCAATCTCGGAAATATTCCAATTAACGAAAACCCGTTTGGCGAATTTTTCCGAAAACGAAAATTGGGAAATTCAGAAGTCCGAAAGAAAATCTGAAAATTCGAAAGCCTGAAAATTTGTAAATAGTAAATAATAATTAACTAACTCATAATAATTGGTTTGTATGGATAGGTGACAGTGTCTTGTCTAATAAACCTCTGTCTTGTCTTTAACCATCTCAATACAGTGCATTTTCGTTTACAAACGATTTTTATTATGTAAAAGGTCAAAATATAGAACATTTATGATGATGGTACAGGTATAAATACAAATATCTTTGGCAGTGAATGTTGTACAGGAAGAGGAAAAGGGTTATGGTTAGTCAGGTAACAAAAAACAATTGCACAGTGTTATAGTCAGGTTAATCAAGAGTATTGTAGTGGAGGGAAGAAATAAATAACGACAAATGCGTATATGTTTAGAAGGGGAGTTGAGAGAAAGGAAAAAAAAAAAAAACAAGCAAAAAACAAAACCTAAATTCCTTTATCTCTCTCCTCCCTCACCTTTCATCTTCTCCTCTATCCCCCCTCCTAAATCAAAGAGGTGGTATCCCATAGAATACATTTTTTTTTTTGATAGAGGGGCATTGAATCATATAACGTGTGGTGAATTCTTTCAGCGAGTTTGATGTTCGTCATGCGGTTGAGAATTTGTGGCCAGGGTACCGTAGTGGAGCGCCAATTAAAGGCTATGGCCCAGTGAATAGAGCTGAGGAATGTATGGATTAGGCTTGTGTTAGTCCTTGGACTGTATCTTGTATAGGGAAGAATAGAAGACATATTTGGGGTGTAAGAGCAATCTTTCTACCGGATATTTTTTCTATGATTGTGCTGGCCTTGTGCCAAGTGTTTTTTATGAGGGGACAATCCCAAAAGATATGTAAAAGTGTTCCTTGAGAGGGGCAACCCCTAAAGCAGAGTGGGGATAGTGAGGGATAAAATGAGTTAAGTTTAGCAGGGGTAAGATACCATCTATAGAGCAATTTGATGGCTGATTCTCTGATCGAGGTTGTTTTGGTACATTTATGTAGATTAGTAAAAATAGTATCCCATTGTTCAAGAGTAAATGAGGTATTTAAATCTGATTCCCATTGAAGCATGGGGTGTGTTTTCTCAGGCATATCAGTCTCATTTAAACATTTATATATTCTGGAGATTAAACCCCTATCTCGAGGGGAGGACATACAAATTTGCTCAAATTGAATATATGGGGGGTGGAGTGTAAGTGAATGATATTTCTGATAGAATTGTCTTATATTTGTATAGTTCTCTAGTTCAGTAGGTGGGAAATCATATTTTGTTTGTAGACTAGTAAAGGTAGATAGAGCTCAAGATCAAAACTTTCTAAAGATTTGTAAGTTACATAATACAGTGCATTTTCACCCCCTTCCTGACCAAGCCATTTTTCAGCTTTCAGCGCTGTCACACTTTAAATGAAAATTGCGCGGTCCTGCGAGGTGGCTCCCAAACAAAATTGGCATCCTTTTTTTCCCACAAATAGAGCTTTCTTTTGGTGGTATTTGATCACCGCTGCGGTTTTTATTTTTTGCGCTATAAACAAAAGAAGAGCAACAAGTTTGAAAAAAAAAACAATATTTTTAACTTTTTGCTATAATAAATATCCATTTTTTTTTTTTAAAAATTTTTTTCCTCAGTTTAGGCCGATACGTATTTTTCTACATATTTTTGGTAAAAAAAATTGCAATAAGCATATATTGATTGGTTTGCGCACAAGTTATAGTGCCTACAAAATAGGGGATAGATTTATTGCATTTTTATTATTATTATTTTTTTTACTAGTAATGGCGTCGATCTGCGATTTTTATCATGACTGCGATATTGCGGTGGACATATCGGACACTTTTGACACATTTTTGGGACCATTCACATTTATACAGCGATCCGTGCAATGAAACAGCATTGATTACTGTATAAATGTGACTGGCAGGGAAGGGGTTAACCACTAGGGGAGCGCTGAAGGGGTTAACATGTTCCCTGGGAGTGATTATAACTGTAGGGGGAGGGGATTGACAAGGGGAGGAGACCGTTCAGTTTTTCTCTGTATTAAGAACACACCATCGGTCTCCTCTCCTCTGGCAGCAGGGCTGGTGCAAGGATTTTTGACACCCTAGGCAAAACCTCATTTTGCCCCCCCCGGCTGACTCCGCACCCTTTTCCCTGCCCATGTAAATCCCACCTTTTTAATAAAGCGCCCATCAAATGCAGCCTCACCAGCACCCATCAAATGCAGCCTCACCATCGCCCATCAAATGCAGCCTCACCAGCACCCCCCAAATGCAACCTCACCAGCACCCCCCAAATGCAACCTCACCAGCACCCCTGAAATGCAGCCTCACCAGCACCCATCAAATGCAGCCTCACCAGCGTCCCTGAAATGCAGCCTCACCAGCACCCATCAAATGCAGCCTCACCAGCGCCCATCAAATGCAGCCTCACCAGCGCCCCTCAAATGTAGCCTCACCAGCACCCATCAAATGTAGCCTCACCAGCACCCCTCAAATTCAGCCTCACCAGTGCCCATCAAATGTAGCCTCACCAGCACCCCTCAAATGTAGCCTCACCAGCGCCCATCAAATGTAGCCTCACCAGCGCCTATCAAATGTAGCCTCACCAGCACCCATCAAATGCAGGCTACCAGCGCTCCTTCAATGCAGCCTACCAGTGCCCATCTATGAATGTTTGCTTGCTGCGGGAGTCAGGACACAGACACAGTCCTCCACCATTGCTGGGCCTCTGACACTGTGTGAACGGAGAGGCGGTTGCCTGCTGATGCTGAGAGTTAGTTGCTTGCTGCAGAGACAAGAGAGTAGGAAAACCAGTGGCCGGGCGCCCTAGGCAGCAGGGCGCCCTAGGCGGCCGCCTAGTTTGCCTAGTGGTAGCACCGGCCCTGTCTGGCAGGACCGTGGATCTGTGTGTTTACACACACAGATCCACGGTCCTGCTGTGTAACCAGGCAATTGCGGGTGACCGGCGGACATCGCGGCCGCCAGGCACGCGCACCGAGTCCCTAATAACACGGCGGGCACGCGCGCTTCCCACTGGCGGTGCCCGTGCGCCCCCTGGTGGGCCGAAAAGTTTAACTCACCTCTAAAGGCCTGTTGCTAGGGGGTCCCTCGTAGTCTGCCTCCTTCAGTGCCCGGGCTAAGTGACATCACTTCCCGCAATATTTGTAGCTGCTGACTTTTATTTTTTTTCTAATGGATACTCCTCTTTAAGTTCTTCTGCCTGGCACCCTTAAAGTCCCACCAAATCTTCTCCCCCGTCTATACTAACTAATAATAACTATTGCTACACTGTAACTAATAAATTATAGGTATTGTAATTTCCTTTCAAATTTGGCTGTTAGTGAATGTAACAAATTTATCTGAAGTTACAAATCATCCAAGATGACAAATGCCGCACCTAATCAAATGGAAAGTAACAAATTAATAATAATAAATAATAATAAAAAAGTTTTATTATTATTATTCATTATTATTAATTTGTTACGTTCCATTTGTTTAGATGCGGCATTCGTTATTTCAGATAATTCGTAACTTCAGATAAATTCGTATTCGTTACATTCACTAACAGACAAATTTGAAAGGAAATTCCAATACCTATAATTTATTAGTTAGTTATTTCTTCTTATTTTGGATTTTTGAATTTTCGGATTTTCAAATGTTCGGATTTTCATTCTTATTTTAGAATTTCCGGAATTCATCCTTATTTACGGATTTTCTCATGTTCGAATTTTTGAATTTCAAGGATTTATTTGAAATAACAAATTTTGATCATAATGATTGACCTGAAAGACGGACAAAAACAAACAAAAAAAACTATAAACGAATGAAACGATTTATTTTTTTTCATCAATAATTTTTATTGAGATTTATCAAGACAAATAACAATAACGTAAATATAACATAAATGTAATCCCGAACACCCCTGTGGGTACTTAAAGAGGAGGTTCACCTGAAATTTTTTTTTTTTAAAGTCAGCAGCTACAAATACTGCAGCTGCTGACTTTTAATAAATAGACACTTACCTGTTCCAGGTTCCAGCGATGTCGGCAGAAGATGACGAGCAATCGCTCGTCTCTCGGCTGCCCCGCCGCCATCCTCTGTCAGGGAATCAGGAAGTGAAGCTTGCGGCTTCACTGCCCGGTTCCCTACTGCGCAAGCGTGAGTCGCGCTGCGCGTCTTTATTGGTCCCTGTTGTGTCCTGGGAACTGTGTTTCCCAAGACACAACGGGGCATCTTCGGATATGGGCGGGCCAGCTCCGGCTATCTAGTCCCGGAAGTGGGTGCAGATACCTGTATTATACAGGTATTTGCACCCCCCTCCCCCCTGAAAGGTGCCAATTGAGGCACCGGAGGGGGGGATCCGATAAGCGGAAGTTCCACTTTAGGGTGGAGCTCCACTTTAACTGTGTTCGGGATAATGTGTGCACCTATTATTATGGTAGGAATAAACAATGGTATCAAAGAGGAGTGAGATAAGGAATGTTTTAGTTAAGTAACTTAGGAACATAAAACTCGAGCAATGTTTGGAGGATTACCCCAGTTTAGCCATGGCTGCCACAATTTAAGTAAGTGTTCTTTATTATGAGGACGAAGAGCTAATATTGATAAGTAAAGATAAGTAAAGTGAGTTTGAGTCAATTCTACTACGTCTTTTATGGAAGGAGGATCTGGGTTTTTCCATTTTCTTGTAATACTAATCCTGGCGGATAATAAAATATGCGTGAACACATTTTTGATCGAGGTAGGATAGCGAGTGAGATCAAGGGATGGTAGAGCTAATGAGGGATCTAGAGGCAAGATTACGTCGTTAATTTCAGACATGACCTGAAAAAATTGTTCCCAATATTTCTTAAGCTTTGGACATGCCCAAAATATACGCATCATATCACCTTTTTGTCCACACATTCTCCAACATTTATCGTCTAATGAGCAGTTAAATTTGGATAATTTGTCAGGAGTAAGGTACCAACGTTGAGTCAGTTTAAGGGATGTTTCCTATAACGTTGAACAGCCTCTTTCCATTGATCCACCGTATAGGTGCATCCTAGATCTTCTTCCCATTTAATTAGAGGGGGGGTCTTTATAAACACACTTTTTTGTTGAAGAAGATTATAGAAAAGGGAAATCCCTTTTTGATGATGTAAGGGGATTTTAAGGAAGGACCAAGCCGATTGGGGTACAATATATGTCCATGATGGGAGGTTGGCTATGCAATGCTTAGTTCGGATATAGAGAAATATATCCAAATTTGGCAGTTGAAAATTCCTTTGAAGTGTAGGGAATGTTTTAATCTCCCCATTGTCTATTAGGTCTGATAAAAATGTAATGCCTTTTGCTGTCCATGGCGAAAGTGAGGTTGAGTGCATGAAATTATGTAGAGTCTCTAATGGGATTTGCACCGTGGTAGGGATAGGGTGCGAAGAAATTGATTCCAGGATTTGAGAGTTGCTAATATTGTTGGGGAAATGCGAGAAGGTATTTTGGCTCCAAGTGCTATGGAAGGGATCCATAAAGATAAATTATTTCCCGGAATGTTAGCATTTTCCATCTTCCCCCATATTGTCGATGGAGGTGACATAAATCAGTCTTTAGATTGTGTAAGCACCGAGGCTAAATAATAATCTTTAACCACTTACTTACCGGGCACTTAAACCCCCCTCCTATCCAGACCATTTTTTTTAGCTTTTGGTGCTCTCTCTTTGAATGACAATTACTCAACATTGTACCCAAATTCATTTTTTGTCCTTTTTTTCTCACAAATAGAGCTTTCTTTTGGTGGTATCTGATCACCTCTGGGTTCTTTATTTTTTGCGCTTTAAATGAAAAAAGACCGAAAATTTTGAAAAAAAAAAACGCCTTTTTCTTTGTTTCTGTGATAAAACTTAGGAAATTATTAATTTTTCTTCATAAATTTTGGCCACAATTTATACTGCCACATATCTTTGGTAAAAATAACCCAAAATAGTGGATATTATTTGGTCTTTGTGAAAGTTAGAGAGTCTACAAGCTGTGGTGCAAACTATACAAAATTGATCACATCTGATGTACTGGTGGCCTATCTCATTTCTTGTGAACAAGCCAGGAAAGTACAAATACCCCCCAAATGACCCCTTTTTTGAAAGTAGACATTCCAAGGTATTTAGTAAGAGGCATGTGAGGTTTTTGATGTTGTCATTTTTTCTCACAATTCTTTGCAAAATGAATCCCCCCCCCCCCCCACAAAATTGTCATTGTAATAGGTTATTTCTCTCACATGGCATGTGTATACCACAAATGACACCTCAAAATAAAATCTGCTACTCCTCCTGAGTATTACGATACCACATGTGCAGGACTTTTTCACAGCCTGGCCACTTAGAGAGGCCCAACATGCAGGGAGCGCCATCACATGTTCTAGGAGCATAAATTACACATCTAACTTGCTGACTACCTATTATACTTTTGAAGGCCCTGGAGCACCAGGACAATGACACGTGACACTGACGTGGCACTAATGACAGATGGCACTGATACGTGGCACTGATGACACGTGACACTGATGTGACACTGATGACAGATGGCACTAATACGGGGCACTGATGACACGTGACACTGATGACAGATGGCACTAATATGTGGTACTGATGAAAGATGGCACTTATATGTGGCACTGATATCACGTGGCACTAATATGTGGCACTGATGAGAGATGGCACTAATACGTGGCACTGATGACAGATGGCACTAATACGTGGCACTGATGACAGGTGACACGGATAACAGATGGCACGTGACACTGACAGGTGGCACTGATGACAGATGGCACTAATACGTGACACTGATGACAGATGGCACTAATATGTGGCACTGATGACACGTGACACTGATATGGCACTGATAACAGATGGCACTATGTGGCACTGATGACACGTGGCACTGATGTGACACTGATGACAGATGGCACTTATACGTGGCACTGGGGACAGGTGGCACTGACAGATGGCACTGGGGACAGATGGCACTGGCAGATGGCACTGGCAGATAGCACTGGGGACAGATGGCAGTGGTGGCAGTGGGGACAGATGGCAGTGGTGAGATGGCAGTGGGGACAGATGGCACATTCATTTCATTTTTTTTTTCCACTTACGGCAGCTGCAGCCGTTCATCTCTCCCTCCACACACGCTGTCTCTGTGTGAGGAGGGAGACCGGCGCTGACCGATGATCTCATATGTTTACATATGAGATCATCTCCCATTGGACACGCCGATCGCGCTGTAAACGGCCGCTGTGATTGGCCGTTTACAGCGATCTGTGATTGGCTGTGTCCAAGGGACACGGCCAACACAGAATTTCCCTGCTGCGCGCTCGTGAGCACGCACAGGGAGCGAGGAAAGGGGAGGACGTCACATGACGTCCACCCGGGAATTGACATCCGCGCCGAAGCCGTCATTCGGCTATGACCGGATGTCAAGTGGTTAAAGTCTACATACTCCGTTCCACCAGCTTGACGTCTCTTCACTAAATTTGAATGTGCACATCTAGATTTCTTACCCTGCCAGATAAATTTAGAGAAGAGAGTTTGAAGTGATTGGAAAAATTTAGATGGAATTGGGATCGGAAGGGTTCTAAAAAAGTACAATATTTGTGGGAGATGGAGCATTTTAAAGGCTGCTAGATGACCCATCCATGAAAACTCATGGGATTCTAGCTTAGTAAGATTTTCTTGTAAGGAATTACGAAGAGGAATGTAATTATATTGGAACAGTGTTTTACATCAGTTTGATAGATGAATGCCCAGATATTTAATTGTATTTTCAGCCCACATGTAAGGAAAGCTTAGTTTAATATATTTAATGGTATGTTCATCTAAGCCTAGTATATTGGATTTATTTGCATTAAGTTTACTGAACAAATTTAGTGCTTTCTGAATTTCCGGTAAAGATTTCAAGGGATCAGCTAACATAAGAACTACATCATCCGTAAAGAGGCTGATTTTGTGTTCTTGTTTGGCTATGTTAATTCCTAGAATTTTTTTATTGGATCTAATCAGTGATGTAAGTAACTGAGTTAAAATAAACGGAGTTACTTAACGCAGTTACTTTAGAGGGTAACGAGTAATCTAACTGATTAATTTTCCCCTACTGGAACGCAGTTCCCATTACTTGGGCGGCGTTACTGCAATTACATCTACCGCCACTAGATGTCAGTAGTGTAATTCCGGTGTCCTGCTGAAAAAGTTCCCCCGCGGGATAAGGACCCCCTGTACTGCGCAGGCGTAGCGCTTGCGCAGTACGCAGGACTACTGAGCTTACGAAAAGTGCCGAACCTAAACAGCTCTGAGTGAACTCTACACCGCGCAGGTGCAGTTAACCTGTAATTGTACGAGGCAATGCCGCAGGCTCCCGATGCTCGTGCTACACTGCAAGGGGCATCTATCGTGTAACTAAGGGGCGGGTCTAGTATTACTGTAACCAAGGGGCGCATTTATTATTATTGTTATGTATCGAGCTCTGCCCATTAATTTAACATTCGCCCTCTTCTGTAGCCACCCTCCCCTTACACGATGTAATAATAATAGATCCTCCCCTTGCTTACACGCTATAACAGATCTGCCCCTTGGTTAGAGTAATAATGGAGCAGCCCCTTGGTTACACGATATATAACAATAATAATAAATGCGCCCCTTGCTTACAGTAATACTAGACCCGCCCCTTAGTTGCACGTATAGAATATAAAAAAAAGTCACAGTTACTTTGCTGCGTAACTAATTACTTTTCCAATGTAGTAACTGAGTTACTAACGCAATTATTTTTTGGGAGAAGTAATTTGTAACTTAACCAATTACTTTTTTAAAGTAAGATGACCAACACTGGATCTAATGCTCTCAGCCAAGGGTTCAATAACAAGATTAAAAATTAGAGGGGATAGAGGGCATCCCTGTCTTGTGCCATTTGTGATTGGGAATGGACATGATAGAGAATCTGCTGTAAATACTTGAGCTGATGGGGTAGAATAAAGGGCCAATATTGCTTTATTAATTTGACCTGTTAATCTGAATTGTGTCAATACTGATGATAAGATAGCCCCAATGCACTCTATCAAGCGCTTTTTCCGCGTCAAGCGATAGTAGCAAGGATGGTGTTTTAGTGAAGCCTACATGGTGAATCACATTTATCATTCTTCTAGTAGCATCTGATGCTTGTCTTCCTTTAGTGAAGCCTGATTGATCTCTATTTATTAGATGGGGTAACACATTTTCTAATCTTTTAGCTATGAGTTTTGAGCATTTCATTAGGAAATGAAGAGGAATCGGCCCCTAGATTATAAACATCGCACAGTAAGGGTGCTAGAGTACATTGAAATTTTTTAAAATATTCCCCAGTGAAGCCATCTGGGCCAGGTGATTTTAAATTGGGAAGGATATTGATAGTATGTAAAATTTCAGGGAGAATTAAGAAATTACAATTGTTGTGAGGAAATGGATGGAAGATTGACACTATCTAAGAAGGCATCAATCTCCTCTTGTGAAGATTGAGGGGTATTACTGTCATTCTTAATGTTATATAGATCTTCATAGTACAAGCTAAATGCATTAGCAATGGAGGAGGGTTTGAGCAATTTTTCTTTGGTATGTGGGTGATAGAGGAAAGGGATTTTAGTTTTGGATCTATAACCTTTAATGCGAAGTGCCATAGTTTTTCCCGCTTTGTTCCCCATTGCATAAGTGGTAGCTCTGAATTTTTTGTAAGATTTTTCATGTGTCTCTAGAAGTAGGGATCAGAGTTAATTTCGTAGTTGGAAAATTTGTGTTTTGAGAGAAAGAGATGGAGCGATCTTATTAAGTTTCTCAGCTTTTGCTATTCCCTTAGTAAGTTCGTCCAATTTTTGAGTTAGTTTTCTTTTAGCTCTGGAACCTAATTGCATTAGTACACCTCTCATAACAGCTTTATGAGCATTCCATAGCATCATTGGGTTGGATACAGATGTTGAATTAATGGAAAGGAGATCATTAAGATGTTATTGGTGTATTGTGGAGTAGTAATCATTTTGGAGGAAAATCCCTTTCATTAGCATGTTCACATCTCCATATATCAAATAAGTCGTTTGAAGCTATAATTTTATCAAGGGGAGAAGCGTAGCATTTTGATTTAGCAGTGGAATCCAAATCATTATTCGGGGTGAGATTGAAATCTCCACAAATCAGGAGATGTCCTTTCTGAACCTTCTTAGCTTCCTCTATAGTTTTTTTAATAAAATGCATTTGTCGCATATTTGGGGCATAAATGGATACAAATGTATTGGGTATATAATTAAAGTGGAAGTAAACCCCCCTATCGTTTTCAGCCAAGGAAGCTGCCATCTTTGCCTCTGTTTAATCTTCAACTGCCACGGTGCTGCACATGTGATCCGTTATGACACCAGCCATTGGATGGCTTGACTGTTTGGTTGAGAGCACAGCCAATGTGCAGTTAGCATTCACGGCATGCCTTTTTTTTTTAAACTGTTAAATCGATGGGTTTACTTCCGCTTTAATGGTACATATCAAAAAAATATATCGTCCTTCTGGGTCAGTGATACAGGTATCTAATTGGAACGTAAGAGTGTTTCTAATAGCTATTAGCACACCTCTTTGTTTTTTAGGATAATTGGCTTGAAAAATGTGCAGAAATTGTTTGTGTTGGCATTTAGGAGATGCATCTTTAGCAAAATGTGTCTCTTGGACACATAATATGTCACATTTAAAGGATAAAGCAGATCTCCACATAGAGGTCTGTTTTGCCAGATGGTTCAGTCCTCTAGCATTTAGGGACAATATTGTGAAAGACAGGTTAAAATATATGGAAATGTAAACGCTATCTTTCAATATATTCCTAAGATAATATATATCAATATTATGAATATATAAATATATACGATCTAAACAAGTATTTACTTGAACTAGTTAAAGGTACTATATTATTTTTCAGATAACAGTGTAACTTTATATCTTATATTAATAGGCAATTTTTCACTCTATTAGAAGTGAATCGGTAATACAAAGCTGTAGATCAGGAAAAGAGAAAAAAAAAAAATTCCTGTGAAGGAAAAAGGAAACATTTGAGAAAAACAAAAATTCAGGAGTCAGCAATAAACAACTCGGAGAGATGCTGACCAAGATTAGGGGTAAAGTACTAGAAATAGAGTCTTGAGCGCATAGCCAGACTGTATATTTCTAAAATGCATGTCAGGTAACGGGCAATAGTAGTTCACTTGTATTTGATTCTGCTTTGTTCTCGGTTTTGTCCAAAGTTGAACAAATGTGGTTTTCCTCTCAAGGCAGTGGTATTTTGTGGAAGATCAACTATGATACCCCATGTTTGGAGTAATTGCATGCCGCTTTCAATGGTGGATATGGCAAAATTCTTCCCATTATAGGTGGTCAGTATAGTAGCTGGATGTCGCCATTTGTATGTTATCTTGTGGTTTGACAAGGCCTTTGTTACAGTTTTGAGCTGTCTTCTCATTTGAAGTGTAAATTGCGAGAGATCCGCAAACAATTGAATTTCCGAGTATGGTGATGGAAGAGTAATCAGCTCTCTGGCTTTGGAGAGGATTTGTTCTTTGGCTTGAAAAAAGTGGATCCGTAGAATAACATCTCTAGGAATCGATTCTTCATGTCTTGGTTTGGGAATTCTATGAATTTGGTCGATTGTGAGTTTAATCGGTGACAATTCTGGTAATAATGTAGAAAACAGTGTATTGGCATAGTTGCGCAAGTCCATAGGTAGAACTGACTCTGGTATTCCTCTCATTTTGATATTATTTTGACGAGAGCAGTCCTCCAGATCTGCCAATTTCGCTTTGACCCATACAGAATCATCTTTTTGTTCTGTATAGGCATCCACTAATTCATTTACTGTTTTAGTGCATTCCTCCATTTTGTTTTCAACATACTGTAATCTGCCATCCATTTGTTTCATATCCAGAGAAAATTTGTGGATTAAAGAGTATAAGTTGGACACAATGGATGATTGTAATGACACTAGCATGTCTTTCATAGTGGTATCTAGTACCGGCTGACCTGATGTTGGAAAAGCTGCTATGGATGACTGTAATGAGGACATAGCATTATCATTATGTAGAACTGAATTAACAGCTGCAGCGGCCTGGTAAGATGAATCCAGCTTCATCCTTGATTTAGCAGGACCTTGAGAGGTTGGGGATAGATGAGAGGATTCACTGGGATATGAGGATAATGATTCTTCATCCATTTCAGGTGGATGGCTAACAGGGAGATTAGAATGTCCCTTGTTATTTTTCCTCACAGCTCCGGCGGTGCCATCTTGGATTTTCGCCAGCGCTCCGCTCTGCTTGAATGTAAAAGATGTCAGCCTTTTTGGTCCCTTTTCCTGTCCCCTTTTTCGGGACATTATTGTCCCTGGTGTTAACCTCTAAAATCTCTATTTCTGATTTATTAATCACAAAATATGATATGGGTTAAATGAGAGTTCTATTGACCAGGAGGAAAGGCTTTAAATATAATAGCATTTATTACAGGTAGTTAAAAGTCTAGCTAACACACAAATCTCTAGCACATCAAGGCATAAAATGCTAGGTTGGAATAAAAATATATACATAAAGGAATTTAGATTATATTCCTTCAGACCGTGGTCTACACGCATGTTTAGTTACAAATAGCAGGGCATGGCTTCCCCTGCTGGCTAGAAGTTACCTTAGCTCCATTCTGCTTGCTGGTTCCCCGAAAAGAGAGCGTTGCCTCTCCTTTCCTCTGAGAGTATCAAAAACCAGGCTGATGTCTCATTGGTTGGCTTAGCGTGCATTCTGATTGGTTATTTTCCCTATACTTAGTCTAAGCCAGCCCCCTTAATGCAACTCTTAATAATTATTCTGAGCAAGAGAATGTAGCTGGGAAGTTTAAGAATTAATTCCGGGGTGGGACTTACTTCATTACCTAATCCCGGCATGGGGTCTGCTTATAGTGAATAGGTGACAAACAATGAAATTGGCTCCCCCTGGCTTGTGTATACAAGTCTTGGCCCCGCATTGTCTGTTCTTAACAAGTACTTGGAGGAAGGCTTTTGCCCAGCTTTCATAACAGCAAGCAAAAAGAGATATATTCATAATTACAATATTTCACAGATATTAATGGAAATTTCACATAACGCATAAGGCAACACTGGTGATTTGCACTGTGGTGATTAATAACCTGTTTATGAGGTTATATTGCCCGTTATTTGCTTTTCAAACGACCGGCTGTAGAGAGCACTGGGCTTAAGCGGCCATCTTCCTCAGCGCGCAAGCCACGCCCCACAAACACATTTTTCAGCAGTGCACATGTCTACAATGTGATATATAGAGAGCATGGGGGGCGTGTCCAAGATGGCGCTGGTAGCAGACGTCTGTTTGCAGAGCTTCTGTCTCCGGCTGTTGATCCTCCACACATCCTGGTGTAGGATTGTCCCCAAACAATCACCCCTTGTTCCAGTGCCAGCAGGAGAGCTGGGCGATGCCCGGGGGCAAAAAATTTGGCCAAAGGAAGAGCACTGGGACCCTGCTAAAGACCCGGACCGTGCCGAGGCCTACCACGCACGTGGCGCACCACATGGACAGACCCCCCTCCGGACGGAGCGATACAGGCAGGGTCAGCGGCCTTTGATGCCCTAATGCTGGCCATCACTACCTGCCAGGCTACACTTACGGCCAAAATAGACCATGTCCAGATGGAGACGGCCCTCATCAGGAGGGATATGGACAAGTTTCGGGACCGAGTATCGGTGGTGGAGCGGCGGGTCTCTGACATGGAGGACACCCTGCGGGGACATCACACGGACATCCAGGCCTTACAGCTTAAGGTAAAACACATGGAAACTAGAGCTGAGGACACTGAGAACCGCAATAGACGTAACAATTTGCGGGTTCTCGGCCTCCCTGAGGGAGCGGAAGGGACTGATCCTGTCACCTTTATGGAAGCACTATTGCCTACCCTCCTCCCCCAGGCGAAGTTCTCACTGCACTTCTCTATTGAAAGAGCCCACCGCATGCCTGCGACCCGGGGCCCTCAGGGAGCGCCGCCACGGACCTTTATTTTTAAATTGCTCCATTACCGGGACCGTGACACTGTGCTCCGTGCGGCACGACGCCAGGGAGACCTGAAGTTTGAAAATGCTAAGATCCTAATATTTCCGTACTATTCGGTTGAAACACAACGCCAGCGAAAATCATTCGACCATGTCAGAGGCCTCCTGAGACAGGAGTAAAATACAGCATGCTTTCCCGGCCAGGCTGTGGGTTCAGGATGGGGAGAGAGTACAGTTCTTCACCTCACCCAGGGAGGCTGCGGCGTGGGCTGAATCGCTACAGCGTTGAACTGCCTCAGGTATGCTGACCCTCAAAGTACACTGACTCTGTGACTATTTATGCTGCTGCCTGGCTTTAGACATATACTTGTGCCCATTCCATGCTCGCTGTCTGCTTGCTAGTATGCCCCCAGGGACCTGCATGCCCTTCAAGTGCAGGGCTTGGGGGCTCACGGGTGGGAGAGGGGATACTGCACTGCTACAGGGACCTGTATATCCTTCTTGTGCCCGCTGACTATTGTAGAGGCATCGTGGCAACCACCGGGACTATGCCCCGCTCATAGGATCCTGTGGCCAGGATAACTGACAGCCTGGGTCATGCCTATGCAGGTGAACTGCATAACTCCTTACGCCCTGGACTACATCGCCTCCGGCCTTATGGGACTCTGAATCCTATTTACTGACTCAGGAGGACAGTGGTTGGGGGACGTATACAGGACCTTCCTTCCCCTTCCCTTGTCGGGACTGCTTCCCCCCCCCCCCCTCCTTTCGGGCACAAGGCACAGAGACTAGTTTCATCTTCTCTGCAAAAGCAAAGGATATATAGAGAGCATACCTTTTCAGTACATACCGGTAGCAGTGCTGCAGGGGAGAGGAAAGCTGAGAACTCCCTGCCCTCTATATCTAAAGTGAGATATCTGAAAAAAGCTTATAATTATAACTTTACCAGGAATGTAGAATGTAATATAAAGAGCCGTGACTTCTACAGTCGCTAAAGGCTGCTGCTACTATCAGAGGTTAGTGTGTGTGAGCTGAGATAGGTCTACCTACAACAGAGAGGAGGGAGGGAGGAGAGGAGGGCAGTTCTGTGTGTTGTGTGAAGTCTCAGGAACGAGCAGAGAGCCAACATCATCACAAAGAAGAGAAAGAAGGGGGCGGAGCCAGACTCCCATTGTCTGGATGACACTCCAGGAAAGTCTCTACCCCTCCTACAGGTAATTCAATCTATTTTAACAGAAATGGAGCACTTCTCGGAGGGCAGGAAAGATTTGCAGTTACAAGCAGCTGATAAGGATTAAGAGTAAGCAAAATAAAAGGAAACTCATAGTTCTCTTTTAATACTCCTGTTGATAAGTTTTTTTTCCAACTGTTTGCCAATGTTTATGGCCAGTTTTACAAATACTTTTTGCAGTTCTAAAGATATTGCAGATGTTTTTTAGTCATGTGACTTGATCTGAAAACTGACTAACTACAAAAGCTCCTGGTTTCTGACATCTTCTTTTTCTTCTCTTCCCAGCTATGTACGTGAATATGACATTTTGTGACTCTGCCTCGTGTACTGGGAGCTGTACTCCTGACAATGGATGTTCATGTAGTAGTGATCCCCTTCTGACCTGTGTCCCAACTCCAGGTATTAATTGCATTAACTCTGAGCTCAGCCCCTGCTGTCCACAAGGCCTATTCTACAATACAAATCAGTCCTGTTGCTCAAGTAAGTATTTTCATATCAGTTCTGAGTGTACTTTCTGAGTCTGACCATTTAGGATGTAATTTAAGGGATATTTCTCCGCTTTGTCTTCTTCAGCTTTTCCTTTCTGTGCCCAAAAATGTGCTACAGATGAAGATTGCAACTCATTAGCAATGTGTGAATGTAATACCACCGTGTACCAAAATCTGAGTAAGACTTTGTTTATTTTCTTTCCTTTGCAATGCCAATTTGGTCATTAGAGAGAATGTAAAGTATGTGTTTGATGGGCATATATTATGAGTTTTTGTCAGTGTATGCTTTGCTCTGTCATGTTGTTGTTATTTTATTATTGGGGGTGGTGGGCGTGGTCAGTAGGGCGGTGGACGTGGTCAGTAGGGCGGGTGGACGGGGTCAGTAGGGCGGTGGACGGGGTCAGTAGGGCAGAGAATGGGGTCAGTATTTAATTTTTTTACCATTTTATTTCAGAATTTTTTTTGTATTTTTTTTTACAGCTTTTGATGGGAGGTTGGCAGTGGAGGGCAGTGTGGAGGGACAGTATGATGGGGGGGGGGGGGGGTAGTATGGGAGGGAGCAGAGTGACAGTCAGCAGCACACCTGACATATTATACTCACTGGGCAGTATTCTTTTACTCTCTGCTGTAACAGAGAGTTTGTGGCTTACCAGGAGCGGCCTCGGGCAGGGAGCTTTTCTCCTACCATTCCGGTGGCAGGAACAGTCTTGAGACAGGAAGCGGGAGCCAGGGTTGGGGGCGGAGTTGGGAGGCGGAGCTGGCGATCTTGGATACGGATGACTGCTTGCCTCTTGGCTGGATAGGAGGGCCGGCGGGGCGGCATATAGGAGAACCGATCCTGCTCCTGCAGCCGTTAAAAGAGAGCAGAGGAGATTGGTTCCAGCCAGGGTTGGGGGCGGAGTTGGGAGGCGGAGCTGGCGATCTTGGATACGGATGACTGCTTGCCTCTTGGCTGGATAGGAGGGCCGGCGGGGCGGCATATAGGAGAACCGATCCTGCTCCTGCAGCCGTTAAAAGAGAGCAGAGGAGATTGGTTCTCTTATATGCCGCCCCGCCGGCCCTCCTATCCAGCCTGGTGCTAGCTGCAACAAGAGTGTAAAGTGAAGAGGCAAGCAGTCTTCCGTACCTATGACCACCAGCTCTGCCTCCCAGCTTCGCCCCTGGACTCCCCAGACAAAACTGACAGAGGAACCGCACGAGCCCCCCGCAGCCTGTGGCCGAGACGCAATCACGACTATTGCACCTTCTATAGCTACGCCCCTGCTCAGAGCACATACACAATAGAATGGAAATGCAATATCAGGCACAATACAACAGTGTAATACAGTACCAATATCTATGTAATATACTCAAGGGCTCCCCCTAGGGTGTAATGCAGTTCTAAGAATGTATGATGAGGTAATAATACTTTATAGAAATAGTAACAGTCTGTTGTCCTCTTCTTTCTTCAGCTAGCTTATTAAACTGCAGTATTTGTAATCCAGGGAACAAGTGATTAGCAAGTTATAGTGGAAAAGATATGCAGGTAACTGTGTGCTTGGTTATATAAGGCACTTTTAAAACTTCTTCTTTACTGAAGGATGTAACATAAAGTTAACTGTATAGTGCAGAGAAATCGGGGGCTCTGAGGCGTCACTGCACAAAGTCTATGAACAAGTAAAAACGCTTCTGTGGCACTACAGGTCTCACCAGCCCTCTGGAACTAGTTTATAAAGCAACAAGGTATTATATCAATCTGGGCAAGTACCCGCTCACCACGCAAGGCCCAGATGCTTGTACTGTTCTGCTTGGGATATCTCACTCCTGCTTCTGGCTGGCGTATCACCCCGCACTGATCTTTTAGAGGTCCGGTCACTGTGATGCAGGAAAGGTTAAGAGGTCTTGGGCTCTCTGGTCCATCCACACGCTGATCCATCATACTGTGTTCCTTAGAGACCACATGACTCCGCTCCGCGCCTCACAGGCCACAGTCTTCCAATCGCACACCCACAGCTCCATGCAGGCAGGTCTTCAATGGCGTCCCCGGAAGAAGAGAGTGAGCATGGCCACGCTCCTCCTTTTATTTGCCTACCCAGCAGGCTGTTCTGTCACTTGGGCTTGTGGGTAAGTGCCCTGAGCATCATGGGTAGGTAGTTCCCAGACCGAGTTACACATATGACTCACTTCCTCATTAAACTACACAGTCCATAATCCATTGCAGCACTGTGTCTCAAGCATTAAAGAAAAAATGCATAAACAAGGACACTAGAGGAAGCCGTTCCCTTACTAGGAATGGTACATTGTCCAGTAAGATAACTTTGGTAAACCCCTGCGTTACACGTGAAAAGAGAAAAACAATGAAAAAAAACGTTTACCTGTCTTTTTTGTTTTAAAACATAGCCAATGCAAAATGGACACCCCGAAATTACCCCATTTTGGAAAGTAGACACCCCGAGGTGATCTGATTTTTTGCTACAATTTTTTGGAATTGAAGAAACATGCCAGTATTGAGGGGGTTAAAATATGGCACTTAGTATTGTACTAGGTAAATTAAATGTACAGGTAATACAGACAGGGGTTAGGAGGTGAAGGGGTTAATGTATATATGTGCAGGACAAGGGAGGTGAGGGGTTAACATACAGGTCAGATCAGAGACAGGATGGGGCTGACATATTTTGTAGAGGTAAATGAAATGTGTATATTTATTATTGCCAATTATTATTACTGTCTGATGATGTAATACTTACATGCAAGCAATATAAGTACAGGAATATGACTTAATATCAGCCTCCTTTCCTTCCCAGTATAGGAGAGGGAAATGCAGCACAAGGAGTCAATCAGTTGTGTTGCAGGGAAAGGAACATGTTTAGCCTCGGTTTCCACTATTGCTACCTGAAAGTCGCACGATTTTGACTCAACTTGAAGCAATGCCTGTGTATTCTTGAGGTCCATGGACCTCAAGCCGCATCAAAGTCGGACCAAAGTAGTGCAGCAACTACTTTGAAGTCGCACAGATATAAACAGTACTCATTGGAAATCATGGGGAACGACTTGTCATGTGATTTTGCAGTGCCAAGTCGCAGGACAAGTTGCACAAGTGGAAACGGAGCCTAAATGGAGTAGAGAGCAGAGTGACAGAGAGATGATCTCATCAGGCTGCTTTTTCTTTCATTGTCCGGTCACAGATTGGTGGAATGACAGGACCTGTAAGTGAACTACAGTAGAAAAAAACTGGGTCTCCTGCTCTGCCAAACAAGTCTGTACTGTGTGACAGAGCTGTGAAAATCTCAAAACTGGATGGACAGTAGGGATGAGCTTACATTTATTCTAAATCGGGTTCAAATAAAAATGGGTTGAATATTTTACCAGTGTTGAATAGAAAGTTGGGCTTATTTCTGTTTATTAGGGCACTGGGCCATATGGCTGAAAGTGTCTGTAAGTAGTAGTGACTAGTAAGATGAGGATCATGTATGATGTAGATCTATAAAAAAAAACAGTTTTTGTATACATTGCCCACTGATTGATTTATATTTTTTCTTTTGTTGAACTTTCCCAGAACTTTCTGATTTCCACCCTACGGTCATCTGTGAAAACAATGCAATGACAGTCAGAGTCAGTAAATGTGAACTAGAAGCACTTGGTCTCGACTCTTCCACAATGCATCTGAGGAACTCATCAGATAGCTGCACATTCCCATATCCAGAAACTATCAATGGCCAGACAGTGACTACTATCCAGGCCCAAGCAGCATCCAATTGGTGTGGAAACACAGTGACGGTAACACACTATTGATTTATTTATTCATTCGTTTTAGCAACTTCTGTGTTAGATTTGTGTGTATTCCTTACTTTTCTGAAAAAAGCGACCCTCAGCAATCTGTTTCACTTTTTTCAAGTGAAAGCCTATAGCCCAACTCCGGATGAAAACTTTTAATTTCATATAGGATAGACCGTGGAAGAGATAGGGGACTTTTCTTCCCCTCGCTTCCTGTCATCAATTAAAACAGAAATACATACTGGTGAAAATATGGAGCTTCTGAAAAATGTTTTATCGATGTTTACCTTCCTGTCACAATGATAACCACATTTCTTTTATAGACATCATAGCGATAGGTAGTGAGAAAAGACCTTCTCATTGGGTCACTGTGGTAGGCTTTAAGGAATAACTGCACTTTCTATACCATTATCCTTGAAATACAAGTCCACTCTCCCCCAGAAAGCCCCCTAAGTTTTTTACTTACTAATCTAAGATCTATGGAGATTTTATCTTTGGGGTCACTGGGTGCTACACGGTTCTTCACAAAAACTCTCCCGGCCAGGCCATACATGCACAGTAGACTTCCCATTTAGCCTAGATTCACTCCAGTGCAGCTGCAGCATGATGCATTTTTCAGTGCAACATTGCGTGTTTTTGATGCATTTTTTCATGCTGATGCATTTTTTTTTTGTAGGAAGAGGAGGTTTGATTTTATACACAAAACTCTACCAAAAACGCACTAAGGCTAGGTTCAAATCTATGCATGTAAGGCTGCTTTTTATGTGTTTTTGTGGTGCATTTTTCATGCGTTTTTTGGTAGGAGGAGAAGATTGGTTGTTAAACACAAAACCCTACCGAATGTGATTTAAAAACACATAAATGTTTTTGATGCGATTGCATTAAAATCTATGGAACCAAAAATGCATCGTTTTGCAAGAAAAGTTCCTGCATCTTTCAAAAAAAAAAAAAACTGCAAAAATGTGAATGGAACTCATAGGAAAAAATGTTGAATGGATTGTAGTGTGTTTGTGCAGATGTACAAATGCACTAAAACCAGCATAGATCTGAATCTAGCCTAAAAATGCCTGCACATGCAGTTTACATACGCTCCCGTTGAAGTCTATGGGGCAAAAAAATGCATAAAAGAAGTGCCTGTGCCTTTTCCAAAAAATGCGCTTCAGCTGCGCTGCACCAGGCACTGACTGGACAGTATAGTGGATGTAATTTGCCTTAATGTGCAGTGCAGCATGACAATAAACACAGGAGAAACTTTATTTGAACGGAGCATTCACATTTGCGAATGCACCCACACTGCCATTAGATGCGAGAACCCCAGGATTGCAGGGGTTCCCAGGATTAGCTGTAAGAGGCAGCCCCATTAAAATTAAAATCAATCAGGTTGCCACTGACATGCAGTGATCGGCTCTGGACGATATGGGAAGCCTATTGATTGCTAAGCCTCGTACACACGTTTTGATTTTCAGACAATTGAACGCCTGTTTTTTGTGGCATGCTAGTCTCATGTCGAAAGTGAAGAGGTTACTCACAATACCAAAATTTTCATACAACAGAATACAACATCAGAAGTGACGTAACGTGTTGAATAGTTTTGTATGTATTCTTTTGTTCCTGAGCATGCGTAGTCTTGCTCTTACGTTTTTTTTTCGTACAAAAAGCATACTAATCAGGGCTCAAGTCCTGCAGGAACGCATGGGAACGGAGTTCCTGTACTTTTTCCACAACAGGAACTCAGTTCCCTTTAGCAGCTGTGTCCTGCAAGACTTTGAAGTATGCGAGCTGTGTGGCAGGTGCTACACCAGCAGCCGCCGACACAGCTCGCAATAGTAAGTGACGCACACCAGGGGTGGACTGACCATTCAGGCATTGCCAGTAGGGGGCCCCATGACAGCTTCCGCTTCGATCTACCTGTCAATCACAGCTAGCTGACGGGTAGATCAGGTCCCTGCTGCTAAGAGATTGTGTTTAGTTAGACCTCTCGTGATGCGCTCCTCCCTGGCAGCCCCTCCTGATTCTCTGTCTCCTCATCCCCCCCAGTCTCCTGCATACTTGCTCTGTGTGTCCCACTGAATCCCCCCCTCCTCTATCTTCAGTGCCATATTATGATCGAACCCAGAGGAGGAGTACAGCTATTCTGCTCACAGGACATGCAGGGAGAGAGGTGAGCTGAGGGAGGAACATCAGTTTGGGGTGGTAAGCTGAGCACAATACCTGGCAAAGTTTAATGCCAGGAGGGAAGTTTATGTGGAAATATGTGAAGGGCTGGAATAGCAGCGAGTG
The DNA here is from genome assembly GCA_028564925.1 of Lithobates sylvaticus. NCBI lineage: Eukaryota > Metazoa > Chordata > Amphibia > Anura > Ranidae > Lithobates > Lithobates sylvaticus. The sequence continues at coordinate 183,530,550 of CM053027.1, read as the reverse complement.
TGTGTTGGAGCCCTGCAGAGTTTGCAGCCCCCCAAAGCTAACAAACATCTCCTAAGCAGGAACACATCACTATCTCCCCAAGCATTCTGTCCAGATAATGTGCAGTTCATTTATGACCTTTAACCCTGTGTTATCCAAACTCTGTTCAATGAAAAGTGTAAACTCACCACATAAACACTCTATATACAAAATAAAATTCCCCAATAAAGATCAGAACATGATGTTCACATTCGCATGGAAGCACAATTGAATGAATGCTGATTATTCAGAGAATTACCGTATTTATGTTTATTGAGGATTGTTTTTTTTTATGTACTGACAGTTAAGCTTCATACACACAATATGAAAATTGGATGAAAAATATCACTTTTGAAGCGTTCGTGCATATGAGCGTATATTTAATTTTTTTTGGTGGGGGAGTGGATCTTGGGTGGGAGTTCCCACACTTTTTTCCCCAGGACTTGACCCCTGGTACTAATGAAACAAAAATTAAATGTTGAGTTCACTTCCGACAAAAATGTTATAGTCTGCACATTCAGCTTTTGTCTGGGGAAAAAGCAAAATCGTCTGTCGAAAGCACAGTACTAACGATTCGAAAATCGTCAGACAGCTCGTCGTGCTAATTTTTCCATCCGATTTTTGTATCGTGTGTAGACTCAACGATTGACAGACTTAATTTTCACGAGATAGTGAGTTTTGAAAGTAACCGTCTATATTTTAAAGCTGTTTTTCCACTGCTAATTATTGGCCTCTATCCACAGGATGATGCCTCCAATATCAATATTTCCAACACCATTTACATTGGAGTCCTGGATAAACCCACCATCACAACAAATAATATCAGCTTTAACTTTACCTGTGTGTATAATAGGAATATGCAAACAAGTCTAAAACTCCCTGGATCTACCCAACAGTAAGAAAAAATATAAAGACATAGAGAAATGCTTGTGTATTATACAATCATATTTGTTCTTTCTCCTTCACTAACCTCTCATTTCCATTAACCAGTTTATGATGTTTATAGTGATTAAACATAAATGCTATGTACACGCAGCACTGAATTTTGTGAATCTAAGGTGTTTTCCATATCCATATATTTGTATCTAATGGTGGTAAAGCAGACCTAACCTTAGATTTTTTTTTTAGTCATGTTCAAGTGAATGCTAAGTAATCAGTAAGTGTAACTTATCGATGGATCCACCACAGAGATCACAGTTTTCACCCTGACAATGGTTTCATCCGCTTTTCTCTCCAGAATGCAGGTGTTCTGCCAAGAAAGTTCCCCTTGGCGAATAAGGACCCCCCTGTACTGTGCAGGCGCAGCGCTTGCGCAGTACGAAGCACAACGAAGCCTTCAGAAATAGCCGAAGCAGAAGACAGTGAATCAGCTGTACACGGCGCCTGTAACAGGTCCACTCGCGGGCTCGCTACGCTCGCCGCGCTTCGGGCGCGGCCTCGCTATGCTTGCCACGCTACGGGCACGGCCTCGGCATAGTTTTATTCTAAGTCTATGTCCACTTGGATGGTGGGGCTCGAACCTCGACATAGGTTAGAATGTAGTGCGCAGGTGCCGTGTACAGCTGACTGACTGTGTTTAGCTTCGGCTATTTTCGGAAACTCCGTTGTGCTTCATTGTGCTTCGTACTGCGCAAGCGCAGCGCCTGCACAGTACAGTGGGGTCCTTATCCGCCGAGGGAACTTTCTCGGCAAGACACCGACACACCTCTGTTTAGGCATCACATAGGATCAGCACTTCTTGCACTGAGATGCTAACTCTGGGATCATAAAACTTTTCTGAAAAATTATAATTTGTCATAATAAGTAGAAGACTGCTGGTTGGGGTTAGGGGGCTTCACCACTCCTAATGCAGGATCAACAGATAATAAAGACATGATCATAACTGAAAGCTAAAGGATAATCAAAGCAGAAGGTCAGACATATTAAGCTGGCCAAACACTGACCAAAATTAGTTTGCTTCAGCAGGGACCAGCTCAGTTTTGATGATTGTGTGGCCATCCCTGTTCGCCAGAAATCGATGTGTAAGTTCACGTTTACAGAAAAAATAAAAAAGTGAACACTATGCGCTCCTCACTGCCTGCATCCCCTCTGCACTCACCTCCATGGCTGATACAGTTTCCCCAACCACACAGCCCGGTGCAGCAGTCCTGGGGTTTGAAAAATGCTCCGTTCTTCCCTTTCAACACTGACCAAACAGAACCGCTCTGATCTGTCCCAGATTCCTTAGGGAAAGAAGAGGAAGAACAGAGCATTTTTCAAACCCCAGGATTGCTGCACTGGGCTGCGTGAACGGTGAAACTATATCACCTACGGTGTGTAGGGTGTTCACCTTTTTTGTTCTGTAAAGGTGAACTTACATTTTAAGTCCACGGTCAAAGTTTTTATTGCTGTCTGTGAACCCCAATGGTGAGATTTCCCTATACGTCTCATCCTGGTGACAGGGTGTCATAGGAACAAAAACTCACGGGAAAACTCCTCAATACAAACAGGCAGGAAACAAAAATATTCTAGGGAAGGTTAGATCCTCTGACAGGTTTTATTGCTGTATGTATCTCTCTGACCCACTGACACCTCTTTCTTTAGTTCTTGTCTAAGTATAAGAGTGACAGAAAGCGAGGGTAAATATTGCAGTCATTTTGGAGTTTTTCTCGCAATTTTGGTGGGTTTTTAAAGGGGACATGCCTGATTATGTGCATAGATAACTATTTTTACCTCTTAAACTTTATATTGTATATTATACTAATATTTATTATACTGTAAATAATATAATATGAATAATAATAATATTGAGCATACAGTTAAGGTGTATATGTTGTGACAACAAAACTAGGAAAAAGTGCAGTCTAATGATAAAAAGTGGATTTGTGAAAAAAGTCCAAAACAAGTGAAAGTAGACAAATAATTGGGGTGATGATCCACGAATAGTTTATAAGTCCCAAAACCTCAATTTAAGGGTCACCACTGTAGGGGATTCCACCACCAGTAAGATATAAGGGGGCTTACCGAAATGTATGGACCCAATCGACATATGCCTAATGGGTCTAGACAAGCGGGGGTGTATAAACACCAGATAAGGGGGATATCGCACCACTCTCCACACCGCTCTATTTCAACGATTGTGAGGGACAATATACTTCAATCTTCAATTTCACAGCAAGCTGTAAAATGGCTATATAGTACAAGACTATCAACCTTAGATTCAGGGATGGATGGTTTCTTCACTATAACGCTCAGTTGACATATCCAGATAAGAGAAGCAAAACACCTCCACATAATGTAAAATTATACAGTAAAGGGATTTATTTAAAAAGTACAAAACACTCACATTTCAGTAGATAAAAAATCACTTGTTAGATAATCTTTCTTGAACGGCATACAGGACGCAATGGCATAGACAGGACTCGATCAGACACATTTCGTCTAAACAGACATCATCTGGGATGATAGCTAACATTCATCATTATGGTAACATTGTGGGGGTTATTTACGAAAGGCAAATCCACTTTGCACTACAAGTGCAAAGTGCACTTGAAATTGCACTGAAAGTGCACTTGGAAGTGCAGTCGCTGTAAATCTGAGGGGTAGATCTGAAATGAGGGGAAGCTCTGCTGATTTTATTATCCAATCATGTGCAAGCTAAAATGCTGTTTTTTATTTTCCTTGCGTGTCCCCGTTGGATCTACAGCGACTGCACTTCCAAGTGCACTTTCAGTGCAATTTCAAGCGCACTTTGCACTTGTAGTTTGCACTTGTAGTGCAAAGTGGGTTTGCCTTTAGTAAATAACCCCCTGTGTGTTTCTAACAATGACATGCGGATCTTTTACAATAAAAATATTTTATACCTACATGAATCAAATAATACCTACTATAATTTTAGTTGTACCCTTTAGTTAGGGTCCTTGTACATATATATTGTTTCACTTGATCAGTGCTGCACATTTTTTACACTGTTCTTTAGCACATATTTGTCCTTTGTGGTGCTAGCTGCTTTTTGGTTTTATCGGGACACAAGCGCGGTATTATATATACATACATACATACATACATACACACACACAAACAGTATATACATCCAGTATACACATAAATCACACTAGATACTTTCAAACCAGATCATTTTACTGCATCTTAAGGCTGGTTTCACACTGCCACACTGCAGACAGTATTTTCTATTCGGTTACATGTTGTTTGCCACATTTTCTGACAGTACACCAAAAGTCCTGCATACATCATCTTTGGTGGGCTTTCATAAAACCCATTACAAAGTCTTTTGGAAACCATGGGTTAACTGCATGAAAACCACAGTTACACCAGCGCTGTGCTTTTGGCGCAGAAACTGGCCTTAAGGTTCCTCTTGCTTTTCCAATGCATTACAATGTAACTTTTTAGGTGGACATTAGCGTTTAAGAACCCGTTCACATCGGCATGATTTGACATGCGATTTGACAGGTCAAATCGCATGTTAAATCGGAGTCTATTGCTTTTGTGGCGCTGACTTTGCAGCACCGATTTCCAAAAGTAGTTCCTGCACTACCTTTGGCGACTTCAGGGGCGATTTCAATAGACATCTGTGCATGAACCCGGACAGATGTCTTTCAAGTCGCCCCCCAAAGTCGGACTGAAATGCGTCTTTTAAATCATGTGGGTTCAGATGCACTCGCACTATTCTGAAGCCGGGTTTAGTGTGAACGAATGCTGAAAGCTATTGCTACTTATTAGGAAATAAATTGTGATTTAAATTGTTATTGGTTTTGTTACCTGAACATATATTTGTTTCTCAGGACGGTATACCTGTCTGGAGTCAATGGGACTGGATCATATCCCGTTACCATGGCTGCTTATAAAGATCAATCATTTACAGACCCATATCAAAATACTGATGCAGTGACTGTTGGATCAATCATCTATGTGGGAATATTTGTGACAGGCGCTGATGGAAATCAATATGTTCTCCGGATAGAGACGTGTGTTGCAAGTCCTACAGATAATCGCAGTGATGTAAATGCTTTTTATCTTATAAAAGATGGGTAAGTTTGTATTTCTTATGCAACCATAGAGGTGAATGAAAATGTAAAGACCTAGAACTTCACAGAGTGCTAAATACAAAAGAAGCAGTTAAAACTAACCTTGCACACATTTTCCTGATTTAGCTGGAACCAGTATAAGTGGTCCTAGTAAAAGTGGCGCCTCGTACATCTGTCTCTCTGAATATCAGAAGAATGATCTGTTTTTTTTTGCATGCTAGTCTTATATCAAAAATGAAGAGGTTACTAAAGTTATGAAATTTCTCATACGACAGAATACAACTTGGGAAGTGATGTACGTAATGTGTTGTATTGTAATGTATTCTTTTGTTTCCGAGCATTGCGTGGTCTTGCTCTTCTGATATTTTTATTTTTTTAGACGAATACTGAACTGATTAAATGGAAATTTCTATGTTTGTCCCTTCAGATAATTTCAGATGAACTGTCAGGATCGGCTCTCTAAAGCTGTGTACTAACAATCAGATTATCATACGATCATTCTGAAAGCGGTATTTTTCACCTGATTTTCTGATTGCGTGCACTAGGCTTTAGACCAGTGTCATTTTCAAATCAGTCATTTTTGCTATTGACTGCAGAACTGTTTTAGTTTGCTTCATGTCCGGATTAGTGCGTTGTGGTGCCATCCATTCTGAGTAACACCCCAAAGCATGGAACTGATGGTGTGGCCACATTGCACATAGGGAAGGGTTTAAAGGGGTATAGATAAATAGGACCTGAGCCTGTGTGCTGTACATAAGGCACACTAATAAAATGCTCCATGATTGTATATTTCTTTTAAAGTTAAATGTGCCAAACTCTATCAAGGCAAAACAATTAATAGCTCACTGAGATCATCACAAATTTAAAATTAAGGCAAAATCAAAGCTTAATTATGAAAAGTAATATTTCATTTTCCTAAGTCGTGCTAAAACCTGCCAGGTTGGTCGGCAGTGTAACCCAAATATTCTTATATATTTTTTTCTTATTTACAGCTGTATCCAGGAAACTGTTTCCACAACTGTGTTAGGTAATGGCAAAGCATTAGAAGCCGGTTTCAGCATAAGCTCATTTCAGTTTCAAAATCAGGCCAATGTAAACCTTTTCTGTGATGTACGTTTGTGTGACAAGACCAATGAAACATGTTCTGCGGTAAGTGATCAATACTTTTTCTCTGATAAGAGGCTGAGGCTGTTTGGCAGCAATGAAGCATTACTCAAGGTGCCCATGGGCATTAGATGATAGTCTGGATTGTCTACTGGCGAGTAGGGATGAGCCGAACACCCCCGAGTTCGGTTCGCACCAGAACCTGCGAACGGACTGAAAGTTTGCTCGAACGTTAGAACCCTATTAGTTACAATGGACGTGAACGTTCGAAATCTAAAGTGCTAATTATAACGGCCAATATGCATGATATTGTCATAAAACAGGTTTGGGGACCCGGGTCCTGCCCCAGGGGACATGTATCAATGCAAAAAGAAGTTTTAAAAACGGACGTTTTTTCGGGAGCAGTCATTTTAAAGTATAAATTGCAAAAATGCATAAAGTGAAAAAAAAAAGTGAAATATTCCTTTAAATATGGTACCTGGGGGGGTGTCTAAAGTATGCCTGTGAAGTGGCATGTGTTTCCCGTGTTTAGAACTGTCCCTGCACAAAATGACATTTGTAAAGGAAAACAATAAGCCATCTAAAACTGCTTGCGGCTTTAATGTCATGTCTTGTCCTGGCAATATTTGAGAAAAATGGCATGGCTACCCCATCACCCCCCCCCCCCACCCCAGCCCATTACCAGCCCCGTTGGGTCTTGTATGGATATTAAGGGGAACCCCCTGCACCCAAAATAAAACCCTATACCTACAACCCTATATACTTTGAACAGCAGTATACAGGCGGTGCAAACAAGACAGGGACTGTAGGTTTGTTCTTAAGTAGAATCTGTTTGTAATTTTGAACAGGTAAATTTTTAAGTGTAGCTCCATCCAAAAAAATCTATTTTTAAGCTTTTTGGAGAACATAGGGAAGGGTTATCACCCCTGTAACATTTGTTTTGCTGTCTGTGCACCTGTTCAGAACATTTCACCTCACTCCGTCCCAATGACAAATGTTTTTGGAAAAGTGGGGTTTTTATTGAAACAAGGATTGGTGATAAAGCATCATTAGAGAGGAGATACCTTTTCCCAAATTAAATCTAACAGGATAGAATTTCCCTTCCTAGGGGTAGATTTCCTCTCACTTCCTGTTTCCTTCCGTTTGCAAGTAGGAGTCGTTTCTAAGTTGGATGTTTGAAAGTAGGGGCCTGCCGTATATACTCTGCAGAAATTTGCCCCATTAGATGTTGGTGTTGCCACAACACTGTAAGCCCTCACACTACTCTTGGTGGGCACAGGAATGGGCCCTGCTGTGAATTATTATATCAAGAATTGTAATTGCCTGCACCTGTTAAACAGGGGCAGAAAAATTGGGCCTTTGGTGGTGGACGGTGTTGCCACAACACTGTAAGCCCTCACAGTTACTCTTGGTGGGTGCAGAAATGGGCCCTGCTGTGAATTATTAGATCAAGATTTGTAATTACACGCCCCTGTTAAACAGGGGCTGAAAAATTGGCCTTTGGTGGTGGTGGTGGACGGTGTTGCCACAACACTGTAAGCCCTCACAGTTACTCTTGGTGGGCGCAGGAATGGGCCCTGCTGTGAATTATTAGATCAAGATTTGTAATTACATGCCCCTGTTAAACAGGGGCTGAAAAATTGTGCCTTAGGCACTGGTGCCGGTGCCACAACACTGCAACCTCTCACAGATACTGTACTTGGAGCACAGCAATGAGAACTGTTGCAAAGCATTGCATTAAAAATTGTAATTACAAGCCCCTGTTAAACAGGGGCTTAAAAATTGGGCCTTAGGCACTGGTGCTGGTGCCACAACACTGCGACCCCTCACAGATACTGTACTTGGAGCACAGCAATGAGACCTGTTGCAAAGCATTGCATAAAACAATTGTAATTACAAGCCCCTGTTAAACAGGGGCTGAAAAATTGGGCCTTAGCCACTGGTGGTGGCACCCAGAAACAAAAATGTTCTTCCAAGCTATCATCAGGATCATTGAGGAGGAAGAGGATAGTCAGTCAACATAACAGGACAGTCACTCAGCATCAGCATAGGCAGTCTTGAAGGGATGTGACATTTCAAAATAAATTATTCTGTTATATCAGCTTCAGGTGCCTGGTAGCTGATGGTGATCCAAGACTGATTCATCTTTATGAAGGTCAGTCGATCAACCGAGTCGGTGGACAGGTGCACCCTGTGATCGGTGACAAAGCCTCCAGCAGCACTAAATGTGCGTTCCGAAAGAACGCTGGATGCAGGACAGGCCAGTAGCTCAATTGCATACTGTGCAAGCTCTGGCCAGTGATCCATTCTCAAGACCCAGTAAGCCAGAGGATTTTCGGTGGGAAAGGTGTCCAAGTCTGACCTTGCCCCTAGGTATTTCTGCACCATGTATATCAGACGCTGGCGATGGTTGCTGGAACCGACCATACCTTGGGCCTGCGGACTAAAAAATTGTCTGAACGCATCGGTCAGACGTCCACCTTCCCCACCGCTCCTTCTGCTACTGACCGAAGCCTCAGCAACTCGTCGTCCAGGACCAGGAGTTTGTAACCTCCCAGTCTCTGGGAACGCATTGCACAGACCTTTCTGCAAGGCCTCCCGGAGATGTCTCATCCTCTGCTCCCTCTGTGACGGCAAGATAAGGTTCGCAACCTTACCCTTGTACCGTGGATCAAGGAGAGTGGCCAGCCAGTAATGGTCCCTCTCCTTGATCCGAAGAATACAAGGATCCTTCCGTAGGCTTTGCAGGATCAGGGAGGCCATGCAACGTAGGTTAGCTGAGGCATTCGGTCCGGAGTCTTCTGGGTCACTGAGGACGACATGATCCGCAGCCACCTCCTCCCAGCCACACACAAGTCCACTGGTTTCTTGGGACTGTAAATCATCCCTAAAAGACTGCTGCTGCTGCTGCTGCTGCTGCTGCTGCTGCTGCTGATGCTGAGTGCCAGGCTCCACCTCCATGCTGACACAATCCTCCTCCTCCTCCTCCTCCTCCTCCTCATCCTCTTCCTGTTAGATGGGTGGGAGAGAAGGAACACTGTCTGGATAAAGGGGGCCTTGAGAGGTAAGGAAGTCCTCCTCTTCCTGCCTCTGTTCTGCCTCAAGTGCCCTGTCCATTATTCCATGCAGCGTATGCTCCTACAGGTGCACAAGAGGTACAGTGTCACTGATGCATGCACTGTCACTGCTCACCATCCTCGTGGCCTCCTCAAATGGTGACAGGACAGTGCATGCATCCCTGATCATGCTTCACTGGTGTGGGGAAAAAAATCTGAGCTCCCCTGACCCTGTCCTGGTGCCGTAGTCGCACAGGTACTCATTGATGGCCCTCTGCTGCGTGTGCAGTCGCTGCAGCATGGCCAACGTTGAGTTCCACCTGGTGGGCATGTCACATATAAGGCGGTTCTTGGGCAGGTTCAACTCCTTTTGCAGCTCAGCCAGCCAAGCACTGGCATTATATGATCGTCGGAAATGCCTCAGGACATCCTGTAAGCCTGGGTACCTGCCCAAGAACCGCTGCACCACCAGGTTAAGGACGTGAGCCATACAGGGCACATGGGTCAGCTGTCACTGTCGCAGGGCAGAGAGGAGGTTGGTGCCATTGTCACAAACCACCATTCCTGGCTTAAGCTGGCGTGGTGTCAACCACCTCTCGGCCTGCCCCTGCAGAGCCCCAGTGTGGCTCCTGTCCCCCAAACACACCAGGGCAAGCACGGCATGGTATCTTTTTGCCTGCGTACTTGCGTAGCCCCTTGCACCGCTGGTTCAGAGGACAGAGCACTCGAAGAGGCCATGGAGGAAGAAGAAGAGGAGGGGGTGGAGGAGAAAGGTGTGTCACAACCAGTAGTAGCATTTTGTAGGCGTGGTGGCGGAACAACCTCCAACACTACTGCACCTTGTCCTGCATCCTTCCAGCTGCCAAAAGAGTGACCCAATTGGCCCTGAAAGACAGGTAACGTCCCTGTCCATGCCTGCTGGACCATGAGTCAGCGGTAATATGCACCTTACCACTGACCTCCCTGTCCACCGAGGCCAAGACATTGCCTTCCACATGCCGGTAGAGAGCCGGAATCGCCTTCCGTGAGAAAAAGTGGCGTTTGGGAACTTGCCACTGAGGAACCACACATTGAACAAACTCACGGAAGGGGGCCGAGTCTACCAACTGAAAAGGCAGCAGTTGAAGTGCTAGCAATGTAGCCAAGCTAGCATTCAACCGCTGGGCATGTGGATGGCTGGGAGTAAACTTCTTTTGACGGTCAGCAGCTGGGGCAGGGAAATTTGCCTGGTAGAATCGGACGTCAGTGTACTCCTAGCAGAGTGCCCGCAAGTACTTGGCTGTGACACACCTAATTCTACACCTTCATTCCTCTCAGTGCAGCTTTCAGAGAGGACTGAAGGTATAGTGGGGTTGGAGATCTGTTCGTATCGTGCCCTGGACATGGAGGCAGAGATCACGGGCATATGGTGGACTGGGGAGGTGGACCAATGAGTCAGGAATTTATGTATGCCCATGTTGAGGGAAAGGCCCAGAAAGGACATAAATTCGGAAACCGTAATTGGTTTCCAATCTCTGGCAAGGGAAGGCGACTGGGGATTAGCGGCGATGTATTTACCAGCATATATATTACTTTGGTCCACAGAAGATCTATAGAGCTCTTACGTGAAAAACAGCGAAAAAAAATCGGATGGCTTAAAATCAGCTGTTTCCACCTGAATACCGGGTTGGCCAGTGAATGGGGAAAGTACGGGGTCTGCAGAAGTGGTGGGCACCCAATCAGGATTGGCGAATTCTGCAGGAAGGACACTATGTGATCGACGAGCCTGCCTTTGTCTTCTTCTTGGTGGCAGCGGGACACTACTTGTGCTTGCCACCTCGCCAGCTTGAACTGCACTTATGGGACTCGCCACGTCACCACGTGATACTGCAGTGCAGTGCAGTGTACTATGCCACTGGTGCTTGCCAGTTCACCAGAAGGAATAGCGGCGCTAGTACTTCTCTGCTCCATATGAGAGACCTGCGGTTATTGCATCTCAACAACATGAGAAGATCAGGATCGGGTACGCCTGACCTTAGCAGGGACCACACCTCTGTCATCAGAGCTATCTGTCATGGAGCCGCTGTCGACTACAGGATCATATTCTGAGCCTGATTCTGACAGATGAGTGACCTCCTCTTCACTATCTGTCATGCTCAGAAACGTGTAGGCCTGTTCACTAGTGTACTTTCGATTTGCCATTTTGGGCTCTAAATTTAGTAGTACACTAGTGAGATTCACAGGTAAAAAAGCTCCTGACTGTTAGCGACTGAATCAAAACACTACCAAAAAAACTGTTAGCGATCGCAGGGATCAGGCCTGACTCTGGGAACACTGCAGTTATGTGTTCTTAGTGTTTTGTAAGTGACAGTGATCGATCATACTGCACTTGGGTGGGCTGGGCTGGGCGGAGGGGGAAAACGCAGGTGCTAGCAGGTATCTGGGCTGATCCCGCTAACAATGCATCTCTCTATTGTTGCTCTTTTTTACTGTATTCTATTCTGCAATGTTTTATTATGTTTTATCATGCTTGCTTTTCAGGTATGTAATTTTTGTTATACTTTACTGTTTACTGTGTTTTATTGTTAACCATTTTTTTGTTTTCAGGTGCGCCATTCAGCTGCAGCACGGATTTATTTATCTTGACAGGAACAAGTTTGCTCCCACGATACATAAAGCTGTGACTCCAGTGCTGTCGGAGGTGATTTCACCCCCACAGTTAAAAAAAAGAGCATATATGCCGAAGCATGGGGGCAGCAGGGGCGGAGGAGCGATTTGCTCCTAATGCCACGTACATAAGGTCGAAATTCCGACGGAGGCTTGCCCGTGGAAAAGTCCGACCATGTGTACGTGGCATAACTTTTTTGCGGGAGGATGCCCCCATGCTTCGGCATATATAAATGGTGCATGTATGCCTATCATTAGAAGTGGGTGGATGAAGGGAGGTATTCTAATGGTGGGCCACCGATCAATCTCTTTTTTTGGTTCAGCCAAGAGGCTGCATGAAAAAAGATTAAAATATATGTCCAGTATGTTGCTGGACTTTGAATGGTTATACCAGAATGATGCCTGCAGGTTTAGGTATCATCTTGGTATCATTCTTTTCAGCCAGTGATCGGCTTTCATGTAAAAGCAATTCTAGCGGGTAATTAGCCTCTAGACTGCTTTTACAAGCAGTGGGAGGGAATGTCCCCCCTCCCGGATATAAACAGCGCCATTGGGAAATTGTGAAAGCGTTTTACCACACCGATCTTGGTGTGGTCAGATGCTTTGAGGGCAGAGGAAAGATCTAGGGTCTAATAGACCCCAATTTTTTTCAAAAAAAAAGAGTACCTGTCACTGCCTATTGCTATCATAGGGGATATTTACATTCCCTAAGATAACAATAAAAATGATAACAAAAAAAAAAAAATGGAAGGAACAGTTTTTAAAAATAAATAAATAAAAAAGCAAAAAATAAAATAAAAAAAATAAATAGAAATAAAGCACCCCTGCCCCCCCTTCTCTTGCGCAAAGGCGAACACAAGCGTTGGTCTGGCGTCATATGTAAACAGCAATTGCACCATGCATGTGAGGTATCACCACAAAGGTCAGATCGAGGGCAGTAATTTTAGCAGTAGACCTCCTCCGTGAATCTAATGTGGTAACCTGTAAAGGCTTTTAAAAATGTATGTAGTTTGTCGCCACTGCGTGTTTGTGCGCAATTTTAAAGCATGTCGTGTTTGGTATCCATGTACTCGGCCTAAGATCATCTTTTTTATTTCATCAAAGATTTGAGCAATATAGTGTGTTTTAGTGCATTAAAATAAAAAAAAGTGTATTTTTTCCCCAAAAAATGCGTTTGAAAAATCGCTGTGCAAATACTGTGTGGAAAAAAAAATGCAACACCCACCATTTTAATCTGTAGGGCCTTTGCTTTAACAATATATATAGTGTTTGGGGGTTCAACGTAATTTTCTTGCAAAAAAAAAGAATATGTTTAGATGTAAACAAAAAGTGTCAGAAAGGGCTTTTTCTTCAAGACTTTCTTTGACATAAGCTTCTAAATGTTGTGCATAAAATGCCAGGACAGTTCAAACCCCCCCCCCCCCCCCAAATGACCCCATTTTGGAAAGTAGACACCCCAAGCTATTTGCTGAGAGGCATGTTGAGCCCATTGAATATTTTTTTTTTTTGTCCCAAGAGATTGAATAATGAAGAAAAATAAATAAATACATTTTTACAAAAAGTTGTCACTAAATGATATATTGCTCAAGCATCTCATGGGCATATGTGGAATTACACCCCAAAATACATTCTGTTGCTTCTCCTCAGTACAGGGATACCACATGTGTGAGACTTTTTGGGAGCCTAGTTTTGAAAATTGAAAAAAAAAAAAATTTTTTTTCTTTACTTTCTTCATTTTCAAAAACAAATGAGAGCTGTAAAATACTCACCATGCCTCTCAACAAATAGCTTGGGGTGTCTACTTTCCAAAATTGGGTCATTTGGGGGGGGGGGGTGGGGTTTAACCATTTTGGCATTTTATGGCCTTCAAAACTGTTATAGGTAGTGAGGAGTGAAAGCAAAAATTTGCACCCTTAGAAATCCTGAAGGCGGTGATTGGTTTTCGGGGTGCCGTACATGGCTAGGCTTCCAAATGTGGTATCCCCGGACTCAGGAGAAGCAGCAGAATGTATTTTGGGGTGCAATTCCACATATAACCATGGCATGTGTGAGCAATATATAATTTAGCGACAACTTTTTGTAAAACTTTTTTTTTTGTTGTCTTTATTCAATCACAATATTCAATGGGCTCAACATGCCTCTCAGAAAATAGCTTGGGGTGTCTACTTTCCAAAATGGGGTCATTTGGGGGGGTTTTGTGCCATCTAGGCATTTTATGGCCTTCAAAACTGTGATAGGTAGTGATAGGTAGTGAGGAGTGAAATCAACAATTTATGCCCTTAGAAATCTTAAAGGCGGTGTTTGGTTTTCGGGGTCCCGTATGTGGATAGGCTCCCAAAAAGTCCCACACATGTGGTATCCCCGTACTCAGGAGAAGCAGCAGAATGCATTTTGGGGTTTAATTACACATATGCCTATGGAATGTGTGGGCAATATATCATTTAGCGACAACTTTTTTTTTTTTTTTTTGTCTTTATTCAATCACTTCGGACTAAAAAAAAAAAATATTCAATGGGCTCAACATGCCTCTCAGCAAATAGCTTGGGGTGTCTACTTTCCAAAATGGGGTCATTTGGTTTTTTTTTTTTTACTGCTCTGCCATTTTAGCACCTCAGGAAATGAGATAGGCAGTCATAAATTAAAAGCTGTGTAAATTCCATAAAATGTACTCTAGTTTGTAGACGCTATAACTTTTGCGCAAACCAATAAATATACGCTTATTGGCATTTTTTTTTTTTTACTAAAGACATGTGGCTAAATACATTTTGGCCCAAATGTTTGACTAAAATTGAGTTTATTCGATTTTTCTTATAACAAAAAGTAAAAAATATCTTTTTTTTTCAAAATTTTCGGTCTTTTTCCGTTTATATCGCAAAAAATTAAAATCACAGAGGCAATCAAATACCATCAAAAGAACGCTCTATTTGTGGGAAGAAAAGGACGCAAATTTTGTTTGGTTACAACATTGCATGACCGCGCAAATACCAGTTAAAGCAGTGCAGTGCGAAATTGAAAAAAGACCTCTGGTCCTTAAGCTGACAATTGGTCCGGGGCTGAAGTGGTTAAAAAGTAAGTCAGCCTTGGCCAATTAGGACAGCTCTGGGGTTTTTGCCTCATATCACTTTTTCCAATCTCCCATTATTCAGCCTACTTTATCGTTTGATCCCACCCCCTTATCTATAAAGTCTGCTGTAAGTGAAGATTTCTGCATTTTTAGTCTGATACAATATTCAGCTCATATTCAGGACCAGGCATACAGGTACTTGCACAAATGAAGCTACACGTTGTCATTGCATTGGCTGTGGCTATTCTTATCCCGTATGCAGGTAAGTTGCTGCAGATTACAATTAATAAATCAATATTAAATAATTTGTACACTAAGACTAATTTTTAATACTACAGTTTGACTTTCTGTATCTGTACAAATAATAAGAATATTACTTATCTATACATAATCATTTTAATATTTAATATAACCTTGTGTATTTTCAGCTTTCCTATAACTGTTCAGAATGTATTGTATTATGCCCAAATAAAGCACCACTAAAGCTATAACGCTATAGAATCTAGAGCTAAAAGGCACTCTTCCTGTGCCCATGAGGCAATTCATGGTTAAATCAGTGGGTCCCTTCTTTATGTAAATTAAGATGCCAGGGCTGGATGCAATAGGCACACTAGGCCTGTGCTATAGGCGGCAAAGTAAAGAGGCAGCTTTTCCCTGAATAATTATCAAGCAGAATTTTGTTATTATCAGAAGAGAATGCAGTCTTCTAACTAAAGCTAATTTTCACATAGATTGTATTATTACATATTGTCAAAATATTCTAAGCCAGATTAGGAACAGTATAATGCAAAAATATTCTGAGTAATGATGGCCATACACTGATTGAAAAATGATTTCCAGCATCAAACAACTGACTTCTGTCAAGCCAGGACAGCTACAAAATTTGACTAGTCCTTGCTGATCCACCTAAATTTCAGTCAATGTGTGGCCATCCCTGATTGACAGAAGTCAATCCTTTGAGTTCTGCTGAAGAAATATGTTGGAGAATATTCCTTGATCAGCAGTTGCAGCCGAACAGCTGCAACCCCTGATCAGTGTATTCTGACAGTGGTAGGTGCCATTGTCAGAGAACAATGTTCAGGTGAAGAGGATTCCTCCATCCACCACATTAAGGCCCCTTTCACACGGCGGTCCGTTCAGGTCCGCCTGTCAGTTTTTTTGGCGGACCTGAACGGACCCTCCATAGACCTCTATGGAGGGACGGATGTCAGCGGTGACATGTCCACTGACATCCGACCCGCTCCGATCCGAAAAAGTGTGACGGAGGAAAAGCTATTTTTCCATCCGTCATCTGATCCCCCATAGGGGAGAGCGGCGCTCTGACAGGTCCGTCCCTGCACAGAGTGCAGAGACAGACCTGTCATCTTCCTGCACAGCGGGGGATCGACAGAACGATCCCCCATTGTGCAGAGCGGGCTTCGTACACGGACACGTCCGTGTGAAAGAGCCCTTAGATGGAGAAAAAAAAAAACTATTCATGTATGGCCAGCCTAAAAGAGGTGATACTAGCAGAGGGGTGTTGCTTTTGACACCTAAGGTTGTGTGCCTACAGACTCCAATGTAATGGTTATATGGTGAGGCAAATTAACAGCAATATTCTACATAGTTGCATAGTTACACAGTTAGGTTGAAAAAAAGACACAAGCCCATCTAGTTCAATCTATAAGGCCCCTTTCACACTTGTGCGACTTTGGACATCAGAGTCGCATAACAAGTCGTACCCCATGATTCCCAATGATAACCATTCATATCTGTCCGATTTCAAGTCGCACCGACTTCAAAGTAGTCCCTGTACTACTTTGGTCTGACTTTGATACAAGTTGACATCCATAAACCTCAAGTTTATACAGGCATTCCTTAGAATTGTGGCAAAGTTGCGGCCGCAAAATCACGCGACTTTCAGTGTGAAAGGAGCCTAAAAGGGAAGAAGAAAAAAAATTACAATCCCATATACCCACAGTTGATCCAGAGGAAGGCAAAAAGCCCCAATAAAGCATAATCCAATTTGCTCCAGCAGGGGAAAAAATTCCTTCCTGATCCCCCAAGAGGCAATCGGATTTTCCCTGGATCAACTTTACCAATATTTGTTATTATCCCGTTATATTATGTACATTTAGGAAAGAATCCTGGCCTTTTTTTAAAGCAATCTACTGAGCTGGCCAGAACCACCTCTGGGGGGAGTCTATCCCACATTTTCACAGGTCTTACTGTGAAGAAACCTTTCCGTATATGGAGATTAAATCTCTTTTCCTCCAGACGTAAAGAGTGCCCCCTTAATCTCCTCTTCTCAAGAGAGAATAGATTCCTCTAATCTTTCCTCATAGATGAGCTCCTCCATGCCTCTTATCAGTTTGGTTGCCCTTCTCTGCACTTTCTCCAGTTCCCGATATCCTTTTTGAGAACTGGGGCCCAAAACTGAACTGCATATTGCAGATGAGGTCTTACTAATGATTTGTACAGGGGCTAAATGATATCTCTCTCTGGAGTCCATACCTCTCTTAATACAAGAACGAATTTGCTCGCTTTGGAAATCGCAGCTTGGCATTGCATGCTACTATTAAGCTTATGATCTACCAAAACCCCCAGATCTTTCTCCACTCTCATTCACTAATTATTTGCATTGCTAACATTTGCTCTATATCTTGATGCTGGAGCTCCAGTCAGTGGGGATATTTTACTAATAGAGTACCTGGCAATTGGCAAAGTAAATGTTCCCTTTGCTTAGTGGATAAGTGGAAACTGCATTCTCTCCAGTCATCCTATTATGTGTAAGCAAAATAATGTCTTCTAATTCCTTTACACATGAATGTTCAGCTTTATTTACTTTGCCAAATGAACATTCCCTTCACTAAGTAGACATTCTCTATACCCTAGTAAATGATCGCAAAAAAAAACTATTTCCAGTATAAGGGGGGTCTAGTCCTTGAGTTTTCAAGCATCCAGCTGGATCTTTAAGGTTTCTTAAGGTTTTCTTCTTATTCTGTTAATTTTTGCACCAAAAGCATTACGATTTCTTTAGCTCTATCACGTATCTCTTGAGGAAACACTTGGCTGGCCATGCACAGATCAAATTTTGGTTGGATCCCGATACAGATGCATCCACGTCTGGATATTCTGACAGCCAGTACAATAGCCACAGCGAGAGATTCATTCATTTGCACTGTATAGCAGTGGATGGAGGAATATATTCAATGTTTTTCGTTCAGCCTGCAGGTTGAAACAAATCTAATTGTGCATGGCTGGAGTACAGAAGAAATAATGGGGGATATTTATTTTTTATTTATTTTATTTATTACAGGATTTATATAGCGCCAACAGTTTACGCAGCGCTTTACAATATAAAAAGGGAGACAATGCAGTTATAATACAATAAAATACAAGAGGATTAAGGGGGCCCTGCTCAGAAGAGCTTACAATCTAATAATTGAATTACTCATATGCAAAGGACCTGAAAGGCAGATTGTACACAGATCACATACCAATTCTAAATAAACTGTGGTTAACTATAGTTGTGACATAAATAGAGAATCACATGAAAAAACAATGCCAGCTGTTTCTTTATGCCGAGATTTTACAGTCCTCGTATGTAGTTACAAATATACACATTCAGAAACTGTTATCAAGACAATTGCAATTGTGTATGTGTGTGTGTTTGTGTATCAGTATATTTTATATATATATATAACATTTGTATTGATTAATATACATATGTCACTTTGGAACACTGCCTTTGACTCTTCCTACTTTTTTTTCCCCATTTCTAGGTGCTCAGTGCATAGATACCTGGTCCAATCCTGATAACTGTAAGTGCAGTACATGTTATAAAAAGACAGGAAAATTGTCTAATAAGCCCAAACATTAAATTATTTAATATTACATCAAAGTATAGACACAGATATTTAGAAGATGTAGTATGACTATAAATCACCGCTTTTCATAGCCAGACTGTTGATAATCAGAATTAGCACTTATTCATCAAAATCAATTAAAGGGTTAAAGTATAAATACAAAGTACAAATACTCAACAAAAACTAAATTATCACATTTTAAATTCCAACAATTAGAGACCCTCTTGAATGTCTTCTACAGCCAAATCAAACAGTCTCATAACTCAAAGAACTAATAACCATAAATCAATGCTCACTTCTTAAGCTGGCCTTAAGGCCCATACACACGATCTGACTTTTTGACAACAAACATGCAAATTAGCTGTTTTGAACCAACATCCGACCGTGTGTACGCTACATCAGACCAACTTTTTCAGTTTTCATCGGACTTTTGTTGGCTGTGCGAACGGACCAACTTTCTGCCAACAAAAGTCTGATGGAGCAAAGTCCGACTGTGTGTACACAAAACCATCGGACAACAATATAGAAGTTGACCAAAGGTGGCGCTGGAGTATTCGAACGTCCTCTTTTGAAGTGTCGTCAGTACATTGAAACGTCACTAAGTTCATGTTTGTTGCCTAAAAAGTCTGATCGTGTGTATGCAATACAAACTTGGGGCCAATGCCCTTTGTACAAAAATCCACGGGAAAGTTTGTACAAAGTCCGAACGTGTGTATGAGGCTTTACACTGATCGAAACTCAGCCTGTTCAACCTGTTCAGCAGGGACTGGCTGAATATCGATGAGAATATCACATCCTTACCGCTCGGACAGTAAAGAACCCTCAGCGCAGTTAAAGCTTAAACTCTTCTAATTTTAGTGAATGTCTTTTTAAATTCCCTTTTACTGAAAAGTTTTTTCCCTATGCTAGTGTCACCAGTATGGTATTTGTACATTGAAATCATATCCCCTCTCAAGCGTCTCTTCTCCAAAGAGAATAAGTTCAAAGCTTGCAACCACTTACTTGACACAGGAGCCTGCGATGTCACCGATGTCCCCTGGTGCACGGAGCCTCCATCTTCTTTGTGTGTATCGCGGCTCCGGCACCGTTACTGGCCGGAGCCGCAATGACGTCACTCCCACGCATGCGCACGGGAGCCGCCACTCGTGGCATATCGCCGTTAGCAGCAGCGTGCTCAGTGCGCCTGAGCGCCGATGTCTACGGCGCATGTGCCGTAGACATCGGTTCCTGTCTTTTTGCAAATATCTCCTAAACCATGTAGGTTTAGGAGATAGTTCTTGGACCTACAGGTAAGTCTTAATCTAGGAGCACCTTCTCTGATATTCTCTTCCACAAGCAGTGTATCAGCAGGGTGCATTGATAGTTTCAAAAAATGATTAGATGGGCACCTTAACCACCACAATATACGGGCATGCACTGCGCATGCGCGAGTCGCACTACGCTCTGCTATTGGCCAGGCAATCTTCTGGGACCTATGACGTGTCCCAGAAGATTCCTGGCAGGGAGGGGCCGCCTAGGGCGAGAGGAGGAGTCGACTAGGCGGCCAAGAAGAGGAAGAAGGGAGTGGGACAGGAAGTCCCACTAAAAAGTTACCCACTCCCCCCCCAAAAAAATGACATGCCAAATGTGGAGTGAAATGCTTGGAGTAAGGAGTGTTTAAAGCAGAAGTTCCACTTTTGGGTGGAACTCCACTTTAAGAATGCACAGCGCTTGTTTACACACCTGTGTGCATAGACACATTACAATTAATGGGCTGTATTTTAGCTCAGGAATAAAAAAGCTGTACTGAGCTTTTTCGAGCTGCAGTGTGCAAGAGGCCTAAAGTGATGTTTTAAATATATTTGTATCTGTTTTGTACGCTCACTTTTTTGGCTTGCAAATGCTTTTTACCCCCATTTGTATCCAGAGATTTTTAAGCCTAGACGTTCAGACCAAGTTTAGCAGCGTTGGTGTGCGTCAGTTAACTGGGCAATAACTCTAGGAACAATTTTTCTTATTGACAGCAGGTCTGAGAACTAGGAACGCACACAGTTGCACATTCCTAGTTTTTAGCTGCGGGCGCTCGCTCAGTAAAAAGGCATTTTATATTTGGATTAATAAAATCATTGTGGTCACAAAGGGATTAATACTCTTGTTGAGCAAAAGGTTTTTTTCAGCTGTTTGCAAAATGTTATGGTCGGTTTTGCAAATACAGTTTGCAGTTCCAGTGATATTGCAGATGTTTTTGAGCCATGTGACTTGATGTGAAAATTGACTAACTATAGAGATCCTGGTGTCTGACATCTTTTTCTTCTCTTCCCAGCTTCTTTTCCCAATATTACTCTCTGCGACTCATGTAAAGGGGTCTGTAGTGATGGAAACCTTTGTTCATGCAACGAAGGTAGCTATGATTACTGCCTTCCAGATGTAAATGTATCATGCGCTGACATTGATCCCATCTCCTGCTGTCCACAAGGCTTATACTACAATAGTAGTCAGTCCTGTTGCACAAGTAAGTATTTTCAAAATCAGTTCAAAGTGTGAGTCTGACCGTTTAGGATGCGTCATTTTAAACAGATGTTTTTCTGCTGTGTCTTCTGCAGCTACTCCTATCTGTTTACAAGAATGTGCTACAGATGAAGAATGCAAATTAGGAGTGTGTAGATGTAATACCAGCCAGTTCCAGAATCTGAGTAAGACTTTGTTCATTTTGTTTATTTTGCAAAGTCAGTCCAGTAATTTACCTTTACAGTATGTGTTTGGTGGGCATATTTTTTGAGTTCCTATGATATTCCATATTTCCTATAATTTTTTACAATTTGACATGCTTTGCTCTGTCATGTTTTTGCTATTTTATTATATATATATATAATTTTATAGATTAGCCATTAGACCGGAGCTCTTAGTGGCTCAGTACTATTACTTGTTGCTTAAAGTTCACCAGCTAGTATTATGGGGACTGACATTGGTGGCCCTTTTCAAAATGCTGGTTTCTGTATCACTGACCTGGAACAAGCATGCAGAAAATTACAATTGGAGGAAAATCTTGGGACTGCAAAGTCGCATGGCAAGTGAAATAAATATTAGGTGGTTATGGATTCCCTCTATTTATTCCATATATGTATTAACTTGTCTATTCCTATAATTAGCTAGACTATTAAAGTGGTTGTAAACCCTTACAAACCACTTTGACCTACAGGTAAGCCTAGATTAAGACTTACCTGTAGGTCCAAGAAATATCTCCTAAACCTACATGGTTTAGGAGATATTTGCAAAAAGACAGGAACCGCTGTCTGCGGCGCATGCACCGTAGACATCGGCGCTCAGGCGCACTGAGCACGCTGCTGCTAACGGTGATATGCCACAAGTGGCGGCTCCCGTGCGCATGCGCGGGAGTGACGTCATCGCGGCTCCGGCCAGTAACAGTGCCAGAGCCGCGATACACGCAAAGAAGATGGAGGCTCCGTGCACCAGGGGACATCGTGACATCGCAGGCTCCCGTGTCAGGTAAGTGACACATAATGGGCTACTATGCGATGCAGGGAAACAAAGAGGAAGTAAACCCATCAGGGTTTACTTCCTCTTTAAAGCTCTGATAATGTTACTGGTGATAGTACAATGATATAAGGTTATCTATGAAAAAAAAAAAAACACACTGCTTAGTAAAACAACGTCTTATTTATTTCCCAAGAAAATAGGAAATGCTAACATAAAAACACTAAAGGAAAATATTACAGAGCATATGAAATACAAAAACATCACCGATAGTTACCCTAAGGTTGTCCTCTAAATATTGTCTTGTCAGCTGGGCTCAAAATGGCAACAGAGAGCCTTGAGGCTAAGAGAAGCAAGAGAGAGATTTTTCCCTTCAGTGAGAACTTTTAAACTGCATTCGGACCCCATCATACACCACACCCCTCTAGGCTCCTGTCCAATGGCAAAGTGATGAGAATATCTGTCCATCTTCCAGGAAGCATGCTGTATTGGGGCAGCATATGTCCATGAATCACAGATATCTGACCCTGGGTCAAAGACATCTGGTCTTTAAACTTGGTAGCTCAACTCATCCTTCATCTTGGCAGCCGTTGCTGTCTTTGAGGCTTGTTAATCAAGCATTTCAATCTTTATCACACCAGTTGGTCTAGAGACAATCTTTTGTTCCCATACTTCCCCTGCCAGGGGACAAGACTCTTCTTTCAGATGAAGGTTCTAAAATGTTACAAAGCTTTGATGGGCAACTTGTTACATTCAAGTTGGCCCCCCAAGAGTGACGAGGCTTGCTGTATACAGATTTCATATTCAAACACATGTTGTATTATAATATAAAACATGTTGCCTTCCAACAACAAGTCATACCCCATGATTTCCAAGGATTACTATTCATATCTGTGCGATTTTAAGTCGCACTGACTTCAAAGTAGTCCCTTTAGCACTTTGGTCCGACTTTGATGCGAGTCGAGGTCCATAGACCTCAAATTTACACAGGCATTCCCTGAAATTGCAGCAAAATCACACGACTTTCAAGTTGCAGCAGTGTGAAAGGGGCCTTAGTCTACTTTCACACTGAGGCGTTTTACAGGCATTTTTGTGATAAAAATAGCGCCTGTAAAGCACCTGTAAACTGCCTCTTCTGCAGCCCCAATGTGAACGCCCGAGTGCTTTCACACTGGGGCGGTGCGCTTACGGGACGGGAAAAAAAGTCCTGGAAGCAGCATCTTTGGGGTGGTGGGGGAGCGCTGTATACACCGCTCCTCCACCGCCACTGCCATTGAAATCAATGGGCAGCAGCACTTTTCGGGTGCTTTTAACCCTTTCCTCGGCCTCTAGCGGGAGTTAAAAGTGCCCGTTAGCGGCCGAAAAGCGCCGTTATAACAGCGGTAAAGTGCCGCTAAAACTAGCAGCGCTTTACCGCTAACACCCACTCGCCCCAGTGTGAAAGTAGCCTTAAAGCGTGATTCCACCCTAAAGTGGAACTTCCGCTTTTCGGAACCCTCCCCCCCTCCGGTGTCACATTTGGCACCTTTCAGGGGGGAGGGGGGTGCAGATACCTGTCTAAGACAGGTATCTGCACCCACTTCTGGGCATAAACTCCCACGGGAGTTTACGCCACTTCCTGTCATGGTGCGCTGTCTGCCGGGACACACACACATGTCCCGGCAGACAGCGCTGACGATTCTCATTGCGCTGCACGACTCGCGCATGCGCAGTAGGGAACCGGGAAGTGAAGCCACTTCCTGATTCCCTCACTGAGAATGGCGCCGGCAGCAGAAGAGAGCCGGTACCGTCCAGCTTTAAGTGGTTCTTAACCGCTTCCCGACCGCCCACTGCATATATACGTCAGCAGAATGGCACGGGCAGGCAAAACCACATACCTGTACGTGGCCCTTTAAATGCCTGCCCGTGGGTCGCCAGCGGCGCGCTCGCGACCCGGTCGGGAGCTCCGTGACCCCGGCCGCGGGACCAGCGGACCCGATCGCGCTGGTGTCCCGCGATCGGGTTACGGAGCTGAAGAACGGGGAGAGGTTTGTGTAAACAAACCTCTCCCTGCGCTTCCTACTCTGCCTGTCATTGATTGGCTTTCCCGGTCATCGGGAAAGCCGATCAATGACGTCAGACGTCAGCCCCGCCCCCTAATGTAAAAAAAAACACACACACGTCAGAGCCCATAACCCCTCCCCTCCCCCTAGTGGTAAACTCTTTCACTACAACTGTGATTTATACTGGAATCAATGCATTTAAATTGCATTGATTGCTGTATAAATGACAATTGTCCCAAAAATGTGTCAAAAAAATGTCCGATGTGTCCGCATAATGTCGCAGTCACAATAAAAAAAAATCGCTGATCGCTGCCATTACTAGTAAAAAAAAAAAAATATTAATAAAAATGCTATAAAACTATCCCCTATTTTGTAAAATAACTTTTGCGCAAACCAATCAATACATCGCTAATTGCGTTTTTTTTTTTTTACCAAAAATATGTAGAAGAATACGTATCTGGCCTAAACTGAGGAAAAAAAATGTTTTTTTATATAATTTTTTGGGGATATTTATTATAGCAAAAAGCAAAAAATATTGAATTTTTTTCAAAATTGTCGCCTATTTTTGTTTATAGCGCAAAAAAATAAAAACCGCAGGGGCAATCAAATACCACCAAAAGAAAGCTCTATTTGTGGGAAAAAAAGGACGCCACTTTTGTTTTGGAGCCACGTCGCACGACCGCGCAATTGTCAGTTAAAGCGACGCAGTGCCGAATCGCAAAAAGGGGCCTGGTCCTTTGGCTGCCAATTGGTCCGGGGCTGAAGTGGTTAAGGCACCTGCTGATCTTGCGCAGTGCAGCGCAGTGCGGTGCAAGCGAGTACAGCTTGACATGGCAATGCTTGGTCAGCTTGACATGGAAATGCTCCTGAACCATAAGTGACATGGACAGGAAACTTTGGGAGCACCGAGTGGGGACCCAGCACTACAATGATACCATTGAGCAGAGCGGTGGGGGTGCTGTTCCATTGTCAGACAGGCTCTGTCAGAGGATGAGTTCCAGTGGATGCAGGTAAGGAGAGCCCTAGGGGGGAACAGTGCCATGGCATGCCTTACAGTGCCATCGCAAGCTGTACAGTGTCATTGCATGCCGTACAGAGCCATCACATGGCACACAGTGTCATTGCATGTTGTACAATGCCATGGCATCCTGTACAGTGTTATCACATGCCGTACAGTCTCATTGCATGCTCTACAGTGCCATGGCATGCCGTACAGTGCCATGGCATGCCGTACAGTGCCATGGCATGCCGTACAGTGCCATCGCATGCCGTACAGTGACATCACATGCTGTGCAGAGCCATGGCATGCCTGCAGACTGAGGCTGGAGAATGTAAACAACATCTTTTGTCTGTCATACCCTTCCTGATATCACATGCCATGCAGAGCCATGGCAATACATACAGTGCCATTGCATGCCCTATGGTGCCATTGTATGCCGTACAGTGTCATCACATGCAGGGCAGAGCCATGGCATGCCGTACAGTGCCATGAGATGGCATACAGTGTCCTTGCATGCAGTACAGTGTCATTGTATGCCATACAGAGCCATCACATGGCGTACAGTGTCATCGCATAATGTACAATGCCAGGGCATGCCGTACAGTGCCATTGCATGCTGAACAGAGCCATCACATGGCATTGCATGTTGTACAATGCCATGGCATCCTGTACAGTGTTATCACATGCCGTACAGTGTCATTGCATGCTCTACAGTGCCATGGCATGCCGTACAGTGCCATGGCATGCCGTACAGTGCCATGGCATGCCGTACAGTGACATCACATGCTGTGCAGAGCCATGGCATGCCTGCAGACTGAGGTTGGAGAATGTAAACAACATCTTTTGTCTGTCATACCCTTCCTGATATCACATGCCATGCAGAGCCATGGCAATACATACAGTGCCATTGCATGCCCTATGGTGCCATTGTATGCCGTACAGTGTCATCACATGCAGGGCAGAGCCATGGCATGCCGTACAGTGCCATGAGATGGCATACAGTGTCCTTGCATGCCGTACAGTGTCATTGTATGCCATACAGAGCCATCACATGGCGTACAGTGTCATCGCATGATGTACAATGCCAGGGCATGCCGTACAGTGCCATTGCATGCTGAACAGAGCCATCACATGGCATTGCATGTTGTACAATGCCATGGCCTCCTGTACAGTGTTATCACATGCCCTACAGTGCCATGGCATGTCGTACAGTGCCATTGCATGCTCTACAGTGTCATTGCATGTTGTACAATGCTATCGCATGCCATACAGTGTCATCACATGCCATGCAGAGCCAAGGCATGCCTGCAGACTGAGGTTGGAGAATGTAGACAACATCTTCTGTCTGTCATCCCCTTCCTGATATCTGATGCCATGCAGAGCCATGGCATACTGTACAGTGGCATTGCATGCCGTACAGTGCCATCACATGCCAGGCAGAGCCATGGCATGCCATACAGTGTCATTGCATGCCATACAGAGCCATCACATGGCGTACAGTGTCATTGCATGATGTACAATGCCAGGGCACACCGTACAGAGCCATGGCGTGCCGTACAGAGCCATGGCATACCGTACAGTGTCATGGCATACCGTACAGTGTCATGGCATACCGTACAGTGTCATGGCATGTTGTACAATGCCATTGCATGCTGTACAGTGTCATTGCATGCCGTACAGAGTCATCACATGACGTACAGTGTTATTGCATGTTGTACAATGCCATGGCATGACGTACAGTGTCATTGCATGCCCTACAGACCATGGCATGCCGTACAGAGCCATGCCATGTCATACAATACCATGGCATGCTGTACAGTGCCATTGCATGCCATACAGTGTCATTGCATGCCATACAGTGTCATTGCACGCCATGCAGAGCCATGGCATGCCGTACAGAGCCATCACATGGAGTATAGTGTTATTGTATGTTGTACAAGGCCATGGCATGTCGTAGAGTGTCATCTCATGCCCTACAGAGCCATGGCATGCCGTACAGTGTCATAGCATGCCATAAAGTGTCATCGCAAGCCATAAAGTGTCATCGCAAGCCATAAAGTGTCATCGCATGCCATACAGAGCCATTGCATGCCATACAGAGCCATGGCATGCCATATAGTGTCATCACATGCCATACAGAGCCATGGCATGCCATATAGTGTCATCACATGCCATACAGAGCCAACACATGGCGTATAGTGGCTCTGTATGGCATGCAATGACACTGTATTGCATGCATTGGCATTATACAATATGCAATGACACTGTACGGCATGCGATGACACTGTACGGTGTGTTGAATGAAGAAATGGCTGCATGCCACAACTAGTTCCAAGATCCTTTATTGGACATCCCAAAAGTGACACCACAGGACACCAAGTTGCCTGGTAGACACGGTGTCCCTCCTCCCCATATCAGAAAGTTGGGAGGTATGTAATAGGTGTTCCTTCTCCCTATCTCAGAAAGTTGTGAGGTATGCGTTTCACACAATACAAATTTGCTTAATTATTACTGTACGTCTGATATCAGGAAGGGGATAACAGACAGAAGATGTTGTTTACATTCTCCAACCTCAGTCTGCAGGCACAAAATTATGTCAGCTACACTACTAGGAGTGACATCACCTGAAAGCTGCATCCCCCTGAGGCTCCCCTTACCTGCACTAGCTAGAACTCATCCTCCGACAGAGCCTGAGCCTGTGCCATATTTCTGCCTGACACCGGAACTGCACCCCCACTGCTCTGCTCAATGGTATCCTTGTAGTCCTGGGTCCCCTCTCGGTACTTCCTAGGTTTCCTGTCCTTGTAACTTATGGTTCGGGAGCAGTGCCGTGTCAAGCTGACCAAGATTTCCCATAGACACCAATGTTAAATGTTATGAAAGCGGTGCTATGTCAAGCTGACCAAGATTTCGTCCATTGCCTCCTGGGATTGATGGCACACACCTCCCAGGAGCCAATGCAAACCGGGAATGACGTACTTAGCCACTTAGCCACTCGCCATAGCCACTAAAGGAGGAAGTGAAATTAGATATAGGCATAAATCAGGTAACTGAAAAGAAAAAAAAAGAAATAAATTGCCAATTTATTTTGAGGATGCACATTAGTGTTGCATGGTGAGGAGGGAAAAATGTGGGTGGAATGCCGCTTTATCTGAATGACATTTAGGCCTGGTTCAAATTGATGCCATTTGGCATGAGATTTGACATGTCAAATCGCATGCCAAATCGGCGGCAGTTGTCAGCAAAGGCAGCGTCCGTATCAGTGCGACGCCGCATTTGCTGCACCCCACCGATCGCCTAAGCCCCCGTTCACACAGTTCATGGCTTCAGCCTATGTTTACACTGTGTGATGCTATAATTGGTCACCTATTGGCTCTGCATCTTCTGCATGTAATCTGCTGTGTACAATCACAGCATGATCCCAGGACTGTGCGCATGCAGGCACTCTGTTCCCGGAGTCCATACTAGTAAGTCTTCTTGGAACAATATGGGAGCAGACTATGTTTAGTGATCCGTCTATAAGAAGCGAGTACATCTTTACATGTGTTGTTTAACTGCAAGCAGTATAAGTACATGAATGTGACGTGGTATCAGCCTCCTTTTCATTCCCTGTACAGTAGAGGTTAGATAGGAGAGGGAAATGCAGCACAAGGAGCCAATCAGCTGTGTTGCAGGGAAATGAACATGTTAAATGGTTAGAGAGAGCAGAGCGATAGAGAGATGATCTCATCAGTTCTGTTTTTGATTCATTAAGTTTGAGGGAGCTAGTAGTCATCCAGTCGTCTATCATAGTGAGGCAATTTCCTAATTGCTGATGAAGGTCTTTTTGTCCGGTGATACGAAAATATAATTGAGTGTTGTCGGCGTACGAATGGAAGCAGAGGTCTGACCTTCTGATGATTTTGAGGAGTGGGCGAATGTAGATGTTGAAGACCTGTAAGTGAACCACAGTAGAGAAAAATTAGGTCTGCTGCCTCACCAGACAGGTCTATACTGTGTGACAGAGCTGTGTAAATCTCAAAACTGGATGGACAGTAGGGATGAGCTTGCATTTATTCGAAAACGGGTTCAAAGAAAAATGGGTTGCATATTTTACCAGTGTTGAATAGAAAGTTGGCATTGAGTCCAATTGAACTCTCTCTATTTATTACTGTAATGCAGTCAGTCTGCATATACAGTAATAAATATGGGGCTCTTTTTCCTTTTTTTTTTTTTTAGCAGCTAAGTGTTGCAGGAAAGGTTAAAATACCCTGTGCTGCCAATTTATAAGAGAGTTGGAACGCGGCTCTCACACAAAGCAGTGGTCTCTCTCCAGAGGTCCAGCTGCCCTTCCCCCAGAATTCTGGTTCAATAAACAGTGCCTCTCGGGGAGACAGAATGCAGTTGATTGGAGCAGTGGAGGGGGGGAGGGGACACTGGAGAGCCGTGTATTGTGTGAGAGAACTGAGGTCTGACTCCCCTCGGTGTGGACAGTACACGATATTTACCCCTCGCTGTAACAATTTGAAAGAAAAAAGGAGCCCCGTCTGATCGGATCGCTCATCATATTTGAGGCAGCTGGGGTTATATATCACATACTTCTACATGACTATTTGCTGTACTCATATCTGTACTTTCCATTTACACCACATGTCAAGATGTGTACTCTGGTACCTTGGAAATTATTATATGTTTTCATACACAGATAATACATTGCTTGTTTGATAAATATTTTATTAAAATAGAAAAAAAAAAGAAAGAGATCCCCATATCTATTATTGTATATACAGCCCGGCTGCATCACAGTAACAAATTCCAAGGGTTCAGTTGGGCTTATTTCTGTTTATTAGGGCACCGGGCCATATGGCTGAAAGTGTCTGTAAGTAGTAGTGACTAGTAAGATGAGGATTAATGTAGATCTATAAAAGAACAGGTTTTGTATATTTATTTATATTTATATTTATTTTTCTGCTGAACTTTCCCAGAACTTTCTGATTTGAACACTACGGTCATCTGTGACAACAATGCAATGATAGTCACAGTCAGGCAATGTGAACTAGAAGCACTTGGTCTCGACTCTTCCACAATGCATCTGAGGGACTCATCAGATAGCTGCACATTCCCATTATCATACCCCATCAATGGGCTGAAAGTGACTACTATGCAGGCCCAAGCAGCATCCAATTGGTGTGGAAACACAGTGACGGTAACACACTATTGATTTATTTATTCATTAATTTTAGCAACTTCTGTGTTAGATTTGTATGTACCTTACTTTTCTGGAAAAAGTGACCATCAGCAATCTGTTTCACTTTTTTCAAGAGATATGCTAAAGCTCAACTCCATCCGAATATTTTTAATTGCATATAGGATAGACCACGGAAGAGATGGGGGACTCTGTCAGCTTTTTTTTGAGAGAGAGATTTTTTTTCTTCCCTCACTTCCTGTCATCAATTAAAACAGAAACCCAGACTGGTGACAATATGGAACTTCTGAAAAATGTTTTATCGATGTGTTCCTGTCGATAGGCAGTGAGAGAAGACCTTCTCATTGGGTCACTGTGGTAGGCTTTAAGGGATAACTGAACAGTTATTCTTGAAATACAAGTCCGCTCTCCCTTCAGAAAGCCCCCTAAGTTTTCTACTTACCAATCTAAGATCCATGGAGATTTTATGTTTGGGGTCACTGGGTGCTACACGGTTCTTCACAAAAACTCTCCCGGCCAGGCCATACATGCACAGTAGACTTCCCATTTAGCCGCCTAGATTCACTCCAGTGCAGCTGCAGCATTATGCATTTTTCAGTGCAACATTGCGTGTTTTTGATGCATTTTCTCATGCTGATGCATTTTTTTATTTTATTTTTGTGAAGAGGAGGTAGGATTGTATACACAAAACTTTGCCAAAAACGCACTAAGGCTAGGTTCAAATTTATGCATGTAAGGTTGATGCTTTTTTATGTGTTTTTGTGGTGCATTTTTCATGCGTTTTTATGTGTTTTCATACTTACTTCGTTTTTTGGTAGGATAAGATTGGTTGTTAAACACAAAACCCTACCAAAAGCGATTTAAAAACGCATATATGTTTTTGATGCGGTTCCATTAAAATCTATGAAACCAAAAATGCCCCGTTCTGCATGTAAGAAAAGTTCCTGCATCTTTCCAAAAAACACATTGCAGGAAACTGCAAAAATGTGTTTGGGACTCATAGGAAAAAAATGTTAAATGGATTTTAGTGTGACCTGAAAATGCACTAAAACCCACATAGATATGAACCTAGCATAAAAATGCAGTTTACATGCACTCCCATTGAAGTCTATCGGGCAAAGAAACTGCACAAAAGAAGTGCCTTTTCCAAAATGCGCTGTACCAGGCACTGACTGGGCAGCATAGAGGGTAATGTGCAGTGCAGCATGACAATAAACACAGGAGAAATTGTATGTGAATGGGGGTGGTAAATATAGGGAGCGTTCACATTTGCGAATGCACTCACATTGCGATTAGATGCGAGAACCCCAACGGGGGTTCCCAGGATTAGCTGTAAGAGGCAGCCCTATTGAAATCAATGGGAGGTTTCCGCCTCTCGCAGCTAATCACAGCCACTGCCATGTAAGTGATCGGCTCTGGACGCAGGCTGCATCCTTATGGCTATGGGAAGCCTGTGGATTATTAGGCTCAACGATTGACAGACTTCATTTCCACGAGATTGAGTGAGTTTTACAAGTAACCCGTCTATATTTCAAAGCTGTTTTTCCACTGCTTATTATTGGCCTCTATCCACAGTATGATGACTCCAATATCAATATTTCCAACACCGTTTACATTGGAATCCTGGATAGACCCATCATCACAGCAAATAATATCAGCTTTAACTTTACCTGTGTGTATAAACGGAATATGCAAACAAGTCTGAAACTCCCTGGAAATATTACCCAACAGTAAGAAAAAATATAAGACATAGAGAGTTGCTCGTGTAATACTGTATACTATATTATTTGTTCTTTCTCCTTCACTAACATCTCATTTCCATTAACTATGATGTTTATAGTGATTAAACATAAATGCTATGTACACGCAGCACTGAATTTTGTGAATCTAAGGTGTTTTCCATATCTATATTTTGTACCTAATGGTGTTAAAGCAGACCTAACCTTAGATTTTTTTTTTTAGTCATGTTCGAGTGAATGCTAAGTAATCAGTAAGTGTAACTTATCAATGGATTCACCACAGAGATGACAGTTTTCATCCTGACAATGCTTTCATCTACTTTTCTCTCCAGAATGCCGGTGTTATGCTGAAAAGTTTCCCCCCATCGGATACTGTCCGCCCCGTACTGCGCAGGTGCAGCGCAGTATGGAGGACAAGGAGACGCCGAAAGTCTCCGAAGATGAACGGCGCCAGCGCACTTAATAGTACCTTCTGCCCTGAGGCCAGGTTCAAGCCCCACCATGCAAGTGGACATACGGTAGATGATGTAAAACAGCACCTAGTAACAGGGCCCCTTGCGGGCCCGCTTCGCTCTCCATGCTTCAGGCACGGCCTTGCTTCACGCTGCAAATTTTTATTCTAACTCGATGTCCACTTGGATGGTGGGGCTTGAACCTGCATTCTTCAGAGACTTTCGGCGTCTCCTTGTCCTCCGTACTGCGCAAGCGCAGTATAGGGCGGACACTATCCGACGGGGGACAGTGTTCGACAGGACACCGGCACACCTCTGTTCAGGCATCACACAGGGTCAGCACTTCTTACACTGAGATGCTAGCTTTGGGATCATACATCTTTCTTGAAAAATTATAATTGTGTCATAATAAGCAGAAGACTGCTTCTTGGGGTTAGGGGGCTTCACCACTCCTAGTGCAGGATCAACCGATAATAAAGACATGATCATAACTGAAAGCTAAAGGATATTCAAAGCAGAAGGTCAGACACATTAAGCTGGCCAAACACTGACCAAAATTTGTTTGCGTCAGCAGAGACAGCTCAGTATTGATCAGTGTGTGGCCATCCCTGTTCAACGGAAGTTGATGTGTGTGAAGTTCACGTTTACAGAAAAAATAAAAAAAGTGAACTAACACTCCATTTCAAACCCCAGGTTTACTGCACTGGGCTATGTGGACGGTGAAACTTTATCACCCACGGATGTAAGTCTAGCAGGGACAGAGGGGTGGGGAGTGTGTAGGGTGTTCACCTTTTTGTTCTGTAAAGGTGAACTTACATTTTAAGACCACTGTCAAAGTTTGTATTGCTGTCTGTGAACCCCAATGGTTTTCAGTGGCGGCTGGTGAAGTTTTAGGATGGGGGGTTTTCAGACCCCGCCCTTCCTCTTTGACCCCTCCCACTTTGTGAAAACGGGCATGGTTTGAGCAAAATAGTGGGCGTGGCTCTAAGGTGGTGCGGTTAGCGTCTGAGATGAACGAGGGATGGAGGGAGAGGGAGAGAGGAATGAAGGGACAGCAGGCCCAGATCCTACACAACAATAGAAATGTGTATTCTAGAAAGTTTAACAATCAGCAGATAAAGATACTCCAAACACCTGGTGTTAGCACTTCAATCATCCCGGCACCATGATTGTTATGGTGTCAGGATGATTAATGCGCATTATTTCTATTATTACATTGTAATATAAAATTAAATCATTTAACTCACCATAATGCAGAATCAGTGGGAGCCCTCTGTCCCACCAAATGCAGCCTCTGTCCCAGCCTCTGTCCCACCAAATGCAGCCTCTGCCCCCCCCCCCCCCCCACAAATGCAGTCTCTTCCCCCCCCCACAAATGCAGCCTCTGTCCCCCCCCAAATGCAGCCTCTGTCCCCCCAAATGCAGCCTCTACCCCCCCCCACATGTAGCCTGCCTGCCCCCCCAAATGCAGCCTGTGTCCCCCCCCACACATGCAGCTTCTGCCCCCCCCCCCAAATGCAGCCTCTGTCCCCCCCAAATGCAGCCTCTGTCCCCCCAAATGCAGCCTGTGCCCCCCCCCAATGCAGCCTGTGTCCCCCCCCCCAAATGCAGCCTGTGCCCCCCTCCAAATGCAGCCTGCCTGTGGCCCCCCCCCCCCCCCAAATGCAGCCTGCCTGTGTCCCATTAAATGTAGCCTGTGTCTCCCCCCAAATGCAACCTGCCTGTGCCCCCCCCCCAATGCAGCCTGCCTGTGCCCCCCCCCAAATGCAACCTGCCTGTAGTGGCGTCACTAGGGTTGGTGTCACCCCCCCCCTCCACCAACTATAGCAGATAAAGATACCCCAAACACCTGGTGTTAGCACTTCAATCATCCCGGCACCATGATTGTTATGGTGTCAGGATGATTGAAGTGCATTATTTCTATTATTACATTGTAATATAAAATTAAATCATTCAACTCACCATAATGCAGAATCAGTGGGAGCCCTCTGTCCCACCAAATGCAGCCTCTGTCCCAGCCTCTGTCCCACCAAATGCAGCCTCTGCCCCCCCAAATGCAGCCTCTGCCCCCCCCCACAAATGCAGCCTCTGTCCCCCCCCACAAATGCAGCCTCTGTCCCCCCCAAATGCAGAATCTGTCCCCCCAAATGCAGCCTCTACCCCCCCAAATGCAGCCTGCCTGCCCCCCCCAAATGCAGCCTGTGTCCCCCCCACACATGCAGCTTCTGTCCCCCCCACAAATGCAGCCTCTGTCCCCCCCCAAATGCAGCCTCTGTCCCCCCAAATGCAGCCTGTGCCCCCCCAAATGCAGCCTGTGTCCCGCCCCCCCAAATGCAGCCTGTGCCCCCCCCCAAATGCAGCCTGCCTGTGCCTCCCCAAATGCAGCCTGCCTGTGCCCCCCCCCCCCAAATGCAGCCTGCCTGTGT
Source organism: Lithobates sylvaticus (assembly GCA_028564925.1). Classification (NCBI taxonomy): domain Eukaryota; kingdom Metazoa; phylum Chordata; class Amphibia; order Anura; family Ranidae; genus Lithobates; species Lithobates sylvaticus. Next base: position 183,495,472 of record CM053027.1, on the reverse strand, counting down.
CCCCGCCCAAATGCAACCTGCCTGTAGTGGCGTCACTAGGGTTGGTGTCACCCCCCCCTCCACCAACTATAGCAGATAAAGATACCCCAAACACCTGGTGTTAGCACTTCAATCATCCCGGCACCATGATTGTTATGGTGTCAGGATGATTAAAGCGCATTATTTCTATTATTACATTGTAATATAAAATGAAATCATTCAACTCACCATAATGCAGAATCAGTGGGAGCCCTGAGCGTGTCACTAGCCACGTCGCCTACAACCAGATGCCATCAGGCGTCCCCAACAGAGTCCCTCCTTACATTGCCCACCAAATGCAGCCTCTGTCCCACCAAATGCAGCCTCTGCCCCCCCCCCCCACCCCCCCCCCCCACAAATGCAGCTTCTATCCCCCCCCACAAATGCAGCCTCTGCCCCCCCCCCCAAATGCAGCCTCTGTCCCCCCAAAATTCATCCTGTGTCCCCCCTAAATGCAGCCTGTGTCCCGCCCCCCCCAAATGCAGCCGTCTGCCTGTGCCCCCCCCAAATGCAGCCTGCCTGTGTCCCCCCCAAATGCAGCCTGCCTGTGTCCCCCCAAAATGCAGCCCGTGTCTCCCCCCAAATGCAACCTGCCTGTGCCCCCCCAAATGCAACCTGCCTATGTCCCCCCCAAATGCAGCCTGCCTGTGCCCCCCCAAATGCAACATGCCTGTGCCCCCCCCAAATGCAGCCTGCCTGCAGTGGCGTCACTAGGGTTGGTGTCACCCCCCCCCTCCACCAACTATAGTCCCCCCTCAGTACAGACACCCCTCCCTCAGTACAGACCCCCCCCCCCAGTATAGATCCCCCTCCCACAGTATAGATCCCCCTCCCTCAGTACAAACCCCCCTCCCACAGTATAGATCCCCCTCCCACAGTATAGACCCCCCTCACTAACAACAGACCCCCCTCCCTCAGTACAGACCACCCTCCATCAGTATAGACCCCCCTCCCTCAGTACAGACCCCCCCAATAAGTACAGACTCCCCTCCCTCAGTACAGACACCCCCATCAGTGTAGAATCCCCCCCTTAGTGCAGACCCCCCATCAGTATAGAATCCCCCCCCCCCTTAGTGCAGACCCCCACAGTATAGACACCACCTTAGTATAGACACCCCCCTTAATACAGACCCCCCATCAGTATAGACACCCCCATTTAGTGCAGACCCCCCACAGTATAGACACCCCCTTAGTGCAGACCCCATCAGTATAGACACCCCCTTAGTGCAACCCCTTGCAGTATAGAATCCCCCCCTTAGTGCAGACCCCCCATCAGTACAGAATCCCCCCCTTAGTGCAGACCCCCCCATCAGTATAGAATCCCCCTTAGTGCAGACCCCCACAGTATAGACACCCCCTTTAGTGCAGACCCCCCCCCCCCATCAGTATAGACACCCCCCATCAGTATAGAACCCCCCTTAGTGCAAACCCCTGCAGTATAGAATCCCCCTTAGTGCAGACCCCCCCATCAGTATAGAATCCCCCTTAGTGCAGACCCCCCCCATCAGTATAGAACCCCCCCCCTTAGTGTAGACCCCCCCATCAGTATAGACACCCCCTTAGCGCAAACCCCTGCAGTATAGAATCCCCCCTTAGTGCAGACCCCCCCCATCAGTATAGAACCCCCCCCCTTAGTGTAGACCCCCCCATCAGTATAGAATCCCCCTTAGTGCAGACCCCCCATCAGTATAGAACCCCCCCTTAGTGCACACCCCCCCATCAGTATAGAATCTCCCCTTAGTGCAGACCCCCCCATCAGTATAGACACCCCTTTAGTGCCTGTGCCCCCCCCCCCCTATGGACGGGCCGCCACTGCGTCTTGTCCTGGTGACAAGGTGTCATAGGAACAAAAAGTCATGGGAAAACTCCTCAATAGAAACAGACAGGAAACAAAAATATTCTAGTGAAGGTTAGATCCTCTGACAGGCTTCTTTGCTGTATGTGTCTCTCTGTCCCACTGACACCTCTTTCTTTAGTTCTTGTCTAAGTATAAGAGTGACAGAAATCAAGGGGAAATATTGCAATAATTTTGGCCTTTTTCTCGCAATTTTTATTTATTTTTTATTTTTAGGGGGACATGCCCGGTTATGTGCATAGATAACTGTTTTAACCCCTTAAACTTTATATTGTATATTATACTGTAATATATATATATATATATATATATATATATATATAATGTGCAACGCTGATCAAGTGAAAAAATATATATGTACAAGGACCCTAAGGGGTACAACTAAAATTATAGTGGGTAATCAATTTATGTGTATTTCTAAAATGTTTTTTTGTAAAAGATTCATATGTCAGTGTTAGAAACACACAATGTTAAAGGGATATAACATTCATTTATGGTCTAGAGCCCTACGGACGACATGAGTAAAGATGACATATAGGAACAACACAAAACTCACCAACATGAAATAGACCTGAAAGTGTGCCTTGGTCTACCGTATGGTACACCAAAATAAGGGGGCAAAAACCTTCAGGTAGGGGATAATTATTTATTAAGGTAATGTCACTGAGTAAGACGAGCAAAGGCCTGAGCCACCTCTAACTGTGGGTTAGGAATGTAGCGAGAGAAGCAGGCCGATTCCGCCGACCCAGTTCCTTGATCACATGGTCCGGAACCCCCTGTCTTGAGGCCGTCGTGGCCGCCCCAATCCGGAATGAATGCCCGGAGTACTGGCTGGGGTCCAACTGAAGATTGCCGAGAAGGACCCGGACATGTTCCACGAACTGCGATGAGTTGAGGGGTTATACCGGAAAGGGCAGAAGCGGACTGGACCCTGGGCGGTTGGATAGCAGTGCCGTCAAGCGGTTTAACACGGCAACTGGGCACCAGTTGTTGTGAGTCCTGTACAGGTGAACATCTACTCCGGAACCTCGCTGCTGAGTTTTGGATGTCGCCAAGTGAAGGACGTAGTGATCCTGGTGGCGGCAGAGACTACTTCTATGCAAGGCTGGACTGGCTGGGTGGCTGCGAGTGAACTCGCTGGCCGTAGAAACCCATAAAACGCCATGTGTATCGCAGCCTGCAGGACGGTGCTGAGGAGGAGACCGAAAGGGGACCTATCCAGGATGTCAGACATTCCCTTGAAGATCTCCCCCGTGGTAGGCAGCCGCTTCGGGCTGACTGGCGGCTGGTGTTTCTGCACTCCCCGTAGTAGAGCCCTCACTGCGTGGCAGGAGAACACCGAAGGCCTTGCGGGGTCTTGAAGCGACAAGTAGTGCGGCACCCCGGCCACGTACTGGCGTATCGTGCTGTGTGACAGTGCTAGGTGAGAATGACAATAAGCGCTGAGTTAAACTTCCCTGGAATGAATGACCAGAAAACATTGAACTGATGCTGTAGGGACAGCTGGACCAGTCTGCGGAGGAAGGACATGACGGGCCTGGATTTAGGCCTGCCCTTGCTGCTGATCTTGGCTGTGGCTTGATTGTCTGTCGTGAAAGCCACAGTCTGTCCAGACCAATGGTGACCCCATAGGGGAGCGGCTGCTACGATGGGGAAGAGCTCAAAGAGGGCTGACGTGGTAGTGAAGCCTGGTGTGGCTAGTAATTGAGGAGGCCAAGGGGCGGCGAACCACAAATGGCCAAAAATGGCGACGCATCCTGTGGATGTCGCCGCATCGGTCACCACCTGAGGTGACTGCGTGGACACGACTGGGATGAACAGGGACACACCGTTCCAATTACCAAGAAAGTGTTCCCCCATGGCCAGATCTGCCCTGGCTGCCCAAGGGCTACTCTTAGACCCGAAGGTCAAATTGGTCGCGAAACAATATCGCTCCCTCCACTTGATGAGGGGACGAGCGAGTTGAGACTGGGAGCGACAGAAGAATGAGGCGCTGACAGATCATACACCAGACGTTTTTATTTGAAAAAATATTCCCTGTACAAGCCCGATAGGGCTAACCCTCCAGATGTTAAAGGGAGACTGACTGAACGGGCCTATCAAGAAGTCCCGATCCAACTCCGTCTGCAGAAGGACGTCAATCGCTGGCTCATCTGTTGCTGCTGAGCGTAGGTTCGGACATTCGTGGGTGGAGTGGGGCAGGGTGATGAGCCCGGTATGAAACCCATCGGTGAAACCCCGGATGAGGTAGCTGGCGAGTGACGGAGTGGGGTGTGAGGTCAAGTAAACACCGAGCCAAAGGGCATTGACCCGGCTTAGTCGTGGTACTTCTGTTTGACCTCACATAGAATCCTGGGGTGCGCCCTCTGGCATAGGGTGCAAACGTCCAAGAGCCGGCACTGGCTGAAATTGCAGGAGCCGTAATTGAAATTGTTGCAAATGGCGGCTCCCCCAACCATCCGCACCGGACGTCCCAACTTGTCCACCTTTTGCCCTTGCGCCGGGGCCTGCTGAGCCTGGCTCGTGCTGGTAGAGGCCGTGCTAGCTATCGGATGGACAGAGGCTATGTTGGCACACCAGACCTGGGTGTGGGACGCTGACTGACAGACAGCACATAGCGGGGAGCGAAGACCCGCGAAGTGGCGGCAGAACAACTTCGTGTCCACTACGCTCCAGTCCGTTGTCAAATGAAACTGTGAGAATCTGGCTGCGGCTTTGGCCGAGAAGGACCGATCATAGTCGTAGAACGCTGAGCCACCGTATTTGTGGCCCAGGTCTACGATCAAATGGAGGTAGAGGTCCAGTTCCTCCCGTCTGCCGGGGGAGGCTGAGCACAGCACGTCCCTAAACATGCCGAAAGCGAGCGTGAACTCGGGCACCGTGAGCTTTCTGTTGAGCCTCGGATCCTTCGCTTTCAAAACCACCGAGACGTCCCCCCAGGTGTAGGCCTTGTTCTCGGCCAAGTCATGGACCGAGATCATGAGTGAGGCCAGGTTAACGTCTCTGCCCTCTAAAATGTCCTTCCTTACGCTGGGTGGCACCAGGTGGGAAGGGTGAACGGTAGTCGTGGCAAGCTCACTACCTGCGGCCGGTGCACTGATGGCTGGGACCACCGCAGGGTCCGGAACCGTGGCAGCCGGGCTAGTCTCTAGACGAGACACCCTGTCCTGGACCTCAACGATTGAGGAAGACAGGGAAGACACGAGGGTGTGTAGCTGAGCGACGGCGGCTGAAATCGATTCCAGAGATGCCTGCTGGCTGCTGGGGCTTGCTGCGGCCGGTGGTGGGAAGAGGAGCCTGAATAGCTCCGCCTTCCTGGCCGCGGCCGAGAAGGGTATCCCTCTGCGTCTCAGCTCGGCGGACAGCCTGGGAATTGTCCATGCCCTAAGGGACTGGACACTGCCAGCCTCGGAGGCTGATGCCGGAGATAGCGGGGTGGTGAGGTCATCGCTGCCGACTGATGACATGGCGGCTGCCAAGACCCGTTACTTAGTAGACTGGTCACGTGTCTGCAGGCTGGGCCTATAAAGAGGTGACAAGCAATGAGTTTGAATGTGTCACCTATGATCTACGTACCTGCCATGAGAAAGCAGGAGCCCCTCGTGCCCCAGCGTTTTTTTTTTTTTTTTTTTTTTTTTTACCTGCTGGAACCCTGATCAAGCTGGTGCAGGTGGACCTACTGAATCCGACTGACCTGAGAGAGTGTGAGAGAAAGTACCTATTTAAGAGCCTAAACTGCTGCCGTCCAGAGCGACGGAACCCAACGTAGATGATAACAACAGGCGATAGTGACTTAAGTCGACTGCCGAGACCGCTGTGGGATCAAACGACAGATGACAACACGAATGACTGACTTGACATGTTGCCTTAACTGAACGGACTTCCCGTGACAGGGCCCGGCCTGTTCGCACCGCATGGGGGTGCCTGCGAGCCGGACTCTGGAGCACGCACAGGAATGAGGCAACCGTGACACGAGGCTAACTGCCTGGGTATTGCTGAGGCCGAACTGTGACATCCAGCTGCCACCGGGTCCGACTCCAAGCTCCCTTTTTTTTTTTTTTTTTCGTAGAAATGCGGCCGGCCTAGGGCACGCCGGCGCGAATTCGTACAGGCAGGTGACCAATTAACGCCGGGGCGTGGTAAGGTGACACAGAAATGATATAACATGACAAGGACAAGAGTCAAAGTCTCTTTTTTTTTTTTTTTTGCGACTCCGCCCCTGGCGCATGTATTGAAATGAGGCCGGGCCTAGGGCACGCCGACACGAATTAGTGCGAGGTAGTGACTGCATTCATGCCGGGCGTGGTAAGGTGACTGAAATGCGATACCATGACAGGGGCAAGAATCAGGAATGTACGCAAACCAGTGATGCGATTCCGCCCTTGGCGCATGTATTGAAATGAGGCCGGGCCTAGGGCACGCCGACACGAATTAGTGCGAGGTAGTGACTGCATTCATGCCGGGGCGTGGTAAGGTGACAGAAATGAGATACCATGACAGGGGCAAGAATCAGGAATGTACGCAAACCAGTGATGCGATTCCGCCCTTGGCGCATGTATTGAAATGAGGCCGGGCCTAGGGCACGCCGACACGGATTAGTGCGAGGTAGTGACTGCATTCATGCCGGGCGTGGTAAGGTGACAGAAATGAGATACCATGACAGGGGCAAGAATCAGGAATGTGCGCAAACCAGTGATGCGATTCCGCCCTTGGCGCATGTATTGAAATGAGGCCGGGCCTAGGGCACGCCGACACGAATTAGTGCGGGGAAGTGACTGCATTCCTGCCGGGCGTGGTAAGGTGACAGAAATGATATACCATGACAGGGGCAAGAATCAGGAATGTACGCAACCAGTGATGCGATTCCGCCCTTGGCGCATGTATTGAAATGAGGCCGGCCTGGGGCACGCCGACACGAATTAGTGCGAGGTAGTGACTGCATTCATGCCGGGCGTGGTAAGGTGACAGAAATGATATACCATGACAGGGGCAAGAATCAGGAATGTACGCAACCAGTGATGTGATTCCGCCCTTGGCGCATGTATCGAAATGAGGCCGGGTAGTCGTGCATCTGGATCGCCCCGATCGGAGCATGTATGGATGCGACCGGACCAGGATCGAAGCAATGGCATGAACGCCCTGTTTAACTGATGCGAAATGATTTAGCATGACCGAATGGCCCGATACGTTAGCCATGTTTGAAATGATGAAATGATTGTCATGCTAACACGTGAAATGTTTCGACACGGTCGAAGTGATTCGTACAATTAGTATGCCCACAGTGCTTAGGAATGTGAATAGCGTTTTGGTACGCTCGCTGGCGCCACTGATTCGAATAATGGCAGGACATGAACGATGCGTGTGAGTGCGAACGGCACCCGTGCGTGAGTCGTGTTTGAACGATTCGAAGACTGCGTAGCACGACCGCGTAAGGGAACCCTTGAGTGCCGGATGCGGCATCGGTCGGAGTGTTTCGTGGCGGCGGCCCTGAATGTGCGTGCCGCTAGATGGCTCCCGATCGTGTACAACCAAAAACGTGCGAGTAAGTGTTTAGGTTTCGAGACAAGCAGCGCGTGGTTCGTGAGCTACGCAGACCACAGTTTAGTGACACGATAAGCAGTGCATGAGAACGTAAAACATGGGAGCCGAAGCCCTACCTGCGACAGCCGAACCAGACTCTTTGAACGAACTGCGACTCGGCGACACGAGTGCGACACGAAGGGACAACACGACTTACGAACACGGAACGCGGGACTGCAACAAGAGGAGACGGACAGACGAAAACGGAGCTCACGAACCGGCACCAACAGCGCTTGTCTCGAACGAGTCGGTCCTAGATGTCTGACGTATCAGATATCACGCACAGGAAACCGACAAAGACCGGCGGCCTTTGGGCTGCTTAAATACCCTCCGGGCTCCTCCCATAACTTCAGGCCGGTACCCGGCCTTCCAATATGTACCATAATAATGAATGATTCAACTTTCTTGTATACAAATACAATAAAAAAAAAAACATTGAGCATACATTTAAAGCGGAGGTTCACACAAAAATGGAACCTCCTCTTTTCGGAACCCTCCCCCCCTCAGGTGTCACATTTGGCACCTTTCGGGGGGGGGGGGGGGGGGGGTGCAGATACCCGTCTAAGACAGGTATTTGCACCCACTTCCGGGCATAGACTCCCACGGGAGTCTACGCCTCTTCCCGTCCCCCTGTGCTGTCTGCTGGGACTCACACGGGTCCCAAGGACAGCAGGGACCGCTCGGATTGCGCAGCGCGTCGCACGCATGCACAGTAGGGAACCGGGAAGTGAAGCCACAAGGCTTAATTTCCTGATTCCCTTACCGAAGATGTGGTGGCAGCATCCGAGGGCCGGTTTGGTCTTGGGTGCCGACATCGCTGGACCCCGGGACAGGTAAGTGCCCACATTTTAAAAGTCAGCAGCTGCAGTATTTGTAGCTGCTGTCTTTTAAAAAAAAAAATTTGCAGGAATTCCGCTTTAAGGTGTATATCTTGTGACAACAATACTAGGAAAAAGTGCAGTCCAATGATAAAAAGTGGATTTGTGAATAAAGTCCAAAACAAGTTAAAGTAGACAAATAATCAAGATGATGATCCACAAATAGTTGATAAGTTCCAAAACCTCAATTTAAGGGTCACCACTGTAGGGGATTCCACCACCAGTAAGCTATAAGGGGGCTTACCGGAATGTATGGACCCAATTGACATATGCCTAATGTGTCTAGACAAGCGGGGTGTATAAACACCAGATAAGGGGGATATCGCGCCACTCTCCACACCGCTCTATTTCAACGATTCTGAGGGACAATGAACTTCCACCTTCAATTCCACAGCAAGCTGTAACACGGCTATACAGGACCATCAACCTCAGATTCAACACCTCTACATGGTGTAAATCTATACGGTAAAGAGATTTATTTAAAAAGTACAAATCACTCACATTTCAGTAGATATAAAATCGCTTGTTAGATAATCTTTCTTGAATGGCATACAGGATGCAATGGCATAGACAGGACTTGACCCGAGGCATTTAGTCTAAACAGACATCATCTTGGATGATATCTAACATTTATCATTATGGTACATATGAATGTTTTAACCCTTTAACATAGTGTGTTTCTAACAATGACATACAGATCTTTTCCAAAAAAGTTATTTATATCTAGACATATTTCTAAAAATACCCACTATAATTTTAGTTGTTCCCTTTAGTTAGGGTCTTTGTACATATACATTTTTTCACTTAAACAGCGCTGCACATTTTTTACACTGTTCTTTAGCACATAATTGTCCTTTGTGGTGCTAGCAGTAGCAGCTTTTTGGTTTTATCAGGACACAAGCGCAATATATATATATATATATATATATATATATATATATATATATACACACACACACACACATACATATATATATATATATATATATATATATATATATATATATATATATATACATACATACATACATACACACACATACACAGTTTATACAGTAAACACACAAATCATACTAAATACTTTCAAACCAGATAATTTTACTGCATCTTAAGACTGGTTTCATACTGCCGCACTGCAGATAGATTTTCTATTAGGTTACATGTTGTTTGGAAAGTCTATGGGAAACCATGGGTTAACCGCATGAAAACCACAGTTACACCTGCGCTGCAGTTTGGGCGCAGAAACTGGCCTTAAGGTTCCTCTTGCTTTCCCACTGCATTAAAATGTAACTTTTTAGGTGGACATTAGAATTTAAGCCCCCGTTCACATTGGTGTGATTTGACAATCGATTTGACAGGTCAAATCGCATGTTAAACCGGAGCCTATTGCTGGCAATAGGAGCGTCTCATATGGTGCACAGATTTCCAAAAGTAGTTCCTGCACTACTTTTGGCGACTTTGGAGGCGAGTTCAATAGACATCTGTGCATGAACCCGCACGGATGTCTTACAAGTCACCTCCCAAAGTCGAACTGAAATGCGGCTTTTAAATCGTGCAAGTTCAGGTGAACTCGCACGATTTCAAAGTCGTGTTCAGTGTGAACGATTGCTGAAAGCTATTGCTACTTATTAGGAAATAAATTGTTATTTGAATTGTTATTGGTTTTGTTACCTGAACATGTGTTTGTTTTCTCAGGACGGTATACCTGTCTGGAGTCAATGGGACTGGATCATATCCCGTTACCATGGCTGCTTATAAAGATCCATCATTTGCAGAACCATATCAAAATAATGATGCAGTGACTGTGGGATCAATCATCTATGTGGGAATATTTGTGACAGGTGCTGATGGAAGTCAATATGTTCTCCGGATAGAGACGTGTGTTGCAAGTCCTACAGATAATCGCAGTGATGTAAATGCTTTTAATCTTATAAAAGATGGGTAAGTCTGTATTTCTTATGCAACCATAGATATGAATGAAAATGTAAAGACCTAAAACTTTGATAAATACAAAAGAAGCAGTTAAAAACTAGCCTTGCACATCTATTCCTAAATTAGATGGAATCAGTATAATGCCTTGTACATTCCGACAACAAAATCCATCGGATTTTTTCAGACGGATTTGGGACGAAACTTGTCTTGCATACACACCGTCGCACAAAGTTGTCGGAAAATCCGATCGTTCAGAACGAGGTGACGTACAACCTGTACGATCGGTCTACGTAGAGGCCAGTAGCCAATAGCTTTCATCTCCAAATTTCTTCTGAGCATGCGTGGCACTTTGCGCGTCGGAATTCTTTACACACGATCGGAAAAAGTCATACCGGATTTTGTTGTCGGAAAATTTTAGATCCTGCTCTCACATTTTTTTCCGACGGAAAAAGTCCGCTAGAGCCAACACAATCGGATTTTCCGACAATATAATCCGACTTTTTCCATCGGAATATCTGACCGTGTGTACTTAGTGGTCCTAGTAAAAGTGGCGCCTTGTACATCTGTCTCTCTGAATATCAGACAAATTCTCAGTTTTTTTTTTTGCATGCTAGTCTTGATTTAAAAATGAAGAGGTTACTAAAGTTACAAAAATTCTCATACGACAAAATACAACTCGGGAAGTGATGTAATGTGTTGTATTGTAATGTATTTTGTTTCCAAACATGCGTGGTCTTGCTCTTCTGATTTTTTTTTAGACGAATACTGAACTGATTAAACAGAAATTTCTGTTTTGTCCCTTCGGATGATTTCAGATGAACTGTCTGGATTGGCTCTCTAAAGCTGTGTACTAAAGATCAGATTATCGTACAATCGCTCCGAAAGCGGTATTTTTCACCGGATTTTCTGATTGCGTGCTCTAGGCATTAGACCAGAGTTATCTCCTCCACTTGTAGAAGCAACATTTTACAGAAAATCTTAGTGGAATCTCAATGTACCTACTCTACATTGCAGCTTTAGAAAGATAGCCATCCATAAAATAAATATTTTTTTCCCTTGACTACAGAACTGTTTTAGATTAGTGCCGTATGGTGCCATCCATTCTGAGTAACACCCCAAAGCATGGAACCGATGGTGTGGCCACATTGCACTAACATAGGGAAGGGTTTAAAGGGTTATAGATAAATAGGACCTGAGCCTGTGTGCTGTATACAAGGCACACTAATAAAATGCTCCATGATTGTATATTTCCTTTAAAGTTAAATGTGCCAAACTCTATCAACGGCAAAAAAATGAATGGCTCACTGAGATCATCACTAATTTAAAATCAAGGCAAAAATCAAAGCTTAATTATGAAAAGTAATATTTCATTTTCCTAAGTCATGCTAAAACCGACCAGTTTGGTCAGCAGTGTATTTTTTATATATATTTTTTTTTTCTTATTTACAGCTGTAGCCAGGAAACTGTTTCCACAACTGTGTTAGATAATGGCAAAGCATTAGAAGCCAGTTTCAGCATGAGCTCATTTCAGTTTCAAAATCAGGCCAATGTAAACCTTTTCTGTGATGTACGTTTGTGTGACAAGACAGATAAAACATGTTCCAAGGTAAGTGATCAATACATTTTCTCTGATAAGAGGCTGACGTTGTTTGGCAGCAATGAAGAATTATGTAAGGTGCCCATGGGCATTAGATGACAGTCTGGATTGTCTACTGGCGAGGAGCAACATACATATACTATTGCTGATGATAATTGTGGGAAGCACAGCTAATATGCCCTCCTAAAAACCCAGTGCTTGGGGTGTCTGCAGTTTGCCTTCCCACCGACGTACCATCCATGGTAAGAGATCCAGCAGATGCCACTTATGACTGGTTGTCAGATCTTCACTGCCTGTGCATTTGCATATTACTGTCCATGACCACCTAAAAGTGATTTTGCCATGAGAGATGAGAGAACTTTGAGGGTGGCCATTGTTGGCCGCCTCCTGAAAATTCTAGCTGCCTGGCTATATCTACTTAAAGCGGTATTAAAATCAAAACCAAAAATGGAATATATTGCAGCTTACCAATCATTAGATGCGGTGGCTGCATTTGTTTTCTTTTTTTTTTTTTAGGCTTTTTTCCCTCTGCTTTAACCTGGTGATCTGGCCAGCAACACACCTCCTGTATTAGAGTGACCCCACTCTGGATGAAGGAGCACAGGGGCACATTTGGACAGCAGCGTTGTCAGTCTGGGGGGAGGGGAGTGTTAGATGTACTAGCAGTTTTAAATATACTAACAAACTGAAGCCAAACTATGGCTAACACTTTATAAGCAGTCGCAGCAGACATTTTTTTATTTTTTTTTTTACTCTTGGGGATAAAGATTTTACATGAGTAAATAAAAGCTAGTCAAAAACAACAGACTTACTGCCAGATTACCAGATGAAAATAAAAGAAACAAAGCACACAAAAATGAATACAGACATCACATTTAAGAATTGGTAAGCTGCAATAAAATAAATGTTTGCTTTTGGGTCTAATACTGCTTTAACCGCTTCAGCCCCGGAAGATTTTTACCCCCTTCCTGACCAAAGCACTTTTTGCGATTCGGCACTGCATCGCCTTAACTGACAATTGCGAGGCTGTGGGATGTAACACCAAAACAAAATTTATGTCCTTTTTTTCCCCACAAATAGAGCTTTCTTTTGGTGGTATTTGATCACCTCTGCGCTTATTATTTTTTGCGCTATAAACAAAAAAAGGGTGACAATTTTGATAAAAAAGCTATATTTTTTACTATTTGCTAGAATAAATATATAATAAATATAAATATATAAAAAAAAAACTATTTTTTTTCCTCAGTTTAGGCCGATATGTATTCTTCTACATATTTTTGGTAAAAAAAAATCACAATAAGCGTATATTGATTGGTTTGCGCAAAAGTTATTGCGTCTACAAAATAGGGGATAGTTTTATGGCATTTTCTGCGAATTTAAGCGTGACTCCGACATTATGGCGGACACAACGGACACTTCTGACACCATTTTGGGACCATTGTCATTTATACTGTGGGGGGATGGGCTACCACTGACATGACAGCGATCACTGTTCCCGATGACAGGGAGCAGTAGATCCCTGTCATCTGACCGGGAAATACCTTGTTTACATACGCATCTCCCCGTTCTGTGGCTCCGTGACACGATCGCGAGACACAGGCGGACATCGAGTCCGCGGGACCCACGGGCACAGTCACGCTGTATGTGGTGGGCGCGCGCCCGCTAGCTCCACCAATTAAAGGGGATGTACAGGTACGACCATTTGCCCACCTCTGCCATTGTGCCGACGTATATCGGCGTGCAGTGGTCGGCAAGTGGTTAAAGGGGTTGTAAACCCTTGTGTTTTTTCACCTTAATGCATCCTATGCATTAAGGTGAAAAAACTTCTGTCACTCAGCAGACCCCCTAGCCCCCCCCCCCCCCCCGTTTTACTCACCTGAGCCCGTTCGTTCCCTCAGCAGAGATGTGCTCTACCTCTCTGCCTGTGGCTCTCGGCTCTTGATTGGATAGATTGATAGCAGCGCAGTCATTGGCTTCCGCTGCTGTCAATCAAATCCAATGACGTTGGGTGCCAGTGGGCGGGGCCGAGCAGCATTCTGTGTCTATGGACGCAAATGCTGGACCCGCACAGTAACCCAATGGGAGAGTGCTTCACCTAGGGGGTTTCCAGATGCCAGGAGGGGCCGTGAGCGCCGCCAGGTGACCCCAGAAGATGAGGTTTGGGGCCACTCTGCAAAACAAACTAAACAGTGGAGGTAAGTATGACATGTTTGTTATTTAAAAAAACAAAAAACAAAAAAAACATTGAGGGTTTAGTAACCCTTTAAGTACTATTAAATAAACATATATGCTGTAAGTGAGTGTCAGAAAAGTTGCAGTTCTCTGACAGTGAAATAAAGCACCGGTTGCCAGGGAGAGAGGAATAAAGTATTAGTACTTTCCCCCTAGCCAAATGAGCATTTACCCATTAAATGCATGGGGGGGACCCTGCATGGGTAAATTATGCACAAAGCAGTCAAATACTCCTCTCAGGTGCCCTGCTGGCTCTTCATAGGACTTCTGGAGAAACCATTACTTGGGTGCCTGCAGGGCAATTACTTTACCATTAGGGCCTATGGAAAAAAAGGAAGCTTTGGTGACTTATTATTCAGATCCTTTTATTGCTTGGTTGACAAGTATTTCCATGCAGATGACAGACAGAGTTTCATTTCATTTTGTTTATGGGACAAGAACCTTGTTCTTCTAGTTTGTATAACCATACAGCATTTTATAATGACCTATGATGTGTGTAAGTATATATGAATGGAAGGACTGAACCAAAATACAGAATGAGGATCCTATTTTTGCACATGAGGGAAATTGAGGAAAGGGACCTCTGGGTTCAATAAGCTCCTAACCAGCAAATATTTACGTATGGAGCCTATACAGTGAGCCAACACAACACTGTTTTTTGTAAAGCCTTGTGGCACAGCATATAGGTGTACAGTGTAAAATACATCTATTGTTGTGGTGCTCAAGAGCCAGAGCTGCAGTGTAATTTTGCATACAGGAATGCAAAACAGAAAATGCAGTGCGCACAGCCGCCGGCACCGTCATGTATTCACGCACACGTATGTTATGTTTTGAAAATCATGCCTATATGAATGTGTGAATAGATGCTGCTGCTGCTGTAAATGACATATGCTATAATAAAAATATAGAAACTCATCATGATTTGCTTAAAATTAAAAATTTAAATATCAGAAATGTAAACCAGTCTAACAGCTTATGATTTTTTTGCTTGTTCCTCACAGTGCGTCGGAACTAAATCCTTCAACACAGCTACTAAAGAAGTCGAGATAGGCCTACCCATTGATGGTATGTTACAATAACTATCATATACATATGCACAGAAATGTGTTTTATTTGTCATAATATTATCATAAGACATAGTCTTTTAATTTATTAATCCTATTGTTTATATTCCCTGCACATATATGGGTGTTTTATCAGCAAAAGTGAAAATAACATCTCTAGTAAAACGACTCCATAGTGTTTTCACCAAGGTCCATCTTTTAGCACTCAAAGGGCATTATGTATCAATGAGTTCTTATTACGAACTCTGTTTACTTTGCTTCAACTATCTATCAGAATAAGAATTGCCCTAAAGTTGTGAATATGTTTGAGACTGTAGAAAAATAAGTCCACTTCTTAAGCCGGACATAGACCATGTATGGGCAGGCTGAATGTACCCAAGTTGATCAATCAAATTCGGTACAATCAGCCTGTCGGATCTGACATGCGATTATTGCTATTATAGACACTAATGCGGCGTACACACGGTCGGAATTTCCAATGAAAACAGTCCGATGGGAGCTTTTCATCGGATTTTCCGACCGTGTGTATGCCCAACGGTCTTTTTCTGTCGGAATTTCCGACGGACTTTGGATTGAGAACCTGATCGGATTTTCCAATCGTGTGTATGCAATTCCGACACGCAAAATTCTGACGCATGCTCGGAAACAATTCAACACATGCTCGGAAGCATTATACTTCCCTTTTATAGTGCTGTTGAACATGTTTTATGCCGCTGTGTTATTGACCGTCGGAATTTGGTGTGATCGTGTGTAGGCAACATAGCTTGAGCGGAATTCCTTCGGAAAAAAATTCATTTTTTTCCGACGAGAATTCTGATCGCGTGTACGTGGCATAACAGTAATCACTCTGCTCTCCTGGCAGGGACACCGCCATAGTCGTGCACAGGGGGTGTGCCAGGTGCACCCTAATCACTGAATGCAATGGTGATTCCCCCTAGTGCCTGCCCCCCCCCCCCCCCCCCCGCCACAGTGCTGCTTCCTTCTTCCTCTCCCTCCAGCTGCTGTGGGGGATGTTTCTGAATGTAGAGTGGGGGTAGAGGCTAGTAACTATGTCATTTAATGGCCCTTCCTTTTCTAAATGAACATAGCGAACACACTCACTCACTGTGTTCATTCATAACCGAAGCATAGTAAACTGTGTTTACTATGCTTTCGTTTGTGAATGAACAGGAAGCCACTCAACACAGAGCACTATCCCATTCATTCACTGTCCAGTGCAGATGAGGCCTCAGAGAAAGGCGCGTGATAGGCTGTGCACACCTGTGGACGCCGCCCCCGCCTGGTAGAACACAATGGCTCCATGGTAGGGGGATCTAGCGATATTTTTTCCTGCCACCTAAGAAAATTGCTCCGTCTATGGCCCACTTTAGGCTTTGTTTATTCCTCTGTGTGTTTGATGCAGTATGTTTAAGGCTCAATTTATTTGAGTTTTAGATGCATTTGATATGTGTTACCATTCATCCCAATGGAAGGTGCATTTTTCTTTACACACCCTACCACACAGTTGTAAAAAGCATAGGTGTGAATGCATCCCTTATAATATAATATAATATGCAAAGCCCAGAGGATTTTCCACTATTCAGGCTTGTAAAAGCTAGCGCACTGGCCTTGGTGTGCGGCTTTCTTTTCCTTTTGTCTTTTTTTATGTGTGGCTCATCTCCATGGTTTGTCCCATTTCTTTGTGTGGTAGACAAATCGCAGATCCTGACTGAGACTGCAAATTAGTTGCGGGTTTCCCCACATCTAATTCACATGACAGGAGAGTGTAACCGGCTCTCAATGGAGGTGGTTTACACAGCTCCAGGGCAGCCGTGGGTCGCACTTAAAAATTTAGACCTGATTCGCACCTGAATCGGTGAACAGGAATGTACCGGACCCCATGCTGTGAGCCGTGGTTGCAGCATATGTGAACCCAGCCCAAGGGCTCATTCGAAAATTCTGTGCACATTTCCTGCAGTGCATTCAAAACGCATTGGGTGTGCGATCTGCTGCAGTTTCAATATATACCTAACGACACCCCAAATGCAGACTGCAAAGGCACCACCTGTCCTCCCCCCGGCCCATTCCTGAACACTTACCTACCTCCTCTCATGATCCAGCGCTGTCACATCTGCAGCGCTTCATTTCCTCTTCTCACAGGAGACTCAGGCAGCAGTGTGAGCCATTGGCTCCTGCTGTTGTCAGCCAAGTCCTGTAAGGAGGGAGTGGGGGCATAGCTGAGCCATGCTGTGTGTGTCTATAGACGCACGCAGCCCACGCGGGTGCCCCCATGGCACAGGGCTTGCTATTTGGGCACCCGTGAAGAGAACCAAAGGACAGCATTGACAGGGGACGCCAGCAAAGGAGGTAAGGCACCACTCTATGCACTCTTATTCCACAGAGCTGGTAGATATGAACATATTTTTTTAACTTTAAGAAAAAAAATAGCCTTTACAATTAAATTAACCCCTTGGAGCAGGCCTTTAAGGGGTTTAGGATGCCAGCAGGCAGGGTTTATGACCATGTGACCAACGTGAATGGCTGTCACGGCAGTCTCATTTTCAGAAAGTTCTCGATCGCAAGCAGCGGTTGGGAGCTTTCCGTTAGCCGCCGGTAACTGTGTGTCCGGGAGAGCACAGCTGTATTTGCACCCAAATATGCAGCCCACCCATCGTGAGGCCGCATAGTTAGAGGTTAAAGTTGTAGTTTAATCTGAATTTTTTTTATCATGCTAATGACATTTTAAAATAAAACGTTTTACTTTATTATAGACTCAGTGAGGTTATCACTGTATTTATGTGCTTTTCTATGCAATGCAGGCAGGTTATGGCTGGTGGGAGGGTCCAGAGGGTGCTAAAAAACATCACAGCACCCTGCTTCATTACTCCCCTGAAGAGTCCTCAGCCCTGATGCAAGCAGAAGGCTTGCTTTTGGGAGACCCTATACAAATATCAAGATAGATGTCAGTCATGAGGGCATTCCAAGGCAGACTGTGTTTGCATGCAGACCCCCTTAGGTAACACCCACATGTGATACTGAGTTTTCATGATTGAAAGAACTGCAGTACATTAAATGAAAGAGCTGGGCTGGGAAGGAAAGCGCTAAATGATGTTGGAAGTTCTTGAGACAGGAAAAGAGACAGGCTCCATCTGACCTGCTGCAGCTCCTAATGCACACTATGAGTAGTTCACAGTGAAATCAGAGTATGGAATTTCTGTACAACTGTGCATGAGTGAAAGTAAGGCTGGAGTGCAGCTTTAAAATGTAAAGCCAAAACATTATTAATTTTTTTGAGTTTTAGAGCAGGCAAGGGTTAAAATGATTTGACGTCCTTTTTTTTCCCACAAATAGAGCTTTCTTTTGGTGGTATTTGATCGCCCCTGTGGTTTGAATTTTTTGCGCCATAAACAAAAAAGAGCGACAATTTTGAAAAAAAAAAAAAACGCATTCTTTTTTTATTTTTTGCTATAATAAATATCCCCCAAATATATAAAAAAAAAAAAACATTTTTTTTCCTCAGTTTAGGCCGATACATATTCTTATACATATTTTTGGTAAAAAAAATTTGCAATAAGCGATTATTGATTGGTTTGCGCAGAAGTTATAGCGTTTACAAGATAGGGGGTAGTTTTTTATAGCATTTTTATTAATAATTTTTTTTTATTAGTAATGGCGCCTATCAGCGATTTTTATTGTGACTGCGACATTATGGCGGACACATCAGACATTTTTGACACATTTTTGGGACCATTGTCATTTATACAGCAATCAATGCTATTTAAATGCATTGATTCCTGTGTAAATGACACTGGCAGTGAAGGGGTTAACCACTAGGTGGCAGTGTAGGGGTTAAGTATGCCTAGGGGCGTGTTTCTTACTGTGGGGGGGCTTGGCTGTCAGCTAGTGAATGCTGATCTCTGCTCCAATCACAGGGAGCAGAGATCGGCATCACTAGTTGCTAGGCAGAACCGGGAGATGTTGTTTAGTTCCGCATCTCCCCGTTCAGCCTTCCCGTGAGACGATCGCGGGTGTCCCAGCGGCGATCGAGTCCGTGGGACCCGCGACCGGTCTCACGGGGGTCCCGACCGGCACGAGCTCGATGGCACGGTGGCATCTTAAAGGGGACGTATTTATACGCCCTTATGCCTGTCCGTGCCATTCTGGCCGACGTATATCGTTGTGCGCCGGCACCTGCTCTGTAAAATGGTTTTGCACAGAGCAGCCCCGATCCTCCTCTTCCCCCAAGTGCGCCCACAGCAAGCTATGGGGGCACTCGTGCATGCTCGCTCCAGAGCCCCGCTGTGTGTGCCTATAAAACCCACAGAACTGGGCTAAGCCCCGCCCCCGCTCCCACCTCACTGGCTGTGATTAAGAGCTGCGGGAGGCAATGAGGAGGCAGAGACACTGGAGATCAGCTGCTCTATTGCACATTGCTGGATCGAGATCGGGTAAGTATTAGAGAGGACTGCGAGGGGGGGAGTTGCATACTGAAGATTTTTTACCTTCATGCATAGAATGCATAGAAAAAACCTTCAACCTTTAGAACCACTTTAAAACCCCGTGCTAGGTCATTCTGTTCTGCCTATTTCTCTGGGAATACTTCTCTTAATTTCCTGTCCTGGAGACACAATAGAAAATATCAGTAAATCTCTCCAAAGTGAATGGAATTCTTATACTAGAGAGTTGTTACTGGAGCAGGTGCCCCATGGGAGGATATTTCCTCACCTCTAGTTGTAACAGCTCAAACTTTTTAGATTTCCCCTCACTTTCTGTCTCTGACAATGATCAGCAGGACAAACAGAGAAGGGAATTTCCCCAGCAGGGACACAGAGAGCAATACAAAATGAAAGTGGTAGTAAACTCTGTTACACCACTTGTACCTACAGGTAAGCCTATAATAAGGCTTACCTCAAGGTACTGTGAATATCTCCTATACTTGCACAGTTTAGGAGATATTCAGAGTGCATGCAGCCAATGACATCGCCCTCTGAAAGTCAGGCTTCAGAGCCAGTGCTGTAAATGGCAGCTCCCACACACATGTGACCCCCCGACCATTCATGTAGCTTGAGGCCGCGAACCAGAAAGGAAGACTGGGGCAAGATGCCAGCTGTCTCATCAGTGACATTGCGGCGCTGGAGGGCTTCGTTCTAAGGTAAGTCTATCATAAAGTGCTAGTATGTGATGCATATTAGCACATTAAGACATAGCCTTGCAGGGCATTAATTTTTATTTATTTTTTTACCATGTGTGGTTTACCAAAGGGGCCAACGCTTCCCCACTCTGTTGAAGACTAAAAAATACACTTTATTTAACTACATTGACTTTTGCTGGTTTAATATTCCACTTATTGGTTTTGATATAGAATAATATTAATGAACATTTCTTTAGCATTCCATTAATTATTATTTTGTATTTCATGCAGCTAATTTGGTCTTTGTGGACAGCGCTGGAAAACATACAGGTAAGATTTACAGATGATGAAGATATATATGATAATGCAGCATAGAAGAATTACCTTTCAGTTTAGAAGTCTGACAAGGCTGTCCCTATAGCTCTTCTGCTGCAAAGAATCTTTTGGTAACTACGGTGCTGTTACCCAATTTAGTTAGTCATTTATCATATGAATTCTTAGAGAAAATGATAGAAGGGGTATAACTGGGATCTACTTTTATTCCAGTCATTCTATATCAGCCCTTGCATTTCAGATATTTTACTTTTCAATCAGTTTTTATTGAATTTCATAACATACAGTAAAGATGCAAATTACACATTGTATGCCGTTAAGATAAATTAACTCAGAATAGCGCTTAAATAATGTCAACTCAATTATCAATGAAGTGTTACAGAACAAGAATTACTGTTATTAAAATGCTACAAAACGCAATACATTCAATATAGAAATATAAGATCAATATAGTAACATAAGATCAAATAGAAGTATATGTCCTCTAGACACCCCCATGGGGACTACACTGTGTCTAAGAGGAGAACGTTGCCACAATAATAGAACTTATCCAGGAACCTGTGTCCATACTCTAGAACCCAGAGGCAAAAGTGTATATCAATCTGTTAGATATGTGTTTTACAAAAAGTTAGTAATAGTCGACCATTGTTCCCATGATGCCCACTTGGTTTTTTCCTTGGGTAATTTACCCTCACTGGATGCCATCATTAATTCATAACTATAATGTCGGTTTACGGTATCTAAGAGGTGAGTGATAGAGGGAGTTGTATCTGACTTCCATAATCTGGTTATAGTTAACCTAGCTGCCAATAGGATATGTGTCGTCACATGACGAAATTAAAAGGGTATGTCTTCAATGGATAAATTCAGGATAGCTAGACCCGGAGACATTGGTATATCTATCTGGGATATATCTTTTAAGAGAAGAAAAACGGTTTTCCAGTATTCCTGTATGAGGGTACATTCCCAAAATCTGTGGAATATGCTTCCTATGTTGGAATTACATCTCCAGCATTTATTAGATAATGTGGGAAAGAATGTTGCCAAGCGAGAAGGCGTCAAATACCATCTAAGGGACAATTTTTGTGTGAGTTCCCACAACGCAGAGCTTTTCGTGGATTTGTATACACTTCGTGAAGCTTGTTCCCATTGTGATTCTGTATAAGTCGTTGCTAGATCATTTTCCCAGTGTGTATGTGGTGTGGATTTAGTAAATACACGCTTTTGGTTCAGGGTGTTGTATACAAGTGAAATACCCTTCTGTTTAGGAGATTCAAAGTGCAGGTATTTCCATATTATTGAAGAAACTGTATATAATGGAGGTTTGATTTTGTTAAGGCATTTCAGAAGTTTGGAATATGCAATAAAGTCTGATTCAGGCAAGCGAAATTCATTTTGGAGGGTTGAAAAGGATTTTGGGTTTGAGTCATGAAATAGTTGATTTATGAATGAGATTTTTCGGTTAGACCAACGGGATGTAGATAATTCAGGTGAGATGTGGTTTAAGACTTCTATAGGTATCAGTATCTGTGTAGTAGTGGGTTCTTGATGGATAGTTTGGGTTAGAATTTTCCATGCTCTGACCGTGGCTATCATGGTAGGGGGAATCGCTTTTGGTATTTTAGCGTCTAATGGAGTGCTCAACAACCAATTTTTTAAACTAGGACGAAATAGTAAGGAAAGTTCTATATTGCACCAGTTTTTATTCGGATCTTGCTGAAACCACTCAGTTGCTTGAGCTATGATCGCTGCAGTGTGATAATCTGTAAAATCTATTGAACCTGATCCTCCCGCTAATTTGTGTATCCTAAGTATAGAATGGGCACATCTAGGTTTTGTACCGTGCCAAATACAGCGGTTGAGTATCGTTTGAAGTGACTTAAAGTAATATTTAGGAATAGGAATGGTCCTAAACAGGTATAAAATTTGAGGTAAATGCATCATCTTGAACGCCGCTAATCTGCCAGACCATGACAGTTCCATTTTAGCTAATTTCTGAGATTCAGTACGTAATTTATCTAAGAGAGGCTTGAAGTTTGATGAAAAGAGGAGTTTAGTGGTTCTAGTGAGTTGAATACCTAGGTAAGAAATGCTGTGTTCAGACCATGTGAAGGGGTATTGGGCTTGTAATAGTAATTTAGTGGTGGTGTTCAATTTGAGATCTAGTATTTGTGATTTGGTGACATTTAGTTTGTAAAATGATATTCGTCCAAACCAATCTAATCTAAAACGTCTCGGGCTGCTGCTAAGGAGGAGGTAGGATTTGATAATATTAAAATCACATCATCAGCAAAAAGACTAATCTTATGAGTAGTGTTGCCAACAGTTATGCCTGAGATGTTCGAGTTTGTGCGTATGTGCTCAGCTAAAGGTTCTATAGTTAGATCAAAAATTAAGGGCGACAATGGGCAACCCTGACGGGTACCGTTCGAAATTTGGAATGGATGAGATATCATATTAGCCGAAAAAACTTGAGCAGCTGGGCAAGTATATAGTGCCATGATAGCATCATAAATATTGTCTTTAAACCCAAATTTCATGAGAACTTTCTGTAGATAGGTCCAGTGCACCCGATCAAACGCCTTCTCTGCATCTAAAGAAAGAAGCAGAGAAGGTGTTCCACTGGAATTTACGCAATGGATTAAGTCAATCATGCGACGTGTCGCGTCGGATGCTTGCCTCCCTTTAATAAATCCTGTTTGGTCTTTGTGAATCAGGTCTGGCATAATCTTCATTAAGCGTCTAGCAATAGTTTTGGCGTATATTTTTAAATCAAGGTTAAGTAAGGAGATTGGCCGGAAGTTTTGTGGGGCAGTCGGATCTTTTTCAGGTTTTGGGAGAGTGATAATTAATGCGATTCTACAGGGAATTTGGAAGAATATGCAGCTTGGTTAAGAAATTTCAGCAAGTGTGGAATCAAATAGGTAGAGAATTGTTTGAAGTATTCCCCTGTAAGGCCATCCGGGCCTGGTGTTTTGTTACAAGGCAATGATGAGATGGTAGCTAGAAGTTCTGGTGCTGAAAAAGGAGCATTTAAATAAGACAATTGTGTTTTTGTCAGAGTCGGTAAATTTATCTTATGGAGAAAGTCATCAATTTCCTCTGGGGATGGTTGGTGGGTTGCAGGGTCATTCTTGAGATTATATAGGTCACTATAGTAATCGCTAAAAGCATTCGCAATGTCTTGTGGATTAGATAGCTTCACTTTCGAGTGTGGGTGGAATAAGAAGGGAATTTTAGATTTAACTCTAGCCCCTTTGATACGTTGTGCTAATCTTTTTCCTGCCTTATTGGATGTGGAATAAGAGATGGCTTTGAATTTGCGTTGCATATGTTCGTATGTATGGAGAAGAAGCAGCCTGAGTTCCTGTCTAAGCGACATTAATTGTGCTAGTGTAGTGGGACATGCAGATGACTTATGGTCTGCCTCCAAATGAGCAATTTGTGAAGTAAGGGAGTCTTTTTGTTGTGTTCTTTTTTTTTTGTGAATGGAGCCCAGTTTTATAAGAACACCTCTCATTACCGCTTTATGCGCGTTCCACACCACGGCAGGATCCCCCACTGAATCAGCGTTTAATTCAAAATATTCTTTCAAATGAGTAGCAATTTCTTTGGAGTATGTAGCATGTTGTTATATGAAATTATTGGCTCTCCAGAGAAAAAAGTTCCGTTGAGGAGACGTATCATCAATAATTATCGAAATTGGGTTGTGGTCTGACCATGTCATGGTGTGGATAACAGAGGTAGTCACCTTTTGTAATAACAATTTATCAACAACAAACATGTCAATTCTGGAATACGACTTGTGTTGCGGGGAGAAATAAGTATAATCCCTCTCTGATCCATGGTGGCATCTCCAGACATCGTAAAGATCAGACGATGTCAGGATTTGCCCCAGGGGAGAGGGTCTTCTCTTATCCACTGAAGTAGTGTCCATATAAATATCTGCAACCATATTAAAGTCTCCGCATACAAGGAGATATCCTTGTTGTAACTCTTTAATTTTGGTCAAAGTCTTTTTGACAAAATTTGCCTGTCTAGAATTGGGAGCATACAAGTTGAGTAAGGTATATTTAGTTCTATTAATCATACAGATTAAAATAAGAAAACGACCATTGGGGTCACCTATTTCTTTTATGAGGTGGAAGTCAGTGTCTTTCTTGATCGCTACAAGCACTCCTCTCTTCTTGGAAGAGAAATTAGAATAGAAAATAAGGGGAAATTTGTTACTGCGACATAAAGTGGCTGAAAGTGGGGTTAAGTGTGTCTCTTGGACACATAAGATATCACTATCAAGCTTTTCAGCAGTACGCCACAAAGATTGTCTCTTTGCTGGGTGGTTGAGACCCTTGGCGTTCAAGGATACTATTGTGAATGGCATATTTCCTGTTGTGGCTAAGTGATGGATCGTGGGAGACTATAACACTTACAGTTTGCAGATATTTCTTGGTGTATACAGTAAATTCAGTTCCTTTCGGCTTATCAGGATACCTGGGTTCCGTAACTAGATGTATTTCTATAAAACCTGGAATGAAATTACAATTATATATAACAGCTATTTAAAAATATAGCAAAAGATATGAAAACAGGATGCGGCAGGTTTGTGTCAAACACAGAAAAAAAGCAAAGAGTCAGCTTTTACTGCTGCAGTGTGGAACAGTTAATACCAAAGGCAAGTGAGATCAAACAAAATTCCTGGAGGGGACGCTATAAACGTAGTTAGCGGACCGCTCCGGAGCCAGATACTTCCATAGGTTGATGATTCCGGGATCTTTTGATTGTAGTAATATGTTGAAGGAGGACGTTTTGGAAGAAGCAAAGTTTCATCTTTGTGGTATTCCGGGATTATTCCCCATTCTTTCAAAAGTTTCAAACCCTTGTGTAGGTCATTTATTATATGAGTGGATCCGTTTTTGGAGACAATTAGTGTGGCCGGGTAGCGCCATTAAAAACTTTCACCCGCAGAAAGGAACTACGATGTCGGTGACCGAGAACTGCTAGCCAATTATGGGTTCCATTTAACATTTCTACCAGATTTTCTTACAGAGTCCTCAGTTCCAGCGGTCCAGGACGCAGTGACCTTCCTAAGCCGCAACAACCAAATCCTCCAGGAAGCCATAACCAAGGCCCAGGCGGACAGTAAGAAAGCCTTTGACCAAAAGAGGAGGGGAGAGTTGAATCTGCAAATCGGGGATCAGGTATGGCTTTCCTCTTCTAATTAAAGTTAACCTGTCCCTCTAAGAAGTTGGCACCCAAGTTCCTGGGCCCTTTTCCTGTAAAGAGGAGGATTAATGAGGTGTCCTATGAACTGTCCCTGCCAGACACCATGAAGATACATCCTGTGTTTCATGTCTCTCTATTGAAACCCTCGGTACCCGATCCCTTCCCCAATAGGGAGTCCGGGCCTCCTGAACCTGTCCTAGTGGATGGAAACGAGGAGTACGAGGTAGAAGTTGTTCTAGACTGTAGAAGGCGACAAGGGCAAAGACAGTTTCTAATCAAATGGAAGGGCTTCGGCCCAGAAAGCAATTCTTGGGAACCTGAGGACAATATACATGCTGGAAGACTAATTCGTGCTTTTTTCATTTCACACCCTGAGAAGGATGACCAACTGGGCACCCGGAGGTTGCCCCTTGTGGGGGGGCAATGTCAGGGCTCCACTTGCGACGTACGGTCGAATCGGCGCGCGCGCATGCGAAGTCAGGCTCACCACTCAGGTACCTAACACAATTAGTGTGGCCGGGTAACGCCATTTGTATAGAATCTTATGGTTTTGCATTCCTTTAGTTATGGGGTTCAAATCTCTACGTAGTTGAAGCGTATATCTTGATAAATCAGGAAATATTTGAACACCCTCAAACGGACGTGGTAGAGGGCCTTTCAATCTGGCTTCTGACATAATTTTTTCTTTAATATGGAAAAAATGGATCCTCATAAGTATATCTCTAGGCACTGATGCAGCCAGGTGTGAAGGTTTTGCAATTCTGTGTATTCTGTCAATTATAATGTCACGTGGCGTAACTTCAGGTAGAATAGTGCGTATAAGTTCTTTGGCGTATTTGGGTAATTCTGGAGTTGTTATATTTTCGGGGACCCCCCTTAACTTGACGTTGTTTCGTCTAGAGTGGTCTTCCAAATCTGCTAATTTGCCCCTTATCCACTCTTGTTCATCTTTTACCTCATCAATAGAATCAATGATGTCATTCACTGTGGAGGAGCATTCCATCATACCTTTCTCAATAGTGGATACTCTGTTATCTATTAGACTGACATCTGTAGTGAGTTTAGTAAATAGAGTGGATAAATCAGTCACAAGAGAGGAATGCAGTGATATTAACATCTCTTTCAGTGTAGTGTCAATAACAGGCTGACCGCAGGTTGGGAAGGATGCCATTGAGGAATGTAAGGCCTGGTTAGATTGTAGTGGAATAAAAGCCTGGGGCTCAATTTCTGAGTGAGGCGGCCGCTGTGCTAGAGCATCCATTCTCATTTTTGCCTTAGCTGGGCTGTTCATTAAGGGATCCCCCTCTGTGTCATTGTCATGGGAGCTAGACATCTCCCTGTTTGGTGAGTCACCAGAAATGTTGTTAGGGATTTCTGTATGTTTAGGCTGAGGCACTGTTATGCCTTCAGCTCCATTTTGATTCTGACTGACTAGCGCTTCAGGAGGGTACAGGAGTGTGGTGAGCTTTTGGGGCTTGTGGTCCCCAGTTCTCTTACGGGACATTGTTGTGGGTCCCTACAGGACTAATGTGGGGAAGTTTTTGTACAAAAATACCGGCTCCAGCGGTCCCTAATCGTTCCGGTTCGTCTCCCTCACAGCAGAGCTCAGCACTAAGCATCCATCTCTCTTGCCGGCTGGCCACGCCCCCCCGCATTTCAGATATTTTAACTACTTAAGCCCCGGACCAATTTGCAGCCAAAGGACCAGGCCCTTTTTGCGATTCGGCACTGTGTCGCTTTAACTGACAATTGCGCGGTCGTGCGGCGTGGCTCCCAAACAAAATTGGCGTCCTTTTTTTTCCCACAAATAGAGCTTTCTTTTGGTGGTATTTGATCACCTCTGCGGTTTTTATTTTTTGCTCTATAAACAAAAATAGAGCAATATTTTTTACTTTTTGCTATAATAAACATCCCCCAAAAATATCTAAAAAGTTTTTTTTTTCCATAGTTTAGGCCGATACGTATGCTTCTACATATTATTGGTAAAAAAAAAAAAAAAAAATTGCAATTAGCGATTATTGATTGGTTTGCGCATAGCATTTTTATTAATATTTTTTTTTTTACTAGTAATGGCGGCGATCAGCGATTTTTATTGTGACTGCAACATTATGGCGGACACATCGGACATTTTTTACACATTTTTGGGACCATTGTACATTTATACAGCAATCAGTGCTATTTAAATGCACTGATTCCTGTGTAAATGACACTGGCAGTGAAGGAGTTAACCTGCATTTCCTGTATATACATACACAGATATCATCATAAACTCCTGTACTGGGTTAAATTATTTTTAAATCTAGGGGGTAGAGGAAAAGACTGTGATGTTTCCATATGCCTTTCACCCCCGGCCACTGGCGCTCTTTTCTCTCCAACGCTCTGGGTTGTGAACAGGCACTCACCGGTCTCATATACAAAGCAGAACTATTGGTTCTGCATTGCATTTGATGTCAACAGTGGCGACCGCT
The DNA here is from genome assembly GCA_028564925.1 of Lithobates sylvaticus. Taxonomy (NCBI): domain Eukaryota; kingdom Metazoa; phylum Chordata; class Amphibia; order Anura; family Ranidae; genus Lithobates; species Lithobates sylvaticus. The sequence goes on along the minus strand of CM053027.1, from coordinate 183,467,182 downwards.
TCCTAGAGCACCATAGAAAGGAGGCTTTGGAGGGCTGTTCACACATCATGGAAGAAGGATGCTGGAGGAAGGTACAAGGTAAATATTTGAAGAATATGAATTATTATCTAATATTCTTTTGTCTCAGAGGCGTTTCCAGAATATAGCATTGATAGTCAAACTGACTTGAATCAAAATGTGATTTTTTTTTCCACACAGTTGGCATCATAAATTCAATGTAAAAAGTATAATAGTTCAGTTCAGTGTGGGTAAAAGTATATGAAATAGAATAGTTATAAAGCTGTAATAAGCTTATGAAAGTATGTGTGCTCCATGGCTGTTGCCTTCTGTCTCCATGCTGTCTTGTGTCCTTCAAGAAGAAACAGGAAATTACGTTCTTAGACTTCTGGCAGAAGTCAGCTGTCCCAATTCATCAGTCTTCTTCGTGTCAATATGTCAGTGTCATACCTCCTAGAGGGTGTGTGTGTGTCTGTGTGTGTGTCTTTCAGTATAGAAACGTTGGCTTTATATGCTACATGTGTACGTCATATCCTCAAACTTAGAACCTTGTATGGCACACATTAATTTCTGCTAACTTCAGCAATATGTAGATACTCAGAGAGTCATATGGAGCTTGATTGACAAGCCCACATGCAACACTTCATACTTGAAGAAATGTGCTGGTCATGTAATGTCATATTACCAAACATCTACATAATATAGACACATATTACCAACTTTACATTAAGTAACTATATACTAATACTTATCAATATGACCGAGATTACTCTAAATTTAACAGGATATAAGCCACAATATATTATTCCTTTAGCTATGTAGACACGTGCCTATTTTTGTCTTCTCATGACATTCTGTACCAGATACCATATATGTCACACTCAAATTGGCTACACCAGAAACTTCCAGCAATGCTCAGCTTTAAATGAGGATATTTTACTGAACACTTGATCAAGGTCATTCACACATACTATTTATTATGATTAATCATAAAACCAAATATGTTTTGCAAGCTTGCCATGAATATAATATAACACCTATAAGTGCCGAATTATGAATTTTAAATAATATTCTAACAATCCCCCCTGAATTATGATTAATCATATCAAACTAATTAAATACATTCATAATATCATTCATGTCACAATTACACATCCTTGTATCAAATGATCGGACACAATATTCCTCAGAACTGAAGCAGCTAGAAATAACTATCTTTCTAAATGCTATTCTCTTTTAACTCCTCTTAGATCTATCTATTCAAAATATTAAAATAATGCTATAGATTTTTTTTTTTTTAAATATAACATAATGATGACTCATATCAATAATTATTATAAATAATAATTATTATTATTAAAATAAATAAATGATCCATATCTGTGCCCAAATAATATTTTAGCTCTTTGGAAATATACTTTACACTCTAAAACTTGTCATAACTTTCCATAGTTCTTTTAAGAGTGATTTGTTTCCTAAATTATGAACGAAAGATGTTCTATTAACTAGAATGATTGTGCAGTAGTTACCTAAAAATATTCAATATATGAATAAGGAAAGAATAAATAAAAATAATAATAATAATCCTAACTTAATATGAACATTAATATCAGAATAATTGGATTATCAAAAAAATGTATATGTGGATAAATGTTTCAGTCCTAAATTGTTTATCTATAGTATAAAAAAAAGTTTCTTCTGATTAATTATTTTCTTCATGAAATGTCTTTAAAATTTCTTCTTCAAGTTCTGTTAGGTTAGAAAAACCTTGTTGAATAATATAAAACAAACAATCATAAATATGAAGTATAAATCTTTTGTCCAATATTCTAAGGATCTCTTCTTTAACTTTGAATTTCCTGATATTCTCTTTGCTCTTCATAGGAGCTTGTTATCCTCCATATTTAATTGATTTTAGATGCCATATCTGTAAAAGAGATGCAGTATCATTAATTAGGCATAAAATATTTACATTCAATTCTTGTAACTTTTTTTTTTTTTTTCAACAAGTGTTAAAACATTGTAGGACAATAACCTTGTGAATTTGTTAAACTACATGTAAAATAATACTATCTTGTATTTCCTTCAAAGATAACTTCTGTATGACAATGTACTGTCCTTATCCTGTCTAAAATGCCCTAAACTATAAAACATATGTAGTTATGTACTGTGAAGTTTAGGTATGACAGGACGCAACATCTCCTTTTGATCACGATACAAATTCTTGTTTTCACAAACACAGAGATGACAATGGACTATGCTTTTCTTCTCATCTCTAAAAGATTAGAAAGATTAGTAACTGTATTCTGTGTTGAAGCTCTTATTCTAGTGTTAGACTGTTCTGCCTTAACAAGTACTGATTCTATGTCCTTCTCTGTTCTTACGCTGGAAACCTGAGGTGAAGACTTCTCAGATACAGCTGTATAAACATGTGCTGGTGTACATTTCTGAAGATGTTTTCCTTTTACATCTATCTGAATGTGTTTGGATGATAAAGCTCTGAACCATAGAGGATATGTTTTACGACATTCTTTAAAACTATCTTCCTCAAAAATATCTTTTAGTGAGCAGTCAGGTGTTTGTACAATGATTTTGTTTGATTTTACTATTCTTTCTGTAGCTTTAATTGCATAGTAAACACTTAGCAGTTGCTTTACACCTGACTCAAAAGTCTTTTCCAAAAATGATAAAACTCTGGAGAAATAGGCAATTATTTTCTCCTTACCTTTTAGTAATCGAGATAATGTTACTGAGATGGCATTCTCAGATACATGAGTTTTCAAAACAAAAGATACTTCAGAACAAACCTCTACTATATTTAATGCTGGAGCATTCTGCAAATCTTTTTTCAACACTTCAAAAGCATTTTTCTCATTTGGACCCCATTGGTCAACTATATTACCTTTATTTCTCAAAAGATTATATAGTGGATTAACTTTTTCTTTGAAACAGTGAACAAACTCTTTGCAATGATTTATTTTATGCAAAAATTGATGCAATGCCTTATGAGTTGTTGGAGTTGGGATTGCAGTGATATCTCTAACTGTTTCTTGCAACAATTGTCTCTTTCCTTGACTGATGTGCATGTGAAGGTATTTCACTTGACTATTCATCAGCTGAACTTTTGTTGTGTTTAATTTTAGACCATCAGCTTGTAACATCATAAACAACTCAGACAAAATCGTATCCACATGCTGACAAATGCAGTCTGGCCTAGAAAATTTTGAAAGAATTTTTGCTATAGTTTCATGAACTATACCATTACCAATACCTAGGCCAGGTATTAATCGAGTGAATGTATAAGTCTCTTTTCTGAATGTGAATGTGAGTTTGTACTGACAGCTATTCGTTAAAGGAACGGAAAAATGGCTATTAACGATTTCTAGTACAGAGAACACTTTGTCCTCAGCATTCAAATTTAACTTTATGTTAGATTCATCAGAAAGAACTGGGTTATTTGTGATGTGTTTATTCATTGTCCTTAAGTCAACTGATAAAGAATATGAATTATCAGTATTTTTGATAGGCCAAAAACAGTTATTTACCACTGATTTAGCTTTCTTTACAATTCCAAGTTGTACAAACTCTTGAATAATGTCAGAAAGTGGACCAATTGATTCTAGTGGTAACTCATACTGACTAAGGGGTTCTGGATCTTTTCCCTCAATATTTAATTCAGTATTTTTCAAAGTTCCAATGTCATTTTTAAACTTTGACCACAAACTTGGAAAACGTTGTACCACTTCCTTTAAAGCAAAATTACCATTAACATCAGGCCACTTTTGTTCTGTAGACATATTGGTAATGGAACCAACATTACTGTATACAGAGGGATCAATTAGCACTGATTTGGGCCTAGATGGATCTTTCCAAATACTTTTATTAGCCAAATCAATCACCCACTTTTGTTCATTGATTACATCAATGCCAAGTATATTCTCTGATTTGTGACAGACCCAAATGTTAATATTAGTTTTCACTAATCCAGGTACTTCAAATGTTACATTAGATACCTGTCTAGCAGTAGAATTACTTTTATTATTAAAACCCACTATATTACACATAGGGGAATTGGGTTTCACATCTACTGTATGTTTTCTTTGGTAAGGCTAATCTCAGATACACTGTCAATGAGACAATTACAATTTTTACCATTCAGCAAACATTGTATATCTGGCCTACCATTCTCGTCCAAATTAATTGGTGCTACATATTGTAATGGCAGAGAAATTGAATCCCGATGTGATTCTATTTTTGCCAATGGCAATAAACCCTCTCTTTCAGCGACAGTGTTGTCTGAACTGCTGTTAACAGTCAATTTACTGATCTGTTTGACTTCTGTGGCATAAGGCAATTCAGTCAAAATGTTATCTTGACATGAAAAAACAGGTTTTACAAAAGCTGATTTTTCATTCTCCATATCTTTAGTTTTTATTTGTGAGTCTTTCTTAAATTTACAACAATGTTTTCTCATATGATCAGATCAATGACAGTAAAGACACGTGATAGGCTCTCCTCGCCTCACTTGCCTGCACCTGTCCTTGTCATTCCTGCTAAGACCTGTCGTTTCTGACATGTCTGCAGCCTGACTATTTTTGTCACATTGAATTATAGCTACCTCGTGTGTGAGATTGCTTTGATTCAATTGCCTCCTAATTTTATCAATAAAGCTTACTATATCATTTAAATTTTGACGTTCCTGTGCTATGGCCAGGGCTCAAAATTTCAAGTCCTGAGCCACTAGCCAGGCCTTAAAAGTTACTCGCCACCAGTTGCCCCACCCAACCCCTCCCCTGCCCCGCCCCTAAACACGGCCTCATAAATTATCTCATAAAATGACATTGTTAAATGTTTTATGCAGAATTAAGTTCCAAATAATAAATAATAACAGAAATAAATGTAAAAAAGTGCAGCGCTCAAAAAATAAAGTGATTGAATCCCTGACCAGTAACGGTGAAGGTAAGTGAAACAAGTCCTATTCAATATGAATGGATCCTAGTGCTTGCGACAATTTAAGTGCATAAAAACTTATGAGCAAAAAAAGCACAAAGACTTAATTACAGTGCAAAAATCAAACAAAATCAGTGTCAATAAGTGTTAAATACATAAAATCCCAGGAAGGTATATTAATAACCAAATCTTTAGGTTCAAAACAAGTCCAAATTAGTGCGTCTAAAGTTGCATGAAGTGAAATGCCAGATGCAAAAAAAATTTTTTGCTAAAAAATCATCAAACAGAGTCCTTAGTGCCCAGTAGCCTTTGATAATCTCCTACACAGAACACTTCTGAATATGATACAATTTTCTTAAATGATGTATTAAATTGACCACGCAGTTCCCTTCAGGAGATATTGAAGTAAGAAAAGGAGGCTTACCAGATATCTGGTCTTTAAGGACTCTGTTTGATGATTTTTTAGCAAAAATTTTTTTTTGCATCTGGCATTTCACTTCATGCGACTTTAGACGCACTAATTTGGACTTGTTTTGAACCTAAAGATTCGGTTATTAATATACCTTCCTGGGATTTTATGTATTTAACACTTATTGACACTGATTTTGTTTGATTTTTGCACTGTAATTAAGTCTTTGTGCTTTTTTTGCTCATAAGTTTTTATGTACTTAAATTGTCGCAAGCACTAGGATCCATTCATATTGAATAGGACTTGTTTCACTTACCTTCACCGTTACTGGTCAGGGATTCACTCACTTTATTTTTTGAGCGCTGCACTTTTTTACATTTATTTCTGTTTTGGTTTGGTATCTAGAGCCATAGTGTTTAGCTGCTCTGGTTACATATAATTTTCTCCGAGCGCAGATTTCTTTCACATTTTTTTTTTTTTAATAAATAATAACAACAACTTTAACATTATTAACATAAAGCATATCAGTACCCATCAGTGCAGCCTCATTAGTGCCCATGAATGCCGCCTCACTGTGCCCATCAAATGCAGCCTCACTGTGCCCATCAAATGCAGCCTCACTGTGCCCATCAATGCAGCTTTACTGTGTCAATGAATGCAGCCTCATTGTACCCATAAATGTAGCTCACTGTGCCCATAAATGCGTCTCACTGTGCCCATAAATGTGTCTCACTGTGCCCATAAATGCAGCTCACTGTGCCCATAAATGCAGTTCACTGTGCCCATAAATGCAGTTCACTGTGCCCATAAATGTAGCCTCACTGTGCCCAAAAATGTAGCCTCACTGTGCCCATAAATGCAGCTCACTGTGCCCATAAATGCAGCTCACTGTGCCCATAAATATAGCCTCACTGTGCCCAAAAATGTAGCCTCACTGTGCCCATAAATACTGCCCACTGTGCCCACAAATACTGCTCACTGTGCCCATAAATGTAGCTCACTGTGCCCATAAATGTAGCTCACTGTGCCCACAAATACTGCTCACTGTGCCCACAAATACTGCTCACTGTGCCCAAAAATGTAGCTCACTGTGCCCACAAATACTGCTCACTGTGCCCATAAATACTGCTTACTGTGCCCATAAATGTAGCTCACTGTGCCCACAAATACTGCTCACTGTGCCCATAAATGTAGCTCACTGTGCCCATAAATGTAGCTCATTGTGCCCACAAATACTGCTCACTGTGCCCATAAATACTGCTCACTGTGCCCAAAAATGTAGCTCACTGTGCCCAAAAATACTGCTCATTGTGCCCATAAATACTGCTCACTGTGCCCACAAATACTGCTCACTGTGCCCAAAAATGTAGCTCACTGTGCCAACAAATACTGCTCACTGTGCCCATAAATACTGCTCACTGTGCCCATAAATACTGCTCACTGTGCCCAAAAATGTAGCTCACTGTGCCCAAAAATACTGCTCATTGTGCCCATAAATACTGCTCACTGTGCCCACAAATACTGCTCACTATGCCCAAAAATGTAGCTCACTGTGCCCACAAATACTGATCACTGTGCCCATAAATACTGCTCACTGTGCCCACAAATACTGCTCACTGTGCCCACAAATACTGCTCACTGTGCCCTTAAATGTAGCCTCACTGCGCCCATCATCGATACAGACTCACCATGGTATGTGTCATGGAGCCGGGTCTGTGTTCGGCGGCGCTGTAGCAAGGTCCCGCCCCCCTAGACCGGCTCATGTGATAGGCGGATTACTGATTTAATCTACTATCACACGAGCCGGTCTGGGGGCGGGACCTTGCTACGGCGCCGCGGAACACAGACCTGGCTCTGTAACACACAGCCTGCATCTCTGTGACACACAAGAGGAGGAGAGAGGGAGGGGAATGCAGCAGCCTCCGCTCAAAGTGGCCCCAGTTCAGTCCGGTCCTGTCGCTCTGTGTCCTCCAGCTGATCGCTTCTGGCAGCGGTGCAGGCTATTTTACAGAACATCAGAGCGGCACGGAGGGGGATTCTCTGACCCCCCCCCCGCGCCGCTCTGATGTCCTGTAAAATAGCCTGCACTGCTTTTGCCAGAAGCCATCAGCTGGAGGACACAGAGCAGCAGGACCAGACTGAACTGGGGCCGCTTTGAGCGGAGGCTGCTGCATTCCCCTCCCTCTCTCCTCCTCTTGTGTGTCACAGAGATGCAGGCTGTGTGTTACAGAGCCGGGTTGTGTTCCGCGGCGCCTGGAAGCTGTCAGCCTTGTCCACCCCTGCTCCTCACTCGCCCTGCCCTAAATTCCACTCGCAAAATGCGAGCAGGTGAGTGGAATTTTTGAGGGCTGCTATGGCTACTGAAGTTGGGTCAAGGTATTTCAATTTTTTTATGAAAGCTATTTTTAATCCTGGGTCACTTTCATTATCTACTCCAAATATCATTTCATAAACCTTGCAAAATGTTATTTTAAACCCAAATGGATCTTCTTTTACAGTAGTCTGTAATAGATCTAACATTTCTATGGTCGGTATTTGCTCACCGGTCATACACAGCAATAATTGTCGCAGTCTATCTGTCACGTCATTTCGTTTTTCCTGACCTTCGTCATCAATAACAGTTGAAATAATTCGTTTAGCAAAATTAAGAGGAACCCACCACTGAAATATGTAATTGCGTCGATCATTTGACAGATTAAAACGATCCGCAAACATTTCAAATACATCCCAATTGGAAAATACATTTGCCTCAATGTCATAAATAGGAAAATCTTTTAAAACCTTCATAAGTTGGTCATGTATTTGCTAAACTTTAGTTTTGCAGTTCTACATAATAAGCTTTTATGTTTCATTTCCACGTTATCAGTAGCATCTACATTCTCCATATCCGAATTTTCCGGAATATAAGAAGGTAGTTTTGACTTGGATACAGTCTTTTTGTCACCTGTAGTTATTACAGCAATCTGTCTACTGTCATTTTGTAACTCTGGCAAAATATTTTTTTTAGATTCTAATTGTTCTTCAAGATTCTCTATGTAATTACAAAAAAAGCTCACAATTTGGACAACTAAGAGACTCTTGGGACACATTTTCATGTATTCCTGTGTTCTGTACATTGTTAGTTTCTGTCTGCTTTAGTGTACACACATTTTGGGCAGGTAAAATATTAATAATCATCTTATTAAATATTCTCACTAAGTTAAAGATGTTAAATATCTTTTTACGCTCTTTTTTAACAGTAAATTTATTTTTCTCTATCTGCACATTGGCTTGTAAACATTCATTGTACATATATGCCCACATGTGACTGTCATTTGGATAAAAAGACACATCTTTAAACTCTAGTTTGCTTTCTCTCGCTATATCATCGATAAATTCCATAACTTTTACTCACCGTATTTAGAAGAATTTCTCGTTTTCAACCGTCTGTTACTGGACTGTTGTCCACATCTGATGCAACACAAACGCCTCTTGGTTGTTAGGTTCTGAACCATCTTTTTTCTAGAGACTTGAATATTCTCAAAACTGCGCTAATCTCTCCCCCCTCAGCAAGGATCGAGATTTCCGTAAAAATTGAGAAATGATGGAAGATACATGGCCCGCCAATGAAGAATATGAATTATTATCTAATATTCTTTTGTCTCAGAGGCGTTTCCAGAATATAGCATTGATAGTCAAACTGAGTTGGCACACAGTTGGCATCATAAATACAATGTAAAAAGTATAATAGTTCAGTTCAGTTTGGGTAAAAGTATATGAAATAGAATAGTTATAAAGCTGTAATAAGCTTATGAAAGTATGTGTGCTCCATGGCTGTTGCCTTCTGTCTCCATGCTGTCTTGTGTCCTTCAAGAAGAAACAGGAAATTACGTTCTTAGACTTCTGGCAGAAGTCAGCTGTCCCAATTCATCAGTCTTCTTCGTGTCAATATGTCAGTGTCATACCTGCTAGAGGGTGTGTGTGTGTGTGTCTGTGTGTGTGTCTTTCAGTATAGAAACGTTGGCTTTATATGCTACATGTGTACGTCATATCCTCAAACTTAGAACCTTGTATGGCACACATTAATTTCTGCTAACTTCAGCAATATAAAAATACTCAGAGAGTCATATGGAGCTTGATTGACAAGCCCACATGCAACACTTCATACTTGAAGAAATGTGCTGGTCATGTAATGTCATATTACCAAACATCTACATAATATAGACACATATTACCAACTTTACATTAAGTAACTATATACTAATACTTATCAATATGACTAAGATTACTCTAAACTTAACAGGATATAATCCACAATATATTATTCCTTTAGCTACGTAGACACGTGCCTATTTTTGTCTTCTCATGACATTCTGTACCAGATACCATATATGTCACACTCAAATTGGCTACACCAGAAACTTCCAGCAATGCTCAGCTTTAAATGAGGATATTTTACTGAATACTTGATCAAGGTCATTCACACATACTATTTATTATGATTAATCATAAAACCAAATATGTTTTGCAAGCTTGCCATGAATATAATAAAACACCTATAAGTGCAGAATTATGAATTTGAAATAATATTCTAACAGTATTACAGTTTATTCCTCAAGCCATAGATCGAACCAGCAGTTAATCCTTGCAAAGCAGGGATGCCCCATTGCAAGGGTTTTATTTTTTGCTGGTGCCTTTAAAGCAAAGCAGAACGCAGTGCAACAAAACAACTTATATTCAGGACAATGTTATTTCTTTCATAAAACAGCAATGTCCAGTCAACTTAAAATTAATTTAAAAAGCTTAAAAAATAAAACCAAAAAGAAATGTTGTAGTCTATTGGTGACCGCCAGGAAATTTTAGTATCTTGGCTGCCATGCTGACCCTCTGGCTTCACTGCTGTCTGAGTCAACAATCCAGAACAAGTATGTTCCAACTCAGTATATAAACCAGAGGATCAGCAGGGCAGCCAGAAACTAGCATTTTCAGATGGAGGGAGGCATTGGCAGCTCCTATTTTTCATTCATTGTCCAATGTCCTTTTATAGAGGTATAAATAATTATTAACACCAGCAGCAGTGTCTGCACCTTCCCAATCTGCTGTTTTGAAGCCTGTTTGGGGAATGGATTGGATGTTCTTGGAAACACATTGATTCTGTTCTGGTGACAACTTATAGGGACTTTCCCTAATTTTTTCTCATTGTTATAAATTATTGAGTGGAAGGACCCCTACCAGTAGGACTAAAACACAAGTTTATCTATAATCAAAAATTCCCCCAGCCTCCCTCCCTATTGCCCTCATTAATACAATTTGCTATGTTAAACACAAACTACTCAAGCAGGTTTGTATTTACCTCCTACTGCTCCTGCAGCATGGGTACATCCTATTCAAGTCTATGGGACCTTGTGTTTCCTACAGTTTTCCTAAAATGAAATAAAGATTATAGTATAGTTGTCTTTTCCCTCCAATAGAGAAGCCATATATGAATACTAAAGACACATACAGCTTATGAAAGCATTTGCTATGTTTTTTGTACCCTAAAACATTGTTTTTTTTTCTCTCTCTCTAGCTGCATCCTGGGCTCTGCTGGCTGGAATTCAACTAGCTTTTGCATTTATTAAGTTATTCTAAGAAGATCTAAAACCATTTCTTTGTGGTCAGCCACGGCATATATACTTGATTAAATCTTAAATCAAATCAACTTGATTACGGACGGTATTTATTTTCTGTACTGGACTGTGATATTGGACTCTGTTGTATTTATGCTCTTTGTATGGTGTGTCTTGCTTTAATGCGGTGTCTGTCCATTCTAGTCTCTGAGCCAGGAGCTAAATATGTTATCTAACAAAAATTAAACAAAAATAAAGATCTACAATCAGTATTAGCATGTGTTGGGTGTACATTCAGTTGATCTGTGAAGATATCATACAAAGCAGTGCAGCAGTGTGGATACTGAATAGCGAAATTAATTATAGATCTAAACATCAATTTTGCAAGTCTGTTGCTGCTCCCTTAAGTCACGTGAAGGCTGGGAGGTTCTTACAAATTCAGTCCCTAAATTTCCACCCCACCATGTGTTAATATGCAAATGAAGCAAGTGTCTGCAAACAGAGACAGTATATAATTGTACAGTAAAACCTTGGTTTGAGAGTAACTTGGTTTGAGAGCGTTTTGCAAGACAAGCAACATTTTTTTGACTTGATATATAAGCGATGTCTTGATGTACAAGTAGCGTCCTGTCACAACTGAGTATAAAAGAGACGAGAGACGCCTCTAAGTGTAGCAATATGGTTACATTTAATGAAGGTACAACATTTAGCAACTCACATGGCTGATGATTAAAACAGGCACATCTAAGTATGCAGGAATCCGGGGGAAAAGGTATCCACATAGACCGTCCTCCTCACCACCATCTGTCATCCCTTCCACAAGCACTTCAAGCCTCACTTTCAAATCGCTCTACTGCAGGTTAGTCTTACTGGTCATGATTACAGACTGACAGCGGTGAGAGCCGGCGGTGTGGAGGACAGTCTATGTGGACAGCTTTACCCCGGATGCCTGCATACATAGATGTGCCTTTTTTAATCATCCACCATGTGAGTTGCTAAGTGTTGTACCTTCATTAAATGTAACCATATTGCTACACTTAGAGGCACCTCTCTTCTCTTTTATACTCTGTAGCTCCTGCTGGATTTTGCTTCTAATCCCCTTGTGGAGGCTTCCATTTGTGAATGGACATTTTATGGTTACACAACCTATAACATTGCTATAATCATTTTATATGGACTATAAACTGAAGGACTTATGAATAAATGGTTGTGGAACATATCATCTGAGTTTCCATTATTTCTTATGGGGAAATCCGCTTTGATATGATTAAGTGCTTTTGAATTACAAGCATGTTTCCGGAAGGAATTATGCTCGCAATCCAAGGTTTTACTGCATATGAATATATTATCAGTTTATCACTAAATATTTTCATTACACAAAGTTAGTAACATTACCCCCGCCCTTAGGTTTAAAATATGTCTGATTACTAAAGCAAATGAAAAACAGCAGGTATAAGTCCTTAAAGTGGTTGTAAACCTCAGACATGAAATATGTACAAAGCATATCCTTCTATAGTGTGTACTTGTCTCAATCAAGAGCACTAAGTGTCACTTTTGTCTGCTGCTTCATTCCTCTGCTATCAGCATGAGTCACTTCTGACAAGTTTTCCTGACCCCAAGAGAAAAAAGGTGACATGGGAGGGCTCCCCAGCTGATTGACAGCCTCAGCTGTGTTCCTGTGTGCAGGGGGTGTGTCTCTTCCCTCCAATCAGCGATCAGAGTTCTCCTCACTGAGTTCTGCAGAGTGTAACTTCAGCTCTCTGTCCCCTTTTTTCTTAACTCTCACTTTATTCAGCTTTTTTTTACCAGATTTAGAGCATCAATGGCTGCAGATAAACAGGTACAACTTATGTAGGAGGATTTGTTTAATCTCTGTGTATCACCTGAGGCCAGTCACTTCACTGGGTATATGTAAGGGTTTACAACCACTTTAAGATATGTTGACATCACAGATATTCATGTACATTGCAATGGCTATCTCTACCCGATTGTCCACTGATGTTGAATGTGTATGATGTGATCCTAGTATGTTGTACATATGCAGCTAATGCTGCCTTTATGCCTTCTGTTCCTATACAGTGAGGATCGAAAGTTTGGGCACCCCAGTTAAAAATGTGTATTAATGTGCATAATGAAGCCAAGGAAAGTGGGGAAAAATCTCCAAATGGCATCAAATTACAGATTAGACATTCTTATAATATGTCAAATAAAGTTCGATTTTATTTCCATCATTTACACTTTCAAAATGACAGAAAACAAAAAAGGGCGTCTGCAAAAGTTTGGGCACCCTACAGAATTTATAGCATGCACTGCCCCCTTTGCAAAGCTGAGACCTGCCAGTGTCATGGATTGTTCTCAATCATCGTCTGGGAAGACCAGGTGATGTCAATCTTAAAGGTTTTAAATGGCCAGACTCATCTGACCTTGCCCCAACAATCAGCACCATGGGTTCTTCTAAGCAGTTGTCTAGAAAACTGAAAATAGTTGACGGTCACAAAGCTGGAGAAGGCTATAAGAAGATAGCAAATCGGTTTCAGATGTCAATATCCTCTGTTCGGAATGTAATTAAGAAATGGCAGTCATCAGGAACAGTGGAAGTTAAAGCAAGATCTGGAAGACCAAGAAAAATATCAGACAGAACAGCTCGCAGGATTGTGAGAAAAGCAATTCAAAACCCACGTTTGACTGCACGATCCCTCCAGAAAGATCTGGCAGACACTGGAGTTGTGGTACACTATTCCACTATAAAGAGATACTTGTACAAATATGGTCTTCATGGAAGATTCATCAGAACAAAACCTCTTCTACGTCCTCACCACAAAAATAAGCGTTTGAACTTTGCAAATGAACATATAGACAAGCCTGAGGCATTTTGGAAACAAGTTCTGTGGACCGATGAGGTTAAAATAGAACTTTTTGGCAGGAATGAGCAAAGGTACGTTTGGAGAAGAAAGGGCACAGAATTTAATGAAAAGAACCTCTGTCCAACTGTTAAGCATGAGGGTGGTTCAAACATGCTTTGGGGTTGTATTGCAGCCAGTGGCACAGGGAACATTTCACGAGTAGAAGGAAAAATGGATTTAATAAAATTTCAGTAAATTTTGGATGGTAACTTGATGCCATCTGTGAAAAAGCTGAAGTTAAAGAGAGGATGGCTTCTACAAATGGATAATGATTCTAAACACACCTCAAAATCCACGGGGATTACATCAAGTGGCGTAAACTGAAGGTTTTGCCATGGCCTTCACAATTTCCTGACCTCAACATTATTGAAAATCTATGGATAGACCTTAAAAGAGCAGTGCGTGACAGACAGCCCAGAAATCTCAAAGAACTGGAAGACTTTTGTAAGGAAGAATGGGCAAAGATGCCTCAAACAAGAATTGAAAGACTCTTGGCTGGCTACAAAAAGCGTTTACAAGCTGTGATACTTGCCAAAGGGGGCAGTACAAGATATTAACTCTGCAGGGTGCCCAAACTGTTGCAAACGCCATTTTTTTGTTTTCTGTAATTTTGAAAGTGTAAATGATGGAAATAAAATCTAACTTTTTTTGACATATTATAAGAATGTCTAATCTGTAATTTGATGCCATTTGGAGATTTTGCCATCTTTACTTGGCTTCGTTATGCACATTAATACACATTTTTACCTGGGGTGCCTAAACTTTCGATCCCCACTGTAACATGTGCTACATCTTACCTTTAAATAAGTTAAAATAAAAGATGATGAATGTGACTAACCAATGAAATCTACATGCACCAAAACACCAAAAACCTAAATTCTTTGCTGTTGTGAGAAGAGTCAGCATATGTACAGGCATTTATCATTGGAATTTATATTCAAGCATCAGCATGTGAACTCGTGTATGGCAGCTAGTGCTTGCAGTTTTTATTTTTTAAGTTTTTGGAAAAAGGGAAGGATTAGAACCACCATTTTTTTTTTTTGTTGTTGACTGTGTTCCTTCTGTGAATGTGTCCTGGTGGCCTTTGTCAAAAAGTGATGGGAAATCAAATCTTTTACAGTTGTTACCAAAACATTAAATTAGGGTGAATTTTCAAAATGAAGACATTGTTCTGGTGACAGTGGAATTCCCTTAACTTTGTAGAAAAATAACTCATTCCTTTTTGCATCTCCAGGAAAGGAAGTATGGGAAAATCTTCCCAGCTGGAGCCATAAGCTTTAATTACTATGCAGGGAAAGTTGCACAAACACCTTCATTATATATGCTTTTTGTATACAGAATATATACAGTGAGCCTACTTTAAAGAAAAAAAGTGATTGTAAATGTAAATTAAAAAAAATAATAAACTGTTTTATATACACCTGTTCTGTGCAATAGAATTACACAGAGTGGCCCCAAACCTCCTCTTCTCAGATCCCTACCAGCACTCCTAGCTCCTCTTCTATGGCAAGTGCCCCCATAGAAAGCCACTTCCTACGGGGGCACTCATGTGGGCTCGCTCCCGAGCCTCTCTGTCATCACTGGCTTTGATTGACACCAGCAGGAGCCAATGGCTCCCGCTGCCTCGACAAAACCTGTGAGACCCAGAAGTGAGGGGAGAGAAGAGCTGAAGATATCTATAGCATTGAATCGAATGAGGGCTCAGGTAGATTTAAGGGGGGATACTAATACCTAAACATTTTTTACATTAATGCAAGGAATGTTTAGGCTTTATAACCATTTTAATTAAAACATTTGGGGACTTCAAAGCAACCAGCAACTGCTGAGCCATTAGATGCTTTGGTCAGGAGTATTTAAAGCGGAGTTCCACCCTGAAGTGGAACTTCAGTTTATCGGATTCCTCCCCCCCTCCGGTGCCACAATTGGCACCTTTCAGGGGGTAGGGGGGTGCAGATACCTGTATACAGGTATCTGCACCCACATCCGTGACGAATTATCCGGGGCTGCCCCGCCCCTATCCGGAGATGCCCCGTTGTGTCTTGGAAAACACAGTTCCCAGGACACAGCGGTGACCAATAGAGGCGCGCAGCGTGACTCGCGCATGCACTGTAGGGAACCGGGCAGTGAAGACATTGCGTCTTCACTTCCTGATTCCCTGACAGAGGATGGCGGCGGGGCAGCGAGAGACGAGCGCTCGCTCGTCACATTCTGCCTACACCGCTGGAACCAGGAACAGGTAAGTGTCCATTTATTAAAAGTCAGCAGCTGCAGTATTTGTAGCTGCTGACTTTTAATATTTTTTGTGCGGGTGCAGCTCCGCTTTAAAGAGAAAGTAAACCCCCCCAAACCACTTTGGCCTACAGGTAAGCCTAGATTAAGGCTTACCTGTAGGTCCATTAAATATTTCCTAAATCTACATGGTTTAGGAGATATTTAAAAAAAAAGAGGCATCGCTGTCTACGGCGCATGCGCCGTAGACAGCGGCACGCAGGCTCACTGCGCATGCCGAGTTCACGGCGATATGCCGATTTCCTGCGCATGCGCGGGAGTGACATCATCGCCGCTCCAGCGAATCACAGCGCTGGAGCGGCGAGACCCGGAAGTCACTCCTGTATCGATGGCGGCGGAGGAGGATGTGGACGAGGGGCGCTTCGGGGGCTTCGTTCTCAGGTAAGTTATTCATAATGAGCTAGTATGCTATGCATACTAGCTCATTATGCCTTTGCCTTGCAGGTTCCGTTTTTTTTTTTTTTGTAAAGAGGGTTTACTTCCTCTTTAATTACGATGTAGAGTTCAGGGGTCAGGAGCATGCAATGTACAAAGTAGTGTATATAGTGCAGGTGTCAAAAGTATGTTACATATAGCCCAGTGTAACATGTTCAGAAGTCAGGAGTACATAACAAACACAAAGTGCTGGCATTTGGGCAAAATCCCAAACACTCCCCTTTCCTCCCCTCCAGCAAGCAAAAGTCTCCCAAGCCTAGAGCTACCTCCACAAGAAAAAATCATCATATACCTTTTACCAGAAACAACTGTCCCTTCTTTAAAAAAAAAAAAAAAAAAAAACTTATCAGACCTTAGATACAGCACAGCAGAGAGCAAAATAAAGTCTTACACTAGCTTTCCCTCCTAAGTGGCTAAACACTTCCTCACTCAAAAAAATATCTAAATAAATTAACCACTTCAATACCCAGCCATGAGCAATACAGACTACATGAGCGTAATTTTCCGGAACATATTCCACCATCAGGATCCAGAAGACGATGCCAAAAAAAATGTCGGGTGTGCACTAAAAGAAGAATTAGGAAAGACACCAGCTTCTATTGTCCCTCCCAACCTGGCCTTTGCATCGGAGAATGCTTCAGGCGATATCACACTCTGGAAAACTATTAGCCCATATTTCTAATACTTTCCCCGTTTTCAATTTCTGTGATGAATATTTCCCTGCCTCAACCAACCATATCATTGTCTTCCATGTGAACTGACCCTGGCCTGTTTCTGGACTATGCCTCTGCCTACCGTCTGCATTGTTTATCCGCCATGTTTCTGCCTTTCAAGTGAACTGACCCTGGACTGTATCGACTATGCCTCTGCCTACTGTCTATTTCTGCCTTTTACCTGCACTGACCTCGGCCTGTTGACCATGTTTTAGCCTGCCCTTTGGACTGATCTTTTACCCTGCTACACAGGGGTCTCACATATGTGAGGGGCTCCAGAATAGTGATTGGCGTTCAGAAAATCAGTTTTTGGTTTTCTGTGTTCCCAGAACAGGGTCTGGTTGTCTGGAGGCTTCAAAGCGATTTGGGTGGGAGAAGCCTCTACCCCTGTCCCCATTCTTCCCTGACCGATGCCCTAAGCTTGATGGTCCTGTCTGCTCCCTGCAAAAAATACTCTGGCTGTGCTGACCATACCTCTGCCTTCTGCATGTACTATGGACGGTATTCCTGCCTGCTGCATGGACAATCCTTTGATCCTTTTGCTGCTGCTGACCACATCCCTGCCTGTTATCTGGACTAATGCATTGGCTGTGTTGACAACATCTCTACCTGTACTGACTATTCCTGCCTGCTGCCTGTATTGCTGTCGCTGTCCACGTTCCTGCCTGCTGCCTGGACCGATGCTCTCCTCTGTGGACCTCTGCACTACTAAAACCGCAGGTAATCTTTTCTTTACCCTTTGCTCAGCAGAATGTATTTTGGTTTGTAATTGGTATGTACAGTACATGCTATGTGTTAGAAATATGAAGGGCCTTCAACAATGTGATAGGTGTTCTAGGAGCATAAATTACACACATAAATTCCTGCCAACCTGGCAGTGCTACTTGGATGTTGGGCCTCTGTATGTGGCCAGGCTGTGTAAAAGTCTCACACATGTGGTATTGCCATACTCAGGAGGAGTAGCAGAATGTATTTTGGGGTGTCAGTTTTGCTATGTACATGCTATGTGATGTAAATATCTTATAAATGGACAACCTTGTATAAAAAAAACTGCGTTTTCATTTTTTTTTCCACATATTCCAAAAACTTTGGGGAAAAAATGAACCATTCAAAAGACTCATTATGCCTCATAGATTATACCTTGGGCTTTCCAAAATGGGGTAATTTTGTGGGCAATTACATTGTCCTGGTGCTCCAGGGCCTTCAAAAGTGTGATAGGTTGTCATCAAATTAGATGTGCAATTTATGCTCGTAGAACGCCTGACGGTGCTACTTGGATGTTAGACCTCTGTATGTGGCCAGGCTATGTAAAAGTCTCACACATGTGGTATCACTATACTCAGGAGGAGTAGCAGAATGCATTTGGGGTGTCATTGCAAGTATGCATGTGCTGTGTGAGAGAAATAACTTGTTATTATGACAATTTTGTGCAAAAGAAATTATAATTTTTCCAAGAATTGTGGGAAAAAATGACAACTTCAAAAAACTCGCCATGCCTCTTACTAAATACCTTGGAATGTCTACTTTCCAAAAAGGGGTAATTTGGGGGGTATTTGTACAATCCTTGCTGTTAAAGCTAAAAAGGTTATTACAAAAAAAATATTTAATACAGTTGTACATTTCTTTAAAAAAAAAAAAAAAGTATTTGCATCTACAGCTAGCACGAGTACCTGTATCTGTCTTGATATCAGTTCCAAGTAACCTCCTGGGCTGCAGCACTCAGACTGGGAGAGAGTGAATGGCAGCACTATGAGTCAATAAGCAGCGAGCAGCGCTGATGACGAAACATTATTTTTCTTCTCCTTTTATTGTCCAATAGCAGACTTTAGGTGGGGATTTGAGCCTTGTGGTGTTTATTAACTACTTGACCTCCCAAAGATTTACCCCCCAGCCCTCCCTCTTCATGACAGGCCATTTTTTGCTTTGAAAATGAAAATGTTAAAAAACAAAACAACATTTTTACTTTCTGATATAAAACATTAATAATTAAATGTCTTCATATATTTACGGAATTTTTATTTTTTTACTAGTAATGGCGGCACTGCCATATTATTATTATTCAAGGTACTTCCTATAGCGTCGTCAATTTACGCAGTGCTTTACATATACATTATACATTCACACCGGTCCCTACCCTCAAGGAGCTTACAATTCTAAGGTCCCTAACTCACATTCATATACTGAGGCCAATTTAGATGGAAGCCAATTAACCTACCAGCATGTCTTTGGAGTTATTTTGTGGCGGACATCTAACCAGTGACACTAATACAGTGCTTAGCGCTAAAAATATACACTGTCACTGTACTCATGACACTGGCTGGGAAGGGATTAAACATCTAGGGTGATCAAAGGGTTAAATGTGTTTATGTGTACTATGAGGTGCTTTTACTAAGGGATGTGCTGTCCCCCCTGCTTTGCAGGGAAACCAAAACGGCCACATCCTCTCTGACTGTCCTGTCTTCCTTCTCGCCATTCAGCGGGTGCTGGTGGACATCCATTGACCAGCACCCGCTGATTGGCTTGTACTGTGTCTGATCACAGCACAGCCACCGCAGCGCCAGCACGCGTGCCCCCTACCCTGGAGTGCTGGATCCCATACTAGGCACGTGATCTGGCACAGGAGAGACACTTTTGCTGCCATATAACGGCGTTATGCGGTTGGCAAGAGGTTAAAGTCTATCTATGGGATAAATAGATAACACAGTAGTTTCGATTTTTCTGAGTGGCCCTATGTTGATGCTGGTAGTAGATCTGTTATTGTTTCACCTCCTATTAGGGTGACAATTCTGTTTATTCTGCAGTGAAATGGCACAACGTTGTCACCCTAATGATAAAAGGGGGAGCTGTTCCCAGAAGTATTTTAGCCCCCCAGAGAGTTTTGGGGGGATTTGCTTTTCACTAGCTACCTGTAACTTAGTCTTTAGGAATTTTGCTGTGTCAGCAGTTGTGTTGGCCAGAGAGTCCCAAGATCCCAACTGCACCCAGATTAAATCAGGGAGGTCTCTATATACAGTGGGGGAAAGTAATTATTTGATCCCCTGCTGATTTTGTAAGTTTGCCCACTTACAAAGAAATGAAGGGTTTATAACCACTTCAGCCCCGGAAGATTTACCCCCCTTTACTGTCTGTGGCTCCAGTGTTTGTTACTGCCAGGTAAGAGTTTGCTTGTCATTACCACAATAAAACCATCTCCTGTATCATTGTCTGCACACAGTCTTTGACCATCTCCTGCTTATTTGTGGCGGGATCGCCTGTCTGCACCCTGTCTGTGGCCGGATCGCCTGTGTGAACCCTGCTGTCTTTCTGCGGCTCGTGTTTACTGTGTTAGAAGGTAGGAGCTTGTCATTACCATAATAAAACCATCTCCTGTATCATTGTCTGCACAGTCTTTGACCGTCTCTTGTATGTTTGTGGCAGGATTGCCAGTCTGCACCCTGTCTGTGGAGGGATTGCCAGTCTGCACCCTGTCTGTGGAGGGATTGCCTGTCTGAACCCTGTCTGTGGAGGGATCGCCTGTCTGAACCCTGTCTGTGGAGGGATCGCCTGTCTAAACCCTGTCTGTGAAGGGATCGCCTGTCTGAACCCTGTCTGTGGAGGGATCGCCTGTCTGAACCCTGTCTGTGGAGGGATCGCCTGTCTGAACCCTGTCTGTGGAGGGATCGCCTGTCTAAACCCTGTCTGTGGAGGGATCGCCTGTCTGAACCCTGTCTGTGGTGGGATCGCCTGTCTGAACCCTGTCTGTGGTGGGATCGCCTGTCTGAACCCTGTCTGTGGTGGGATCGCCTATTTTAACCCTGTCTTTGGAGGGATCGCCTGTCTGAACCCTGCTGTCTTTCTGCGGCTCCAGTGTTTACCGTGTTAGAAGGTAAGACCTTGTCATTACCATAAAAAAAACATCTCCTGTATCATTGTCTGCACAGTCTTTGACCCTCTCCTGTATGTTTGTGGCAGGATTGCCTGTCTGTGGCGGGATCACCTGTCTGCACCCTGTCTGTGGCGGGATTGCCTGTCTGCACCCTGTCTGTGGCGGGATTGCCTGTCTGCACCCTGTCTGTGGCGGGATCGCCTGTCTGCACCCTGTCTGTGGCGGGATCGCATGTCTGCACCCTGTCTGTGGCGGGATCGCCTGTCTGCACCCTGTCTGTGGCGGGATCGCCTGTCTGCACCCCGTCTGAGGCGGGATCGCCTGTCTGCACCCTGTCTGTGGCGGGATTGCCTGTCTGCACCCTGTCTGTGGCGGGATCGCCTGTCTGCACCCTGTCTGTGGCGAGATCGTCTGTCTGCACCCTGCTGCCTGTCTGCGGCTCCAGTGTTTGTTATCGTGTTAGCAGGTAAGAGCTTGTCATTACCCTAATAAAACCATCTCCTGTATTATTGTCTGCACATAGTCTCTGACCATCTCCTGTATCATTTTCCACACACAGTCTTTGACCATCTATTGTATCATTGTCCATCTCTTTAAGGCTCTTATGCATTTATACAGTTCATTTTTATCACTTGAATTATTTTGCCTAAGGCCTCACAAAGTCTCGAGTCTGTTTGTCGGCATAATGATGACTGTTATTAGTATTACATTAAAAAAAATCCCTAAAAATAAAATGATTTTCTCTCCCCATTGGGATAGAGCCAACATTTTTACATCCCTTCAGTTTGCACAATTAGTGCATTATTCAAATTATTGGCCTTCTGCCTCATTAAAAAAAGACACAAAAGAAGGATTTAGGTGTTTTTGTATGACTGCAGACTGTATAGCTTTTGAAAAAGGCAAACTAGCTGTTGTCTTATTTTAAGAAGTGGTCTGAGGCAGGGGTTGTCAAACTTTTGCCCTCCAGCATGACTACATCTCTTATACTCCCCTGACAGCCTCTTAGCTGACAGAGTATTATGGAAGATGTAGGCCATTAGCAGCTGAAGGGCCGCAGTTTGACAACCCCCGGTCTAAAGCCTCATACACACGGTACTATTGTTGGATAACCGAGCATCTGATTTTTGCCAAAAGGGCATGTGCCAGGATCTTGTCTTGCATACTAACTTTGCACACAGTGTGCCACAAACTTGAATGTAGTGACGTACTACGAGGAATTTCAGCTATTGAGCACCACCCTTTGGGCCCATTCTGCCAATTTCGTGTTTGGTGGGCATTAATTCCGAGCATGCGTGTTTATACTTTCGACTTTTGTGTGGCGGATTTGTGTACTGACCATCCGAAAATCGGACATGGAGCTGTCGTTTGACAAAAAATTACTAGCCTGTCATCTAACATTTGTTATTGTAAAATTGGACAACAATTGTCAAAAGGAGCATACCAACGGAAAGAATTTCAGACAATAGTCTGTCAACGGACAATCAATCCCCTTCCGAAAATGGAACCGTGTGTATGAGGCTTAAGAGATTAGAACATAATTTTTCATCAGTGGTAAGACTGCATCTGGAATATGCAGTGTAATTTTATGCACCAGTAGAAAAGAAGGACATACTGGAAATAGAACAGGTTCACTGGTTAACACAAGTACATAGGCAAAATAGCAAGTGATTCGGGAGGTAATGTAGCATGTGATTTGTCTTCCTGATACACAGTGGCATAGTCCTTTTTTGTTTTCTATTTTTTTTGGCAGCAGTATACAGCAACCATGTCTGATGGAAAGAAACGCATACGTCTTTCTGGTGCACAATATGCAAAGGTTCGAGCAAAAAAGGAGGATTTTTTACTAAAGCAGAAAGGAGCCATGTTAAAATTTATTAAGCCAGGGAGTCGAGACAAATCTCCTATGGAGCAGGAGCTTCCATCTGAGGAGCAAACTGTTAACTCAGATAGTGAGACCCCTGGTGAAATGAGTCCTACTGCATCCACTTCAGCATCTCAAAATGCTGAAGCTGTACATGTTCTGGAAGAGGAAAGTCCAACGGATGTGAGCATGGTGGAGGAGGTGGTTCCTGGTGACTCTGATTTCTGTTCTTCCTTTCTAGAAGACCCAGGGCTTTGGCCAAATATGAGCATTAAACTGAGGGACTTCCTGGTAACATACGGCCCACAGCAGGTGAAAAGTTTCAGCTTTCCAAAAAGCAAGTCTGAACACAAAAGAAGCTTTCACCGGATGCATTATTGGCGGACACGTCAGAAGGCCGGCCTGGATTTGTAGGAAGAGTCTGAGGGGGTATATATATCCCTCCTTCTCCTACAGGTCCCTCGTCGGCTCGTCTTTTGGTTAACCACCCTCCCGTTCCCCCTTTTTTCATTTCATTCACAACACACATTCATCTTACGCTTATTCAGGGTAAGCCCTCTTTTAGGCGTACCATCCAGCGAGACCGAGGCACACCGCAGGTCTTGGTAGTTAGGGTTTACCAATGTCACAAGTGAAGACTCTGACTACAATACCTAATATGGATGTTAGGTACCTGAGTGGAGAGCCTGACTTTGCTGGAGGAGGCCTCTCTTACGGCTCTGGTTCAGGGCCCACTGGAGTGGAGACAGTGGTCCCGTGAGCACAGCGGGTAGGAGTGCCTGGACTGGATGCTGTGGCAGATGTAGCTGGTAGGTAGCAATCTTCTGATGGCTGAAGCAGCAGGGACTGGCAGGCAGAGGACCAAGGCCTGGATACAGGGTGACCCCAAGACGACGTCAGCGACTCTGGAGATGTGCAGCATGTATGGAGACAGGCAGAGGGATCGTCAGGCAGGCCTGGTCTGGATACACTTGGCAGGCAGGTAAGTGGGCACAGGCGGTAGAGAGGTCAAGCAGGCAGGGGTCAGCATTCAATATCAGTCCAAAGCAGAGTCAACAAGCTGGGGGGCAGAAATGGAGAAGGTAGCAGAGTCAAATGGAAGCCGGGTCAGGTTTACAGGAATATACAGGCAGAGACAGGTTTCACTAGGATCACACTGTAGACAAACAGCACCGATCAGGTGCACTTGTCACTTCTTTTAAAGGGCCACTGGCGCCAAACAGCGCTAGCGCGTCACGTGTGCGCCCGCCGCGCACGCGGGCACGCCGGCGCGCACACCCGTGCCGATGCCCGGACGAATCATCGCAAGTGGAGTCCTGACATTGCCCCCCCCACAAGGGGCAACCTCCGGGTGCCCAATTGATCGTCCTTCTCGGGGTGCGAGATGAAAAAGGCACGAATTAGTCTTTCAGCATGTATGTTGTCCTCGGGTTCCCAAGAGTTACTCTCCGGGCCGTAGCCCTTCCATTTAATTAGAAACTGTCTTTGCCCTTGTCGCCTTCTACAATCTAGCACAACCTCTACCTCGTACTCCTCGTTCCCATCCACTAGGACAGGTTCAGGAGGCCCGGACTCCCTATTAGGAAAGGGGTCGGGTACCGAGGGTTTCAACAGAGAGACATGAAAAACAGGATGTACCTTCATGGTGTCAGGCAGGGATAGTTCATAGAACACTTCATTAATTCTCCTTTTTACAGGGAAAGGGCCCAGGAACTTGGGTGCCAACTTCTTAGACGGACAGGCTAACTTTAAATTAGAAGAGGAAAGCCATACCTGATCCCCGATTTGCAGGTTTAATTCTCCCCTCCTCTTTTGATCAAAGGCTTTCTTACTGTCCGCCTGGGCCTTGGTTATGGCTTCCTGAAGGACTTGATTGTTGCGGCTGAGGAAGGTCACTGTGTCCTGGACTGCTGGAACGGAGGATTCTGCAAGAAAATCTGGGACAAATGTTAAGTGGAACCCATAATTAGCAAAAAATGGGGACTGCCCCGTGGTCGAGTGACTGGCATTGTTGTATGCGAATTCCGCTAAGGGCAGCAGAGACACCCAATCATCTTGCACGAAGGAAGTGAAACACCTAATATATTGTTCGAGAGTCTGGTTCGTGCGCTCAGTCTGCCCGTTGGTTTGGGGGTGATAGGCCGAGGATAGGGCCAGTTCGATCTTCAAACTCTCACACAGTGCTCTCCAGAACCGGTAGTTGAAATGGACTCCCCTGTCCGAAACTATGTTGTTGGGTACCCCGTGTAACCTAATGATCTCTCTAATAAATACACGGGCTGTCTCTGCTGCAGATGGGGTTCCCCTTACGGGTAAGAAGTGGGCCATCTTTGAAAGTCGATCAACGACTACAAAAATGGCTGTGTGGCCTTCAGAGGGTGGCAGCTCGACTATAAAGTCCATCGTAATCATACGCCAGGGTCGGTGGGGTGCAGGAAGAGGCTTAAGTAAGCCCCAGGCTCGGCCCCTAGTAGTCTTGCTTCAGGAGCACACTGGACAGGAACCAACGTATTTTGAGCAGAACTCCTTTAGACCAGGCCACCAGAAGGTGCGCTGCACCAGATCGAGGGTTTTGCGGGCCCCGAAGTGCCCTGCTAGTGGTTGATCGTGAAGAAGGGCCAATACTTTAACCTGGATGGGTTCGGGACAAACACCTGACTATCCTTCCATAGTAGTCCTTCTCTAGAGGTTAATGAAATTCCTGGAGGAAGGAGCGGGTTCAGGGATGCTTCCCTGATCTGGGACAGTAAATCCGGCTGTAACAAGAGAAAACTGCTTGCAGGAAGAATGGTATCTGGAGGCGTGGGGTCTTTAGGACAGTCATACATGCGTGAGAGTGCATCTGGCTTCACATTTTTAGATCCAGGCCGGTAAGTAATGTGGAAGCTGAAACGTGAAAAGAACAGGGCCCAGCGGGCTTGTCGTGGTTTTAGGCGTTTCTCCGTCCTCAAGTATTCGAGATTCTTGTGGTCTGTGTATATTACCACGGGGTGGACTGCTCCCTCCAGCAACTACCTCCATTCTTCCAATGCTGACTTAATGGCTAGCAGTTCTCGGTCACCAACGTCATAGTTCCTTTCCGCGGGGGAAAGTTTCTGGGAGAAGAAGCCCACTGGATGCATCAGGTCATTATTGCCCTGGCGTTGGGAGACCACAGCTCCCACCGCTACCTCAGAGGCATCCACTTCCAGGATGTACGGGAGAGACGGGTCAGGGTGACTGAGGATGGGGGTGGATGTGAATCGCCCCTTGAGCTTCACAAATGCTTCCTGGGCCTCTGGACCCCAATGAAACCGTACATTCTGCCTTGTTAGCTGCGTGATTGGTGAGATGATGGCAGAGAACCCCTTGATGAACTTCCTGTAAAAGTTTGCAAAACCAACAAAACGCTGCACACCCTTCTTGTCAGAGGGTGCCGGCCAGTCCAGTACAGCAGTTACTTTCTGTGGGTCCATCTCAATGCCTGCTGGGGAGATCTCAAGTCCCAAGAATTGGATGCTCTGCTGTTCGAAGGTGCACTTCTCCGCTTTGGCGTATAATCCGTGTTGGCGGAGATGGAGTAAAACTCGGCCCACATGCCCCCGGTGCTGCTCAAGCGTCCTGGAAAAGATCAGGATATCATCCAAGTACACAATGACAAAAATATCCAAAAAGTCTCTGAAGACCTCATTTATGAGGTGCTGAAAGGTGGCCGGGGCATTACAGAGGCCAAAGGGCATGACCAAGTATTCGTAATGCCCGAAGCGAGTACGAAATGCAGTCTTCCACTCATCACCTGGTCGGATGCGGACCAGATTTTAAGCCCCCCTTAAGTCCAGTTTGGAGAATATGGTGGCCGCTCTTAGCTTTTGGAACAGTTCTGGTATTAAGGGTAGGGGGTAACGGTTCTTAACTGTAATTTTATTCAATTCCCGGTAATCCACACAGGGTCGGAGTGACTGATCTTTCTTTGTCACAAAGAATATGCCGGCACCCGCCGGTGAGGTAGAGTGACGTATGAACCCCTTCTTTAGTTTTTCCGAAATGTAGGCCTTCAGGGCCTCTTGTTCTTTCTCAGAAAGGGGGAAGATACGCCCGAATGGAATCTCGGCCCCTGGCAAAAGTTCTATAGGGCAATCGTAGGTGCGGTGTGGAGGTAGAGCATCCGCCCCCCGTTTGCTAAAAACGTCCAGGAATTCATGGTAAGGTTACGGCACCACTTGGTCAAGGTTCACATCAGAGTCCAGACAGAGAAGCGTAGCAGGTTGTGCCGGAACTTCATGTAAGCAGTGTTCCAAGCAGTAGGGAGACTGGAACTTGACCTCCCCGTGGACCAACTGATGGTCGGGTCATGGGCCTGCAACCAGGGGATGCCCAGGATCACCGGAAACAGGGGGGAAGAGATTACATCCAAAGTTAATAGTTCCTTGTGGTGGAGAGAAGAGACAGTGAACAAGGGTTGGGTTTCTTGAACAACTTGGCCCGATCTGATGCGAGAACCATCAGCCAGAAAGACAGATAGTCCATGGGCCTTTTTCTGGAGAGGAATGTCGTGCCGGCTGGCAAAAGTGGCATCGATGAAACAGCTGCAAGCTCCCGAGTCAAGGATAGCGCTGGTGAGAACCGTCCTTCCCAGTAACTGAAACGACAGAGATAGAGCGATGTGGGTGGCATGGACTGGCAAGGGTACAGAACTGGTTGACACAGACGAGAGGCACTTACGTATCTTAATCGGATATCTGTTCACAAAGTGTCCAGATCCACCGCAATACAGGCGCAAGTTTAGTTGCCGACGTCGAGCTCGTTCCTCCGGAGACAGAGTAGGTCGCATGAGACCAAGCTGCATCGGCTCGCCAGCATCAGGAGAGGGATGAGTAGGACCCACCGGTTGAGCGGGCAGGTAACGGGTAGCTGGCAATGGAGCTCTTGCGGTCATTTAGGCCGGGCGATGGACTTGGGCAGATCTCTCAACTCTGCGCTCCCGGAGCCGACGGTCAATCTGGATGCTCAGGGTTATCAGGCCCTCCAGAGTGTCTGGGGAGCCCACGCGGGCAAGTTCATCCTTTAGGCCTTCGGAGAGTCATTCCACTGGGTGTCTGCGCTCCAGCGTCTGAAGTCTGTTACATAGTCCTCGGCCGTTCTACGACCCTGCTGGAGCGCAGACAGAGCAGATTCGGCTGTGGTGGTCAACTGGGGGTCCTCGTAGAGTTGTGCCATAGCCTCCAGGAAGGATGAGAGGGATTAAGTCAGCATGCTATTCCCTTCCAGCAGACGGTGTGCCCAGATCTGGGGTTCACCTTGCAGCAGCGAAATCACAAACCCCACTTTAGTGGCTTCTAGGGAGAAGGTTCTGGGTTGTAGAGCGAAGTATAACTGGCAGGCATTGCGGAAAACCCGGAACTTGGAACGGTCCCCTGAGAACCTATCTGGGACAGGCACTCTTGGATCGGGAGGCAGCATCACCACTGCAGGTGGAGTAGCAGGTGGTACAGGAGGCTGAGGAGGTGCAGGGGCTGCGACGTTGGGACCAGCAAGTTGCTGCACTCGTCCTTCCAGTCTGGTATATCCTTCTTGAAGGGATTGCACTGCCTGGGTGAGGGCCGCAAGATGTGATGTGAGCAGATGGAGAATGCGGAGAGACCGTGGCTGATGTACTCAAAGAGCAAGAATGCTGCATATTGCTTTTGCTGCAAGGTTTTCCAAAAGGAAATCATTGCATCTGCTTTAAGTTCTAAAGGAGCAAATAACTGGCAACATCTAAATAGGAATTTGACATTTCATGAGAAGACCCCATCTCACGAGAGAGCATTCCATAGCTGGCTAGAACTGCGTACAAGACTACAGTTAAAGTCTACCATAGATGCAAAACATCAAGAGAAGTTAGAAGCGGACACTAAGCACTGGGAAAATGTACTAAAAAGGCTCATTGCCATTATTCGAGTCCTCGCTACTCAAAACCTAGCACTGCGTGCAGCGGCGGGCATGGGGCCTCTGGACAAAAGGAGATTATGGGGCCCCCAGGCAATCAGAGATTATGGGGCCACACAGTAAAACACACACACAGTATACAATCACACAGTATACACAGACATGTTTCTATTGGCTGAGAAGGTACTGGAGAGGTGGGGCAGCTATAATCTCTGGATTTTTAGACCAAAAGGATGTCGGTAAGGGACATTTCAGAGACAGATGTAAGAAAAACACAGATTTTTACATACTGTCGCTGGTTTTACTGAGGCTGGCAACCCTGATGGGGCCCCCTAGTGGCCCGGGGCCCTCGGCAGTGCCCGAGTGGCCAAATGGTCAGTCCGCCCCTGACTGCGTGGTACATCAGATAAGCTGTTTGTGCCAAACAATGGTAATTATCTTAAAATTGTGGAGTTGATGGGAGAGTTTGAGCCAGTACTTAAAGAACATCTCAGAAGAGTAACCAGCAAAGAAACCCACATTCATTATCTTGGCAAAACTGTTCAGAATGAAATCATCCAGTTACTGGCAGGACAAAGCAGACAGACAATTGTGGGAAACCTGAATGCTGCAAAATATTACTCTGTAATTCTTGACTGTACACCTGATATAAGCCATTCAGAATAAATGACTTTAATGGTGCGTTTTGTAACAGTAACAGACTCAGGTGTAAATGTCAGAGAACATTTCTTGAGGTTCATCAACATAGATGATACTACAGGATCTGGGATGAAAAAAATACTTTTTGCGAAGCTTGAAGAAATGGGAATTGATCTCAAGGATATGAGAGGACAGGGATATGACAATGGAGCTAATATGAAGGGAAAAAACAGTGGTGTACAAACACGAGTGTGAGAGTTAAATCCCAGAGCCTTTTTTATCCTGTGCAGTTCCCATTCATTGAACTTGGTCATCAGCGATGTCTCAGCATGTTCTGAAGCTTCTGAATTCTTTAATGTAATACAAAGTGTATATGCATTCTTCTCTGCATCTACCCACCGTTGGCAAATCCTAAAACAACACCTTGGACATTTACAGATTACAGTGAAACCACTGAGCACCGCATGATGGGAGAGTCGCATGGAAGCAGTTAAAGCTATCCAAAACCAGGTTGGAAAAATGTATGATGCCATAACTGCAGTTATGGAGGATGGTACTTTAACAGGAGCAGCTCGTGGCAAAACACCGGCAGAATGCAGAGGAATTACAAGGAATATATGTAATTTTAAAGCGGGGTTTCACCTTACAAAATTTTTTTTTAAAAGTCAGCAGCTAAAAAAAAAGTAGCTGCTGACTTTTAAAAAGTACACTTACCCTCCCAGGGCGCCCGCGATGTCCGTCGTGGAGGACGAGCTGTCCCTCGGCGATTCGGTTCCAGCGCCGCCATCCTCGGTAAGGGAAACGGCTTCACGTTTCCTACTGCGCATGCGCGAGTCGGCGCGCGGCCTACTGCGCATGCGCGACTCTAATTTGTAAATGGGGAACGCGATGTGTTGTGGGACATAGTTCCCATAACACATCGCGCCCCATTCAACAGAAGACGGAAGAAGAGAAGATCACCGCGTAGCTGGAGGAGGCAGATTAGGACGATCTGCCTAGCAACAGCCATTTCTGGTAAGTAAAAAAAAAAAAATTTTATTTTTTTTTTCACTTTAAATGGTTACTAACATATTTTTAAGTTTTTGTTTTCAGGGTGTCCCCCCACTTTAAATTTCTTTGTGGTCTAGTGTTGTGGCATGATGTACTCTTCCATGTAAATATTGTAAGCAAAAGACTGCAAGGGATTGATGTTGATATTTCTGCAGCAGTTCAACAACTTCAGATGACAAAATCATTCCTCCAGACTTATCGATCAGATGAGGAATTTGAAAAGGTTTTGAAAAGTGCAGAAAAGATGGCAGAGGAACTTAAAATTGAGGCGGCTTTTCACTTTGCAGACGTTCAAGATCGCCGCAGAAGAACCCATTTTGACTATGAGGCAGAGGATGAAAGCATCAGTGATCCTAAACAACAGATGAAAGTAAAACATTTTTTCCAAGTTCTAGACTCTGCTATCCAGTCACTGGAAGAACGTTTTTTACAGCTCCATGAACACAGCAAAGTCTTTGGGGTGCTCTATAACATTCCCAAACTCAAGGATGCAATACCTGAAGACCTACTCAAGCAGTGCAAAAAATTGGAAAGCGTTTTTTCCTATGATAACATGCAGGATATAGATACAAATGATCTCAACCATGAACTGAAAGCTCTGTCAAAATATGTCCCTGTAGACTTGTCGCCAAAGGGCGTGCTGGAGTATATCTGCACAAACAATCTGACTACCCTCTTTCCAAATGCCTTCATTGCTCTGCGTATACTGTTAACACTCCCTGTGACTGTTGCTAGTGGAGAGCAAAGCTTCACAAAGCTGAAGCTAATAAAAACATACCTGCGCTCCACAATGATACAAGAAAGGTTGGTGGGCCTGGCGACCATATCAATTGAACATGAACTAGCCCAAACTTTACATCTGAAGAAAGCAGTGTCTTTATTTGCAGCCAAGAAGGCACGAAAAGCACCATTTTGATTTGATCTGTGTTTGATTACAATATAACCATATTTATCGGCGTATAACACGCACTGTTCTCCCCTTAAAATCAGGGGAAAATCGTGGGTGCGTGTTATACGCCAATTTCCGCTGATTGTGAGAAGAGGAGCATGCAGAAAGCCGAGTATACTCGGCTAGACTCGGCTCCTCTCGCAGTCCCACCCCTGACTGTGAGCAGAGCCGAGTACACTCGGCTTTCTGTATGTCGCCAGCACTCGCTCCTCTCGCAATCAGTGGAGATGGGCGGGACTGCGAGAGATGCAGAGCCTAGCCGAGTAAACTCAGCTTTCTGTATGTCAGCGGCGCTCGCTCCTCTCCGCTCACAGTCAGTGGAGTTCGGCGCCAATTTTAAATAATCAGCGGCTGGGCAAGGCTGCAAAGGCACTGGGCAAGGCTGCAGATTGGACACTGGGCAAGGCTGCAATGATGGACAAGGCTGCAGATGGACACTGGGCAAGGCTGCAATGATGGACAAGGCTGCAGATGGACACTGGGCAAGGCTGCAATGATGGACAAGGCTGCAAATGGACACTGGGCAAGGCTGCAATGATGGAAAAGACTGCAGATGGACACTGATAAGGCTGCATTGATGGGCATTTAAATGTAAGTTTTTTTTCCCTAAACTTCCCTCCTAAAAGTTTTTTTTTCCCCTTAAAATCCCCTCCTAAACTTGGGAGGCGTGTTATACGCCAATAAATACAGTAGTTGATGTTGTTGTCTGTCCATGACAAACTGTTGCCATATAAAAGAACTGGGGTAGGCAACATTTTAGTAGTACTGTGCCAAAACAAGATGTTGCCAAAACAAGATGTTGAGTCTCACCAGTGCCTATGAGATGCACTGGTGAGAACGTTTTTTACAGCTCCATGAACACAGCAAAGTCTTTGGGGTGCTCTATAACATTCCCAAACTCAAGGATGCAATACCTGAAGACCTACTCAAGCAGTGCAAAAAATTGGAAAGCGTTTTGTCCCATGATAACATGCAGGATATAGATTCAAATGATCTCAACCATGAACTGAAAGCCCTGTCAAAATATGTCCCTGAAGACTTGTCGCCAAAGGGCGTGCTGGAGTATATCTGCACAAACAATCTGACTACCCTCTTTCCAAATGCCTTCATTGCTCTGCGTATAATGTTAACACTCCCTGTGACTGTTGCTAGTGGAGAGCGAAGCTTCTCAAAGCTGAAGCTAATAAAAACATACCTGCGCTCTACAATGACACAAGAAAGGTTGGTGGGCCTGGCAACCATATCAATTGAACATGAACTAGCCCAAACTTTACATCTGAAGAAAGCAGTGTCTTTATTTGCAGCCAAGAAGGCACGAAAAGCACCATTTTGATTTGATCTGCGTTTGATTACAATATAACCATATTTATCGGCGTATAACACGCACTGTTCTCCCCTTAAAATCAGGGGAAAATCGTGGGTGCGTGTTATACGCCGATTTCCGCTGATTGTGAGAAGAGGAGCATGCAGAAAGCCGGCACCTCTCGCAGTCCCACCCCTGACTGTGAGCAGAGCCGAGTACACTCGGCTTTCTGTATGTCGCCAGCGCTCGCTCCTCTCGCAATCAGTGGAGATGGGCGGGACTGCGAGAGATGCAGAGCGTAGCCGAGTAAACTCAGCTTTCTGTATGTCAGCGGCGCTCGCTCCTCTCCGCTCACAGTCAGTGGAGTTCGGCGCCAATTTTAAATAATCAACGGCTGGGCAAGGCTGCAAAGGCACTGGGCAAGGCTGCAGATTGGACACTGGGCAAGGCTGCAATGATGGACAAGGCTGCAGATGGACACTGAGCAAGGCTGCAATGATGGACAAGGCTGCAAATGGACACTGGGCAAGGCTGCAATGATGGACGAGGCTGCAGATGGACACTGGGCAAGGCTGCAATGATGGAAAAGACTGCAGATGGACACTGATAAGGCTACATTGATGGGCATTTAAATGTAAGTTTTTTTCCCTAAACTTCCCTCCTAAAAGTTTTTTTTTCCCTTAAAATCCCCTCCTAAACTTGGGAGGCGTGTTATACGCCAATAAATACGGTAGTTGATGTTGTTGTCTGTCCATGACAAACTGTTGCCATATAAAAGAACTGGGGTAGGCAACCTTTTAGTAGTACTGTGTCAAAACAAGATGTTGAAGTCCCTTGGAGTCTCACCAGTGCCTATGCAGTCTCACCAGTGCCTATGAGATGCAGTCTCACCAGTGTCCATGAGTTGCAGTCTCACCAGTGCCCATGAGTTGCAGTCTCACCAGTGCCCATGAGTTGCAGTCTCACCAGTGCCCATGAGTTGCAGTCTCACCAGTGCCCATGAGTTGCAGTCTCACCAGTGCCCATGCAGTCTCACCAGTGCCGATGCAGTCTCACCAGTGCCCATGAGATGCAGTCTCACCAGAGCCTATTCAGTCTCACCAGTGCCCATGCAGTCTCACCAGTGCCCATGCAGTCTCACCAGTTCCTATGCAGTCTCACCAGTTCCTATGCAGTCTCACCAGTTCCTATGCAGTCTCACCAGTGCCCATGAGATGCAGTCTCACCAGTGCCTATGCAGTCTCACCAGTGCCTATGCAGTCTCACCAGTGCCCATGAGATGCAGTCTCACCAGTGCCCATGCAGTCTCACCAGTGCCTATGCAGTCTCACCAGTGCCCATGAGATGCAGTGTCTCCAGTGCCTATGCAGTCTCACCAGATCCTATGCAGTCTCACCAGTGCCTATGCAGTCTCACCAGTGCCTATGCAGTCTCACCAGTGCCCCTGAGATGCAGCCTCAACAGTGCCCATGAGATGCAGTCTCACCAGAGCTTATGCAGTCTCACCAGTGCCCATGAGATGCAGTCTCACCAGAGCCTATGCAGTCTCATTAGAGCCTACGCAGTCTCACCAGTGCCCATAAACTATATAAGGCTCTGTAAAGCACTGTGTCTATATTTGAAGCCAAGACGGCACATAAAGCACTCGTAGTCAATTGATATATAGCTGAGTGCAATATTGTTGTTCTTGTCTGTTGTTCATGACAGTTTTGCAATATCTTTTCACCATTTAAGCTATTTATATAAATAAAGATATATAAAACCAAATACTGGAGTTTGTGGTTTTTATTTGAACGTAATGGTCTGTCATGTAATTTTGCATATGGACAAGGTGTTATTCTATGTAAATCTGCTTTTCTGATAAATTTAATTTTAGTTATGATATAAAATAATGAATGGGGCTTTTTGGTGGGCATGATTTTTTTATTTTTTTTTTGGGGGGGGGGGGGGGGCAGCATTTCATTCTTGGTCCCAGGCAGCACCATGTCTTAGGCCGGCACTGACCGTGTGTATGCAAGACAGGATTGAGCCAACATCCATCGGAAAAAAAACAATGGATTTTGTTGTCGGAATGTCCGACCGTCTGTATGGGGCATTAAAGTGATTGTAAAAGTATTTTTTACAACTAACAACTAACATGTCATACTTACCAGCTCTGTGCTGGGTTCCCCTACCAGCACTCCTGGTTCCTCCCCCCTTCCGAGTGCCCCCATAGCATGCCACATGCTAGGGGGCACTTGTGCGGGCTCGATTACAGTCCACTGACACACATAGCGTGGCTTGGCTTGGCCCTGCCCCCCACCCTCTCCTCACAGGCTGTAATTGACAGCAGCAGGAGCCAATGGCTCCTGCTGCTGCCTCCATGTCCGGTGAGAGAGAGTCACAGCATCCTCCAGGACTGTAACAACATATGGGGGAGGGGTCACCATGTGACATGAGCATGTGACCCGCCCCTTGTCCCTATATAAGTCACATCACAGCGTGTCTCGGCCATTACGGCCAGAGAGAGCGTCGTGTCAGCACCGGATGAAGAAAGAAGAACAACAAGCAGAAGGCGGTGGCGGCGACATCGACAACGGCAACAGAAGCCCCGGCCACCGGCAAGAACAGAAGAGACCCCCGAAGTCGGAACAAGACCCCCAGACGAAGGCGGCGATGAAGAAGAAAGCCGGGTTCCTCCGCTAGTAAATGAACGGACCTTCCTCTGTGTGTGAGGAAAGTCCGTGCATTTCAAAAGTCCTGCGGACTAGCACACAGACGGCGGGATTGTCCGCCGGACTGCCGAGTCCAGAGGGCAATTTTAAGTTTGAACTTAAAACTTAGTCCGCCGGACTTTTGGGAGGAAAAAGTCCGCCGGAGCCCACACACGGGCGGATTGTCTGGCGGACTCTAGTCCGGCGGACAATCCCGCATAAAAGTCCACTCGTGTGTACGCGGCCTTAGACAGTAATTAACCAGCATTACATAAATAAAGTTTTAACGCCAGCTACATAATATAGTTTATGAAAAAAGAGCATAATATACTGAGCCAGATTTGACAGAGGTGTGTGGTAGACAGAAGTAGAATTTGGTATGAAATGCATTCTATTTTAATAGCTACAACAGCAGCTTAAAGGTATTGTAAAGATTTTTTTTACATTAAAATAATAAATTATTATATTTACCTGCCTTGTGCAAAGTCATTACCTCCTCTTTTGAAATCCCCCACTGGCACTCTCCCCTCCTCTACTGAGAGTGCCCCCTCAGCTAGCTGGCTGCTGAGGGGGCATTCATGCAGGCGCACTCCCAAGCTGGGCTGGGGGCATCCAAAGACACAATGCGGCTCAGCACTGCCCTCTCCTTATATGGTTTGACTGATGGCAGCAGGAGCCAATGGCAGAAATCCCTGTGAATGCAGAAAGAGAGAGTGGGGCTGCTGCACATGGGACAGCACTGGATCGAGAGAGGACTCAGGTAAGTGTTTAGGGATGGCTGGGAAGGGGGGCTCAGGCATTGGAAGGTTTTTTACCTTAATGCAAATAAAGTATTAAATGAAAAAAAAACTTCTGCCTTCAGAAACACTTTAAAACCGAACTCCAGCATTAGCATTTTTCCCCTCTACACTTGTAGAAAGTCCTCTCTTCTGTTGAAATTGATTACAGCCAACATCTTGTAAACTTTTGTCTCCGTGCTGCATCCCCTTGAAGCTTGTAGAAAGTCCTCTCTTCTGTTGAAATTGATTACAGCCAACATCTTGTAAACTTTTGTCTCCGTGCTGCATCCCCTTGAAGCTGCAGCAGTTAGCTTGAGCCTACCTTCACTTCTAGTCTGAATGACTTCAATCATCAATCAATCCCCTCTCTCCACACTATTACTGCCCACCTCTAAAGGCTCTTAGCTTTCTCTGGCATCAAACATTTTGTTCCCAAGCATTATATATGTAGCGGGGTCGTACCCCTTTTAGGGGAAAAGACTACATTCCCCATAATTCCCCAGGCTCCCGGGAGGATTGTTTCCGCCCGAGAGGCTTCTGGGGGAGGTGATAAAAAGGAAGAGGAGAGACCGCCTCTTCCTCTTCTGACTGGGCTGGTGACGCAGACACTCCTGATTGAGGAGACACCTGTGCGGACCGGGACTGCTGAAGGCCTGAAGCCTGGGCCTTGCAGCAGACAGAGAGAGACTCTCACCCCTCACTGTCAGCAGCAGCAGAGCGGAGACTTTTCCCTACAGTCGGTCGGTCGGAGAGAGGACCGGAACGCAGGGGCTGTGACGGAGGAGGCCGGACGCCGCCATTGGAGGTCCCGGAGCTGAGGACGGTACCCAGGAGTGGTGAGCGAGCTGAAAGGCTCATCCTACATTGCTACATACACTTCTATGCCTATTGAACTGCCAAGGCGCAATTTACCTCAGAGCAGCAGATGTTTCTTTCTGTGGATTACAAATACACCATTTAAAGCTACATGTGCACCACCTCTACAGTTCTCTTGCCGGTGAAGAATACTGTACTTATTCAAGGACTGAGCTCTATTGCTAGGGATCAGGCCTGGTCCGTTAGGTAGGCGCAGATAGATTTATTGCACCTCAGGGTGCATAGCAGACGGTCGCTACACTTGGCGCTCCGTTCCCCATTGCTAGTTTGATACATATGTGTGTACATGTTAAAGTGCATATTGCAGGGACCTGCTAATGTGTTGTAAGTCAAATGTTTAAATGCATGTTACTATTTCTTTTCCTTACTGCCAAAGTAAAGCCAGTTATTCTTATCTCAGCAGTCTGCTTGTGAGTTTGAGTCCATTACACTTAGAGTATAAGTGATATTTATATGTGCATAGATACATACCCCTTTACTAACTGTGCCAGAGCGGGTAGAGCAAATTTGCCGGGGGTTGGTGGAGCTGTACTCAGGGACCCAAAACAAACCAGCGGCCCTCTTAACTGGGGGTATCGCTACATATATAAGAACACATCCCCAGTGTCCCTTTAGACAGCCCCTTTTACCGCACTCAGAGTAACATCTAGCAGACGGACCCAATGATGACAAGAGGTATTTGAAAACAAAATTATTTGCTTAATTTAAATTGAATCTTGATTGGGGGAAGTGGGGAGCAAAGGAAGGTATTTCATGTGTACATTACACTTCCGATTTAATTTCACCTTACCAAGTGGTGTATTATACACCAATGAGTTTGAATCCCAATTTTTATCATTTGGCACACTTTACTACTGGCTTACTTTAGCCGTTTGTTT
This sequence comes from Lithobates sylvaticus, assembly GCA_028564925.1. Taxonomy (NCBI): domain Eukaryota; kingdom Metazoa; phylum Chordata; class Amphibia; order Anura; family Ranidae; genus Lithobates; species Lithobates sylvaticus. The sequence goes on along the minus strand of CM053027.1, from coordinate 183,429,098 downwards.
TTCTTTTTTAGTCTATTCTCTTTTTTAACCATAGTTTTATACTTTTCGTCTGTTTAAATATGAGTTCTAGGAATATATGAGAAAGTTCCTAAATAGTTTTAAAGCTTTTTAAAAAGCAGATTCTTATGGTTAAAGTGAGTTATCATTTGGATTTTCCACATGAAAATACACCAAATACGCTTTTAGGTGTCCTTTTATTAAAGTGCGGTAAAATACCGCTATTCATTTCTCAGGCATTCTCAGGGGAGATCGCTCTCCCCTGAGTGCCTGTTTATGATTGTCTGTAGATCGCTTCTCATGTTGAGTTGAGAAGCGATCTACAAACGCCGGGAACTCCTCAGAAATTCTCCTCACACTGTAATCTCGCGAGATGTAGCGGGATTACAGTCTGAGGCGATTTAAAATACAAAAGTTAAACACTAATTAACACATTATTCCCCTACATATTAATAAAATAATAAAGTTAAATTCCCCTACACAATATACATTAACCTAATTATTATAAAACATTGTTTTTTATCAATATTTAAATGTCACACATGTGCCTATTTAAATGTGAATGGTGTATAGTAAATTAATGTAATCCACATATGTAATGCAGCTATACACCATTCATATAAATGTAAAATACATTTATAATCATTAAAAAATAATTTTAATAAAGTATACAAGTATAAATATTTATTAATAAATTAAAATAAAATATATTTCATAATTGATAAATCCCTGTATAAGACCCCTTTCACACTGGGGCGGGAGTGGCGTCGGCGGTAAAGCAGCTCTTTATTTAGCGCTGCTTTACTGTCGTTTTAGCGGCGGTTTTCGGCCGCTAGCAGTGCAGTTTTAAACCCCGCTAACGGCAGAAAAAGGGGTAAAACCGCCCGCAAAACGCTGCTGCAGCGGCGCTTTGCCGGCGGTATTGCCGCGCTGTCCCATTGATTTCAATTTGAATTATGAATACACTGCTCCTTCACCGCTCCAAAGATGCTGCTAGCAGGACTTTTTTGACCGTCCTGCTAGCGCACCGCTCCAGTGTGAAAGCAGACTGAAAGGGGCCGGATTTTTTCAGGCGCTATTTTTAGCGCTGTAGCGCCTGGAAAAGGCCCAGTGTGAAAGGGGCCTTACTGTAAGGCCCCTTTCACACTGAGGCGCTTTGCAGGCACTAAGGCCCCTTTCACACTGGGGCGGGAGCCGCCGTGACGGTAAAGCAGCGCTATAATTACCGTCGTTTTGCCCGCGAGATTCAGCCGCTCGTGGTGCGGTTTTACCCCCCACAAACGGCCAAAAAAGGGTTAAAATCCCCCGCAGAGCGACGCCGTAGCGGCGCTTTGCGGCGGTATTGCCGCGGTATTACTGCGGTGTCCCATTCAAATCAATGGGAAGGAGCGGTATAGGAGCGGTGAATACACCGCTCCTATCCCGCTCCAAAGATGCTGCTAGCAGGACTTTTTTTGCCGTTCTGCTAGCGCACCGCTCCAGTGTGAAAGCCCGCCAGCTTTCACACTGGAGTGAATGGGGCCGGTTTTTTCAGGCGGTGTACAGGCGCTATTTTTAGCGCTGTACCGCCTGAAAACTGCCCCAGTGTGAAAGGGGCCTAAAGTTCTAAAAATAGCGCCTGCAAAGCGCCTTCAAACAGCCGCGGGCTTTCACACTGGAGCGCTTGCAGGATGCTGAAAAATGTCCAAAAATGTGCAAGCCGCATCTTTGGAGCGCTGTAGGAGCTGTGTATTTACTGCTCCTAAAGCGCCTCTTCCCATTGAAAACAATGGGGCAGCGCTCCAAACCCCCCCCTGCAAAGCGCCGCTGCAGTGGCGCTTTGCGGGTGGTTTTAACCCTATTTCAGTCATTAGCGGGGGTAAAACTGCCCCGCTAGCGTTCGAAAAGCGCCGATATAACGACGGTAAAGTGCCGCTAAATATAGCGCCGCTTTACTGCCAGCACGCCCAGCGCCTCAGTGTGAAAGTAGCCTAATGGAACATGCCATGGGTAAAACCATATTTCAGGGTTTACAAAATTTTATTTACTAATAAATTAAAAATGATATAAAAATGACATTAATAATAGCATTTAAATGCAGGTAGAATAATATATATATATATATATATATATATATATTTATATCTGTCTATATATATATATCATAGCATATATCATATATATATATATATGTGTGTGTGTGTGTGTGTGTTTATTTCAATGTGTATGTGTATATCTATCTATCTATTTATATATATAGATAGATATAGATAGATAGATAGATAGATAGATAGATAGATAGATAGATAGATATAGAAATATCTATATATATATATATATATATATATATATATATATATATATATATATATATATATATATATCTCTATATATACACTTTAGATTGCTAACCTGCTTGTTTTGGGGTGTGTAATGGTGGGGAAGATGTTCTCTCACTGTATGGCTGCTCCTGAGTGAAAGAAGGAAGTCAAAAGACTTCCTGCTTTCTCCAGAATACTGAGGCAGCTTCCCGCTTCTCTCTCTGATTCTCCACCTCTGAGATGGTGAATCAGAAAGTGAGAATCCTGTCACAGATCGGCAGTGAGGTGCTGAGATCGCACCTTCATACACTGGCCGTTTCTGTGACAGTCAGTTACATATTCTCACTGTGCTGAGATAATCAGTGGAGAACATGTTCTCCTCTGATTACCTCAGTTTCATACACCGGTAAAGACCTGAGATCAGCTGTGAGACTTGGGATCGCAGCTGATCTCAGTTTCATAAAAGGACACCTTAATTTGATAAATACAATAAGGCCCCTTTCACACTGGGGCGTGCGGGGCGGCGACGGTAAAGCAGCGATATATTTAGCGCTGCTTTACCATCGTTTTACCCGCGGTATGCGGCCGCTAGCGGGGTGGTTTTAACCCCCACTAGCGGCCGCAAAAGGGTTAAAAACCTCCGCAAAGCGCCGCTGCAGCGGCGGTTTGCGGGCGGTATCCCCGCGGTTTCCCATTGATTTCAAATGGGAAGGAGCGGTATAGGAGCGGTGAACACACCGCTCCTTCACCGCTCCAAAGATGCTGCTAGCAGGACTTTTGTTGCGGTCCTGCTAGCGCACCGCTCCAGTGTGAAAGCCCGCCGGCTTTCACACTGGAGTGAATGGGGCCGGTTTTTTCAGGCGGTATACAGGCGCTATTTTTAGCGCTGTACCGCCTGAAAACCGCCCCAGTGTGAAAGGGGCCTAAGAGGTTCAAATGATAAAATGTAAAACAAAATGTATAAAAGAAATGCCATTTTATACACACCGTTCAATATCAATTCCATGCGTTTTTACCTTCAGTCATTATATAAGCACATATTATCTAAACCACAAAGAGAAAAAATATGAAGCATTTCACTGTAATAGAAGGATAATTAATATTATAGAATTTCTTTCTGCGAGTAGAAAGTGGTGGCTTTCTTTGGCCTTAGGGCTTACAGAGCGAGGACTGAGGTCTGCTGAATCGGAGCCAAATAGCAATTTTTTTTACATCCCTATTTGCTCAGTTTGTGAACGGCGGACACAGGTGGATTCTTGATCCCTCTATGGGCGGCCAGATGTAAATGGAGAAAAGGATGCAGTCCATTTCTGTTTTTTTTTTTTTTTTTGAAGCTGGACAGACTCAGAGGTAGGTGGATGTAAACAGACACACATCCGCTTACATCCGCTTGTCCATAGAACTTCATAGATCTTCCGATCAGGTCCTCCTGAAAAACTGACAGGTGAACCTGATCGGAAATCCTTTGTGAAAGGGTCCTCATAGTACCACAATGGTGATTGGGTGCAGCTAGCATTTGCTGGTAATTAAAAGTTTAACAGTCTTATAGGAATGAAAACCAACTGAATGCATATTTATACACTGAGACTGATTGACTGAAGGAATTGAGAATCTTCACTTCAGTTATCCAATTAGTGAAAATCTGATTCCTGATTACTTATTTGTACATGATCATCTGCATATGATTAGTTAATTGAGTGAGTGAATACTAACACAAATTGTGTGAAAGTTCACAACTTTTTTAGTAAAACTAATATATATATATATATATAATAATTATTAAAGCGGGAGTAAACCCGCTGAATTTTTTTTTTTACAGCTGTAAAGGAAAAGGCATAATGAGCTAGTATGCACCGCATACTAGCTCATTATGAAATACTTACCTTAGAACGAGGCGCCGGCATCTCACTCGGTCCACGTGTTCCCTCGGCGGGTCTTCCGGGTATCGCGGCTCCGGCACTGTGAGTGGCCAGAGCCGCGATGCTGTCACTCCCATGCATGCGCGCAGGAGTTTTCTTCCCGGCAGGGTCTGGCGTCTGCCGGACTTTGAGCCGAAAATCCCCGGTGCGCATGCGCCGCTGAGGTCAGCGGCTCATTGCGAGGGGAATATCTCCTAAACCGTACAGGTTTAGGAGATATTCTTTTTACCTACAGGTAAGCCTTATTGGAGACTCTTTACCACATGATTAGCCATGTCCAATCATGGCTGATCACAGTGTAAATAGGAAATGCCGTTGATCGGCTTTTCCTCACTCGCGTCTGTCAGAAGCGAGTAGAGGAGAGCCGATCAGCTGCTCCTCTGACAGGGGGAGTCTGTGCTGATCGATTATCAGCACAGCCTCCCTGAGGATACCCACACTGGACCCCCAGGGACACCACTAGACCACCAGGGATGCCCAGCACCAGGTATGCCACCCTAGACCACCAGGGATGCCAGTCAGTGCCCACAATGGATGCCAGTCAGTGCCCACATCAGGCATCACTGATTGGCATGCATTATTGTTTGGCATCCATTAGTACAATACATTACACTGCAATTCCGCCTATCAGTGCCCATCCGTGCCGCCTATCAGTGCCCATCCGTGCTGCCATCAGTGCCCATCCGTGCCGCCTATCCGTGCCGCCTATCCGTGCCCATCCATGTCGCCTATCTGTGCCCATCCGTGCCACCTATCCATGCCAATCCGTGCCACCTATCAGTGCCAATTTGTGCCACCTATCAGTGCCCATCCGTGTCGCCCATCAGTGCCCATTCGTGTCGCCCATCAGTGCCACATATCAGTGCCCATCAATGCCACCTCATTGGTGCCACCTCATCGGTGCCTATCAGTGCCGCCTTATCAGTGCCCGTCAGTGCAGCCCCATCAGTGAAGGAGAAAACTTACTTATTTACAAAGTTTGGAAACAAACAAAAAAAAAAACGTATTTTGTCTTTTTATTTGTTTAGCGGAAAATAAAAATCCCAGAGGCGATCAAATACCACCAAAAGAAAGTTCTATTTGTGGGAAAAAAAAATTATAAAAATTTAGTTTGGGTACAGTGTAGTATGACCGCGCAATTGTCAAAGTGCGACAGCGCTGAAAGCTGAAAATTGTTCTGGGCAGGAAACTGCCCAGTATTGAAGTGGTTAAAGTGTTGCTGAAGCATCATTAGCAAGATGTAAATAACTTCAAGTATTTTCAAAATTCAATGATTCAATGATGTTGACTTTGTAACTGGGTAATGAATTTTCACAGGATCACAAAACAGTTTGTAGCACTGCCCATGTAGGGATTGCTGTGTGTAGACTTCCCTGGGCTTTTCCCCTTAACTTGCAGCCAGTTGCTAAGGGTTTTCACACAACCGCCCATACTCTCATCTGCTCGTTTCCAACAATCAATCCAGGGTTTTTTTTTTTTTGGTATTTATTGTTGGAACTTGGATAGGAGAAAGGAATAGTGGGATACTCCAACTGGAACTAATTACAATTGAGGACAACTCTCACTTGGCCTCACAGGTTAGCTGTGGTAACAGACTTGCTGGTATACCATACAACACTTGTATGGGAAGTCCTTTGCTTGCTCTGGCAGCAGACTTGATGAAATGTTTTCTCTTTAGGACATTCAGTAGGATCCCCTTTCACTGACACCCATCCTCTGACTCTAAGAGCTGAAGGGATGGCCCTCACAGAACAGGCCCCAAGACACAGATCTGTACTCACTGTAGGCCAAAGCAGATCCTTTCTAGCATGTCTCCCTTCCAGTCAGCTCTGCAGGACATCCACCACAGTCCAATATGCCTCCCTATTGGACCAGTGTGAAACATTCAACATGAGCGGCACCTGAACACTAGGGATGGGCCCGGTGTTCGATTCGAACCCATGTTCAAATCGAGCACCGGGCGTTCGCTTGCTTGGCGAGCCCAGAACTATTGGGGCCGCTCGCATTAAATTCGTGTGATGCGAGCGGCCCCGCAATGCATTGCGCTAGTCGCAGTGCAATGCTGGCTGATGATTGGCCAAGCATGCACTGTGACCCCGCATGCTTGGCCAATCCCAGCGCCGGCAGCGAGGAGAGCCATAATTGGCTACAGGCAGGATGCCTGTAGCCAATTATAGCTCAGGGGCTTTAGTACACGCCCCACGGTATAAGAGGCCACCGCGCCGGCGGCCTCGCATAATATGTTTCAGTCAGTGTCAGCGTGTCAGTGTGTTGCTGACTGCTGACAAGATATGCTCTATTTCTGGGGATTTGTGTGTGCGTGCTGTTAGTACAGCATTGCAGTATCACATCTGGGGGGTGTCTATAGGTTGCCTGTGAAGGGGGGCAGGTTTCCTGTGCTTAGAACTTTCCCTGCAAAAAAGTGTCATTTTTGCAGGAAAAAAGCGATTTAAAAGCACTCGCGGCTAATGAATTGATGGCTCCTGTAACACAGAGAACTGTCATTCATTAATAAAAAAAAAAAAAAAAAGCGTGGGGGCCCCCCCAAATTCAATAACCAGGCCCTTCAGGTCTGGGATGGATATTAAGGGGAACCCCAGCCAAAAAAAAAAAAAAAAAATGGCGTAGGGTCCCCCTCAAAATCCATACCAGACCCTTGAGGTCTGGTATGGATTTTAAGGGGAACCCTAGCCAAAAAAAATGGCGTGGGGTCCCCCTCAAAATCCATACCAGACCCTTATCCGAGCACGCAACCTGGCAGGCCGCAAGAAAAGAGGGGGGGACGAGAGCGCCCCCCCCCCCTCCCGCCTGAACCGTACCAGGCCACATGCCCTCAACATTGGGAGGATGCTTTGGGGGTCTAAGACCCCTAAAGCACCTTGTCCCCATGTTGATGAGGACAAGGGCCTCTTCCCACAACCGTGCCCGGTGGTTGTGGGGGTCTGCGGGTGGGGGGCTTATCGGAATCTGGAAGCCCCCTTTAACAAGGGGACCCCCAGATCCCGGCCCCCCCCTGTGTGAAGTGGTAAGGGGGTACACCCTACCATTTCACCAAAAAAGTGTGAAAAATTGTAAAAATTACAGGAGACGGTCTTTGACAATTCCTTTATTAAAATCTTCTTTCTTCTTTCTTCATCCTTCGGTTTCTTCATCTTCTCCTTCCGTCATCTTATTCCATCTTCTTCCATCTTCTTCTTCCTCCGATCCGCTTCTTCTTGCGCTGGTCTTCTCATCCTTCTCGTCCGGCATCTTCTTCCATCGGCGTTGGCGTCGGTGTCTCTTCTTGGGCCGCTCCGCGCAATGGGAGGCTCCCGCTGTGTGAGGCTCCGCTCCGTCTGACAGGTCTTTTATAATGGAGGGCACCTGGTGACCCCGCCCCCTCTGACGCACGGGGACGTCATGGGAAATTCCCTATGGCTTTCCCCATGACGTCAGAGGGGGCGGGGTCACCAGGTGCCCTCCGTTATAAAAGACCTGTCAGACGGAGCGGAGCCTCACACAGCGGGAGCCTCCCATTGCGCGGAGTGGCCCAAGAAGAGACACCGACACCGATGCCGGACGAGAAGGACAAGAAGACCGGAGCAAGAAGAAGCGGATCGGAGGAAGAAGAAGATGGAAGAAGATGGAAGAAGATGACGGAAGGAGAAGATGAAGAAACCGAAGGATGAAGAAAGAAGAAAGAAGATTTTAATAAAGGAATTGTCAAAGACCGTCTCCTGTCATTTTTACCATTTTTCACACTTTTTTTGGTGAAATGGTAGGGGTACTTTTGTACCCCCTTATCATTTCACACAGGGGGGGGGGGGCGGGATCTGGGGGTCCCCTTGTTAAAGGGGGCTTCCAGATTCCGATAAGCCCCCCGCCCGCAGACCCCCACAACCACCGGGCACGGTTGTGGGGATGAGGCCCTTGTCCTCATCAACATGGGGACAAGGTGCTTTTGGGGTCTTAGACCCAGAAAGCATCCTCCCAATGTTGAGGGCATGTGGCCTGGTACGGTTCAGGCGGGAGAGGGGGGCCGCTCTCGTCCCCCCCTCTTTTCCTGCGGCCTGCCAGGTTGCGTGCTCGGATAAGGGTCTGGTATGGATTTTGAGGGGGACCCTACGCCATTTTTTTTTTTTTTTTATCAATGACTTTTTTTTTTTATGAATGACTTTCAGTTTCAATGAATGACTGTTCTCTGTATTACGGGAGCCGACAATACACATTAGCCGCGAGTGATTTTAAATAGCATTTTCACTTGCAAAAATGACACTATTTGCAGAGACAGTTCTAAACACGGGAAACAAGCGCCCCTTTACATGCATACTATAGACACCCCCCAGGTACGAAATTTAAAGGAATATTACACTTTTATTGTTTCAATTATTATTTATTTATTTATTATTTAAAATCACTGCTCCTGAAAAAACGTCCGTTTTAAAAAAAAAAATTTGCATTGATACATGTCCCCTGGGGCAGGACTCAGGTCCCCAAACACTTTTTATGACATTAACATGCATATTAGTCTTTAAAATTAGCACTTTTGATTTCGAACGTTCGCATCCATTATAACTAATAGAGTTCTAAAGCTCGCACAGACATTAGGTCCGTTCGCGGGTTCTGGTGCGAGCCGAACGGGGGGTGTTCGGCTCATCCCTACTGAACACCATTGATCAATGGATTCTTGCTCCCTGGTAGGCAGAGAGCATCTAAATTTACCCAACAATCTTACTGGTAAGTAGAAAGACCCAAAAACTATACTCTCTTACCTAGGAGGGTGCTACATCTTATTAAAAGGTTAGTTTACCTTTACCAAAAACTGCCTGTGCAGCTTTGACTAAAGTTGGATAATGCCCTTGCTATAGATGCAGGCCATTTAAATAATTCCTAAAGCCTGGCATCATCCCATGCTGACTTTATGCTAGGACAATGCCAGAAGTTACTGCTTACCCCCAATATCACAGGAGTGAGTTCTTTAATACCCACACAGGAGTGAGTTCTTTTAATACCCACACATGGTGGTCCACTATCTCCTAGATGTGCTAAGAGCTACTGCGACAGGAGAGAGCGCATTTAAGGGGGATTGAATTGGCTGGGAGTGTCTTGGCAATGCCCTAGCAACAAGGTAGGACAGGACAATGTCATTTCTGGGAGTTTTTCAGCTGGTCTGCTGGAGGTATGTATGTAAATGGCCTACACCTATAGCAAGGGCATTATTTCAATTTGGTCATAGCTGCAGTTTGTTTTTATTAGGCACCTTTTACAATACCTGCATAGGCAGTTTTTGGTAGAGGTGAACTAACCCTTTAATTGAATGTAAAAAATTTAAATAATCACCAAAATGGAAAACTACTTCTGTACAATAGTTATACACAAAGCTTACTAGCTCTTCAGCCCCCCCCCCCCCCCCAATTCAACAAACTCAGACACAGCAGCTTGGAGTGCTTATCACTCATCAGTGTAGGGAAGACTGTATATACTGTAAATTGCACACCTTATTCTGTTCAATAATTATAGTTTAATTGTATGACAAGAAAAAAGCAATCCTTTTTCATGTATACAAGTATTAATCCATATTTAGCAATAGTAGGTAAAAAAAAAAAAAAAATTATATTTAAATGAAGAATCTAAACATAATGTGTTTTTATGTGTTGCAAAATACCAGTCCTCAGATGAGATAGCTGTAATTGGTTTCATTTTTTTCAGGCTTGTTTCACCTGGTAACCCGCAAATAACAGGCTTCCTGTCCGTTTGTTATAATAGTTTCTCCACAGTATCTATGGTGGTGGTTGTCACACAGGCTGGATTTCAAACATCCACTTTTGTTCATTTCCAGCACATAGGGGATTGATGAGACTAGTAGTTTTGCAAGGAATATAAGGATGCTTGTGCTGTGTTTTCAGCTCACAGAAAGTTACAATGGCCCTACAAGATCAACAAGTATCTTCTGTACCCGCTGAAAATGTTCTTAGAAAAAAAGGAAACCAATGCACCCATCTCCACTAAGAACTGGTAAGCTGCAATATAATACTTTTTTCCGTTTAGATATAATTGAACCGCTCACACTCAGGTTATTGCAGTCAGAATAATAGGAAAATTTGTTATGATTGGTAATGTAGCTTATTGCATTCTGCACTGCTTTTATAATAACTCTTCTAGTGTCATACACAGCTATATATTATAAAAAAAATGTAATATACGCACATTGTTTTAAAATTTGCAGGTTATGCTAGCAGTGTGACCTGGGGGTAAGGTAGGTCTCTCATGGACACTTTATCTTTTTTTTTTATCTGATCAGTCACATTCATATGTTAAAAAAAGAATTCCGTGTAAATTCTCATGAACTGAAAACTGTTGTGAAATTCCCAACCGACTGACAGGAAGTGGGCACCAAACAAGTTAAAAAGGTAAGTCAGTCTTGGCCAATTAGGACAGCCCTGGGGTTTTTGCATCAAATTACTTTTTGCAATCTCCGATCATTCAGCCTACTTTATCATTTTGCTCCCACCCCCTTATCTATAAAGTTAGATGTAAGTGAAGATTTCGTCATTTTTGGTCTGATCGGTCGGAATTCAGCTTATATTCAGGATCAGATATACCAGCACAAATGAAGCTACACTTTGTCATTGCATTGGCTGTTCTTGTCAAGTATGCAGGTAAGTTTCTGCAGATTGCAATAAATAAGTTAATACTAAATAATATCTACACTAGTACTGTATTTGAATATTACAGCTTCACTTTCGGAATTTGTACAGATAATTTAGTTACACTATATCCCTCACACATACAGAATCATTTTAATATTTAATATAAACTTGTGTATTTCCAGCTTTGCTGAAAGGATGTATTGAATTTCGTCCTATTAAAGCACCACTAAAGCTATAGAACCGAGAGCTAACTGGCACTCTTCCTGTGCCTATGACTCAATTCAGTAGTTACAGCAGTGGGTCTCTTTATGTAAATTGGGTGCAAGGACTGGATGCAAAAGGCACATTAGGCCAGTACTATAGGTGGCAAAGTAAAGAGGGGCCTTTCCCTGTACAACAAAAAATATTCTGTGTAAAAAAAGATCCTAGCAGAGGGATGTTGCTTAAAGCCCCATACACACGGTCGGATTTTCCGATGGATTCTGTCCTATCGGACAATGTTGTCGGAAATTCCGACCGTGTGTAGGCACCATCGGACAGTTTCCATCGGATTGTCTGACGGACAAAGTTCTATCTCCTGCTGGATAGATTTTCCGACAACAAAGTCCGATCACACCAATTCCGATCGTGTGTATCGAATTCCGACGGACAAAGTGCCACGCATGCTCAGATCACATTACAAGACCAAAGCTATTGGCTACTAGCCTCTACGTAGTCCCGTCGTATGCAACAAACGTCACCGCGTTCAGAATGATCGGATTTTCCGACAACTTTGTCCGACAGTGTGTATGCAACACCAGTGTCGGACTAAATCCGTCGGACAAAATCCGATGGATTTGGTGGTCGGATTTTCCGACCGTGTGTATGGGGCTTTAGACACCTAAGGCCTACAGACTCCAATGTAATGGTTATGTGGTAATGCAAATGACCAGTGATACTCCCACTCGTTATTTACATTCCCAACATTCGCTCAATACATTAATGCTCCAACTCCAGTCAATGGGGTTGTTTTATTAAAAGAGCACCCAGCAATGTAGATGTTCCCTTAGCTTAGTGAATAAATGGAAATAGCATTTACTCCAGCCATCCTACTATGGGGTTGATTTACTAAAGGCAAATAGTCTGTGAACTGCAAGTGCAGTTGCTTTAGACCTGAGAGGAACATGCAAGGAAAATAAAACAAACTGCATTTTTGCAGAGCAACTGCACTTTAAGTGCACAGTATATTTGCCTTTAGGAAATCAACCTCCCTTTGTAAGGAAACCCCTGTATTTTACTTCCTTTACACATGATAGAGTATTCAAAGTTTGCTTTATTCACTAAGCTAAATGCACATCACTTCTTTAAATATACATTCGCTATACCTTAGTAAATGACCACAAAAGAGCTATTTCTGGTTTAACCTCCCTGGCGGTATGATTCTGGCTGGAATTTAGTGCTGAAAGCAGTACAATTATTTTGCATGGAAATTTGGCGTTTTTATATTGTAGGCCTGCAATTCTTATGAATAACTCACTTAAATCTGTCCGAACCAGAGTCTAGTAGACATCCCGGGTATGATAAAGTTTGAAACACAAAATAATAAATTATAATATAATAAAAATATATATAAAAATGATTCAATAATGTAATCAATCAAATCAAAAACACTGAAATTTGCTCAGTTGCAGAATAGTCGCTGTCATTAAATTTATTGTTTGATGATAAATTGTGATTTTATTTTTTTATCGGTGTTTTCTAGCTGGTCTAAAACCACTTTTGACATAAAGGGACACTTTTTGGTTGCTATGGACAATCTCCAGTTTCCAGGCAGAAAAAAAATCTTTTTATTATATAAAATGACATGCAGGGCACTGGGCAGACCACTAGGGACAAATGGGGTGTGTATTTTTTGTATACAGTACTGTAATCTGTAAGATTACAGTATTGTATATGTGTTGTGTTTTTAAACTTTTTTGAATTTGGCGCCGATCTCCGCTCCCGTGCGTCGTAACGTCACAGGGAACGGAGATCGGCGGCACCCGGCACTGTGTGAATCGAGCGAGCGGACGGCTCGCTCACACAGCGGGGAGACATCGCAGGATCCAGGGGAAAAGGTAAGTAACTTCCCCCCTGCATCCCGCAACGCAAGCCCGAGTCTGGCTCGGGGTTACCGCTCCCAGCACAAAAAGCTGACCCCGAGCCAGACTCGGGGTTACCGCCAAGGAGGTTAAGGGAGGAATAGTCCTCCAGTGGGAAAACACTAGTCTAGATCTTTCAGGTTTCTTCTTTTTTTTTTTTTTTCATTTTTGCCTTTCAGTACAAGCCCAGCACTAAAACATTAAGAATTTGTAATCTCTACCATTTAACCCATGAGAAAACACTTACAGTGCCTTTATGTTTACAAACGGTTTTTATTATGGGTAAGGTCATAGTACAACATTTTGACAGTGGTATGAGATGTACAAGTGAAAGATTCATTTGGGTAATACATTATAACTTGAGTAAAGACAAATCAAATGACAAGATACACACATAGGATTGTAAATCTATATAATATTTACGGGGAAGGATCTGTAGATGTGCTTAAGTAAAATAACCGTAGTGAACATTACACCAGTAGTGAGGTTTCCCATAGAGTCCATTTTTTTGGTATATATGCATTGTGTCATATAACGTGTGGTGTATTCTTTCTGATAATTTGATGTTTGCCATACGGTTGAGAACCTGAGGCCATGGTACGTTGGATGAACGCCAGTTGAAGTCGATGGTCCAGTGGATAGAGCTGAATAGAGTATGGATTAGTCTAGAACTTGCTATCGGAATATCTTGTATAGGGGAGAAAAAAAAGGCACATTTGGGGTGTTAGTGGGATCTTTCTGCCTGTAATTCGATCAGTCATTAGATTAGCATTGTGCCAAATGTTTTTTAGATGGGGGCAATCCCAAAATATATGTAGTGGTGTCCCATTTGTTGGGCAGCCTCTGAAACAGAGTGGGGATGTGGATGGGTAGAATGAGTTGAGTTTAGCAGGGGTAAGATACCACCTATATGAAAAAAAGGAATGGGATTCCCCATGGGGTTTTTAGGCAGCAGAAAACACACTTGGATGGTGAAAAAAAATAGTTTTTATTTTTTATCAAAAAGGAAAATTATGAGTACAAATGATTGTTTAAAATTCGAGCGCTCGTTTACAAAATATAAACGACTTTTATAGATCGGAGTACATACAATATTTACATGAAATCGCTTTGGAAGGAAATCATTCTAAGCCAGTATTACAATGTATTTACGATGATTATTCATTCAATGGGAAAAAAAAAAAACACTACCCGATGCATTTCAACCTTTTTAAATGTGGAGGTCTTCTTCAGGGGGTGAAAGAAAAAGAGGGGGTACAACTTTTTAAAAAAAAAACATTTCTGTAAGAAGTGAAAAAAAATTATTTTTAGACATTCAATACTTTTAATCAGTTGTCATATATGTTTATTCTTATTATATTTACCCTTCCTCCGAATAATAGCGTTCATGACCAGAGATTTTTTGCTAAAATCCACAGAGTTGTTCAACGAGAGTGTTCACGGGCCACGTGGATGTGGTGTTATTCCCCAAAGCTCCCCACTCAGTGCGAAGGAATAAAGGTCCCCCTAGGGGTCAAGATCACGAGCTTGCAGCCAATGAAAGACAGTTTAGGCATTCCCCCATGGGGCAAATGCCGCCAATGGGTTAGTGGTCACACCTTCTCGTATTCTATTTAATTTAATCTGGATTTATTAATAGTAGTAAAAAATACCTCTATAGAGGATGTATTGGCCTTCATATACAAATTTTTTAGGTATAATTAACATATCCCATCCTTATTATCAGACGGTTTTATTTAATTTGATTGTGAAATTGATAATATATTGTTTGTAAATATGTTGGTGCTGTAAATAGGAAGTGTGGTGCTGCATAGGTGTGGTAGGAAATCAAGAGACTATGTGGTGAGATTATTGCTTAAGTGTCATTGAATAATAACAATGGCTGTAAAACTGGTGATGGTTGGTGCTAGGTGGATGTAGATGTGAAAAATGAAAAAAATGGCATGAAATAAAATAAAAATAAAATAAAATCATTGATATTAAAATGAAGGAAAAGTGAGTGTGCTAAAAAAAGGTGATGTGAAATGAATAAGTGAGGACGATTAAATAAAAAAAAAATAATGAATGGTTGAGTGGGGTGTAGTTGGTTTGAAAAGTGCAAGGTTGTAATGTGGGATACCGCAGGCAAACATAAATGGTGCAAAAAGCATGGAGAGTGAAATAGGATGGTAAAAACTGAACTGTGACCATAATGGTATGTATGGTGGTGTGACTAAGTGATTTGGATAGTATGTGTAAGAAAACATATTTCTTGA
The DNA here is from genome assembly GCA_028564925.1 of Lithobates sylvaticus. Lineage (NCBI taxonomy): Eukaryota > Metazoa > Chordata > Amphibia > Anura > Ranidae > Lithobates > Lithobates sylvaticus. Next base: position 183,413,878 of record CM053027.1, on the reverse strand, counting down.
TTATTTACGTTATGCTACTGGGTTGTTGATTTAAGCTGATTACATTATCCAAAGATGATAGCCAAAACAGTAGCGATCAACGAGAAAACTGCAATCAAATAACAAAATCTATAAGAAAAAGTGAAGCCCAATGTTTTAACAGAGTTTCCATGGTTCTAATGGTGGAGCAATCCTTACCTGTTAAGTCTATATAGTGTTCATGCTGCAGGCGTGGAATCAACTGAATGATCTTTGACTGCAGTGTTGTAATTTATAATTTCCTAATCAATCTTACCTCATTGCTGGTGTGTGTCTCCTCCCCCCCAAAAAAAATAAAAAAATAAAAACCCGGCCCCCCCAGGGAGAACGCCATTAGCCGACTTGGCGGCTAGTTCTTCAATGGCTCGGCGTTCCGGAAGGCATATCATGCCCCGGAACGACCGTCGCATCCGTGCAACTAGCTGACGCCAGGCCGTCAATGTGCATGCGCATGCGCGGTAGCCGCTCCCCGATGCAGCGCGAGGAGAAGGTCCGCGCACACGCACTCTCTCAAGCCTGACGTCCGGCGGCGATCTCGGAACGCCGCCGGCAGGAGGATTATCTCGCACTGTCGGCAACAGTCGACTTGTGCGAGCATAACGACAAGAGAAACTGTGTTGTGTTCTCCCCCCTCTCCTTCTGCCGGGAAGCTCGTATTTTCTTGTGTAAACTTGTCATGCGGGGCCCATGGACACACACATAGGATTGTAAATCTATATAATATTTACGGGGAAGGATCTGTAGATGTGCTTAAGTAAAATAACCGTAGTGAACATTACACCAGTAGTGAGGTTTCCCATAGAGTCCATTTTTTTTGGTATATATGCATTGTGTCATATAACGTGTGGTGTATTCTTTCTGATAATTTGATGTTTGCCATACGGTTGAGAACCTGAGGCCATGGTACGTTGGATGAACGCCAGTTGAAGGCGATGGTCCAGTGGATAGCGCTGAATAGAGTATGGATTAGTCTAGAACTTGCTATCGGAATATCTTGTATGGGGGAGAATAAAAGGCACATTTGGGGTATTAGTAGGATCTTTCTGCCTGTAATTCGATCGGTCATTAGATTAGCATTGTGCCAAATGTTTTTTACATGGGGCAATCCCAAAATATATGTAGTGGTGTCCCATTTGTAGGGAAGCCTCTGAAACAGAGTGGGGATGTTGATGGGTAGAATGAGTTGAGTTTGGCAGGGATAAGATACCACCTATAGAGCAGTTTGGTGGCAGATTCCCTGATGGTGGTAGTTTTGGTGCATTTGTGTAGGTTTTCAAATATGGTATCCCATTGTTCCGGGGAGAATGAAACGTTTAGGTCTGATTCCCATTGAAGCATGGGGTGTGATTTTTCAGGCATATTGAATTCGTTTAGATTTTTATACATTTTGGAAATTAATCCTTTGTCTTGTGGGCAGGAAATACAAATCTGTTCGAATTGTGAGAGGGGGGTGTGTATAGTGAGTGAGTAGTATTTTTGGTAGAAATGTTTTATCTTCATTTAAGTTTCATGTTCTGTAGGTGCAAGGTCGTATTTTGTTTGTAGTTCGGGGAAGGAGTATAAGTGCTTTTAAAATTTGTTAGGGTATGTTGTTTCCATATTGTTAATGTGTTTTGGTTATTATCTAAAGAAGCGAAGTGAGGGTCTCCTAGAAACGATGCTAGGGGAGGGATGTCGGAGGATGTCATGTTAAATTTGGCATTTTGTCTGTTCCACAGTTGTAGGGTATGTGTTACAATTAAATTCAACGGTCTTATTTTTTTTTTTGTGGTGAGATAGACTTGGACCAGAGTAGTCCTTGTAGGTGGTATGGGAGGACTGATTGTTCTAAAAAAATATGGATTTAGGTCTGGATTTTGACTGGGCCATTCTTTACATGAATGTACTTTTATCTAAACCATTCCATTGTAACTCTGGCTGTATGTTTAGGGTCGTTGTCCTGCTGGAAGGTGAACCTCTGCCCCAGGCTCAAGTCTTTGGCAGACTAACTTTTCTACTAAGATTGCCCTGTATTTGGCTTCATCCATCTCCCCATCAACTCTGACCGGCTTCCCTGTCCTTGCTGAAGTAAAGCCCCACAACATGACGCTGCCACCACCATGTTTCACGGTGGGGATGGTGTGTTCAGAGTGATGTGCATTGTTCGTTTTCCACCACATGTAGCTTTTTGCTTTTAGGCAAAAAAGTTAAATTTTGGTCTCATCTGACCAGAACACTTTCTTACACATGTTTGCTGTGTCCCCCACATGGCTTCTTGCAAACTGCAAACGGGACTTCTTATGGCTTTCTTACAACAATGGCTTTCTTCTTGCCACTCTTCCATAAAGGCCAGATTTGTGGAGTGCACAACTAATAGTTGTCCTGTGGACAGATTCTCCCACCTAAGCCATGGATCTTTGCAGCTCTCCCTGAGTAACCATGGGCCTCTTGGCTGCTTCTCCGATTAATGCTCTTCTTGCCTGGCATGTCAGTTTTGGTGCCATACTCTTTTCAATTTCGGAAGCTTGGGATATTTTTTATAACCTAACCCTGCTTTAAACTTCGCCACAACTTTATCCCTGACCTGTCTGGTGTGTTCCTTCATGATGCTGTTAGTTCACTAAGGTTATCTAACAAACCTATGAGGGCTTCACAGAACAGCTTTATTTATACTGAGATAAAAAGTTACACACAGGTGGACTCTATTTACTAATTAGGTGACTTCTGAAGGCAATTGGTTCCACTAGATTTTAGTTGGGGGTATCAGAGTAAAGGGGGCTGAATACAAATGCATGCCACTCTTCTCAGATATTTATTTGTAAAAAAATAAATAAATTGAAAACCATATCGCATTTTCCTTTCACTTCACAATTATGTGCCATTTTGTGTTGGTCTACAACATAAAATACATTTACGTTTTTGGCTGTAACATGACAAAATGTGGAAAATTTCAAGGGGTATGTATAATTTTTCAAGGCACTATGAAAGTGGAACTTCAGTCAAATACTAACTATATTTAACCACTTGCCGACCAGCCACCGAAGTTTTACGTTATGTTACGTCGAAGCGACGTTATGTTACGTTGCTTCGCCCTGTGGCCACTAGGGGCGCTCATGTGCCCGCTGCACATCCCCCAAGCAATTGCGAGTGCCCGGCGGTCATGATCACCCCTGTGCTCCCGCAATCGCCGCTGAGACGCGGAGCTGTGTGTGTAAACACAATTTCCGGTTTTCTGAGGGGAGAAGTGAATATATATTTTTGTGGGATATTTATTCTAGCAAAAAGTCAAAAATGTGATTAGAGATCAATTCCAAATAAATTGTATAAATAATGGTACCAACATCCCTTGTAATTGAGAAGTAACAAAAATGAGGATATGGGATTTTAAAGGTATGTATTGCAAACACACAAGTCAAATTTTTATGTAAAATAATATATATATATATATATATATATATATATATATATATATATATATATATATATATATATATATATATATAATTTAGTAAGAAAAACAGATAAAAGTAGTGAATACAGTGTGACGATCCAGAGTGATTAAGTTCAAATGGTGCATGGAATTTTCCAGAAACGTGCCACTCCAGACTTGCGTTTTTAGGGCATGGCAGCCCACTTTTATTTAAAGGAAACGAAAAAGTTCAAACAAACAGTAATCTTCCCTCGCAGGGGGTTCCACCATTACTGTATAAACAAATAGCCTCCTGGCTTACTCACTGTCAGCTTCGTGCTGCTTTAAATCACAGCTACACCTGCCTGCTTCAGACGTACGCACAGACTGCCACCTGCAGTCTTAGGCTCTGAGACCTCCTGTCTCTTTCTCCTGGAACCCTCCTGACCAGACTTCCTGTCTGCCGGGTGGAGCCGTCTCCAAGTCTGAGCACTGACTTTTCTTCCTGGGACGTTTATGAATCCAGCCCACAGGTGTGTAATTAGTATTCCTGACAAATTCAAGCATACACTGCTTATATGCACCTGTGACATGTGGGGGTCGCATCTCCACATATCCTTCCCCCCTGTTTCGCACCGGCGGGAGAAATACAAAACCCTTCTTCCTAAAGGGGTACTCCACCCACCTCTTTATCCAGGTATGCTTCCATGCGGACTTCTTCCTAATATTTGGGAGCTTACATTTATTCTCACCTCCCCCAGATCTACTCTCCCAAGACTGTAGGGGTCCTACTTTGACATCTGTCTTAACTTTACCCAGCACTTTTTGGTTTTCAGGTTCACTGATACCTGCGTGGTTACCCCTGGCAACCGCTTTCTCAAAATTACCCAGTTCAAAACCACGAGGAACTCTGGTCCCATCGCTTGCTAAGACAGTGTCTGAGGAGGGACCACACACACACACACAGGGAAGCAGTTGCTCTCTATGGGACCTTTCATATCGCCCCCTGTTGTCCAACACACTTTTTTCCACACCAGTTTTCACCATTTCTGTCACCGCTGGCATTTCCCATACCTCTGCCTTGTCTAAAAGGGCTCCAGAGTGCTTGTCATACACAATCTTTGTATGAAGCAATCCATCACACTGTGAGACAACTTTCCACATCAATATAAAACATTGCATTAAACGATTCAAGCATTTGCGATTTCTGCACAGTACAGCCTGCAATACCCAGCTCCAATAAGCCATACCCTGTGGTACCAGTTCTCCAAACACAGGAGAAGACGGTAGGATATATACTGGCTGTACACTCCATGATGCTAACATTTCATTAAGCATGTCTGTCACAAAATACACATTTTCTCTTTTTATCATTGTGGACACCATTTCCGCTGTGCGTTTACACTCGCTGGGCCCTTCAGTCATGAGAGGATTAGTCTCTGCAACAACCCGTGCATCTTGGCCTACAGGCTGTTCTGCAGACACCTCTCCTGGCACAGCAGCCATAGCATCCACTACTCTTTTAGCCACAAAAGCTTCTTCCATCATTGCTACTAGTCTCTTGGCCAAATCATCCCAGTAGGTATTGCTCTGTTGGAATACATCATCCCAATGAGACCTGGACAGACCAAAAGGCTCAATAGCATCTGAAACCCTGCTCTTGTCAGTTTTACACTTCCCAACATTAAACACATCACTTTGTTTTACCCTGAAGGCCTCTTGACCCCCATAGGGAAAGAGAGCCCTGACTGATGGGGGCATGTCCAGGGCGGGTCAAAGTGACCAGAGGGTCATTAAAGATTGATGGGGGTGTGGGTTGGGTTGGGTTGGGCCTGAGCTCGACAAAAGTGTCTCGCCCAGAAATTCTGGATCCTTCTGGAAGATCCGTTGGAAGAGCTGTGGCAACCCACCCTCATCAGCAGATGGAGTTTCATTGCAGACCTCAAGCTTTTTAACTTTAACACTTGCCTCCCCACTGAACAAGGCACTGCAGCAAGGCAAGTCCTTTTTAGCACAAACAGGGGATCTCGCATTTGGGGTCACTTCCACTCCTGTGTGCACAGTCACATAATCAGTCTTTCTCACCCAGTCTGCAGACTTGGAATCATAGGCGTTGCTACGGGCAACCGCTCTCCTCTTGAACTTCCAGTCAGCCTGTTGCTTTCTCCTGCTGTATTTCCCCATGCGGTTACCTGGTGAAATAAAAGACTCTCAGGCTTCCCAGCCCTCTTTGTGGGAACAGTGAGCCACATCTTCATAGGAGACCCACCATCCAGACGACACTTCACTGGTTGCTATGGGAGACTGCATTCTCCCTGCAGAGCTTCTCCAGTAACTGTAACAATCCTCTTGAGCCCACCAGCCAGGACTCTCATCAGGATCATTCCACCATTGTCCATAGGTCTCACGACCAATCTTGCCTTTGTTGCTACGGGCAACAACATGCATCTTTGCAGCAACAGATACAGAGTTCCTTCAAAAATAATTTTGTGTACTGTCTCCTTACAGCTGAGATACACCACCCATCACTTTGCTTCACACAGCAACAGCAATACACACAGTCTGACACTCACAGTTTCCGGCATGCAAGGATCTGGACCAACGCCATCCGTGCCCAATTCCAATTTCTCCACCAATTGTGACAATCCAGGGTGATTAGGTTCAAATGGTGCATGCAATTTTCCAGAAACGTGCCACTCCAGACTTGCGTTTTTAGGGCATAGCAGCCCACTTTTATTTAAAGGAAATGAAAAAGTTCAAACAAACAGTAATCTTCCCTCGCAGGGGGTTCCACCATCACTGTATAAACAAACGATAGCCTCCTGGCTTACTCACTGTCAGCTTTGTGCTGCTTTAGTCACAGGCTACACCTGCCTGCTTCAGACGTACACACAGACTGCCACCTGCAGTCTTAGGCTCTGAGACCTCCTGTCTCTTTCTCCTGGAACCCTCCTGGCCAGACTTCCTGTCTGCCAGGCGGAGCCGTCTCCAAGTCTGAGCACTGACTTCTCTTCCTGGGATGTTTATGAACCCAGCCCACAGGTGTGCAATTAGTATTCCTGCCAAAATCAGGCATACACTGCTTATATGCACCTATGAGATGGGGGTCGCATCTCCACAACAGTTATATTCAAAGTCATAGGTGTATACACATACATACATACATACATAATCCTACGTCCAACAACTTCTACATGTTTTGCCGGAATGGCTTTATCAGGAAAGTGGGAAAGATTATTTAAAAAAAATTTAAAAGAAGAAGATATAATGTGTAATGGAAATTTGTAAGTTCTGTATATAATTGTTTTCTATTTTGTATGTATTGCACACTGCCCTTACTGTGCACACGGCACTAATAATGTTTTCAGTACATGTTTACATTCTTTCGAGTCCTGATTAGAATTAGCCTGCCTATGATACGCCCCTTGTTACCATAAACGTACAATTGTAATATTAATGTGATACCTACGTAATCATGTGTATAAAACCCTTCAATTGCGTCACATTAAAGCAGAACGGTTATTTGGAAAGATGCTGAGCGTATCTTTTGTGTCTGTTCCCTACTGCAGTAGTTATTAATAATTTGGAACCACTAATCAATAGGAGTTGCCTATCTATAAATTTCCAGGACAGGTGGCGAGCCAGCCAGGAGGGGTTAAAATGTGACCCTGAGTATCCTAAACGAGGAGCTTGAGACGATCCGGGAATTTCTGATAATCAGCCGGCTGAGGTAAGCCTTTTTGCTTACATTTGAGTTATCAGACTTCCTTGATCGGTAAGGCATTTTCGGGACAAAGGGTACCTAATTTACTCCCCTTAATCGAACTGTATTGATTGGTGGTATATGTTGTCACTGTCTACTGTCCATCGGAGTGTTATATATAAGAAAGGGAAGAATAGTGCTGTTCACAGGTATATGTAGTACATCTGCTAGAAAAAGTCGTTTAGAGGCAAGAGGGTATAGGCACACGTAGAGAAGACTGGCCAGTCATTATGGGCATTAAATTAAGTAAGGGAATGAAGGGTAAGAGACCCTCAAAAATGCCCAGCGCAAGAGGAGCGCTATATATGAACCGAAGGTGCGGTTCCGCCTATACTGAGCCCCTAGATTAATGGTTAAAATGGACATGGATCCACAATGGGTAACTGGGTTACCACCGAAGTCCACAGGGACTAAGAATCATGCAGAGTACACAGCTAGAGAAACAGGTATCTATGTGAGCAGGATGGATGAAGGGTGACAATTAACACTAGACAGAAAGGGACATTTTCATGTTAAGTTGTGGGATTAATTTGGGGTTAGGCACTACAACTAGTAAAGTCAAGAAACAGAGACATGAGAGTTAAAACAGAATACTTTATATGTTGTCAGAGAGGGAAGATGGGATGAACACTATTGCTGCCCGTCTGATCATAGAAGGTACAGTATGTGAAGTATGGTATTACAATACATTGGATGTAAAGGATATCAGAACAAAATAAGGAAAGCAGAAATTTAGCAAGGAAGTATTTAAAAGAGTTAAAAGAAAGTGAGAGAATGATAAACAATGTGATCACAATTATTTTTGAATCTGTTTTCCAAACATGGTAAAATGAAGGTTACATTTAACCATGTATTACCCAAATTGAATATCCTTTGACAGTGGAAACAGTGCATTTAATAGGGAATTAAGTAAAATTAAGTAATATGTCCCCCTTTAAGGAACGTTATCTGTGGATATACATTAGGGCGTGATATTGAAATTATCATTTGAGTATTCATTTCTAATATGAGTTTAACAATTTTATTAATAATATAGATATATTTGAAACTGGTTTAGACAACCTTTGATTTGAAATGAAATCCAGGTTAATGGGAAATTGATAAAAATGAGATTCGTTTAGTTTAAGATAACAATTTTGTAATTTTACATTTATTGAGTGGAAAGAAAAAAGATAAAGATGAGGTTGTTAATTGGAATACAGCTGCCATAATGTTTAACAAAGCCAAGATGGATGGGATACATTAGAAGTTTTTCTACAAAAATGAAATCTAAAAGTCTGATAATAAATTGATGTGCGGTCCATGATGTGAGAGTAATAATAAATAAAATTTAAATATGACAGACCCATCACATCAAGTCCACACACCCTGTTAGGATAGATCCCACCTGCAGCCAGTTGTTTTATAGTTTTTGATGTGGCTGAGCGCTTTCTGTTTGTTTCTATTTATTTTTATTTTTGAATCCAAAGCAGAATGTGCGGATAGTGAAATGATGTGCCCCTTTTCCTTGTAAGTGCAGTTTGTATAAGCAGAAGAATATTTTGGATTTATGGACATCTCTCCATGACCGCAGGGTATTGTTATCATTTATTATAATATTGCCAGGAAAAAGTTGTCTTTTTGAAACATGAAACTGGAGTTCTTACACAAACAGCGTGATAGAAAACAAGCCATTGTAATATATTTATGCAAGCTGGACCCAGTAATGAAGGGTTCACCCCGATATATCAGAGCTGTACCTTTATGCAAAGGTGCTATTAGACAAAGTTAGACATTATTTTGGTCAAATATTTAATTTTTAACGGTCCGACATTTTGCGCAGCAAATATACATCTAACTAAATGTTTGTCTAATGAAAGGTTTAAAATATGAGTTTGTTTATGTACAAATCTAACAATGAAAAATGTGTACATTTTAATCCAGCCACCTTATTGCCCCTATTGGAGGAGGCTGTAGATGGGGGAGACCACATGTGTTAAATTGATGACGTAGGAATCAGCTGCTGTGAGCCCAGTGCAGGACACACTCCCTGAAGACCGATATTTATATTTTTGTAGAGTTATTCCCGGTTTAATACTGAGTATGCAGTTTATCACCCAGAAGGATACTCTGTATTTAGAGTCATTGGATCCTTTTTTCCCAGCTCAAGAAGCAGAGCTCCATGTTTTAGCAAAGCCTGTGAGCTATAAAAAGAGAGTATATTTATATAGATAGTAGAGAATTAGAGAGCTTTTGGTTCCATTTGAAGGGCCAGAAGTTTGTTTTTACTTCGGCAGGTAAACCAATCAAGCATGCTAAGTTAATTTGATCGGCTGTTTTCAGCTTTCCAGGTTCTTGCTGAGGTAGCCATACTGACATTAAAACTCACACGTGGAAGCAGACCAACTAAGAATGCTGCATTTACAGCCCCGGACACTTGCTGGGTCTGTGCAACTCACAGATTCCACCCTAGTTCTGGCCCAGTATAGCTGGGATTAATAATTCAACTTTAAGGACCCCAGAATGAGAAGAACAAGTGGTCCACAGTGGGCAACTTCTTATGAAACAGGACATTGGAAAAGGTGATCATTTATGTCTGCCGGCCACTCTTTTCCCTCCAGCTTGACACATGGACCGTGTCATCAGTCACAAGCAGTTATGGCTGCCTTAGTAAATGAGCGTGGGATAGAGCCAGGGTTCATCACAGTTGTTTTTATAACATACCACTTCTTGTTTTACCTGTTACCAAAGGTGTTACCAAAAGCTGAACATCCCTTCCAGAGATTACAAAAAGATATATCCAGATGCCCAAGTTAGGATCTTATGAGTATGCATTTTGTCTGTATGTACATGTTTTCTGGATGCCCAGTGGCCAATGCTACTGCAAAGGCCACAGTAAAAAGTGTTATCAGAAGTAGTTTGTAAGTACAGAGAGTAACAGAGGAAATCATTTTTTATAGGAGAGTCCTTACTAGAAGTTTTGAGGTTTTATTTTTGCACCCCCTACTGTCTACAATGTAGCGGACAAAGTAGAGTAAGAAACTAGAAAACTTTTGCCAGAGTGTTTTCTTATAATTTATCAAGCCCCTGAGGGGATGTTGGACTCTCTCCCTATGGGATTTGGTTTGGGAGTGTGTTACTCACTTGCTTATATTTTGTCTCAGCAGCTGAAGTCCTCCATTCGGATCTCACAGAGAATGTTGCTGATCTTTTAAAGGTTTTTGACAAACTCATTTATGTGTTTTCTCCCCAATTCCAGATCCTAAAAGTTTGGAAGGATCTAAAACTAAAGCCAGGTGACTTGTGGATTGTTAAGAGACATTTATATATAAGGAAATGTTTGGAGACTCAATACAGCATCTATTTCATGTACAGTTTTGCAAAACTTGAAGGAAAAGTCACCTGGATCCACACCAGACACTGCAAAAATGACTAAATTAAAGAAATCTCTGTGTTTGATTTGTTTCCTTCTTGCGATCACAGTCTAGGGTACTTTATTGATTCAACTACTTTAATTGTAAGGGATATATATATATATATATATATATATATATATATATATATATATATATATATATATATATTTGAAAAGTAGTTTAGCCATGTTGAAGTCATATTTGTCTTTTGTACCTCTTCCATTTTATGTAGAATTGTCTGTGTTTACATATTGCTGATAAGTCAGCATACCAACAATTAAGCTAGAAGGCCATTCTGGCCACAGGAGTGTACAGCCAGTACTCTGTAAATATGTCTTATCAATCATTTGTTTTTCACAATGAAAAGTAATTTTGTAATGAAAAAAGCTGCTCAGCTATTATTTTTCTCCACAATGGAGTTTTTGCCTCTTTGGCCAGGACAACCTCCACCTAAGCGTGTGGAGGTTCCAGGCTAAAGGTGATAGCAGGTATGGTTAGTGATCAAAATATTGATCAAAAGAGAGAAGATGTAATGGAAATTTGTAAGTTCTGTATATAATTGTTTTCTATTTTGTATGTATTGCACACTGCCCTCATTGTGCACACGGCACTAATAATGTTTTCAGTACATGTTTACATTCTTTCGAGTCCTGATTAGAATTAGCCTGCCTATGATACGCCCCTTGTTACCATAAACGTACAATTGTAATATTAATGTGATACCTACGTAATCATGTGTATAAAACCCTTCAATTGCGTCACATTAAAGCAGAACGGTTATTTGGAAAGATGCTGAGCGTATCTTTTGCGTCTGTTCCCTACTGCAGTAGTTATTAATAATTTGGAACCACTAATCAATATGAGGATAGGAGTTGCCTATCTATAAATTTCCAGGACAAATGTATTTAACCTTAGGTGTATAGAAAAGAGAAATATACAAATTAATATTGCGTTCATCAGAGAATCAATGCAGAGCTTAGTGCATCAGATATAACCACACTGAATCAAACAAGGTCCTACCTTAACATTTTTTGTTCATTATGAGAAGAACCCCCCCCCCACCCCCCCCCAAAAAAATAAAAATAAATAAATAAATAACCAACCCCCCCCCCCCAAAAACCCACCCCAAACACACCCACCACCTCCCCACTAACGGAAAGAACCCATATAGTACAGCACTCCCTACCTCAGATGTGGGTACTGGAGTGAGCACGGTCAGAGAACCTTCGGGAGGTAGCATTATAGTATATAATAAAGTATTATAGCAAAAAGTAAAAATATTGTGCTTTTTTCAAAATGGTCGCTCTTTTTTTTTAAAGCTCTATTTGTGGGAAACAAAGGACGTCAATTTTGTTTGGGTGCAACATTGCACGTTGCGCAATTGTCAGTCGAATCGATGCAGTGCCGAATCACACAAAGCTGAAGCGGTTAAATCTACTCCCATCCCTATTCTAAGCCTATTATATCTAAAGGAAAGATGTGCATACTTACCTATTCTAAGGGCACTCCAGTGCAGTCACGTGATCAGGTGTCAGTGCAGCCTTCAGTGTAGAGGAGGGACAGCCGACTACGGATGCCCCATAGTAAGCCTATGGGTGACCTCAACACCCAGGCTCTGCAGCCATTGTGGGCGATCTCTCTTCTTCACTGAAGTCGGCACTGGGGCCCATTCATATGACTGGCCTGAAGCACCCTTAGCATAGGTAAGTATAAAGATCTATCATTTACAGGATACACAGAATAGGCTGTCCATACACTGATTTCAGCTGGTTCCCGATAAAGCAGCAAAATTCAATCAGTGGTTGGCCCTGTCAGCTGCCTCCTTCCTGACATCCCTCAATTGAAAAATTGCAGAAGCTGGTTGGAAAATTGACAGCAGAACAGCAACTGCATCCAACCAGATGTAGATGCTGTCCACATATTTTAACAGCTGGTTGAACTGGCTGTGAAAATACTATGGCAGCCACTGGAGCTTCAGTCATCTGTTAGATGTGTTTTCTTCAGCCTGCAGGACGGCTATAGAGAATGGAAGAAAATGTGGGAGATATTTTATTGAATTCTGTACATGCAAAAGACCTGAAAGGCAGATTGTACATGGATGACATTACCAATTCTACATAAACTGTGATTGACTATATATAGATCACAGGGAAACCAATGCCACTTGTTTCTTTATTCAGATATTTTACAGTTCTTGTATACATCTACAAATATCCGAAATGTGTGTGTGTTAGTGCATATACTGCGTGTGTATATATATAAAAATATTGTGTGTGTATAGTTTATTGTATACATCACTTTAGAATACAGCCTTTGACTCTTCTTTCTTTTTTCCCATTTCTAGGTGCTCAGTGCATAGATCCTACAAACTGTAAGTACACTCCATGTTTTAAAAATACAGGAAAACTGTATGATAAGGCTTAACATTAAATTATTAAATATTACAATTTAGACACAGATTTTTAGATGATGCTGTTTGACTGATGTTCATAGCCAGACTGTTAATAATCATCATCAGCACTTATTCATCAACTCAATCACTTAGTCAGGCCAGAGATGCAAATTTCTTTCCTGCAACCACAGTCGATTTCCCCATCAACACAGTCAGTGTTTTGCTGGCGGTGAGGGGGGAACAGTCCCTGCAGGAAGAACACAGTGATTATCGCTAGTCGCTGGCAATAATCGCATGCCGAGAATCTGTCATGCTTGTTGTACCCAAGTCGATCGATGGATGGGTACATTCAGCCTGACCATAAATGGTTTGAATCTTGGCCAGTTCAGCAGGGACCATCGAACATTCTATGGCCGGCTTAAAGGGTTAAAGTACAAATACTCAACACAAACGCAACAGAATTTCTCCACTAAAAAAGCTCAGCTCCTCCACTCTGGGAGTCGCTAGATTTCTACACCTTCTCCCCGAATGTGCAAATATGCATATGATAAAACAACACTTTTACATGAGCGATTATCCCCATTCTCACCCAACAATCATTATTTATCACAATTCCAATTTTTATTCCAACAATTAACGACCGTCAAGTTCTTAGACAAATCAAGCAATCTCATATTCTAGAAAATTAACAAATAATAAATCATTGCTCAATCCTTAAGACTCGGTTCACACTGGGGCGACTTGTCAGGAGACTTAGCCGCCTGACAAGTCGCGCTCCATTATGTAGAATGGAACCGTTTTTCTCAAACTTAGAAAAAGGTTCATGTACTGCTTTGGGGGCGAATTCAGGTGACTTGCATTGACTTCTATACAGAAGTCGTTTTGCAAGTCGCCGCTGAAGTTGTGAGCAGGTCGCCTGAGGTAGTCGCACTGCAAGTCGTGCTGCCTCAGTGTGAACCGGCTCTAAGTGTTGTAAAGCTAAAAAAATGTTTGCCAATATCTGATCTATATGCTATATAGATCATGAATCTAGCTGTTATTTCTGCCGAAATTTTTTATTTACCTGTTTTATAAATGGACTTTATCAGCACTTCCTCCTTTCCTCTCAGTATGTTTTCCTCAACTTCCGGGTTTTCGAGCGTGTTCCCTGCAGCAAAGTCACGGCTTCAAAGGAACTACAATTCCCTTGATGCTTATCGGCATCGCACATGCGCAGTGCTGCTTTTTCGCTGTGTGACGACGAACCTGAGCCACACTTCCACTTCAGCAAAAAAGGGGGCGGAGTAAGGGCGGAGTAAAGGCGGGGCTGTGCTGAGATGGTCATTTAGATTACAATAGCAAGGCACGGGAGGCGGAGCTACAGCATCTTAGACACGCCTGTGGCTCCCCTGCCACCCGTTCCTGTGAACACACACAGCATCTTCCCGCAGGAATGTAGTCCCAAGGGAGGGGGTGAGCAAGCTGACTAACCCCCAGCCAGAACAGCTCGGATGATGGGGGCAAGCTTCTAGAGGAGGAACAGGAAGTTGAAAATTCACACAGACAAAAAGCATTTACAAAGGAAAACGAAGGAAAAGGTAAGTGAACCAAAAGTACACTACCTTAAAGGAACATAATTAGAAAATAAAAAACAAACCTTTAGTATCACTTTAAAGGGATTGTAAAGACTCATGGTTTTTCATTCTATGCATTAAAGTGAAAGTCCAGTCAAAAATGAAAAATTTTCTATTAATTATATGTAAAATATCTTTATCTTTGACATTATTCATTTTCTGTATAGCTGATTGTGTCACTTAGAAAGTCTAATCAAAGCCAGACAATCAGCTTCTTCCTGTTCTTCAGGGACAACCTTACTTCCTTATATCTGAATTCTGCATGGGGGCCTCTCACTTCCTGAAAACGTTGTCTTTCTCTTCTACACAGGCATGCCTACTGTTTATTCTAACTGCCCCTGTCTTGCCCAGCCCCGCCCCCATCCCTTCTCTCCTTCTCAGATCTCCTCCTGTCTTCATAGCCTCGTTTTGGATAGCAGTTTCTCCTGAGAAAGAAGGGGGGCGGGCAGGCTCTGGAAGTATGTTCTGTTTGTTAGAAACTGTAACAGATTACAATGCAACATGCTGCAGATTTTCTACAGTGTACAACTACATGGTTGTCTCTGCATTGAACTGTGATGGGCACTGTGTGCACGGTGTGGCACTGTGATGGGCACTGTGTGGATGGTGTGGCAATGTGATGGGCACTGTGTGCATGGTGTGGCACTGTGATGTGCACTGTGTGCATGGTGTGGCACTGTGATGGGCACTAGGTGCATGGTGTGGCACTGTGATGGGAACTGTGTGCATGGTGTGGCACATGCCCAGCTGAGGGAGCTACATGTGAGTAATGAGTTTAAGGCTCCGTTTCCACTAGTGCGACTTGTCAAGGGACTTTGGACACAAAGTTGCATCACAAATCACAGCCTATTGATTTCAATGGCAAACGTTCCCATCTATGCGACTTTGAAAAGGTGCCTGCGCTACTTTGATACAACTTTTCATGCAACTTAGATTCAGAGTGTAAAGTTGGATCAAAGCTGCACTCAAAGTCGCACAGCTAGTGGAAACGTAGCCTAAGGTTAGAGTGCAACTTTGGAGTGTGACTTTGATGCAACTTTGAGTGCAGCTTTGACACTCTCTGGATCTAAGTCGCATCAAAGCATTGCAGGCACCTTTTCAAAGTCGCTGATTTTCAAAGTCGCATAGCTGGGAACAGGTGCCATTGAAATCAATGGGCCGTGACTTGTCATGCGACTTAATGTGTTTAAAGTTGCATGACAAGTCATACTAGTGGAAATGGAGCCTTAGTCTACGTTTCCAATATTGCAACCCCAAAGTTGCACAATTTAGAGTTCGACTTTGAATGCAGCTTTGATCCAACTTTACACTCTGGATCAAAGTCGCATCAAAGCATTGCAGGTACCTTTTCAAAGTCGCTGGTTTTCAAAGTCGCATAGATGGGAACGGGTGCCATTAAACGGGCTGTGACTTGTCATGCGACTTTGGACACATAATAAAAATGCCATAAAACTATCCCCTATTTTATAGACGCTATAACTTTTGTGCAACTTTTTTTTATTATTATTTATTTTACCTTTTATTTTTATTTTTTACACTGTTCTTTTAGAAAAAAAAATTGTGTCACTTTTATTCCTATTACAAGGAATGTAAACATCCCTTGTAATATAAAAAAAGCATGGCAGGACCTCTTAAATATGAGATCTGGGGTCAAAAAGATCTCAGATCTCATATTTACACTAAAATGCAATTTAAAAAAATGTTGTCATTTGAATTTTTTTTTTTTTTTTAAATGTCCCTTTAAGAAGTTTAAAGAGGAAGTAAAGCCTCTTAAAAAAAAAAAAAATACACCCTTGAAGACAAAGGCATAATGAGCTAGTATGCATAGCATACTAGCTCATTATGAATTACTTACCTGAGATCGAAGCCCCGGCATTGGCCCTCGCTCGCTTCCTCCGACGCCGCCATCTATCCCGGAGTGACTTCCGGGTATCGCGGCTCCGGCGCTGTGACTGGAGCCAGAGCCGCGATGACGTCACTTCCGCGCATGCGCGCTGGTGCCACCACTAACGGCATGATCGCCATTAGAAACAGCACGCTCAGTGCGCCTGCGCCCGATGTCTACGGCGCAGGCGCCGTAGACATCGGTGCCGCTATTCCTGCAAATATCTCCTAAACCTTTTTAGGTTTGGGAGATATTTCTTGCACCTACAGGTAAGCCTTAATCTAGGTTTACCTGTAGGTTAAAGTGGTTGTTATGGGTTTACATCCACTTTAAGAGCTATGGGCGGAAGTGACGTTTGCAACGTGCAATGATATGGAGACGGGTTGGGACCATAAAGTAGTTGTAAACCCTTACAGACCACTTTTGACTACAGGTAAGGCTATAATAAGAAAATAATAAAGCTTACCTGTAGCTACCATGAATACCTCCTAAACCTGCACTGTTTGGGAGATATCCACTTTATCAGTATGTGCCAACATCATCGGAAGCGCACTGAAGAAACGGACTGAACGTGTCGTTTCTTCAGCTGATGTGCCGCTACTTGTGGCTCCCACATGCATGTGCGGGAGCGACCTAATCGTGGCTCCGGCCAATCACAGACGCTACCTGGAAATAACTCCGGGAGACATCCCGGGCTAGAGCAGTGTGCCAGGACCGCTGTGGGGGCTTTGATATAAGGTAAGTATTTCATAATGAGCTAGTATGCTATGCATACTAGCTCATTATGCCTTTGTCTTGCAGGTTTTTTTTTTTCGTGGGTTTACAACCACTTGTCGGGATGACACTCCAGAAAAGTCTCTACCTCTCCTACAGGTAATTCAATCTATTTTAACAGAAATGGAGCACTTCTCAGAGGGCAGGAAAGATTTATAGTTACAAGCAGCTCATAAGAATTAGGATTAAACAAAATAGAAGGAAATTTATACTTCTCTTTTAATACTCCTGTTGAGAAGTTTTTTTTTTTCAACTGTTTGCAAAAGTTTATTGCCAGTTTTACAAATCCTTTTTGGAGTTCTAAAGATATTACAGATGTTTTTTAGTCATGTGACTTGATCTGAAAACTGACCAACTACAAAAGCTCCTGATTTCTGACATCTTCTTTTTCTTCTCTTCCCAGCTACGTACGCGGATATGCAATTTTGTGACTCTGCCTCGTGTTCTGGGAGCTGTACTGCTGACAATGGATGTTCATGTAGTGATCCCCTTCTGAACTGTTTTCCAACTCCAGGTATTAAGTGCCCTAACGCGAAGTTATGCTGTCCACAAGGCCTATTCTACAATAAAAATCAGTCCTGTTGCTCAAGTAAGTATTTTCATATCAGTTCTGAGTGTACTTTCTGAGTCTGACCATTTAGGATGTCATTTAAGAGATATTTCTCTGCTTTGTCTTCTGCAGCTTTTCCTTTCTGTGACCAAGAATGTGCTACAGATGAATTTTGCAACTCATTAGGAGAGTGTGAATGTAATACCACCTTGTACCGAAATCTGAGTAAGACTTTGTTTATTTTCTTTCCTTTGCAATGCCAATTTGGTAATTAAAGAGAATGTAAAGTATGTGTTTGATCGGCATATATTATGAGTTTTTGTCAGTGTATGCTTTGCTCTGTCATGTGTTTGTTATTTTATTATATGTAGATAAATGTGTAGATTTGTCATTAGATGGCGCTCTTAGTGGATCAGTAGTTTTATTTGCTGATTAAAGTACACCAGCCATGAGAATATTATGGGGACTGACACTGGTGATCAAAGTGCTGGTTTCTGAATCGCTGACCCGGAACAAGCATGCAGGAAAATACAACTGGAGAAAAGTCAGAGATCCTGATATCTATATCTGTTCCTAGTTAGTGACTGAAGCCAAAGCATCAACATGACAGCCAGGAAACCAGCATTTTAGGCAGGCTAGCTCAGCAATGGCAGCCCCCATAACACTTAACTGTGGATTAGGATATCAGCCACACAGAGAGAGCATTGTTTTCAACAAGTCATGGACTTGCAATGTGAGAAGGACCAGGAAAGCACAACTATTTTGTGGCACTGCAAATAATAAAGTAGAATTGAATGAATGAATGAATAACTTATATAGCGATACAATGCGAACTGAAATCGCCTCAAGGCGCTGTATTGGCGTTTTGTTGTCGAGCTTCTAGAAGAGGTAGGTCTTGAGTTTCTTCCTGAAGGCCTGATGGTTTCCTTCCATGCGAATGTCGGTTGGTAGAGCGTTCCATAGCCATGGTCCTTGGACAGCGAATCTCCGTTCCCCCTTTGATTTGTAGCGGGATTTAGGAATGAGGAGGAGATTTTGATTAGCCGATCGAAGACTGCGATTCGGTGTGTAGTGTTTTATTTTCTCGAGAAGGTATTGCGGAGCGTCTCCATGTGTGCATTTGTGGGTGAGGCAGAGGGTCTTGAATGTGACCCGATTCCTTACGGTTAGCCAATGTAGGTTCCTCAGGGAAGGGGAGATGGATTCCCAGGGTTTTTTTCCTGTTATCAGTCTTGCCGCCGTATTTTGGATAAGTTGTAAGCGCGCAAGTTGATATTGGGGTAATCCTATGTAGAGGGAGTTTGCGTAGTCCAGTCGAGAATTAATGACTGTTCCAACTATCACTGCTTTGTCCTCCTTTGGAATGAAGGGGATGAGTCTGCGTAGCAGGCGGAGCAGATGGTGAGAACCACTGACTACTGCTCCTATTTGGGCATCCATTGACATTTCTGAGTCAAAAATGACTCAGAGACTCTTGGCCTTGGTCCTAGGGGCGATGGTCTGTCCAAAAATGGTGGGTGGTGTCCAAGGGATCTTGGTTCGGGGGTTTTGATTTGCATGTAGAATAAGAAGTTCTGTTTTCGATTCGTTAAGTTTGAGGGAGCTAGTGGTCATCCAGTCGTCTATCATAGTGAGGCATTTTTCTAGTTGCTGATGATGGTCTTTTTGTCCGGTGATACGAAAATATAATTGCGTGTCGTCAGCGTATGAGTGGAAGCAGAGGTCTGATCTTCTGATGATTTTGAGGAGTGGGCAGATGTATATGTTGAAGAGCACTGGCGACAAGGGAGATCCTTGAGATTGCCCGGGTTTCAGAGGTGAAAGCTCCTAGTTTCACTGTCTGGGAATGATTTCCTAGGAATGATGCGAACCATTGTAGATCTGAGTCTGTGACTCCTGCTACTTCTGTGAGGCGGATGAGTAGAGTATTGTGGTCCACAGTATCAAACGCTGCACTGAGGTCCAACAGTACCAGGAGACATGATTCTCCGTCATCTGCTGCTTCGAGGGCGTCGTCCCATATCTTCAGGAGTGCGGTTTCTGTCCCATGGCCTGGGCGGAAGCCTGATTGTAGCGGGTCCAGGAGTGTGTGTGTGTCCAGGTGGCGTTGTATCTGTTGTACTACCGCTTTCTCCATAATCTTGGAGATGTTGTTCAAGCTTGTTATCGGTCTGCGGTGGTTGGGGTCCCGGGGGTCGAGGTTGGGTTTCTTTAGCAGGGGTTTGATGATGCCTTGTTTGAGGGCGCCTGGAACAATCCCTTCTTTGAACGATTGATTTATGAGGTGCGTTATGGTGGGAGCCAGGATGTCGGAGCATTCTTTCAGGAGTTTTGTGGGGATGATGTCAATAGAGGATGTGCTGTCTCTGAGGTTTTTGATGATGTTTTTAGTGATATCCGTGGTAATTGGGATCAGAGAAAACTTTGGTGGTTGTGGGATGTTTGTGTCGATATCGACTTTTTGCTCTGGTTGACTGCCGTCGGATGTTTTTTTCTGATGAATTATTTTCCGGATGTTGTCGATTTTATTGATGAAAAAATCTGATAATTCATTGCAGAAATCTTGGGTTTCATTAGCGGGGGGCTCTAAGCATGCCGGGTTCATCGACTGAGCGACTATTTTAAAAAGTTCCCGAGGGCGGTTTAAGGCCGCTGAGATGGTATTTGAGAAATAATCTTTTTTAGCTTTGAAGATTGCTTTCTGATAATTCTCTGTCAGTCCTTTGTAGTTTGTGTGATTTCCCTTGGTAGGATTTCTTCTCCATGCTCTTTCAGCTCTTCTGCGTTCTTGCTTGAGTAGCATGAGCGAGCTATTAAACCATCCTGCGTTTTTCCTCCTGATGAGTGTTCTGCGTTTTGGAGCCACTGAGTCTGCTGAGAATTAGTTTATGTCATTAGAAAATATGGCTGGTCATACATTAAAACACTAACATATACTGGTAGGATTATTTACATCAAACTGCCCTTTTAGAAAAAAATGTAGATCCCTTTACAGTCTATGACATTATCTTTAACAATGAAATTTAGTTTGTTAAAGTGGGAGTAAACTCCCATCTCTGACTTGTAACTATAAGTAAGCCTATAATAAGACTTATAGGTACTGTATTTATCTCTAAACGTGCGCCGTTTAGAAGATATTTACTGTATATGCAGCCAATGGCGTCTTAGGTGCATGCGCTCTGAAGGAACAGCCGCTCGGGCCGTAAACGTAAACGAGTCCTGTGCCCTAAACGGTGGCTCCCCGCGCATGCGCTGGAGTGACGTCATCGGGGGGGCTCCGGCGGTGACAGTGCATCTCTGGAATGCTTTGTTTTTAGGTAAGTTTCACATAATGTGCTAGTATGTGATGCATACTAGCGCATTTTGCCTTTACCTTTCAGGTAAAAAAAAAAAATATTTAAATTACCCAACGGTTTTCTACCGCTTTAAAAGCACAGTGGGGTTGATTTATTAAAACTGGAGAGTGTAAATTCTGGTGTAGTTGTGCATAGAAACCAATCAGCTTCCAGGTTATATTGTCAAAGCATAATTAAACAAGCTAAAGTTAGAAGGTGATTGGCTACCACGCACGGCTGCACCAGATTTTGCACTCTCCAGTTTTAGTAAATCAACCCCAGTGCATCCTAAATTGGCATTTAAAAAAAAATACAATTTTTTACCTTTTTTCATTCTTGTTGCATCTCAGTGATGCTGATCTTCTGCAGCCTCTTTGCAGCCACTTTATTTCTATATGCATGTACTCTAGGGATCACTGCATTTTACCAGGTGGCAACGGTGGTCTGTGCCTTCATAATGCTTGTTGAAACGCCCCTTGTAGTTTCTATCAGACGCCCATGTGACAGGGTGACAATGCAGCATCACTACTGTTGTCACTCTATGACCAGCAGTGCCTAAACCAGGACTTTTATGGCGGGAGCACCAGGTGTTATTTAACCACATGCCGACCGCGCTATAGTCGAAAGACGGCCACAGCGCGGTCGGCTTGTTCTAAGTGGACGTCCTATGGACGTCCTCCCAGAAACATGCTCCCGCGCGCCCCCTGGGGCGCGCACTCGGGAACATCCGTGACCGCCGGGTCCCGAGGACCCGGCGCATCACGGATCACGGTAAACAGCCGCTGATAGCGGCCGTTTACCACGTGATCGCTCCGTCAAATGACGGAGCGATCACATGTACACAAACCGGCGTCACGTCATGATGCCGGTTCCTCCCTCCCCTCTCTGTACCGATCGGTACAGAGAGGGGAGAAGCGGAGAGGGGGAGAGACGGGGCCAGCGCTGTGGGCTGGATGTATAGTGCCCACAGCGCTGGCCAATACAATGCCACCGCTGTGCAATGCTCTGCAATCACTGTGCAATGCTCTGCCACCACTGTGCAATGCTCTGCCACCACTGTGCAATGCTCTGCCACCACTGTGCAATGCTCTGCCACCACTGTGCAACGCTCTGCCACCACTGTGCAACGCTCTGCAACCACTGTGCAACGCTCTGCCACCACTGTGCAATGCTCTGCCACCACTGCAATGCTCTGCCACCAGTGTGCAATGCTCTGCCACCACTGTGCAATACTCTGCCACCACTGTGCAATACTCTGCCACCACTGTGCAATGCTCTGCCACCACTGTGCAACGCTCTGCAACCACTGTGCAACGCTCTGCAACCACTGTGCAATGCTCTGCCACCACTGTGCAACGCTCTGCCACCACTGTGCAACACTGTAATACTCTGCCAATACTCTCCAATACTCTGCCAATACTCTGCAATAATTTTTAATAGAAACAAAGAATTTTTATTTATTTTTTACCGAATTTTCAGTATTTTTTGATTTATAGCGCAAAAAATAAAAAACCCAGCAGTGATTAAATACCACCAAAAGAAAGCTCTTATTTGTGTGAAAAAAAGGACACAAAATTCATTTGGGTACAGTGTTGCATGACGGAGTAATTGTCATTCAAAGTGTGAGAGCACCGAAAGCTGAAAATTGGTCTGGTTAGGAAGGGGGTTTAACTGCCCAGTGGGTATGTGGTTAAATAAAAGCTGCCGATATGAGAATATTAAAAATGGCTTTTGAAATTACATGAAATTTGAATAATTGGGTTTGCATTCACTTTAAAGCCAAACTCTGTGCAGATGTAAAATACACACAATAACAAGCCAGTAATGTATAATAACCACTTCAGGATTGGCATATTTTACCCCATTCATTATCAGGCAAGTTTTCAGGATTGTGATACTTTGACGGACAATTAGTAATTTATGTAACACTGTACCCAAATTTATTTGATAACATATTGTTGAGACAGATATTGGGGGATTCAAAATAGCCCTAATGACACATTTCTGGCTGTATTTTCCTCAAGAACTACTTGCACCAAATTCAGGTAAGTGTTTGCGTCGGTGTCGGTAACATTACCGATTTCTGCTGCAAATTCAGGTAGTTCTCACTATCGCCATTTTAAGAACCTGTTGCTATGGCAGAGACCAATTCCTAAAGAATGAGGAAACTGGCGGTAATCAGGACCAACTCTACAGAGGCACACCAGTACCATTGTCGTGGTGCCTGTGCTATGAAACAGTCATGTATGGGACAGCTTCCTGCTCAGAGTCTCATTTAGCCCAAAGATAAATGTAAACAGGAATATAGGTGATTTCATTACCTAAATATTTGGGAAATGAATTGTCATTGGGTGGGCAGAACCTGAGGAAGTAGCTTTTTAGTTCCCCATCAGGCTCCACCCACCTCTACTACAAAACTCCTCAGCCATGTGCCTGTCAGTGTGATGGGGGAAGGGAGGGAAGGAGGGGGGCGCGCACTGAGGAAGGAATGTCCAGTGTGAACGCACAAACACCAACACTTTTGGTGCTGCATCCCAACAGAATTCTAGAGGGTGTCTATGACAACTTTTATGAATTCCCTCATAAGCGTTTTCTTTTAGGTGAAAGAGCAAAAACAATGAAAATAAAAGTTTACCTGTCTTTTTTGTTTTAAAACATAACCAATGCAAAATGGACACCCTGAAGTTACCCCATTTTGGAAAGTAGAAACCCCGAGGTGATCTGATTATTTGCTACAATTTTTTGGAATTGAAGAAACATAAAATATGGCACTTGGTATTGTACTAGGTACATTAAATGTACAGGTAATACAGACAGGGGTTAGGAGGTGAAGGGGTTAATGTACATATGTGCAGGACACGGGAGGTGAGGGGTTAACATACAGGTCAGATCAGAGACAGGATGGGGCTGACATATACTGTAGAGGTTAATGAAATGTGTGTATTTATTATTGCTAATTATTATTACTGTCTGATGATGTAATACTTACATGCAAGCAATATAAGTACAGGAATATGACTTAATATCAGCCTCATTTCCTTCCCAGTATAGGAGAGGGAAATGCAGCACAAGGAGCCAATCAGTTGTGTTGCAGGGAAAGGAACATGTTTAGCCTCGGTTTCCACTATTGCTACCTGAAAGTCGCACGTTTTTGACACGACTTGAAGCAATGTCTGTGTATTCTTGAGTTCCATGGACCTCAAGCTGCATCAAAGTCGGACCAAAGTAGTGCAGCGACCAGGGGCGGACTGACCATTCGGTCACTCGGGCACTTCCTAGGGGGGCCCATCAGGGTTGCCAGCCTCAGTAAAACCAGGGACAGTATGTAAAAATCTGTGTGTGTGTATATACTGTGTGACCCCATCATCTCTGATTGCCCGGGGGCCCCATAAACTCCTATTGCCCGGGGGCCCCATGAGTTGTCAGTCTGCCCCTGGCAGCGACTACTTTGAAGTCACACAGATATAAACAGTACTCATTGGAAATCATGGGAAACGACTTGTCATGTGATTTTGCAGGACGCAGGACAAGTTGCACAAGTGGAAATGGAGCCTAAATGGAGTAGAGAGCAGAGTGACAGAGAGATGATCTCATCAGGCAGATTTTTCTTTCATTGTCCGGTCACAGATTTGTGGAGTGATAGTTCCTGTAAGTGAACTACAGTAGAGAAAAATTGGGTCTCCTGCTCTGCCAGACAGGTCTGTACTGTGTGACAGAGCTGTGAAAATCTCAAAACTGGATGGACAGTAGGGATGAGTTTACATTTATTCGAAACCAGGTTCAAATAAAAATGGGTTGAATATTTTACCAGTATTGAATAGAAAGTTGGCGTTGAGTCCAATTGAACTCTCGCTATTTATTACTGTAATGCAGTCAGTCTGCATATACTATACAGTAATAAACATGGGGCTCATTTACTTTTTTTTAGCAATTAAGTGCTGCATCAAGGGTTAAAATACCTGTGCTGCGTGCCCATAGGTTCTCTCACACAAAGCAGTGGTCTGTCTCTCCAGGGGTCCAGCAGCCCTTCCCCCAGAACACGGTTTCAATCAACAATACCACTCAGGGAGACAGAATACAGTTGATTGGAGCAGTGGAGGGGGAGGGGACACTGGAGAGCCGAGTATTGTGTGCAGTGGCGTCTCCCGCTTTCATATTTAGGGGGGGCACATGGGGGGACAGGGACAAAAGTAGGGGGGCAACTATAAAATGCAATTTTACTACGATCCCCAGGGTGGCAGAAAACAAGAGATATATGTCACCAGCATACCAAGAAAATATAAGGGTCCAAAGCAGTGGGAGAACTATCAGGGTTGCAAAGGTTGTCTTGCCACCAGGCCTTGGTGTTCTGCCACTGTGGTGTTCCCCAGCCTCCTCTTGCTGTCCTGCCCCTGCTATTGACAGTGCTGGTCTGGCATCTGTGTCCTTGGCAGTGGCAGCAGTCTATTAGGACCTAGTGCTGGTGACATTATGGGTGCATGCAGGGGAAGGCTGGCACTATTGGTTGTAGAGAGCCGAGCCCCCAGCTGGTCACCTAGCAGCAGTAATGTTGTATAACCTTCTCTGTTGACATGCTGATCGGGATGTGATCCAGGTGATGCTCCCAGTCAGATCTAATAAACACAGTATTTATTGGCATCAAGAGTACAACCACATCCACCATATGTTCAGCAGCCATGTGGGTTCTATGCCTGTAATGTGTGGGCTTTGATCAATAAAATCACTATGATATTTAACACTAGGATTTGACTAGGAGCATCACCTGGATTGCATCACGATCAGCATGTCAGAGAAGGCTGCACTGCTGCTAAGCAACCTGCAGGGAGGTCAACTGTCTACTCTACAACCATTAGATATGGGCTCGGGTGTGTTTGAAATCCCACTTGCCCGATCCCGCCAGGAAGCCGACACTGCACACGGCTAATCACAGGCAGTGAGACATTCCTGATCTGTGCAGCTCCGGACCAGGAAATGTCTCACTGCTTGTGCTTAGCGCCGTGCAGTGTGGGCTTCCTGACGGGCTCGGGCATGTGGGATTTTGTGCTGCCCATCTCTAACAACAAATTGTGCTGGCTCTCCTGTACATTAACCCCATAAAGTAACCAGCACTGGGTTCCAATGTGCCACTGCTGCCATGGAGACAGAGACCAGCGCTGTGAATAGCCAGGACAGCAACCCTGGTAGTTCCACCACTGGTCCACACTGCAAGGATTCCCCCATCCACCTATAATGTGTAGATGGGAGAATTGGATCAATTCTTTTTTTTTTTTCATGCAACCTACTAGTAAATGAAAAAAATGATCAATGTATGGGCTGCCTAAGTGCTAAGACCAGCCATAGGCAGTTTAAATCTCAGCTGGTTGAGGTTTGAACCATTAATGAGCAGGCTGAATGTACCAAGTTGATCGATCAAATTGGGAACAACCAGCCTGACAGATACTCTTATGATTATCACTAGTGGTTGCTATAGCCACTAGTGATAATGACTGTTTGTTGGGAGAATACAATTGCTGGGCAGGAAGGATATTCCCCTGTCACCACTGTCTGTGTTAATGGGGGAATCATGCAAGTTTCTTTCCTGCACTCTGTGGATGCAGGAAAGAAATTTGCATAGTCTATTACCTGCCTAACTGAAAGTGAAAGTAAGTTGTGAAGGTCTTGAAAGAACAGGGGGGGAGAGGGGGAGGGACAGATGGGGGAGAGAAGGGATGGAGATAATGCAGTTCAGTGATTACAGTGTACTGCAGTGCACACACTTACCCACGCGTCCAGGCTAGAAGAATACTCCCCCTCTCAATAGAGACTGTGTTACTCCAGCGGCAGCCTGAGTAAGATGTGGCGCATCCGCTACAGATGCAAACAAAAAGACATTTTTTTTTTTTGGTGTTTTTTTTTGGGGGGGGGGGGCACATGGTGGGGCACAGCATCATTTTGGGGGGGTCAGGGCCCCCTCTGCCCCCCCCCCTAGGGACGCCATTGATTGTGTGAGAGAACTGAGGTCTGACTCCCCTAGGTGTGGACAGTACACGATAGTTACCCCTCGCTGTAACAAAAAAGGAGCCCCGTCTGATCGGATCGCTCATCATATTTGAGGCATCTGGGGTTATATATCACATACTTCTACATGACTATTTGCTGTACTCATATCTGTACTTTCCATTTACACCACATGTCAAGATGTGTACTCTGGTACCATGGAAATTATTATATGTTTTCATACACGGATAATACATTGCTTGTTTAATAAAAAATATATTAAAATAGAAAAAAAAAAAGAAAGAGATCCCCATATCTATTATTGTATATACAGCCCGGCTGCATCACAGTAACAAATTCCAAGGGATCAGTTGGGCTTTTTTCTGTTTATTAGGGCACTGGGCCATATGGCTGAAGGTATCTGTAAGTAGTAGTGACTAGTAAGATGAGGATCATGTATGATGTAGATCTATAAAAGAACTGTTTTTGTATACATTGCCCACTGATTGATTTATATTTCTTCTATTGCTGAACTTTCCCAGAACTTTCTAATTTGAACACTACGGTCATCTGTGACAGCAATACAATGACAGTCAGAGTCAGTAAATGTGAACTAGAAGTACTTGGTCTCGACTCTTCCACAATTCATCTGAGGGACTCATCAGATAACTGCAATTACCCAAATGCAGACATCATCAATGGCCAGAATGTGACTATTATCCAGGCCCGAGCAGAATCCAATTGGTGTGGAAACACAGTGACGGTAACACACTATTGATTTAGTTATTCATTCATTTTAGCAACTCCTGTGTTAGATTTGTGTGTATTCCTTACTTTTCTGAAAAAGAGACCCTCAGCAATCAGTTTCACTTTTTTCAAGAAAAAGCCGAAAACGTTTCATTTTATATAAGATAGACCATGGAAGAGATAGGGGACTTTTTTTCCCTCACTTCCTGTCACCAATTAAAACAGAAATCCAGACTGGTGAAAATATGGAACTTCTGAAAAATGTTTTATCGATGTTTACCTTCCTGTCACAACGATAACCACATTTCTTTTATAGACATCATAGCGATAGGCAGTGAGAGAAGACCTTCTCATTGGGTCACTGTGGTAGGCTTTAAGGGATAACTGCACTTTTTGTACAGTTATTCTTGAAATGCAAGTCCACTCTCCCCGAGAAATCCCCCTAAGTTTTCTACTTACCAATCTATGATCCATGGAGATTTTATGTTTGGGGTGATTGGGTGCTACACGGTTCTTCACAAAAACTCTCCCTGCCAGGCTGTACATGCACAGTAGACTTCCCATTTACCACATGATGCATTTTTTCATGCTGATGCTTTTTCTTATAATTTTTTTTTGTAGGAAGAGGAGGCTGGATTTTATACACACAAGTCTGTCAAAAACGCACTAAGGCTAATTTATGCATGTAAGGTTGATGCTTATGTGTTTTTGTGGTGCATTTTTTCATGCGTTTTTATGCGTTTTCAAACTTCCTGCATTTTTTTTGGAGGGAGAAGATTGGTTGTTAAACACAAAACCCTACCAAAAGCAATTTAAAAACGCATATATGTTTTTGATGCAGTTCCATTAAAATCTATGAAACCAAAAATGCCCCGTTCTGCATGTAAGAAAAATTCCTGCATCTTTCCAAAAAACACATTGCAGGAAACTGCAAAAATGTGCTTGGGACTCATAGGAAAAAAATGTTAAATGGATTTTAGTGTGTTTGTGCAGATCTGAAAATGCACTAAAACCCACATAGATATGAACCTAGCATAAAAATGCAGTTTACATGCACTCCCATTGAAGTCTATCGGGCAAAAAAATGCACAAAAGAAGCCCCTGTGCCTTTTCCAAAATGCGCTTCAGCTGTGCTTCAGTCAGGCACTGACTGGGCAGCATAGAGGATAATGTGCAGCATGACAATAAACACAGGAGAAATTGTATGTGAATGGGGGTGGTGAATATAGGGAGCGTTCACATTTGCGAATGCACTCACATTGCGATTAGATGCGGATGGGGTTCCCAGGATTAGCTGTAAGAGGCAGCCCTATTGAAATCAATGGGAGGTTTCCGCCTCTCGCAGCTAATCACAGCCACTGACATGTAAGTGATCGGCTCTGGACGCAGGCTGCATCCTTATGGCTATGGGAAGCCTGTGGATTATTAGGCTCAACGATTGACAGACTTCATTTCCACGAGATTGAGTGAGTTTTACAAGTAACCCGTCTATATTTCAAAGCTGTTTTTCCACTGCTAATTATTGGTCTCTATCCACAGTATGATGACTCCAATATCAATATTTCCAACACCATTTACATTGGAGTCCTGGATAAACCCATCATCACAGCAAATAATATCAGCTTTAACTTTAGCTGTGTGTATAAACGGAATATGCAAACAAGTCTGAAACTCCCTGGAAATATTACCCAACAGTAAGAAAAAATATAAAGACATAGAGAGTTGCTCGTGTAATATACTATATTATTTGTTCTTTCTCCTTCACTAACCTCATATTTCCATTAACCGGTTTATGATGTTTATAGTAATTAAACATAAATGCTATGTATACGCAGCACTGAATTTTGTGAATCTAAGATGTCTTCCATATCCATATTTTGTACCTAATGGTTGTAAAGCAGACCTAACCTTAGATTTCTTTTTAGTCACGTTCAAGTGCATGCCAAGTAATAAGTACAGTAAGTGCAACTTATCAATAGATCCGTTCAAACCAATAGAAAACAGCGCTGGCAATCAGAAAAAGTGATCATATAGGATTGACTGCATCAATAATGTGTGTAATGGAAATAATTTCATATAAGTGACATCAATAAATAAATAAATAAATGTCCAAAAATTATAAACCAACAAACTAGTGTGATAGAACTAGAATGAGATATAAAGAAATATAAGAAAACATATAGTGTCCAATTAGTGTCCCAAAAAGCAAAGAATATCTGTGCAAAATAAATTCTTTCTTTGGAATGGACTCACCGGGCTGGCAGACAAGCAGAGCAGCAGAGCAGAGGGAAAATCAGCAAGCAAGCTTAGTTGACAAGCAGACATAAAAGCAAAGCTGGATAGGCAAGCCGGTATGATGAGAGATTCCAGGAAGCGATGGATACACACAGGGCACAATGATGTCCTCAGATAATGTTGCACCGATAAGAGAAGAGACCAATATAGTGTAATATTGTCAGAAGCTTTTCAATTTGCGCGCTAGGCGCTACTTACTGGATGCAGAGAGAATGCAAACTTTTCAGAGAATACTTCCGTGTTCGCCGCT
Source organism: Lithobates sylvaticus (assembly GCA_028564925.1). Lineage (NCBI taxonomy): Eukaryota > Metazoa > Chordata > Amphibia > Anura > Ranidae > Lithobates > Lithobates sylvaticus. The sequence continues at coordinate 183,383,497 of CM053027.1, read as the reverse complement.
GGTACAGCGTGCGCTCCACGGAGACAGGAAGTGGCGTCAATGGTTAGATCCTCGCCTGAAATTACGTCGATGCGTTTCGCCCCTCCTCCAGGGCGTCATCAAAAGACATCACTTCCGGCCAAGGAGATGTGACATTTATACTAATAGGAAAACAAAAAACCCTCCTCTTATAGGTGGAGCCAGATCGCCAAACATGATCAGAGAAGATGAGATCACTGATTGTCCTGCATCATCATCATACAAGTTTGCGATAAACCTTTATTGGGCTAATGATAATAAGGACAAAAACTTCCCGACATAAACAATATGTATTTTAAAACAGATAAGATATATGTAGTATATACAACATATATAGTATACAATATGTATTAAAAAATGTTTAAAATTAACATGTATAGGAACATGATCCTAGGATTAGGAACTTGAATTTACAACATGATACAATTTATAAGAACCTTTGATAAATGACATAATCAGTTTTTCTTACAATTTTAACCACTCATCTTAGGGGCATTGTGTTTAAAAATAATAAAAAATGTAAAAAAAAGAATATTAAATAAAAATAAAATAAAATAAATAAAAATAAATAAAATAAAATAGGTAAAAATAAAAAATAAAAATAAAAAATAAAATAAAAATAAATATAAATGTGAAAATAAATGTAAATAAATGAAATTAGAGATAAAAAAAATAAAAAAAAACATGAAAAAAAAACATGAAAAACAACCATAAAAATACAAATAAAATTAAAGATAAAAAAAAATGAAAATAAAGTAAAATTGAAAAAAAAATTTGTAAAAATAAAAAATAAAAAAATGAAAAATGCGATTGAAAAATGAAAAAAGTTTTTTTATTATTAGTTAAATAAAAATATATATTTTTTTTATAAAATTTAGATAACACAATATCCCAAAATGGTGGACCAGACAAATTACCAGTTAGACAGGAAACAATTCAAATCTAAATCAATATTAATACCCTGGGGGCTTAGGGTCCGCAATCTATGGATCCATTGTGTCTCGTTCTGGGAAATTGACAATTTAAGGTTGGAACCTCTCCAGTGCTGTTCCACCTTGTCAATTCCACAGAACGTGAGAACACTAGGATCTCGGCCATGGTGCATCCTAAAATGGTTGGAAAGGCTATGATGTTTATATCCCTTCCTAATCCTATTTACATGCTCCCTTAGCCTAACCCCCAGCTGTCTGGTGGTTCTCCCTACATATCAGGGGAGCACAAAGAAAAATTAAAAAACAGCTGCAAGATTTTGCAGACAAAGTAGACAAAGATACCCAAAAGAAAAAAAGAAAAAAAATTCTGAGGGATTCCAATGATTATAAAACTCATAAGGTCTATAAATGGCAAGAGGTGGTAGACTCTAGTAATTCCGTCAGGAATCCAGCAGAAATTCCAGAACAAATACTGGATAATACTAGAATCCCCAAAACTCCGGTGAGAAAATATGATGGTTCCTTGAAAGATAATGAGAGAGGTAATCAGCAATATAGGGACCATCATGGTTCTATGACACCTCAATATGGAATTCCCACCTATAATCGGTTTGAACCCCTTTCGTATGAACATGGCTATGTATCCAATAGAGGATCTTATAGCCAGAGAGGCTATGACACTAGAGGAAGCAATTTCAGTGGTCAATCTTGGCCCCAGGGACAATCTGGCTACTATCCTCCCCCTAATTATACAGGACATGACCTTAGGGGAGGGGGGAACTATGGTGGACAGCCTTGGCCCAGCAATCAATCTGGCTACGGGCCACCCCCAAATAGGGGACAAGGATGGTACCCCAATAGTTCGAGAGGGGATTTTCAGAGGAGAGGATCTGGAGGACCGCCTCCGCAGAGGGGGAGGGGGGGTGGAACACCCAGAGGCCGGGGGAAGCACAATCCAAGCCAACCGAACAGGAAGGAGGAGGAATGGATCCCCTGGTATCCTATGGCACCCCAGTTACTTGGAGAAGAAGGAAGAATAGAAGAACTAGAGGATGCAGAGGAGGCAAAAGGAAAGCGAAAAAGAGAAACTTAATGGAAGGAATTTTTAATCTTAGTGATGCCACTTTTTCGAAAGATGAATTAAAAATTTTAGACTTGGGTCTTAAATTTGCTATGGATAGGAACTTGAATAAATTCGATGTTTTCATCGATTTCCAAAAATGTATTAGGAAAATTCATATTAAAAAATTTTATGTCAAAAATAAGCCACCGGTAGAAGTCTGAAGTCTATTTGCATAGTTACCTGAAAAATAATTCCATTTTCAATCCCCAAATTGCTAATAATCATTTTGTGGGAGCTTTTAAGTCTTTAGTCGAACAAGACTTAGACCACTATAGTGATCAGGTCAGCCGATAAGGGCGGGGGAGTAGTAATACTCAATAAAAAGGATTACCTTGACGAGCTTAATAGATTGGTGGAAGACCAAGATACATATGAAAAATTAAAAGGAAACCCTACCAAGAATTTTAAAGACAAATTGAAGAATCTGATAAATAAAGCAGCTTCTGATGGCATTTTGAAGAAGAAGGAAGCAAGATATTTGATCCCAGACGCTCCCAGAGTTCCAGTGATATATCAGCTGCCCAAATTGCATAAAGATCCATTGAAGCCGCCCGGGCGACCGATAGTAAGTGGAATTGAATCTTTATTCTCCAGAATTGGCGAATATTTAGATCATTTTTTGCAGCCACTTGCTACACAATGCCCCGCATACCTTAAGGACAGTAAAGATCTAATTGAACTCATTAGTCCAATGATTGTGGATGAGAACTGTATTTTAGCAAGTATAGACCTAAACTCTCTTTATACTAATATCCAGCAAGCTCATGCCCTCCAGGCTGTTGATTGGGCCTTGGGAAATCTTAACATTAAAGAACAACAAAAAATATTCATCCTACAAGCCTTAGATTTGGCCATGAGCCATAATTTCTTCTGGCATGAAAAATAATTTTTCAGACAAAAGAAGGGTGTTGCGTTGGGGGCTAAATACGCCCCATCGGTCGCCAATCTTTTTATGAGCTTTTGGGAAAAGGAGGCCATCTATAATATAAATATTCCAGAATTGAAACTATACAAATGATATATAGATGACATTATAGTTATTTGGGCAGGATCGCAAGATTCTTTCAAGTTTTTTCTGGATGGAATGGGGAATAACCCGTTTGGTATTTCCTTTTCAGAAGTTTTTGGTTACCAGGAGATACATTTTTTGGACCTAACAATCTACAAGAAAGGAAATTGTTCACACGCACCTTTTTTAAAGATGTAGACAGGAATGGATACATTCCACTCACCAGTTGTCACCATCCTAGGTGGCTAGGTGGAATTCCCAAAAGCCAAATGCTTAGGGTCAGGAGAAATTGTAACAAGAAAGAAGACTACAATATACAGTCGAACCTGATTCTAGAGCGTTTTCAAGATAAAGGATACAATTTGGAAGATCTAAAACGGGTTAAAGAGAATATCGGTGAAATGAACAGAGATGAATTATTTAGGAAGAAACCCAAAAAGCAACAAGATTTCGGCATTGCTTTTTTAACTGGATACAACCGTCAGTATAAAGAATTTAAAAAAAAATTATAAAAAAACATTGGCCTCTTTTGATGGAAGATAAAGAGTTGAAATCAGTATTGCCTAGTCGGCCCAAGTTTATCTATACCAAGCCTCCCACCCTGAGACTACAGTTGGCACATAATGTTGTGAACCCCCCCAAAAAATTGTTCACCTTTTTGAACCAAATAGGTTTCTATAGTTGTGGGAGATGTATGATGTGTAGGACATCAAAATTTAGGAAAAGAACAACCACGCAGTTCAGCTCTTTTACTACTGGAAAGTCTTATGAGATCAGAAAATTTATCACGTGTGGGTCCACACACGTGACATACTTGCTTTCCTGCCCTTGTGGGCTTCAATATGTAGGGAGAACCACCAGACAGCTGGGGGTTAGGCTAAGTAGAATGTAAATAGGATTAGGAAGGGATATAAACATCATAGCCTTTCCAACCATTTTAGGATGCACCATGGCTGAGATCCTAGTGTTCACACATTCTGTGGAGTTGACAAGGTGGAACAGCACTGGAGAGGTTCCAACCCTAAATTGTCAATTTCCCAGAACGAGACACAATGGATCCATAGATTGCGGACCCTAAGCCCCCATGGTATTAATATTGATTTAGATTTGAATTGTTTCCTGTCTAACTGGTAATTTGTCTGGTCCACCATTTCGGGATATTGTGTTATCTAAATTTTATAAAAAAAAAAATTATTTTTATTTAACTAATAATAAAAAAAACTTTTTTCATTTTTCAATCACATTTTTCATTTTTTTTTTTTTTTTTTACAAATTTTTTTTCAATTTTATTTTATTTTCATTTTATTTTATTTTTATCTTTAATTTTATTTGTATTTTTATGGTTGTTTTTCATTTTTTTTTTTTTTTTTATATTTATTTTTATCTCTAATTTCATTTATTTACATTTATTTTCACATTTATATTTATTTTTATTTTTATTTTATTTTTTATTTATTTTTTATTTTTACCTATTTTATTTTATTTATTTTTATTTTTATTTATTTTATTTTCTTTTTATTTAATATTCTTTTTATTACATTTGTTATTATTTTTTAACACAATGCCCCTAAGATGAGTGGTTAAAATTGTAAGAAAAATTGATGTCATTTATCAAAGGTTCTTATAAATTGTATCATGTTGTAAATTCAAGTTCCTAATCCCAGGATCATGTTCCTATACATGTTAATTTAAAAATGTTTTTAATACATATTGTATACTATATATGTTGTATATACTACATATATCTTATCTGTTTTAAAATACATATTGTTTATGTCGGGACGTTTTTGTCCTTTTTATCATTAGCCCAATGCAGGACAATCAGTGATCTCATCTTCTCTGATCATGTTTGGCGATCTGGCTCCACCTATAAGAGGAGGGTTTTTTGTTTTCCTATTAGTATAAATGTCACATCTCCTTGGCCGGAAGTGATGTCTTTTGATGACACCCTGGAGGAGGGGCGAAACGCGTCGACGTAATTTCAGGCCGAGGATCTAACCATTGACGCCACTTCCTGTCTCCGTGGAGCGCACGCTGTACCAGCGGCGAACACAGAAGTATTCTCTGAAAAGTTTGCATTCTCTCTGCATCCAGTAAGTAGCGCCTAGCGCGCAAATTGAAAAGCTTCTGACAATATTACACTATATTGGTCTCTTCTCTTATCGGTGCAACATTATCTGAGGACATCATTGTGCCCTGTGTGTATCCATCTCTTCCTGGAATCTCTCATCATACCGGCTTGCCTATCCAGCTTTGCTTTTGTCTGCTTGTCAACTAAGCTTGCTTGCTGATTTTCCCTCTGCTCTGCTGCTCTGCTTGTCTGCCAGCCCGGTGAGTCCATTCCAAAGAAAGAATTTATTTTGCACAGATATTCTTTGCTTTTTGGGACACTAATTGGACACTATAAGTTTTCTTATATTTCTTTATATCTCATACTAGCTCTATCACACTAGTTTGTTGGTTTATAATTTTTGGACATTTATTTATTGATGTCACTTATATGAATTTATTTCCATTACACACATTATTGATGCAGTCAATCCTATATGATCACTTTTTCTGATTGCCAGCGCTGTTTTCTATTGGTTTGAACATATTCTGAAAGTTATAGCACTTTTTTTTTCCAGCAGCTGCACACTATATATATATTATATATTTTTTATTTTTTATTTTTCCACTATTGAATATTGCACACGTTTATCCTAGCGCCGTTTTCTTCGTTTATATATTTTCAATGGATCCACCACAGAGATCACAGTTTTCATCCTGATAATACTTTAATCCTATATGCCTATGCCTGTTCAGGCATCACCCAGGGTCAGCACTTCTTGCACTGAGATGCTACCTCTGGGATCATACATACAGCTTTCTTGAAAAATTATAATTGTGTCATATTAAGCAGTAGACTGCTGGTTGGGGTTAGGGGGCCTGGCAGGATCAACAGAAAATAAAGACAGGATCATAATTGAAAGCTAAAGTTTAATCAAAGCAGAAGGTCAGACACATTAAGCTGGCCAAATACTGAGCAAAATGTGTTCGCTTCAGCAGGGACCAGCTCAGCTTTTACCATCCCTGTTCAACAGAAGTTGATGTGTAAGTTCACGTTTACAGAAAAAATAAAAGAAGTGAACACTATGCGCTCCTCACTGCCTGCATCCCCTCTGCACTCACCTCCATGGGATATACAGTTTCCCCAACCACACAGCCCGGTGCAGCAGTCCTGGGGTTTGAAAAATGCTCCGTCCTTCCCTTTGAACACTGACCAAACAGAACCACTCTGATCTGTCCCAGATTCCTTAGGGAAAGAAGAGGAAGAACAGAGCATTTTTCAAACCTCAGGATTGCTGCACTGGGCTGTGTGGACGGTGAAACTATATCACCCAAGGATGTAAGTGTAGCAGGGACAGAGGGGTGGGGAGTGTGTAGGGTGTTCACCTTTTTGTTCTGTAAAGGTGAACTTACATTTTAAGTCCACTGTCAAAGTTTTTACTGCTGTCTGTGAACCCCAATGGTGAGATTTCCCTATACGTCCCATCCTGGTGACAGGGTGATATAGGAACATAAAGTCATGGGAAAACTCCTCAATAGAAACAGACAGGAACAAAAATGTTCTAGGGAATGTTAGATCCTCTGACAGGTTTCATTGCTGTATGTATCTCTCTGTCCCACCGACACCTCTTTCTTTAGTTCTTGTCTAAGTATAAGAGTGACAGAAATCAAGGGGATATATTGAAATCATTTAGGTGTTTTTTTTATTTTTTGCTTTTAGGGGGACATGCCCGGTTATGTGCATAGATAACTGTTTTAACCTCTTAAACTTTATATTGTATATTATACTGTTATATATATATATATATATATATATATATATATGTGCAGCGCTGATCAAGGGAAAATATATATATGTACAAGGACCCTAAGGGGTACAACAAAAATTTTAGTGGGTATTCAATTCATGTGTATTTATAAAATATTCTTTTGTAAAAGATCCGTATGTCAGTGTTAGAAACGCACAATATTAAAGAAGGGATATATAACATTCATATGTACCATAATGATGAATGATTCAACTTTCTTGTATACAAATAAAATTTAAAAAAAACATTGAGCATACAGTTAAGGCTTATATCTTGTCACAACAATAATAGGAAAAAGTGCAGTCCAATGATAAAAAGTGGATTTGTGAAAAAAGTCCAAAACAAGTTAAAGTAGACAAATAATCGGGGTGATGATCCACAAATAGTTTATAAGTCCCAAAACCTCAATTTAAGGGTCACAACTGTAGGAGATTCCACCACCAGTAAGATATAAGGGAGCTTACCGGAATGTATGGACCCAATTGACATATGCCTAATGTGTCTAGACAAGCGGGGCGTATAAATACCAGATAAGGGGGATATCGTGCCACTCTCCACACCGCTCTATTTCAACGATTCTGAGGGACAATGAACTTCCACCTTCAATTCCACAGCAAGCTGTAACACGGCTATACAGGACCACCAACCTCAGATTCAACACCTCCACATAGTGTAAATCTATACGGTAAAGAGATTTATTTAAAAAGTACAAATCACTCACATTTCAGTAGATATAAAAGCGCTTGTTAGATAATCTTTCTTGAGCTGCATACAGGACGCAATGGCATAGACAGGACTCGACCCGACGCATTTACTCTAAACAGACATCATCTGGGATGATATCTAACAGTCATCATTATGGTACATATGAATGTTATATATCTCTTTAACATTGTGTGTTTCTAACAATGACATATGGATCTTTTACAAAAAAGTTATTTATATCTACACATGAATCGAAAAATACCCACTATAATTTTAGTTGTACCCTTTAGTTAGGGTCTTTGTACATATACATTTTTTTCACTTAAACAGCGCTGCACATTATTTACACTGTTCTTTAGCACATAATTGTAATTTGTGCACTGCAGAGATAGATTTTCTATTAGGTTACATGTTGTTTGACACATTTTCTGACAGTACACCAAAAGTCCTGCATACATCATCCTTGGTGTGCCTTCAGAAAACCCACAACCTATTAGAAAGTCTATGAGAAACCATGGGTTACCTGCATGAAAACCACAAGTACACCTGCGCTGTGGTTTGAGCGCAGAAACCGGCCTCAAAGTGGTTGTATACCCTAAATTGCAACTTGCACCTACAGGTAAGCCTAGATTAAGGCTTACCTGTAGGTACAAGAAATATCTCCTAAACCTGCACGGTTTAGGAGATATTTGGAAAGAACGATTTACAACGTTGTCTACGGCGCATGCGCGCCGTAGACAACGGTGCATAGAACGGGTTAATCCCCATTCCCATCTGCGGCTCACCGCAGTTGAAGTGCCCCGCGCGCATGCGCGGAGCGACGTCTTCGCTGCTCTGGCCAATCACAGCGGCGCAGCGCCGCTGTGATTGGCCGGAGCAGCGATACCTGGAAGAGCGATGGCTGCGGCTGGAGGGGGAGAAGAAGATGGCGTCGGGGGCCCCGATCTAAGGTAAGTGATGCATAATGAGCTAGTATGCTAGTCATACTAGCTCATTATGACTTTCTCTTGCAGGTAGTTTAAAAAAAAAAAAACTTTAAGGTTTCTCTTGCTTTCCCAATGCATTAAAATTGAACTTTTTACATTACTGGACATTAGTGTTTAAGCTCCCGTTCACATCGGCGCGATTTGACATGCGATTTGACAGGTCAAATCGCATGTCAAATCGGAGCCTATTGCTGGCAATAGGAGCGTCCTAATCGATTGCCCGATTTCCAAAAGTAGTTCCTGCACTACTTTTGGCAATGTCGGGGGCGAGTTCAATAGACATCTGTGCATGAACCCGCAAGGATGTCTTTCAAGTCGCGTCCCAAAGTCGGACTGAAATGCGGCTTTTAAATCATGCGGGTTCAGATGAACTCGCACGATTTCAAATCCGTGTTCAGTGTGAACGATTGCTGAAAGCTATTGCTACTTAATAGGAAATTGTGATTTAAATTGTTATTGGTTTTGTTACCTGAACATGTATTTGTTTTCTCAGGACGGTATACCTGTCTGGAGCCAATGGGGCTGGATCATATCCTGTTACCATGGCTGCTTATAAAGATCAATCATTTACAGAACCATATCAAAATAATGAAGATGTGGCTGTTGGATCAACCATCTATGTGGGAATATATGTGACAGGCGCTGATGGAACTCAATATGTTCTCCGGATAGAGACGTGTGTTGCAAGTCCTACAGATAATCGTAGTGATGTAAATGCTTTTGCTCTTATAAAAGATGGGTAAGTTTGTATTTCTTATGCAACCATAGAGGTGAATGAAAATGTAAAGACCTAGAACTTCACAGAGTGCTAAATACAAAAGAAGCTAAATACAAAAGACCAGGCCCCTTTTTGCGATTCGGCACTGCGTCGCTTTAACTGACAATTGCGCGGTCGTGCGACGTGACTCCCAAACAAAATTGGCGTCCTTTCTTTTTTTTCCCACAAATAGAGCTTTCTTTTGGTGGTATTTGATCGCCCCTGCGGTTTTTATTTTTTGCGCTATAAACAAAAATAGAGCGACAATTTTGAAAACAATGCAATATTTTTTGCTTTTTGCTATAATAAATATCCCCAAAAAATATATAAAAAAACATATTTTTTCCTCAGTTTAGGCCGATACATATTCTTCTACATATTTTTGGTAAAAAAAATCGCAATTAGCGATTATTGATTGGTTTGCGCAAAAGTTATAGGATTTACAAAATAGGGGATAGTTTTATAGCATTTTTATTAATATTTTTTTTTTTCTTACTAGTAATGTCGGCGATCAGCGATTTTTATTGTAACTGCGACATTATGGCGGACACATCGGACATTTTTGACACATTTTTGGGACCATTGTCATTTATACAGCAATCAATGCTATTTAAATGCATTGATTCCTGTATAAATGACACTGGCAGTGAAAGAGTTAACCACTAGGGGGGGGAGGGGTTATGGGCTGTGACGTGTGTGTTTTTTTTACATTAGGGGCGGGGCTGACGTCTGACGTCATTGATCGGCTTTCCCGATGACTGGGAACAGCCGATCAATGACAGGCAGTGTAGGAAGTACGGGGAGAGGTTTGTTTACACAGACCTCTCCCCGTTCTTCAGCTCTGTGACCCGATCGCGGGACACCAGCGGCTATCGGGTCCGCTGGTCCCGCTGCCGGGGTCACGGAGCTCCCGACCGGGTCACGAGCGCGCCACCAGTGGCGCGCGTGCGACCCACGGCCAGGCAATTAAAGGGCCACGTATATATACGTGATTTTGCCTGCCCATGCCATTCTGCGGCAGTATATCTGCGTGAGGCGGTCGGGAAGCGGATAAGTGGTCCTAGTAAAAGTGGCACCTCGTACATCTGTCTCTCTGAATATCAGAAGAATGATCTGTTTTTTTTTTTTTGTTGCATGCTAGTCTTGTATCAAAAATGAAGAGGTTACTAAAGTTATGAAAATTATCATACGACAGAATACAACTCTGGAAGTGATGTAATGTGTTGTATTGTAATGTATTCTTTTGTTTCCGAGCATTGCGTTGTCTTACTCTTCTGATTTTTTATTTTTTTTGACGAATACTGAACTGATTAAATGGAAATTTCTAGGTTTGTTCCTTTGGATAATTTCGGATGAACAGTCGTGACTGGCTCTCTAAAGCTGTGTACTAACGATCAGATTATCGTACGATCGATTCGAAAGTGATATTTTTCGCCCGCATTTCTGATTGCGTGCACGAGGCTTTAAACCAGTGTGATCTCCATTTGTAGAAGCAACATTTTACAGAAAATCTTGGTGGAATCTCAATGTGCCTACTCTACATTACAGCTTTAGAAAGATAGCCATCCATAAAATTAACCATTTTTGCCCTAAACTGTTTTAGATTGGCAAAAATAAAATGCTTCATGTCCCGATTAGTGCGTTGTGGTGCCATTCATTCTGAGTAACACCCCAAAGCAAGGAACTGATGGTGTCTGTGCACATAGGGAAGGGTTTAAAGGGGTATAGATAAATAGGACCTGAGCCTGTGTGCTGTACACATAGCACACTAAAGTGCTTCACGATTTTATATTTCTTTTAAAGTCAAATGTGGCAAACTCTATCAAAGGCAAAGAAATTAAATCGCTCACTGAGATCATCACTAATTTAAAATCAAAAGTAAGAATCAAAGCTTAATTATATAAAGTAATATTTAATTTTCCTAAGTAATGCTAAAACCGACCAGTTTGGTCAGCAGTGTAACCAAAATATTCTTATATTTTTTCCTCATTTACAGCTGTGTCCAGGAAACTGTTTCCACAATGGTGTTACAAAATAGAAGTGCGTTAGAAGCCGGTTTCAGCATAAGCGCATTTCAGTTTCAAAATCAGGCCAATGTAAACCTTTTCTGTGATGTACGTTTGTGTGAAAAGACCAATGAAACATGTTCTGGGGTAAGTGATCAATACATTTTCTCTGATAAGAGGCTGAGGCTGTTTGACAGCAATGAAGCATTACTCAAGGTGCCCATGGGCATTAGATGACAGTCTGGATTGTCTACTGGCGAGGAGCAACATACATACACTATTGCTGATGATAATTGTGGGAAACACAGTTATTGTTCCCTCCTAAAAAGCCAGTGCTTGGGGTGTCTGCAGTTTTCCTTCCCACCGACGTACCATCCATGGTAAGAGATCCAGCAGTTGCCACTTATGACTGGTTGTCAGATCTTCACTATCTGTGCATTTGCATATTACTGTCTATGGCCACCTGAAAGTGATTTTGACATGTCAGAACTAAGGGGGTTGCCATGGCTGGCCGCCTCCTGATAATTCTAGCTACCTGGCTGTATCTACTTAAAGCGGTATTAAAATCAAAACCAAAAATGTAATTTATTGCAGCTTACCAATCATTAGATGCGGTGGCTGCATTAGCTTTCTTTTTTTTAAGCTTCTTTTGCCCTCTGTTTTCACCTGGTGATCTGGCCAGCAACACACCTCCTGTATTGTCAGTCTGGGGAAGGGGAGTGTTATGCCGCGTACACACGTGCGGTCTTTTGCCGGCGGACCTAGTCCAGCGGACAATCCCGCGGGACTTTCCAGCTGGGTCCGCTGGACTTTCCGAGCGTGTGGACTTGCCCACACACGCACGGACTTCTCCAGCGGATAATCCGCCGGCCAAAAGTCCGCGGGACTTTTGAAAATGAGCGTACTTGCCCAAACAACGGAGCAGTCCGTTCATTTCGAACGTAACTTCAGGTTACGTAGCTAGCGTAGGCAGTAAATGCCGCCGCGCTAGCTCCGCAAGCTGCCATGGATTTAAAGGGAATCCCCACGCCGAAAAAACGGCGTGGGGGTTCCCCCCAAATCCAAGTCAGACCCTCATCCGAGCACGCAGCCTGGCAGGCCAGGAAAGGGGTGGGGACGAACGAGCGCCCCCCCCCTCCTGAGCCGTACCAGGCCGCGTGCCCTCAACATGGGGGGTGCCCTGGAGAAAGGGGGGCCGTGCGGCCCCCCCACCCCAAAGCACCTTGTCCCCATGTTGATGAGGACAAGGGCCTCTTCCCGACAACCCTGGCCGTTGGTTGTCGGGGTCTGCGGGCGGGGGCTTATCGGAATCTGGGAGCCCCCTTTAATAAGGGGGCCCCCAGATACCGGCCCCGCACCCTATGTGAATGAGTATGGGGTACGATGTACCCCTACCCATTCACCTAAGGTGTAATATGTAAAGTACAAAAACACACACACTTTTGAAAAAATATTTTATTGCACTGCTCCGGGGGTCTTCTTCCGTCTTGGGGGTCTTCTCGCCGGACTCCTCCGCTCTCTTCTGCTCTTTTACCTAGCTCTTTCACGAGCGGGGGGAGTCCGGCTACCTTCTTCGTCGTCGCCGCCGTCGTCTGGGGGTCTCGATCCGCCTTCGGGGGTCTTCCGGGGGTCTCTTCTGTTCTTGCGGCGGTCGTCGTCTTCCGCGCCGCCGGCGCCTTCTTCTTCTTCTTGTCCTTCTTCTTGTTGTTCTTCTTCCGATGTTGACCCGACGCTCTCTCTGCCCGGAATGCCTGTGCCGCTCTGCGCTCGGACTTATATAGGGACATGGGGGACAGGGTCACATGCACATGTCACATGGTGACCCCGCCCCCTTGTGTTGTCACAGTCCCGGAGGATGCTGGGACTGTGACATCGCAAGGGGGCGGGGTCACCATGTGACATGAACATGTGACCCTGTCCCCCATGTCCCTATATAAGTCCAAGCGCAGAGCGGCACAGGCATTCCGGGCAGAGAGAGCGTCGGGTCAACATCGGAAGAAGAAGAACAAGAAGAAGGACAAGAAGAAGAAGAAGGCGCCGGCGGCGCGGAAGACGACGACCGCCGCAAGAACAGAAGAGACCCCCGAAGGCGGATCGAGACCCCCAGACGACGACGGCAGCGACGACGAAGAAGGTAGCCGGACTCCCCCCGCTCGTGAAAGAGCTAGGTAAAAGAGCAGAAGAGAGCGGAGGAGTCCGGCGAGAAGACCCCCAAGACGGAAGAAGACCCCCGGAGCAGTGCAATAAAATATTTTTTCAAAAGTGTGTGTGTTTTTGTACTTTACATTTTACACCTTAGGTGAATGGGTAGGGGTACATCGTACCCCATACTCATTCACATAGGGTGGGGGGCCGGTATCTGGGGGCCCCCTTATTAAAGGGGGCTCCCAGATTCCGATAAGCCCCCGCCCGCAGACCCCGACAACCAACGGCCAGGGTTGTCGGGAAGAGGCCCTTGTCCTCATCAACATGGGGACAAGGTGCTTTGGGGTGGGGGGGGCCGCACGGCCCCCCTTTCCCCAGGGCACCCCCCATGTTGAGGGCATGCGGCCTGGTACGGCTCAGGAGGGGGGGGGCGCTCGTTCGTCCCCACCCCTTTCCTGGCCTGCCAGGCTGCGTGCTCGGATGAGGGTCTGACATGGATTTGGGGGGAACCCCCACGCCGTTTTTTCGGCGTGGGGATTCCCTTTAAATCCATGCCAGGTCACGGAGCTAGCGCGGCAGTAACTGCCTACGCTAGCTACGTAACCTGAAGTCACGTGCTAAATGAACGGACTTGCCGATGAGCGGCAAGTCCGTTCATTTCAAAAGTCCCGCGGACTTGCCCACTAACGGCGGGATTGTCCGCTGGACTGCCAAGTCCAGCGGATAATTTTAAAACAAAACTTAAAACTTTGGTCCGCCGGACTTTGGCGCCAAAAAGTCCGCCGGCGCCCACACACGAAGGGATTATCCGCTGGACTTCAGTCCAGAGGATAATCCCGCGGGATTGTCCCTTCGTGTGTACGCGGCATTAGATGTACTAGCAGTTTCTAAATACACTTTGAAGCCAAACTTCAGCTAATACTTTGTCACCTGTTACAGCAAAACATTTTTTCCCTTTTGGGATAAAGGTTTTACATGAGTAAATAAAAGCTGGTCATTGTAAGCACCCCTGCCAGTGGTAAATGGTTTGTCTCATCCCAGTAACTGGTACATCTGTTGGACAGCTTGTTCTTTTGAAGAAAAAAAAAACAGACTTACTGCCAGATCACCAGATGAAAATAAAAGAAACAAAGCACACGGAAATGAATACAGACATCACATCTAAGAATTGGTAAGATGCAATATAATAAATGTTTGCTTTTGGGTTTAATACTGCTTTAAGTACTAATAAATAAACATATATGCTGTAAGTGAGTGTCAGAACGAAAGATAGCACTGGTTGCCAGGGAGAGAGGGATAAAGTATTTGTACTTCCCCCCCCCCTAGCCAAATGAGCATTTACCCATATAATGCATGAGGACCGCGCATGGGTGTATAATGCACAAAGCAGCCAAATCCTCCTCTCGGGTCCCCTGCTGGCTCCTCCCCCCGCTGAGTGCCCGCACAGCAAGCTGCTTGCTATGGGGGCCCTCGTGCCTGCTCGCTCCCGAGCCCTGCTCTGTGTATCCATAAGACACACAGAGCTGGGCTTGGCCCCATCCTGCTTCCTCATCACTCATCATCACTCATCACAATGGCTCCCACTGCTGTATCTGAGCCAATGAGAAGTAAGAGAGCCTTGGCTTTCGTACACAGTGCTGGATCGAAATCAGGCTCAGGTATGTATTTAGGGGGACTGCAGGAGGAGCTGCATGCAGAAGGTTTTTTATCCTATTATATGGAATACAGTAATGTAAAAAAAAAATTCTGACTTTACAACCACTTTAACAACAGCCTGGAGTTGGGCTTTAACTCTAAAAGCCCCCTTTATTCTCCTTATGCTACTAGACATTCTCTACATACCTCAGATTAGCATGTCATCTAGATTTGGAGCCATGGCCTATGTTGGGTAGTGCTGTGGTCCTTCTTCAAGCTGGCTGGAAAATTTGCATGTGCAACCGTATCTTCGTAGAACTTATGGAGAAACCATTTACTTGGGAGCCTGCAGGGTAATTACTTTACCATTAGGGCCTATGAAAAAAGCAAGCAATCATGTCTTAATAATCAGATCCTTTTATTGCTTGGTTGACAAGTATTTCCATGCAGATGACAGTCAGTTTCATTTCATTTTGTTCACCTTATTCTTGATGTCCTAGTTTGTATAGCCATACAGCTTTTATAATGACTTATGGTATGCGTAAATATCTATGAATGAAAGGACTGAACCAAAATACAGAATTAGGATCCTGTTATTGCACATGAGGAAAAAGGACCTCTGAGTTCAATAAGCAGGGGTCTGCTCCTAGTCAGCAAAAAATAACATATGGAGCCTATACAGTAAGCCAACACAACACTGTTTTTTTAAAAGTGGTTGTATACCCTTAAATTCAACTTGCACCTACAGGTAAGCCTAGATTAAGGCTTACCTGTAGGTACAAGAAATATCTCCTAAACCTGCACGGTTTAGGAGATATTTGCAAAGAACTTTTTACAACGTTGTCTACGGTGCATGCGCGCCGTAGACAACGGTGCATTTACAGGGTTAATCCCCATTCACAACTGCGGCTCACCGCAGTTGAAGTGCCCCGCGCGCATGCGCGGAGCGAAGTCCTCGCCGCTCTGGCCAATCACAGCGCCTCTGTGATTGGCCGGAGCGGCGATACCCGGAAGGGTATGTGTTTAAAGATCGATGTGGCCGGAGGGGGAGAAGAGGACGGCGTCAGGGGGCCCCGATCTAAGGTAAGTGATGCATAATGAGCTAGTATGCTAGTCATACTAGCTCATTATGACTTTGTCTTGCAGGTAGTTAACAAAAAAAAAAATGTTTAAATGGGTATACGACCGCTTTAAGGCCTCTTGTGGCACAGCAATTAAGTACAGCCTATGGGCGTCCAGTGTACAGAGAAAGAGGGGAAAAAGGAAGGGTTTCCCAAAGAATTCTTCAATGAGAAAAAAACGGTAATATCAACAAAATATACAATTCTTTATTGAAAAATCCACATGAACACTGAAAGCTAGTAAAAAATATATATACAGCAGAACCTCCACCACATTTAATAAAATTAGACAACATTGTCTGAAGACACAGATGGCCACCACACACAGACATACACTCCTCACAAATATCATGAACTACAAATCCTCATGAATGGATCTAAGTGGGAACATAAATGGATATAGTCTCAGAGCGATTCTCTCAGTATCTCATGGGTGCAACATACTGGGCATTTAACCATTCCACAGATCGATTAAATATGAGATATTTGGGAGCAGTTCAGAGACTTGACCTTGGTAAGGCAGACTAGAGACAGTGCATCTATGGCAAAAATAGTCATATTAGGGTACGCTTTTCCTAATGTAGGCAGAGCAGGAATAGGCACGGCAGGGGTAATCGGGGTTCTTTATCTGGGATATTTTTTCTTTTTGGTAAAGGATTCTGTCAAAGTTGCCTCTCCTTAGGGGTAAATTGAGTTTGTAGATGCCTTTAAAGGCAAGTCCCCCGGGGTCACTATCATGAAAATTAATGAAGTGCAGTGCAAGGGGGCGCTCATCGTCTTTCTTGAGAATGCTCTGGATGTGTTCACCAACCCTGATCTTCAGCTGTCTTTTGGTCTTACCCACATATATCTTACCACAGGGGCAAGTTAACATGTAGAGGACACGTGTAGTTGAGCAGTTAATAAAGTTATTGATTTTGAAATTCTTCTTACCGTCAGAGCTGGCGAACACATCCAGTTTTTCGGCATATTTGCAGACAGTGCCCTCACCACAGGGGTACAAGCCCTTGAAAGGTGGAAGGTCACTCAACCAATTTTTTTGTGGTGATCTTTGGTACTCAGAGTGGGTAAGGTTGTCCCCAAGATATAGGGATCTCTGTGCTGTCATTAGGGGTCGATCACCGACTATTTCTCCCAGTATGGAAGATTTCCAACAAGCTATGCCAGTGGTGCCAAGGATACTTCTATCCCCTTGCTTTAAACCTGCCATAAATTTCTCTTGCTTTGATCCTAAAATCTTCTTGTGAACAGTTCCTTTTGATTCTTAAAAAATGGCCAACTGGTATTCCCTGGATTAGTGATCGGGGGGTGATGACTTGTAGCTTGTAATAACCTATAAGCTGCTGTCTCCTTATGATATGTCTTAGTAAAGATCTTGCTATCTTTTACCCCTATAGTTAGATCCAAAAAGGGTAAAGTTTGATGATGGTAGGAAAAAGTTAGTTTGATATTTCTGTTATTATGGTTCAGCTCATCAATGAATTGAATTAGTTCCTGGGGTGAGCCCCCCCAGATCATCAACACGTCATCAATGTACCTCAGCCACTGAATGCTGTGGCTGAGGTACAGCGACGGCGGGTATACGATCTCTTTCTCCCAGAGACTCAGGTGGAGACAAGCATATGAAGGAGCCCATGGAGCACCCATCGAAGTCCCCCTTTTTTGTTGGTAGTTGGCACCCAAGAATTGAAAACAATTATGTTCCAACATGAAGTCAAGGGTGTCAACAATAAACAAATTTCCCCAATCATGTGGGATCGATGTGTATAGGGACTCCACATCGATCCTTACAAGGATAGCTCCCATGGGGAGGGTAATGGCATCTAGTCGATGTAGCACATCTCTGGTATCTTGGACAAAGGAGGGTAAGTCACGTACAAGTTCTCATATGCGGGCGCTACTCACGTATGCGCTCGCTTCTGCGCGCAAGCTCGTCGGGACAGGGCGCTTTAAAAATTATTATTTTTTTCTTATTTATTGTTCTTGATTTTATTTATTTTACACTGTTTTTAAAAAAATAAAAATAAAATTGGCTCCCATTTATTCCTATTACAAGGAATGTAAACATCCCATGTAATAGAAAAAAAGCATGACAGGTCCTCTTAAATATGAGATCTCTGGGGTCAAAAAGTCCTCAGATCTCATATTTGGACTTAAATGCAAAAAAATGCAAAAAAAAAAAATGTCATTTAAAAAAATGACATTTGTAAAATGTGCCTTTAAGACGTATGGGCGGAAGTGACGTTTTGACGTCGCTTCTGCCCTGCTATGGTATAGAGACGGGTGGCGGCCATCTTAGCCTCACTCGTCTCTATACCTAGCCACGGACAGGTCCCGATCGCCTCTGCCGCTGCCGACGGCTGCGGTAAGCGGCGGAAGGCGCGGGAGGGGGGGCACCTCTCCCGCCACCGATAACGGTGATCTTGCAGCGAATCCGCCGCGATGACCACCATTATCGGAATTACGACCGGCGCCTGAAGAGATGGATATCTCGGTTGTGGCAGCAGCTGCTGCCGTTACCGAGATATCCCTCTTCAAAATCAGGACGTACATAGTCGTGCGCCGGTCGTAAAGTGGTTAATAAGCGAATCGGTAAATTTACCTCGTTTTTCAAGAGGGCCTTTTATAAGCAGGCACCATGGGGGATCTGTTAAGGACTTGTGGAGTTTTGGGATTATATAAAATGTTGGTATGTTAAATTCAAGGACCTTTAAATAGTTATATTCTTTTTTAGTAATCAGGTCCTCTTCATGAGCTAAACTCAGTTTAGAATTTAAGGCTGCTACAATAGCTGGAAAGGGATTAGAGGTGAGTCTCTGGTAAGTAGATTTATCTAGAAGTAAACCCATCACTTCCTGTTCATATTTTGCCTGAGATAGCAGAACAATATTGCCACCCTTATCGCTGCCCTTAATAACTATATCAGGTGGTTCCTCCAGTTCTTTACAAGCCTTTCTTTCCTCCTGAGTCAGATTGTCCACTCCCCTCCAACTCCAATTGATTTTGGACAGGTCTTTTTTAACTTGGTCCAAGAATAGACTTATCCATTTGTGCTTTGACAATAGGGGCATCTTAACTGATTTAATTTGGAGATTAGATGGTCGTGGGTATACAGTGTAAAATACATCTCTTGTTGTGGTTCTCAAGAGCCACAGCTGTAGTGTATTTTTGACTACAGGAATGCAAAACAGAAAATTGCAGTGTGCACAGCCGCTGGCAGCGACAAGTATTCACACACACACACACACGTATGGATGTATTTTTCCAATCTTAAAATGTTATGTTCTGAAAATCATGCCTATATGCATGTGTGAATAGATGCTGGTGCTGGTAGTTACATATGATATAGTAAAAATATAGAAACTCATAGCGATTTGCTATTTAAAATTAAAATATCAGACATGTAAACCAGTCTAACAGATTATGATTTTTTTTTGCTTGTTCTTCACAGTGCGTTCGTACTAAATCCTTCAACGCAGCTACTAAAGAAGTCAAGATAGGCCTAACCCTTGATGGTATGTCACTATAACTATCATTTACATATGCACAGAAAAGTTTTTTATTTGTCATGATATTATCATAAGACATAGTCTTTTAATTTATTAATCCTATTTTTTATATTCCCTGCACATATATGGGTGTTTTATCAGCAAGAGTGAAAATAACATATTTAGTAAAACGACTCCATAGTGTCTTCACCAATGTCCATTTTTCAGCACTCGAAGGGCTTTATGTATCAATGTTCTTATTACTCTGTTTAGTTTGCTTCAACTATCCATCAGAATAAGAATTGCCCTAAAATTTTGAATATGTTTGATGAATAAGACCACTTCTTAAGCCGGACAATCAATCAAATTGGGTACAATCAGCCTGCCGGATTTGACATTCGATTATTGCTAGCAGCTATTATAGACACTAACAGTAATCACTGTGCTCTCTTGACAGGGACGCCGCCATAGGCGTGCACAGGGGGTGTGCCAGGTGTGCATGGGCACACCCTAATCACTGCATGTGGTGGCAATTCCCCCTATTAAAGTGTATATATATTCCTGCGCTACTGTGTGGGAAGTGAAAGGTATATGAAAAACCTGCTGCAAGCACCGAATAGGGGGCAAACCATACCCGTAAGAATATTAAAACAAATGGGGGCTTGTTGCTGTGCTGTTTAAAGGAGAACCAAGTAATCAGACAGTACAGTACACATGAACATAAATAGATCGACAGTGTAAACAATAACCATGGTGTGTGGTAAAGTGACTAATATCAAAGTGCAAAATAAATAAATAGTGTTGAAACACTACAATAATTCTTCTGTAATCCGGTCAAAAAATTTAAAAATGTACTGCTAAAGGTAGCAGTACACATGCAAATGTAAAAATGAGTGCAGATATAAATGTGAAAAATGCAAAATAAACTGTGCAAAAACAGCAGTCTCTCAAATAAGTTTGTGCAAATCAGCAATAAAGTCCTTTCTGCTTTGTGCAAAGGACATCAGAGTGCAGACAAAAAGTGCCAAGGAATAATAAAACTCCTCTTCGTGCAAAACACACACTGGTAGCAATGGCCTCTTACATTGAGGTAACCGCATGTGTATACAAATCTGTAAGATTCACTTCTTCCTTCTACCATAATACTGGGCCACTGTAGATCCAGAAATGTCTTTGTCTCTCAGTGGATGCAAGGGAGATATCAGAAAAGAGAGGGGTCCAGATTGTGTAGTATTTTAAATAAACTTAGCTTATTTATAAAAACAGTGAGGGTACTCACATTGAATCACAAGACAATGGACAGAACTCCATGAGCGGCGAGCTCGTTAGCCAGCATCAATACAGGTGCCTTTCCATCCCTACGCGTGGCGTCACGTGACTTCATCAGAGGATTCCCCCTAGTGCCTGCCCCCCCTGCTGCAGTCCTGCTTCCTTCTTCCTCTCCCTCCAGCTGCTGTGGGGGATGTTTCAGAATGGTGATTTCCTTTTCTATATGAACATAGCAAACACACTCACTCACTGTGTTCATTCATAACTGAAGCATAACTGAAGCCCTTTTAACACCAGACCCGCCCAGGAGGCAGTTGGAGCTAGGCTGCCCAAAAGGCCCAGTTCTGGCAAGACCACTGCCAAAATCAGCGGATTCAGTCCACAGTGGTGCAAGGTCATTATTGGCTGTTCAAACGACTGCCTCCAGAACGACCTCAAGAGGCTGAATCTATTTATCTGGATAGAGAGACTCAAGATGGAGTCTCTCCATACCATAATCCAGGTTATTCAACCAGGAGACTGGAGGATTTCAGTGGACTTGCAGGATGCCTACCAGCAGATCCTTCAGTCATACCAGCAGTTCCTCAGACAGGCATTACCAGAGCCAGCTGGAGCCCACACAGAATATGGTCTACCTAGGGGCCCAATTGAATACTCAGATGGCCACAGTTTCTGCCAGTTCAGAAACTCCCCAAAATCAGGAAGTTCCAACAGGCATTGGCTGCACCAGTGATGTCGGCATCCCAGTGCATGAGACTTCCCGGGACAATGGCTTCATGTATCCCCATAATACCCTGGGCTCACTGGAAACTAGTTTTTCCAACAAGGCTTCCTGATGCAGTAGAAGAGTTTGTTTAGCCCAGCCAATCAGGATCACCAGCTGAATGTGCCAGAGTCTCTGGTGGTAGACGAAACAAGAAACGCTAAACAGCATCGTCCATTAGGGCTGCAGCCATGGTCCATTGTTAACACAGATGCCAGCACAGCAGGGTGGGGCACCACCTGCTAACAACTCAAGGTCCAGGGCAGAGGGGAATTTCCCACTTAGGGCCTAGTTTCCAATATTCTGGAACTTTGAGCAGCATTCATGGCGTTGGCCACCTTGCTGCCTCATACAGGGTCGCCCAGTCCTGCTCTGTCTGGACAACATGGCAGCAGTGTCCTATATGCAGCAACAAAGCGGGACAAACAGCCAATTTCTCTTGAGAGAGGTGGAACCGACTGACATTGGAACAACAATATCTTCCAGGCTGTCAGAACTTGGAAGCAGATCGCCTATCCAGACAATTCAAGGATCCCAACAAATGGTCCCTTCACCCCGAAGTGTTCAAACAGATCATTCACGAGAGGGGGTGTCCGCAACTGGATCTTTTTGCCTTATCAACCAACTGCAAGGTGAGCCGGTTCCTCTGACGCCACCCTTCTCCATTAGCAGAGGGAATGGAGGCCTTGACCCATCCTTGGGTTGCGCAACTGGCCTATGCCTTCCCTCCAATTTCTTTAAACCCAAGGAGACTGTTGACAGAGAATTTGACAGTCATTACAGTATTGCCTTACTGGCCTCGCAGACCATGGTTCTCTCTGGCAATGGATCTCAGCGTGTGCCCACCAATCACTCCTCATCTCCTGTCACAAGAAGATATCATACATCTGCAACTGTCACGACTGGCCTTAGCGGCCTGGAGATTGAAAGGCAGGGGTTACAAGAGTTAAGATGTTCTCCAGAGGTTATTAGAATGTTACAGAGTTCCAGAAATGGGTCAACCAATGCCATCTACTCCAGAATATGGAATAGGTTCAGAAGCTTTGTAGCTGGACGTCCGTTTGACCCTAGTGACCCAATTGTATCTCAAATCCTGTCTTTCCTGCAATACGGATTCGATTGGGGCTCAGCCTAAGTTTGCTTAAGGTGCAAGTTTCAGCCATCTCAGCTTTTATCCAAAAGAAAGGGGCAGCAAACCTGCTGGTGGAGCACTTCATGAGAGCGATACTTAGACTATACCCTCCCAAGAGAAATTGGTTCCCTCAATGGGATCTGGCAGTAGTCCTCAAATTTTCTAGCAAACCCTTCTTGTGCTCCGACAGAAGACTGTTCATTGTGTGATATCACCTTTAAAAACGGCTTTCCTAATAGCCCTAACTTCAGGGGGAAGGGTGTCGGAACTCCAAGAATTGTGGGCAGCTGAACCTTATTCCATGTTCTTCCCAGACAGGGTCACTTTGGATCACTTTGTCCCAAAAGTGGCATTGCTATTTCATCTCTCCAGTGAATGGGTGCTTCCAGCATTCCCAGCATAATCAGATGCTGATCTGCACAAGATGGACATTCCAAAAGTCCTCAAAGCCAGTTTCCAGGCTGCTTCTACATTCAGATGTTCTGACAGACTTTTCATCATACCTACCGGAAAATTTAGGGAAAGGGAAAGAGGCCTAGGCCAGAACCAGAACCATTTCAGCCTGGATAGTAAAAACTATTCATAGGGCCTATAGAGCATCCGGAAAGGATCCTCCGGAGGTGGTTAGAGCTCACTCAACCAGGGCGATGTTGTCTTCTTGGGCGGTACTGGCAGGAGTGTTTCTGGAGACAGTCTGCAAAGTGGCTAGCTGGTCATCACAGCATACGTTCTTAAAACACTACAGGGTGCATCCAGCAGCTCTTACTACAGTAGCGTTTGGGAGGAAAACAATCCAAGCTTCTATGTCTATTAGGGATTAGCCCGATGATCGAGTCAAACGTAAGTGCGACTCAAACATCAGGTGTTCGCCTGTTCGTGGAATAGTGAAGAATTTGGGGTGTTCGCGGCAAATTTAAAAGCCGCGGAACACCCTTTAAAAGTCTATGGGAGAAATCAAAAGTGCTAATTTTAAAGGCTTATATGCATGGTATTGTCATAAATGTTTGGGGACCTGGGTCCTGCCCCAGGGGACATGTATCAATGCAAAAAAGTTTTCTGTTAGCCGCCGGTAACTGTGCCGGGAGAGCAATGCTGTATTTGCACTAAAGCACACAAATATGCAGCTCACCCATCATGAGGCCGCATATTTAGAGGTTGTAGTTTAATCTGAAATTTTTTCTCATGCTAATGACATTTTAAAATAAAACGTTTTACTTTATTATAGACTCAGTGATGTTATCACTGGGTTTCTGTGCTTATTTATGCAATGCAGGCAGGTTATGGCTGGTGGGAGGGTCCTATAAAACATCACAGCACCCTGCTTCATTACTCCCCTGAAGAGCCCTCAGCCCTGATGCAAGCAACGGGCTGGCTGTTGGGAGAGCCTATACAAATATCAAAAGAGATGTCAGTCTGGAGGGCATTCCAAGGCAGGTTGTTTGCATGCAGACCACCCTAGGTAACACCCACATGTGATACTGAGTTTTCATGATTGAAAGAACTGCATTCCAATAAGTGAAAGAGCTGGGCTGGGAAGGAAAGCGCTAAATGATGTTGGAAGTTCTTGAGCCAGGAAAAGAGTCAGGCTCCATCTGACCTTCTGCAGCTCTGAATTCACACTGTGAGTAGTTCAGTGTGCGTTGAAATCAGTATGGAATTTCTGTACAGGAGAAGAGCCTGCACAACTGTGCAAGAGTGAAGGTAAGACTGGAGTGCATCTTTAAAGTGTAAAGCCAATTTTTTTTTATTTTTTAGTTTTAGTTTTAGAGCAGGCTCTGTGAAATGGTTTTGCACAGAGCTGCCCCGATCCTCTTCTTCTCAGGTCCCCTGCAGGGGCTCCTGGCTCCTCCTCTTCCCCGAGTTCCCCCACAGCAAGCTATGGGGGCACTTGTGCATGCTCACTCCAGAGCCCCGCTGTGTGTGCCTATAAAACCCACAGAACTGGGCTAAGCCCTGACCCTGCTCCCACCTCACTGGCTGTGATTGACAGCAGCGGGAGCCAATGAGAAGGTAGAGACACTGGAGATCAGCTGCTCTAGTGCACATCGCTGGATCGAGATCCGTCTTGAGTAAGTATTAGGTAAAGTTGCATACTAGTACATTAAGACATTGCCTTGCAGGACATTAATTTTTATTTATTTTTTTACCACGTGCGGTTTAACAAAGGGGCCAACGCTTCCCCACTCTGCTGAAGACTAAAAAATACACTTTATTTAACTACATTGACTTTTGCTGGTTTAATATTCCACTTATTGGTTTTAATATAGAATAATATTAATGAACATTTCTTTAGCATTCCATTAATTATTATTTTGTATTTCATGCAGCTAATTTGGTCCTTGTGGACAGCGCTGGAAAACATACAGGTAAGATTTACAGATGATGAAGATATATATGATAATGTAGCATAGAAGAATTAGCTGTCAGTTTAGAAGTCTGACAAGACTGTCCCTGTAGCTCTTCTGCTGCAAAGAATCATTTAGTAACTATGGTGCTGTTACCCGATTTAGTTAGTCATTTATCATCTGAATTCTTAGAGAAAATGATAGGAGTATTGCTGGGATCTACTTTTATTCCAGTAATTCTATATCAGCCCTTGCATTTCAGATATTTTAATATGACATAGTGTGTTATCTCATACAAAATGAACCTATAGAACAATAGTTGCTGAATACTGTAAGTCATTATGCATCGGCTAGGTGTTCACTTCCCCTTGATGTTTGGTCAGGAAGGACCAGCAAAACCATTTTCATCTCTAGCATTTATACAGGCTAAAACTGTTTTGCATATTAGGACGCTATTAAAAGCTAAAAAATAAAAATAAAAAAAACCCTAAGGGCTCTTTCACACAGACGGACCGTATGTCCGTTTTTCATCCATCCGTTTTCGGATGAATAACGGACATACATGTATCCCTATGGGATAGCGGGTGTCAGCGGATGAGCATCCGCTGACACCCGCTCTCGTCCGTGCCCGCTATGCTCCGTTTCTGCAGACGGAGGAAAACCCACATTTTTTCATCCGTCTGCAGAGCGGATCGGATGACGACGGACTCTACGGTCCGTCGTCACCCGATCTCCCATAGGGGAGAGCGGCGCTCTGACAAGTCTGTCCCTGCACGGAGTGCAGAGACGGACCTGTCATCTTCCTGCTCAGCCGAGATCGCTCCGGCGATCCCCGCTGAGCAAGCGGCTATCCACGGGGCGGATCAGCACTGATCCGCCCCGTGTGAAAGAGCCCTTAACCACTTCCCGCCCGGTCAATAGCAGATTGACGTCCGGGAAGTGGTTTCGTTATCCTGACTGGGCGTCATATGACGTCCTTCAGGATAACAGCCGCCGCGCGCCCGTGGGGGCGCCCGTGGGGGCGCGCATAGCGGCGATCGGTGGAGCGGTGTGTCAGTCTGACACACCGCTACACTGATCTCGGTAAAGAGCCTCCGGCGGAGGCTCTTTACCACGTGATCAGCCGTGTCCAATCACGGCTGATCACGATGTACACAGGAAGAGCCGTTGATCGGCTTTTCCTCACTTGTGTCTGACAGACGCGAGTAGAGGAGAGCCGATCGGCGGCTCTCCTGACAGGGGGGGTATGCGCTGATTGTTTATCAGCGCAGCCCCCCCTCAGATGCCCACACTAGATCACCAGGGAAGCCCCCAGGACCACCAGGGAAGCCCCCAGCATGTGGATGGCCAGGTACATGTTAAAAAAAATGCCAAAAATATGCCAATCAGTGCCCACAGATGGGCACTGATTGGCACATCATATTTAATTAAAAAAAAAGTTTAAAAAGGGATGCCCAGCAATGCCACCCATCAGTGTCATCAGTGCCACTCATCAGCGTCCATCAGTGCCACCTATCAGTGCCCATCCGTGCCCACCCATGCCCACCTATCAGTGCCCATCCATGCCACCTATCAGTGCCACCTATATGTGTGCATCAGTGCCACCCATAAGTACCCGCCAGTGCCGCCTATGAGTGCCCATCAGTGCCGCCTATGAGTGCCCATCAGTGCCACCTGAGTGCCCATCAGTGCCGCATACCAGTGCCACCTATCAATGCCCATCAGTGCCACCTATCAGTGCCCATCAGTGCCGCCTATCAGTGCCCATCATCAGTGCCACCTCATCGGTGCCCCCTAATTGGTGCCACCTCATCGGTGCCCATCAGTGCCGCCTTATCAGTGCCCATTAGTGCCGCCTTATCAGTGCCCGTCATTGAAGAAGAAAACGCACTTATTTACAAAAAAAAAATAACAGTGACAAAGAAAAACTTGTTTTTTTGCAAACTTTTCGGTCTTTTTTTGTTTGTTGCGCAAAAAATTAAAATCGCAGAGGTGATCAAATACCACCAAAAGAAAGCTCTATTGGAACAAAATGATAAAAAAATTGTTTGGGTACAGTGTAGCATGACCGCGCAATTGTCATTCAAATTGCGACATCGCTGAAATCTGAAAATTGGCTTGGGCGGGAAGGTGTCTAAGTGCCTGGTATTGAAGTGGTTAAAGACATAAAGAAACAAATGAAAGGTGGCTTTCTTGCTTTAACTGCTTGAACCATTATAGAGAAAATCATGTAGCTCAGTCCATTAAAGATGAACTCTGGGTTTAAAAAAATAAATTCTATTGCAGTGGAGCCCCCTGTCCTGCAACAAATTGGGTAAAAGGGGGGTTTTGGGACTTTAAATGAAGCACATGACGGATTAGTCATGCACCTCCATCCCTATAGCTGAAATAGAAAGAGAGGATTGGGACTTTATATGAGGCACATGACACATAACTTGAGAAGGTCAAAACATAACGACATTTATTTTAGTACAGAAACAGATAAAATAGCACATTGCAACTGATACACACATAGATATTGATAAATTCATATATACAAACCCATAACATGAGACATATTGCATTTCCTGTATATACATACACAGATATAATCATAAACTCCTGTACTGGGTTAAATTATTTTTAAATGTAGGGGGTAGAGGAAAAGACTGTGATGTTTCCATATTCCTTTCACCCCCGGCCACTGGCGCTCTTTTCTCTCCAACGCTCTGGGTTGTGGACAGGCACTCACCGGTCTCATATACAAAGCAGAACTATTGGTTCTGCACTGCATGTGATGTCAACAGTGGCGACCGCTTCCCAGAGCACCATAGAAAGGAGGCTTTGGAGGGCTGTTCACACATCATGGAAGAAGGATGCTGGAGGAAGGTACAAGGTAAGTATTACAGTTTATTCCTCAAGCCATAGACCTAACCAGCAGTTAATCCTTGCAAAGCAGGGGGGCCCCATTGCAAGGGTTTTATTTTTTGCTGGTGCCTTTAAAGAAAATGAGAACGCAGTGCAACAAAACAACTTATATTCAGGACAATGTTATTTCTTTCATAAAACAGCAATGTCCAGTCAACTTAAAATTCATTTAAAAAGCTTAAAAAATAAAACCAGAGAGAAATGTTGTAGTCTATTGGCGACCTCCAGAAAATGTTAGTATCTTGGCTGCCATGCTGACCCTCTGGCTTCACTGCTGTCTGAGTCAGCAATCCAGAACAAGTATGTTCCAACTCAGTATATAAACCAGAGCTTCAGCAGGGCAGCCAGAAACTAGCATTTTCAGATGGAGGGAGGCATTGGCAGCTCCTAATTTTCATTCATTGTCCAATGTCCTTTTATAGAGGTATAAATAATTATTAACACCAGCAGCAGTGTCTGCACCTTCCCAATCTGCTGTTTTGAAGCCTGTTCGGGGAATGGATTGGATGTTCTTGGAAACACATTGATTTTCTTATGGCTGTAACCAAATGAGGACACGAAGAAATGTTCCCAATGGGGACACCTGTTCTGGTGACAACTTATAGGGACTTTCCCTCCTTTTTTCTCATTGTTCTAAATAATTATTGAGTGGAAGGACCCACCAGTAGGACTAAAACACAAGTTTATCTATAATCAAAAATTCCACCCTATTGCCCTCATTAATACAATCCACTATATTAAACACAAACTACCCAAGCAGGTTTGTATTTACCTCCTCCTGCTCCTGCAGCATGGGTACATCCTAGTCAAGTCTATAGGACCTTGTGTTTCCTACAGTTTTCCTAAAATGAAATAAAGATTATAGTATAGTTGTCTTTTCCCTCCAATAGAGAAGCCATATATGAATACTAAAGACACATACAGTTTAAGACATGAAAGCATTTGCTATGTTTTTTGTACCCTAAAACATTGTTTTTTTCCTCTCTAGCTGCATCCTGGGCTCTGCTGGCTGGAATTCAACTAGCTTTTGCATTTATTAAGTTATTCTAAGAAGACCTAAAACCATTTCTTTGTGGTCAGCCACGGCATATATACTTGATTAAATCTTAAATCAAATCAACTTGATTACGGACGGTATTTATTTTCTATACTGGACTGTGATATTGGACTCTGTGCTGTATTTATGCTCTTTGTATGGTGTGTCTTGCTTTAATGCGGTGTCTGTCCATTCTAGTCTCTGAGCCAGGAGCTAAATATGTTATCTTCTATTTAAACAAAAATAAAGATCTATAATCAGTATTAGCATGTGTTGGGTGTACATTCAGTAGATCTGTGAAGATATCATACAAAGCAGTGCAGCAGTGTGGATACCGAATAGTGAAATTAATTATAGATCTAAACATCAATTTTGCAAGTCTGTTGCTGCTCCCTTAAGTCACCTGAAGGCTGGGAGGTTCTTACAAATTCAGTCCCTAAATTTCCACCCCACCATGTGTTATGATATGCAAATGAAGCAAGTGTCTGCAAACAGAGACAGTATAGAATTGTACAGTAAAACCTTGGTTTGAGAGTAACTTGGTTTGAGAGCGTTTTGCAAGACAAGCAACATTTTTTTGACTTGATATATAAGCGATGTCTTGATGTACAAGTAGCGTCCTGTCACAACTGAGTATAAAAGAGAAGAGAGGCACCTCTAAGTGTAGCAATATGGTTACATTTAATGAAGGTACAACATTTAGCAACTCACATGGCTGATGATTAAAACAAGCACATCTAAGTATGCAGGAATCCGGGGGAAAAGGTATCCACATAGACCGTCCTCCTCACCACCATCTGTCATCCCTTCCACAAGCACTTCAAGCCTCACTTTCAAAACGCTCTACTGCAGGGTAGTCTTACCGGTCATGATTACAGACTGACAGCTGGTGAGAGCCGGCGGTGCGGAGGAGAGTCTATGTGGACAGCTTTACCCTGGATGCCTGCATACTAAGGCCCCTTTCACACTGGGGCGGGAGCCGCGGTGACGGTAAAGCAGCGCTATATTTAGCGCTGCTTTACCGTCGTTTTAGCCGCGGTATTTGGCCGCTCGCGGTGCGGTTTTACCCCCCGCGAATGCCCGAAAAAGGGTTAAAGACCCCCCGCAGAGCGCCGCCGTAGCGGCGCTTTGCGGCGGTATTGCCGCGGTATTACCGCGGTGTCCCATTCAAATCAATGGGAAGGAGCGGTATAGGAGCGATGAACACACCGCTCCTATCCCGCTCCAAAGATGCTGCTAGCAGGACTTTTTTTGCCGTCCTGCTAGCGCACTGCTCCAGTGTGAAAGCCCGCCGGCTTTCATACTGGAGTGAATGGGGCCGGTTTTTTCAGGCGGTATACAGGCGCTATTTTTAGCGCTGTACCGCCTGAAAACCGCCCCAGTGTGAAAGGGGCCTTAGATGTGCCTCTTTTAATCATCCACCATGTGAGTTGCTAAGTGTTGTACCTTCATTAAATGTAACCATATTACTACACTTAGAGGCGCCTCTCTTCTCTTTTATACTCTGTAGCTCCTGCTGGATTTTGCTTCTAATCCCCTTGTGGAGACTGCCATTTGTGGATGGACATTTTATGGTTACACAACCTATCACATTGCTATAATCATTTTATATGGACTATAAACTGAAGGACTTATGAATAAATGGTTGTGGAACATATCATCTGAGTTTCCATTATTTCTTATGGGGAAATCCGCTTTGATATACAAGTGCTTTTGAATTACAAGCATGTTTCCGGAACGAATTATGCTCGCAATCCAAGGTTTTACTGCATATGAATAAATTATCAGTTTATCACTAAATATTTTCATTACACAAAGTTAGTAATGTTACCCCCGCCCTTAGATTTAAAATATGTCTGATTACTAAAGCAAATGAAAAACAGCAGGGATAAATCCTTAAAGTGGTTGTAAACCTCAGACATGGAATATGTACAAAGCATATCCTTCTATAGTGTGTACTTGTCTCAATCAGAGCACTAAGTGTCACTTTTGTCTGCTGCCTCATTCCTCTGCTATCAGCATGAGTCACTTCTGACATGTTTTCCTGACCCCAAGAGAAAAAAGGTGACATGGGAGGGCTCTCCAGCTGATTGACAGCCTCAGCTGTGTTCCTGTGTGCAGGGGGTGTGTCTCTTCCCTCCAATCAGTGATCAGAGTTCTCCTCACTGAGTTCTGCAAAGTGTAACTTCAGCTCTCTGTCCCCTTTTTTCTTAACTCTCACACAAGCTTTATTCAGCTTTCTGAACAGATTTAGAGCATCACGGGCTGCAGATAAACAGGTACAAATTATGTAGGAGGATTTGTTTAATCTCTGTGTATCACCTGAGGCCAGTCACTTCACTGGATATATGTAAGGGTTTACAACCACTTTAAGATATGTTGACATCACAGATATTCATGTACATCGCAATGGCTATCTCTACCCGATTGTCCATTGATGTTGAATGTGTATGATGTGATCCTAGTGTTGTACATATGCAGCTAATGCTGCTTTTATGCCTTCTGTTCCTATAACATGTGCTACATCTTACATTTAACTAAGTTAAAATAAAAGATGATGAATGTGACTGGCTCACTAACCAATGAAATCTACATGCACCAAAACACCAAAAACCTCAATGTACAGGCATTTATCATTGGAATTTATATTCAAGCATCAGCATGTGAACTCTTGTATGGCAGCTAGCTAGTGGAAAAGGGGAAGGGTTAGAACCACCATGAGGTTTTTTTTTTTCTTTTGCTTTTTTTGTTGTCTGTGTTCCTTTTGTGAATGTGTCCTGGTGGCCTTTCTCAAAAAGTGATGGGAAATCAAATCTTTTACAGTTACCAAAACATTAAATGAGGGTGAATTTTCAAAATGAAGACATTGTTCTGGTGACAGTGGAATTCCCTTAACTTTGTAGAAAAATAACTCATTCCTTTTTGCATCTCCAGGAAAGGAAGTATGGGAAAATCTTCCCAGCTGGAGCCATAAGCTTTAATTACTATGCAGGGAACAGTGCACAAACACCTTCATTATATATGCTTTTTATATACAGAATATATACAGTGAGCCTAATTGAAAGAAAAAAAGTGATTGTAAATGTAAATTTAAAAAAAATAATAAACTGGTTTATATTTACATGTTCTGTGCAATAGAATTACACAGAGTGGCCCCAAACCTCCTCTTCTCAGATCCCCTACCAGCACTCCTGGCTCCTCCTCTATGGCAAGTGCCCCCATAGAAAGCCACTTCCTACGGGGGCACTCGTGTGGGCTCTCTCCCGAGCCTCTCTGTCATCACTGGCTTTGATTGACAGCAGCAGGAGCCAATGGCTCCCTCTGCCTCGACAAAACTTGTGAGACCCAGAAGTGAGGGGAGAGAAGAGCTGCAGATATCTATAGCATTGAATCGAATGAGGGCTCAGGTATATGTAAGGGGGGATACTAATACCTAAACATTTTTTACATTAATGCAAGGAATGCATTGCAGTAAAAAATGTTTAGGCTTTATGACCATTTTAATTAAAACATTTGGGGACTTCAAAGCAACCAGCAACTGCTGAGCCATTAAATGCTTTGGTCAGGAGTATTTAATTACAATGTAGTGTTCAGGGGTCAGGAGCATGATGTACAATGTAGTGTATATAGGGCAGGGGTCAAAAGTATGTTCAGAAGTCAGGAGTACATAACAAACACAGTGCTGGCATTTGGGCAAAATCTCAAACACCCCCCTTTCCTCCCCTCCAGCAAGCAAAAGTCCAGCAAGCCTAGAGCTACCTCATCATATACCTTTTACCAGAAACAACTGTCAAACTTATCAGACCTTAGATACAGCACAGCAGAGAGCAAAAGAAAGTCTTACACTAGCTTTCCTTCCTAAGTGGCTAAACACTTCCTCACTCAAAAAAATATCTAAATAAATTAACCACTTCAATACCCAGCCATGAGCAATACAGACTACATGAGCGTAATTTTCCGGAACATATTCCACCATCAGGATCCAGAAGACGATGCCCAAAAAAATTTCGGGTGTGCACTAAAAAATAAATTAGGAAAGACAACAGCTTCCATTGTCCCGATTGTCCCTCCCTACCTGGCCTTTGCATCGGAGAAAGCTAAAGGCGATATGACACTCTGGAAAACTATTAGCCCATATTTCTAATACTGCCATTTCCCCGTTCTCAATTTCTGTCATGAATATTTCCCTGCCTCAACCAACCATATCATTGTCTTCCATGTGAACTGACCCTGGCCTGTTTCTCGACTATGCCTCTGCCTACCGTCTGCATTGTTTATCCGCCATGTTTCTGCCTATCACGTGAACTGACCCTGGAGTGTATCGACTATGCCTCTGCCTACCGTCTATTTCTGCCTTTTACCTGCACTGACCTCGGCCTGTTGACCATGTTTTTGCCTGCCCTTTGGACTTATCTTTTACCCTGCTACACAGGGGTCTCACATATGTGAGGGGCTCCAGAATAGTGTTCGGCGTTCAGAAAATCAGTTTTTGGTTTTCTGTGTTCCCAGAACAGGGTCTGGTTGTCCGGAGGCTTCAAAGCGATTTGGGTGGGAGAAGCCTCTACCCCCGTCCCCATTCTTCCCTGACCGATGCCCTAAGCTTGATGGTCCTGTCTGCTCCCTGCAAAAAATACTCTGGCTGTGCTGACCATACCTCTGCCTTCTGCATGTACTATGGACAGTATTCCTGCCTGCTGCATGGACAATCCTTTGATCCTTTTGCTGCTGCTGACCACATCCTTGCCTGTTATCTGGACTAATGCATTGGCTGTGTTGACAACATCTCTACCTGTACTGACTATTCCTGCCTGCTGCCTGTATTGCTGTCGCTGTCCACGTTCCTGCCTGCTGCCTGGACCGATGCTCTCCTCTATGGACCACTGCACTACTAAAACTGCAGGTAATCTTTTCTTTACCCTTTGCTCAGCAGAATGTATTTTGGTTTGTAATTGGTATGTACAGTACATGCTATGTGTTAGAAATATGAAGGGCCTTCAACAATGTGATAGGTTGGCAGGAATTTATGTGTGTAATTTATGCTCCTAGAACACCTGACAGTGCTACTTGGATGTTGGGCCTCTGTATGTGGCCAGGCTGTGTAAAAGTCTCACACATGTGGTATCGCCATACTCGGGAGGAGTAGCAGAATGTATTTTGAGGTATCAGTTTTGCTATGTACATGCTATGTGTTGGAAATATCTTATAAATTGACAACTTTGTATAAAAAAAAAAATGCATTTTCATTTTTTTCCCATATTCTAAAAACTTCTGGAAAAAAAATGAACCGTTCAAAAAAAATACTCATTATGCCTCATAGATTATACGTTGGGGTGTTAGCTTTCCAAAATGGGGTCATTTTGTGGGCGTTTCCATTGACCTGGTGCTCCAGAAAAAACTATGGATTTTGTTGGATTTTGTTGTGAGAATGTCCGACCGTCTGTATGGGGCATTAAAGTGATTGTAAAATTATTTGTTACAACTAACAACTAACATGTCATACTTACCCGCTCTGTGCTGGGTTCCCCTATCAGCACTTCTGGCTCCTTCCCCCTTCCGAGTGCCCCCATAGCATGCCACTTGCTAGGGGGCACTTGTGCGGGCTCGATTACAGTCCACTGACACACATAGCGTGGCTTGGCCCTGCCCCCCACTCTCTCCTCACAGACTGTAATTGACAGCAGCAGGAGCCAATGGCTCCTGCTGCTGCCTCCATGTCCGGTGAGGAGAGAGAGAAGACAGCCGCTGCTCGCGGGCATCAAGATCTGGCTCAGGTAAGTATTTAGAGGGGCTGGGGGGGAGCTAAACACAGGTTTTTTACCCTCATGTAGAGAATGCATTAAGGTAAAAAAAAACTTCTGCCTGTACAAGCACTTTAATTACCTCCTAGAGGACATATCTTTAATGTTGTCTTAATTTAAAGCTGTAATTTGCTAAAAAAATATTTGAGAGATACAGAACCATACACATTAGTTATAACCGTCTACATTACCTGTAGAAGGCTACTTCTCTAAATCTTCCATGCTGTCTCCTCTTCACAACATCCAGACACCGCCCCAAAGCAGATGTCTACAAGCACTTAATCTATAATTATATTCTTGATACCCTTGTAGACCGGGAACAATGAACAGATACTAAACGAACATACTTTGAATGATTTACATGTTTCTGTTAATTTAACCAGTTAACTTAGACAGTGATTAACCAGCATTACATAAATAACGTTTTAAAGGCCAGCTACATAATCTAGTTTATGAAAAAAGAGCATAATATACTGAGCCAGATTTGACAGAGGTGTGTGGTAGACAGAAGTAGAATTTGGTATGAAATGCATTCTATTTTAATAGCTACAACAGCAGCATAAAGGTATTGTAAAGCTTTTTTTTACATTAAAATAATAAACATATTATATTTACCTGCCTTGTGCAAAGTCATTATCTCCTCTTTTGAAATCCCCCACTGGCACTCTCCCCTCCTCTACTCAGAGTGCCCCCTCAGCTAGCTGGCTGCTGAGGGGGCATTCATGCGGTCACACTCCCAAGCTGGGCTGGGGGCATACAAAGACACACAATGCGGCTCAGCACTGCCCTCTCCTTATATGGTTTGACTGATGGCAGCAGGAGCCAATGGCAGAGATCCCTGTGAATGCAGAAAGAGAGAGTGGGGCTACTGAACTTGGGACAGCACTGGATCGAGAGAGGACTCAGGTAAGTGTTTAGGGATGGCTGGGAAGGTGGGCTCAGGCATTGGAAGGTTTTTTACCTTAATGCAAATAAAGCATTAAATAAAAAAAAAAATTCTGCCTTCAGAAACACTTTAAAACCAAACTCCAGCATTACCTTTTTTCCCTCTACACTTGTAGAAAGTCCTCTCTTCTTTTGAAATTGATTACAGCCAACTTCTTGTAAACTTTTGTCTCCATGCTGCCTCCCTTTGAAGCTGCAGCAGTTATCTTGAGCCTACCTTCACTTCTAGTCTGAATGACTTCAATCATCAATCAATCCCCTCTCTCCACACTATTACTGCCCACCTCTAAAGGCTCTTAGCTTTCTCTGGCATCAAACATTTTGTTCCCAAGCATTATATAAAAGAACCACACTCAGAGCAACGTCTAGCAGACGGACCCAATGATGACAAGAGGTATTTGAAAACAAAATTATTTGCTTAATTTAAATTGAATCTTGATTGGGGGAAGTGGGGAGCAAAGGAAGGTATTTTATGTGTACATTACACTTCCGATTTAATTTCACCTAACCAAGTGGTGCATTATACACCAATGAGTTTGAATCCCAATTTTTATCATTTGGCACACTTTACTACTGGCTTACTTTAGCCGTTTGTTTTTCTTTTTTAGTCTATTCTCTTTTTTAACCATAGTTTTATACTTTTTGTCTGTTTAAATATATGAAAAAGTTCTAGTAATATATGAGAAAGTTCCTAAATAGTTTTAAAGCTTTTTAAAAAGCAGATTCTTATGGTTAAAGTGAGTTATCATTTGGATTTTCCGCATGAAAATACACCAAATACGCTTTTATTTTGATAAATAAAATAAGAGGTTCAAATGATGAAATGTAAAACAAAATGTATAAAAGAAATGCCATTTTATATACACCGTTCAATATCAATTCCATGCATTTTTACCTTCAGTCATTATATAAGCACATATTATCTAAACCACAAAGAGAAAAAATATGAAGCATTTCACTGTAATAGAAGGATAATTAATATTATAGAATTTCTTTCTGCGAGTAGAAAGTGGTGACTTTCTTTGGCCTTAGGCTGGCTTCACACTGGGGCGGTGCGGGGCGGCGACGGTAAAGCAGCGCTATATTTAGCGCTGCTTTACCATCGTTTTACCCGCGGTATGCGGCCGCTAGCGGGGTGGTTTTAACCCCCGCTAGCGGCCGCAAAAGGGTTAAAAACCTCTGCAAAGCGCCGCTGCAGCGGCGGTTTGCGGGCGGTATCCCCGCGGTTTCCCATTGATTTCAATGGGAAGGAGCGGTATAGGAGCGGTAAATACACCGCTCCTTCACCGCTCCAAAGATGCTGCTAGCAGGACTTTTGTTGCGGTCCTGCTAGCGCACCGCTCCAGTGTGAAAGCCCGCCGGCTTTCACACTGGAGTGAATGGGGCCGGTTTTTTCAGGCGGTATACAGGCGCTATTTTTAGCGCTGTACCGCATGAAAACCGCCCCAGTGTGAAAGGGGCCTTAGTGCTCACAGAGAAAGGACTGAGCTCTGCTGAATCGGAGCCGAATGGGACGAATGGCAATTTTTTTTACATCCCTGTTTGCTCAGTTTGCGAACGGCGGACACAGGTGGATCCTGGATCCCTCTATGGGTGGCCAGATGTAAATGGAGAAAAGGATGCAGTCCATTTCTGTTTATTGCTTTTTTTTGGACCTGGACAGACTCAGAGGTAGGTGGATGTAAACAGACACACGTCCGCTTGTCCATAGAACTTCATGGATCTTCCGATCAGGTCCTCCTCAAAAACTGACAGGTGAACCTGATCGGAAAGCCTTTGTGAAAGGGTCCTCATAGTACCACAATGGTGATCGGGTGCAGCTAGCATTTGCTGGTAATTAAAAGTTTAACAGTCTTATAGGAATGAAAACCAACTGAATGCATATTTATATACTAACACAAATTATTGTGTTCACAACTTTTTTAGTAAAACTAATATATATATATATATATATATATATATATATATATTTTATTATTTATTAACTTTGATTTGTTTAAAGTGTTGCTGAAGCATCATTAGCAAGATGTAACTAACTTCAAGTATTTTCAAAATTCAAAGTCAATGATGTTGATTTTGTAACTAGGTAATGAATTTTCACAGGATCACAAAACAGTTTGTAGCACTGCCCCCGTAGGGATTGCTGTGTGTAGACTTCCCTGGGCTTTTCCCCTTAACTTGCAGCCAGTTGCTAAGGGTTTTCACACAACCACCCATACTCTCATCTGCTCGTTTCCAATAATCAATCCAGGGTTTTGTTTTTTTTGGTATTTATTGTTGGAACTTGGATAGGAGAAAGGAATAGTGGGATACTCCAACTGGAACTAATTACAATTGAGGACAACTCTCACTTGGCCTCGCAGGTTAGCTGTGGTAACAGGCTTGCTGGTATACAATACAATACTTGTATGGGAAGAATAAGTCCTTTGCTTGCTCTGGCAGCAGACTTGATGAAATGTTTTCTCTTTAGGACATTCAGTAGGATCTCCTTTCACTGACACCCGTACTCTGACTCTAAGAGCTGAAGGGATGGCCCTCACAGAACAGGCCCCAAGACACAGATCTGTACTCACTGTAGGCCAAAACAGATCCTTTCTAGCATGTCTCCCTTCCAGTCAGCTCTGCAGGACATCTGAGTTGCAGCTATTCTCAGATTCAGGCTCTCAGGTAAGACAACCAGGTAAGACAACCAAGGCCGCATGGCAGCTTCTGCAGAGGAGGGGCAGCCGCCCCCTCCCT
Source organism: Lithobates sylvaticus (assembly GCA_028564925.1). Taxonomy (NCBI): domain Eukaryota; kingdom Metazoa; phylum Chordata; class Amphibia; order Anura; family Ranidae; genus Lithobates; species Lithobates sylvaticus. Next base: position 183,344,781 of record CM053027.1, on the reverse strand, counting down.
CCGGGACCCCACTCTCCAGCCCCCAAGCACATGTGCCTTTGGCATTTATACAGTCACCCAGCATGCACCGAGGCACTTTCCTCTGCCAATAGCCAGGGCTGTAATAATGCCTGTGCCCTCATTTGTCAGGTTTCCTTCCACTGTCCAATATGCCATCCTATTGGACCAGTGTGAAACATTCAACATGAGCGGCACCTGAACACCATTGATCAATGTATTCTTGCTCCCTGGTAGGCAGAGAGCATCTAAATGTACCTGAAAATCTTCCTGGTAAGTAGAAAGACCCAAAAACTATACTTTTACCTAGGAGGGTGCTACATCTTATTAAAAGGTTAGTTTACCTTTACCAAAAAGTTGACGAAAGTTGGATAATTCCCTTGCTATAGATGTAGGCCATTTAAATAATTCCTAAAGCCTGGCATCAACCCATGCTGCCTTTATGCTAGGACAATGCCAGAAGTTACTGCTCACCCCCACTATCACAGGAGTGAGTTCTTTAATACCCACACAGGAGTGAGTTCTTTTAATACCCACACATGTGGTCCACTATCTCCTAGATGTGTTAAGAGCTACTGCGACAGGGGAGAGCGCATGTAAGGGGGTTTGAATTGGCTGGGAGTGTCTTGGCAATGCCCTAGCAACAAGGCAGGACAGGACGATGTCATTTCTGGGAGTTTTTCGGCTGGTCTTCTGGAGGTATGTATGTAAATGGCCTACACCTATAGCAAGGGCATTATTTCAATTTGGTCATAGCTGCAATTTGTTTTTATTAGGCACCTTTTACAATACCTGCATAGGCAGTTTTTGGTAGAGGGGAACTAACTAACTAGTATTGAAGTATTAATCCGTATTTAGCAATAGTAGGTAACAAAAATAATTATATTTAAATGAAGAATCTAAACATAATGTGTTTTTATGTGTTGCAAAATACCAGTCCTCAGATGAGATAGCTGTAATTGGTTTCATTTTTTTCAGGCTTGTTTCACCTGGTAACCCGCAAATAACAGGCTTCCTGTCCGTTTGTTATAATAGTTTCTCCACTGTATCTATGGTGGTGGTTGTCACACAGGATGGATTTCAAACATCCACTTTTGTTCATTTCCAGCACATACGGGATTGATTAGAGTAGTAGTTTTGCAAGGAATAGAAGGATGTTTGTGCTGTGTTTTCAGCTCACAGAAAGTTACAATGGCCCTACAAGATCAACAAGTATCTTCTGTACCCGCTGAAAATGTTCTTAGAAAAAAAGGAAACCAATGCACCCATCACCACTAAGAACTGGTAAGCTGCAATAGAATAAATTTTTTTGGTTTAGATATAATTGAACCGCTCACACTCAGGTTATTGCAGTCAGAATAATAGGAACATTGGTTATGATTGGTAATGTAGCTTATTGCATTCTGCACTGCTTTGTTAAATAATTCTTCTAGTGTCATACATAGCTAAATATTATAAAAAAATGTAATATACGCACATTGTTTTAAAATGTGCAGGTTATTCTAGCAGTGTGACCTAGGGGTAAGGTAGGTCTCTCATGGACACTTGGTCTGATCAGTCACATTCCTATGTTAAAAATTGCATGCCGTGTACATTCTCATGAATTGAAGACGGTTTTAAAAAGGTCAGTCAGCCTTTGCCAATTAGGACAGCCCTGGGGTTTTTGCATCAGATTACTTTTTGCAATCTCCGATCATTCAGCCTACTTTATCGTTTGCTCCCACCCCCTCATCTATAAAGTCAGCTGTAAGTGAAGATTTCGTCATTTTTCGTCTGATTATTAATTCAGCTTATATTCAGGATCAGATATACCAGCACAAATGAAGCTACTCTTTGTCATTGCATTGGCTGTTATTGTCGAGTATGCAGGTAAGTTTCTGCAGATTGATATAAATAAGTTAATACTAAATAATATCTACACTAGTACTGTATTTTTGAATATTACAGCTTCACTTTCGGAATTTGTACAGATAATTTAGTTACACTATATCCCTCAGACATACAGAATCATTTTAATATATAATATAAACTTGTGTATTTCCAGCTTTTCTGAAAGGATGTATTGAATTTCGCCCTATTAAAGCACCACTAAAGCTATAGAACTGAGAGCTAACTGGCACTCTTCCTGTGCCTATGATTCAATTCAGAAGTTACAGCAGTGGGTCTCTTCTTTATGTAAATTGGGTGCAAGAACTGGATGCAAAAGGCACATTAGGCCAGTACTATAGGTGGCAAAGTAAAGAGGGGCCTTTCCCTGTACAACGAAAAATATTCTGTGTAAAAAAAGAGCCTAACAGAGGGATGTTGCTTTAGACACCTATGGTTGTGTGGCTACAGACTCCAATGTAATGGCATTGGTTATGCGGTGATGCAAATGACCAGTGATACTCCCACTCGTTATTTACATTCCCAACATTTGCTCAATACCTTGATGCTCCAAATCCAGTCAATGGGGTTGTTTTATTAAAAGAGCACCCAGCAAAGTAGATGTTCCCTTAGCTTAGTGAATAAATGGAAACTGCATTTACTTCAGCCATCCTACTATGGGGTTGATTTACTAAAGGCAAATAGTCTGTGCACTGCAAGTGCAGTTGCTCTAGATCTGAGTGGAACATTCAAGGAAAATAAAAAAAACTGCATTTTTGCAGAGCAACTGCACTTTAAGTACACAGTATATTTGTCTTTAGGAAATCAACCTCCATGTGTAAGGAAAACCCTGTATTTTACTTCCTTTACACATGATAGAGTATTCAAAGTCTGCTTTATTCACTAAGCTAAATGCACATCACTTCTTTAACTAGACATTCTCTATACCTTAGTAAATGACCACAAAAGAGCTATTTCTGGTATAAGGGAGGAATAGTCCTCCAGTGGGAAAACACTAGTCAAATCTTTCAGGTTTCTTATGGTTTCTTCTTTTTTTTGTTCATTTTTGCCTTCCAGTACAAGCCCAGCACTAAAACATTAAGAATTTGTAATCTCTACCACTTAACCCATGAGAAAACACTTACAGTGCCTTTAAAAAGTATTCCTTGTCAAAAATACTTTATTAAGTTCAATGAAATTGAGTACAATAAAATTAATATTGAGTATTGTACAATTCAGAATACTTATGTAGTAATCATATGTGGTTACAATTATAGAATGGATCGTGAGGTAAAGCATTGTGAAAAATTGAAGTAATTAGTTAACAATTATGAACTAAACCAATATTGAAGACATTCAAATATTATGTAATTCTTAAGAGTATGAAAAACGAAATAAGGATTTCCTGAATAATCTTGATATAATGAAATATGTTACATTACTAATGATTTCTTTGTAACCAAAGGTATAGCTATATCATAAGGTGTAAAGAGAGACAGAGTAGAGAGAGGAAGAATAAGGTAAAGAGTGAAGAGTGAAAAAGGTAAAATAAATGAAAAGAGGGGTCCACCGGGTCGATCCAGAAGTCACAATCCAACCAGTATTGTTAGCATGAGTTTAAATCATCTACCATGGCCATAAAACAATATCATTGAATGAGGTAAGAAATGTTCTAACCAAGGCTGCCATAGTTTACGAAATTTAGGTATTTGGTTTTGTTCAATAGCAGCCATTTTAGCGTGTATTATAAAATTATTCATTCTATGTTTGGTCTCGGCCAATTCTAAAGAGGGGGTTTTCCAAGCTCTCGCCACAGTTTGTTTTGCTGCTGTGAGCAAAAATACAAATAGTTTAAATTGGGCATGAGTTAGACACTCTGGTTTTAGGCATAGTAGTGTCGTGGTAAGGTTAGGATGAAGGGTAATATTGAACATTTTGGAGGCATATGTAAATATTTCTTTCCAAAATGTCTGTACTATTGGACAGGACCACCAAATGTGCTTATATGTACCTTCTTCCAAACAGCCCCAAAAACAGTGAACTGAGTATCCAGGGGTAAATTTAGCGATTTTGATAGGTACTAAGTACCACCGAGTTAGTACCTTATAGTTGGTTTCCATGGCTAGTACATTAGGGGAGGAAGATTCAATTGTGGACCAAATTTTAATCCACTCTGCCTCGTCTAGAGTGTATTCCAAGTCCTCCTCCCATTTTCGGACATAAGTAGGTATACCTTTATCAGAGTTTATTAGTAATTGAGAGAAGAGGGAGGAAATTCGTCCTCTAGCATGTAGGTCGTTCTTGCATGTGGATTCAAAACTGGTTAAGTGGGTCAAAGGGACATTAGAAATGGTATTAGGTGTGAAGAAATTTTTTATTTGTAAGTATCGGAACAATTCCGATTGAGGAATACCATGTGCTTTGCAGAGAGATGGAAAAGGGATAAAAGATGACGAGTTAACAAAGTTGTGGAAGTTCAGTATACCTAAAGAAGACCATGCTTTAAAAGAGAGAGGATAAATCCATGCTGGGTAAAATGTTGGATTTTTGAAGAAGGAGGGGAGGGGGTTGTGTAAAGATTGCAATTTATATTTGAATTTAAGCCTGTCCCAGAGGGATAAGTAATGTTTAGTAATAGGATTACTTAAGCCAAAACGATTTTTGGAATGTAACAATAATATATCGGAGATCGATAAAGGATCACAATCATAAGCCTCTATCAATACCCATAAAGGAATTTCCTGAGTGGCGTGATATTTAGTTAAACTAGCTATGTGAGCTGCTCTATAGTAAGTGTCAAAATTTGGTACTCCCAGACCACCTAAATTTTTAGGTAAGTATAATGTTTTGAGAGGGATACGCGGTTTTGAGGATCCCCAAATAAACTTAGATACTCTTCTCTGGATAATATTTAAGTAGTGAGCGGGGACTGCAATCGGTAATACTCTAAATAAATATAGCAGTTTTGGTAAAATCGACATTTTAACAACATTTATTTTCCCCAACCAGGAGATGGGAAGGTGGGACCAACTGTTCGTTAGGTTTGTAATGTGTTTTAAAATGTTAGGGTAATTAGATGGATTTTGTCCAACACTGGTGTTGCATACACACGGTCAGACAAAGTTGTCGGAAAATTCGATCATTCTGAACGTGGTGACGTTCGTTGCGTACGACGGAACTACGTAGAGGCTATTAGCCAATAGGTTTGGTCTCGTAATTTGATCTGAGCATGCGTGGCACTTTGTCCGTCGGAATTCTCTACACACGATCGGAAAAAGTCCGATCGGATTTTGTTGTCGCAAAATTTGAGAGCAGGATCTCAAATTTTCCGACGGAAAAAGTCAGATGGAGCCCACACATGCTTGGATTTTCCGACAACATGGTCCGATAGGACATTTTCCATCGGAATTTCCGTCCGTGTGTACGGGGCATGAGTCTGATAAAGAGGCTGTAAGGTGAATGCCTAAAAACTGAATCGATCTCGCTGCCCATGTGAAAGGGAGTGCTACTTTTGCTGAGGTTAGTTCTATTGTTAAAAGTGATATATTTAATGCTATACATTTTTTTGAGTTTATCTGTAGCCCTGATATGGCAGCAAATATGTTGAGAATAGGTATTAGATTTGGGCCTGAAACTTGGGGAGATGATAGGAACAATAAAATATCGTCAGCAAATAAGCTAAGTTTATGATGAATTCCACCTACCGTATATACTCGAGTATAAGCCGAGTTTTTCAGCACATTTTTGTGTGCTGAAAGGGCCCCCCTCGGCTTATACTGGAGTCAAGCACTTTTCTGCAGCAGAGAATGACATTTTCCTACCTGACTTTGGGGCAGCAGTGCTTGACATTTTCCGACCAAACTTTGGGGCCCCATCTCTCGGGGCCACTTGGAACTAGCACTACAATATATGCAAATTTGGGGTTCATAGCACCAAGTGACCCCGAGATACAGGGCCCCAAAATCGGTCAACTGTGTCCATCTGCAGCAATGTTATTTCAGGACCAAATTGGCTGCAGCTAGGGGGCATCTAGGAACCCTTAACTACCAAGTTTGAAGTTCGGAGGACCTATGGCTGCAAATGGGCAAAGTGAGGCACGCAAATGGGCACAGTGAGGCTGCAAATGGGCATTGTTGACCCTCTTTTACACTTACAGTAGCTGCGGATTTCTCACCCTAGGCTTATACTCGAGTCAATAAGTTTTCCCATTTTTTTTTGGTAAAATTAGGTGCCTCAGCTTATATTCGGGTCGGCTTATACTCGAGTATATACGGTAGTTCTATTCCAGTGACTGTTGGCTCTAATCTAAGGTATTGAGCTAAAGGTTCTATTAAAAGGGCAAATATTAAGGGGGGAAGTGGGCAACCCTGTCGAGTGCCTCTTTCTATATTAAATTGTTCCGATTTATATCCTGCATATTTTACATAGGCTTGGGGTTTGTTATAAAGAGCTTTTATCCAACTAGTGAAGTGGGGGCAAATTCCCCATTTCTGGAGAGTGTAATGTAAATATGGCCAGGTTACTGAATCGAAGGCTTTTCTTATGTCAAGAGATAGAAAGCATGTAGGAATTTGTCTTTTTTTAGCTATGTATGCCAAGAGGGTTGCTCGACGTACATTATCACTTGCTTGACTTGTTGGCATAAATCCTACTTGGTCATTATGAATGATTTTACCAATTATCTTGTTAAGGCGGGTAGCTAGGATTTTTGCTAAGATTTTAATATCTTGATTTAAGAGGGAAATAGGACGGAAGTTTGTGCAAGATGTATTATCTGAGTGGGGTTTGGGGATCATGCAAACAATATATAATAATGATTCACGTCTAAAGGAATAGCCGTCTATTAGAGTGTTGAATGCTTCCTCTAATATAGGTGAAAGAGTTTCAGAAAATGTTTTATAATATAAGGCTCAATATCCATCTGGGCCAGGCTTTTTGTTTATTTTCAATTCTTTTATGGTTTTCAAAACTTCTGCTGATGTTATGCGTTCTTCCAGCAAGCTTTTTTGTGTGTGTCTAGTTTAGTAAGATTTATTTTAGAGAAGAAGTTATCAGAATCAGACTGATTGAATTCTTTAGATTCTGAATATAATGATGATAAATATTTCTGGAATTTTTGAACGATTTTAAGAGGATAACTTGTGTAAGTGTTATTTGATAGTTTAAGTCTGATTGGGTTTGATTGTCTGTCAAAAGATTTCAGCGGGCGTGCTAGAAGGGTATTAGGTTTTGATTTCATGTAGAACATGTGTTTTGATCTGCGTAGTGTCTTATCTGCTGATTCTGTTAAGAATAAATCATATTCTAGTCTGGCTTTTTCCAATTGTTCTTTTGATTTAGAGGAAGGGTTGTTTTGAAATGAAGCAAAAGCAGTGTTAAAGTTGGTTTTCGTGTTAGGCTAATGCGTTCTCTTTTAATCAGTGCCATTTGTTTTGGATCAATCCCCGTACCACGGGCTTATGCGCTTCCCATAAGGTAAGCGGAGAAAACTCTGGGTTAGTGTTATATTCTAGATAGTCTTTAATACCTTGTTCAAATATTTGACTGTGTAAGGGGTTTTTAAGTATGACGTCAAGGAGGTACCATGTTGGGTCATGGGCTTTAGGGATGGTAGAGCATATTGTGGTGTATACTGCATTGTGGTCTGACCAGGCGATGGGGCTTATGTTGAACGTAAGAATTTCCGGTATCATAGCTGTGGTTAGAAAAATGTGGTCTATACGCGTGAATATCGTATGTGGGTGAGAATAGTAGGTAGAGCATCTTTTGGATGAATTACCTTCTCTCCAAGAGTCTACTAGGTTATATTGAGAAAGCAGTTTAGAAAATGATTGATTGCTTGAGTTGTGAGAGGGCATATAAGGCGATTTGTCTAGAAATGGGAGGAGGACCTGGTTAGAGTCACCGCATATGATGACCGTACCCATTTTATGAGTATTTACTACTTGTAATAGGTGTGAAAAAAATGGGGTTGGTTGTCTATTAGGAGCGTAGTATGATACTATCGTTATCGCATTATCCATAATGTGACCAGTAATTATGAGATAAGGCCCCTCAGGGTCTTTAATTTCTGACTGGATTAAGAACGGGGTAGATCTGTGGAAGGCTATAAGGGTACCTCTTTTTTTGACGCTGGCCGAGGCTGTAAAGACTTGAGGGTAAAAAGGATTCATATATTTAGGAGTAGAATTTTCTGTAAAGTGAGTTTCTTGTAGGCATATTATATGAGCCTTCTTAGCTTGAAAAGAACAAAATGCTTTTGTTCTTTTTTGTGGTATGTTGATTCCCTGAACATTCAGGGAAAGAATGTTTAAGGGTGCCATAATAAATGATTCGAAAGGTAATGCTCACCATCATCTGTGTCTGACTGGATGAATCGACCCGTGTGGACCCAAAGAGGGGATGAGGAGGAGGGACTAAAGCTGTTAGGAGTATAGAGAGATAGAGAAAACTGAAAATAAAAAGGATAAAGTTAGACAAGATGCATAAAAGCATGTAATGAAAAGTAGGGTTTACCCGTGATGGGAAGAATAGATCATCAGGGCTTAGCCCTCCTCTTCCGCCCATACATAATATGCGGGTGGATGACACAGGCTACATTCCATAGCCTGTGTCATCCACCCACATATTATGTATGGGCGGAAGAGGAGGGCTAATTGGGGCACACTGAACTTCTGTGTGAGGTAGAAAAGCCCTATTAATATTATTTAAACAAAACAAGAAAATGCGGAATGATTTGATGTAAAAGTAATACAAATATAACCTGCTTGGTGTTGGGATATATTATTACTAGAATAGATGAAATAATATGAATCTCAATTAAGGTAACCATCTAGTAAAAATTTGAATATGCTAGATCAGAACAGAACCTAGATCTCATAATATATCTTAATAACTTTGTAAAATAAGGAGACCAGTCAGTAACCTTAGGAGATGATTTTAAAGATAAAATAAAATAAAATAAGATAAGACCTACCATGTTGTATTTTAGAGTCTAATTACAGAGGAGGAGGATGGGGGGAAGGGGGGAAGGGAGACTAAATATATTAGAACAGAGCAGAACAAAAAATTCTTATTTAATCTTATTAATAACTTAATTAAATGAAAAGACCGGTCAGCAACCTTGGATGATAGCTCTTTTTTCCTTCCCCTTTTTTTTTGAAGGGATTGGTCACAATAAATATATATATATATATATATATATATATATATATATATATATATATATATATATATAATATGTGGGGGGAATGGGGGAAAGGGGAATTAAATAAATGTGAACATAGCATTAAACAAATAAACGTTTATTTAGCCGATCATGTTCGTATTTGAGCCTACTTATATGTTGAATAGGGATGGGCTCGGTGTTCAATTCGAACCCATGTTCGAATCTAACATCGGCTGTTCGTCCGCTCGTCGAGTTCAGAACTCTGAGGGCCGTTCGCATCAAATTCGTGTGATGCGAACGGTCCACAATGCACTGCGCCAGTTGCAGTGCATTGCTGGCTGATGATTGGCCAAGCATGCACTGTGACCCCGCATGCTTGGCCAATCATAGAGCCAGCAGCGAGGAGAGCAATAATTGGCCACAGGCAGGATGCCTGTGGCCAATTATAGTTCAGGGGGTTTAGTACACGCCCTACACTATATAAGGCCGCCACGCCGGCAGCCTTGTGTAGTGTGTTCCGGCGTTGAGGGATAGAGGATTGATAGGCAGGGACAGTCTAAACTATTTTCAATCATTCCTGAGTGGGGAAAGTGTAGGGAAAGAGGAAAAATAGGCAGGGATAGTGTGTTCTTCATAGGCATTTGCGTGTGGGGAAAGTGTAGGGAAAGAGGAATAATAGGCAGGGATAGTGTGTTCTTCTTAGGCATTTGCGTGTGGGGAAAGTGCTGTTCTCTACCAATACAGCCATCTGCAGGACTTAGTGTGTCTACTGTGTGAGTCTAGCACAGCACAGTACAGGCATGCCCCACTTTTAACTACACAATTGGGTTTATTTACTAAAGATAAAAAGTGCAAAATCAGGCTCACTTCTGCATAGAAACCAATGAGCTTCTAACTCCAGCTTGTTCAATTAAGCTTTGTTAATATAACCTAGAAGCTCATTGGTTTCTATGCAGAAGGGAGCCTGATTTTGCACTTTCCAGTTTTAGTAAATAAACCCCATTGTGTACTTAAAAGTGGGGTATGCCTGTATACAACCTGCACCTGTATCTGCCCTTCTGCCCTGTTGTCATTAAATCCAGCCATCTGCGACATGACATTAAAGCCGCAAGCAGTTTTAAATGGCTTCTTTTTTTCCTTTACAAATGTCATTTTGTGCAGGGACAGTTCTAAACATGGGAAACACATGCCACTTCACAGGCATACTTTAGAGTCAAATATATGTTTATTAAATTTTAACAACATAAATTGTACAAATAACATTCAGATGTCAACAAAGGATGTGAGCAAGCATAAGGTATAATCCCATAACGTACAGTTTATAATCTTTATAAAAGGGTGTTAATATCTCAATTTCAATCAAGTTACGCAATAGTGACTATTGAGGCACCCATCGGGGTTTGTACCTGTGGAGAAATACGACATCAGATTATGGGTTGATAGAATAGAAGAGATAAAGAGGGGAAGAAAGAAGAAAGCAGAGGGGGGGGGGGTAGGTAGGGGAGGAAGGGCAGGAGGGGTCCGGGCAAACCCCAGCGCAACACATCTCACAGGCATACATTAGACACCCCCCAGGTACCATATTTAAAGGAATATTTCACTTTTTTTTCACTTTATGCATCATTAAAATGAATTAAAAAAAACGTCAGTTTTTAAAACTTCTTTTTGCATTGATACATGTCCCCTGGGGCAGGACCCGGGTCCCCAAACCTTTTTTATGACAATAACATGCATATTGGCCGTTATAATTAGAACTTTAGATTTCGAACGTTCACGTCCATTGTAACTAATAAGGTTCTAACGTTCGTGCAAACTTTCGTTCCGTTCGCAGGTTCTGGTGCGAACCGAACCCGGGGGTGTTCGGCTCATCCCTAATGTTGAACTACACATGTTCAATACATAAGTATATGAAAATATAGATAAATATATATATTTAATATTTAAATTATATAAATATATAATTACGTTCTATATCATAACAAGTAGACTCAGATTAGGCGTTGCAATATTATGTTTTGAATTTAGGAAGTCAAATGAGTTGTCATCCGGGTTTCAAAATGAATGGGTATGTGAAAAGGTGAATAATGGGTAGGTAAGTTATGATTCAAATATAATAGAGAGTCAGGGGAACAGCTTAAATTGTTCAGTCCATGGTTTCTTCAGTTTGCTGAGGAGGGGAATCCAAAACGAATTATTTTGTGAGAGTGGGAATGATTTCCGTTGTTTCCAGAAAGTTTGGAGGATTTTTGTGAAGATGCTGATGCTGATCTTCTGCGCGGGGAATCAAGATCAGACATGGTATCCATTAAATGCAGATTTTGTAGCATTTCCTTTAGTTCATTTTTCATTTTAGTTTCATTTTTTTATAGTGAGTTGAGAGAGATCAGAAAATAGTTGGTACTTCTGTCCTTGGAAAGATAGTTAATTTCTTTCTCTTGCTGCTGCTAGCAGATTCTCCTTAGTGCGATAAAAATGAAACTTTGCGATTATATCGCGCGGGGGACCTTCTGCTTTTTTAGGTGCAAGAGTGCGATGGATTCTATCCATTTCAAAACGTTCTGCTGACAATGTAGGCAGAAGTTCCTGAAATAAGGCAGTAATGGTAGTTTGCAGGTCTGTCACTGACTCTGGGATACCTCTGATTCTAATATTGGAGCGTCTAGCCCTATTCACAAAATCTTCTAATTTTGATTGTAAAGCTAGATTTTCCTCCTCAAGATTATCCAGTTCAGACATGTATTCCTGTGCTGAAATTTCGATTTCATCCACTCTGGTTTCCAGTGCTTCAGTGATTCCAGAGCTACCCAGCGCTCTTATCTCTTTTGTGAGGCTTTTAGTGATATGTTCTGAAGTTTGCCTAAGAGCTTTGTGAAGCATTTTTTCAAATTGCCTCAAAAGTGCTGGAGAGGCAGGGTAATCTTGTGAAATAGACTGCAAGTCATTTGTTTCTGAGTCTGACTCACCAGGAGAAGTTATTTGTATAGGCTGCTGCTTCTGTGAGAGTGCTGAGGCTTTTGAGGAAGAAGGCGTCAACGCCATTTTAGCTGCCGGGCCATAGCCGAAAGACGGCTACAGCGCAGTCGGCTTATTCTGGATGGACGTCCGTAGGAACATCCACTCCAGAGGACCCGGCGCATCACGGTAAACGCCCGCTGATTGCCACGTGATGGCTCCATCAAATGACGGAGCGATCACATATACACAAACCGGCGTCACGTCATGACGCCGGTTCCTCCCTCCCCTCTCTGTACCGATCGGTACAGTGAGAGGGGAGAAGCGGAGAGGGGGAGAGATGGGACCAGCGCTGTGGGCTGGATGTGTAGTGCCCACAGCGCTGGTCAGTGACAGCTACTCTGCCAGCACTGTGCAATACACTGCCATTACTGTGCAATACTATGCCACCACTGTGCAATACTCTGCCACCACTGTGCAATACTATGCCACCACTGTGCAATACTCTGCCACCACTGTGCAATACTCTGCCACCACTGTGTAATACCCTGCCAATACTGTGCAACACTGCAATACTCCGCAAATACTCGCCAATACTCTGACAATACTCTGCAATAAATTTTAATAGAAACAAAGAATTTATTTATTTTTACCAAATTTTCTGTATTTTTTGATTTATTGTGAAGTGGAAGGAAAATGATAAATGGCCCAAGGTACGTCATAGGACGTCTTTGACTTTCCGGGGGTATATCTGAATGATGCCTGCAGCTACAGACATCATTCAGATATCGGCTTTTTCAGCAGGCAATTCCCTGCACCATAAGAATGATTATAGCGGCTGTTCCACCGCTTGATCGTTCTTACGGGCGGCGGAAGGGGACGTCCCCCCCTCCCACCGCTCTCCTGTGCTTCTACCGACTCACTGCTTCCATCGGTGAGTCGGACACAGGATCCGCCGACCCCCGGATGGTGATCATAGAGCTTTCCGGCAGACCAGATGGTCCCCGGAGTCTCTATGATCGTTCGGAGGCCGGGCGCGATGTTACGACGTCACGCCCGGCCTCTGCAATTAACGGCGCCCCCACGGCTGGGAAGCCGTGATTGTTTTTTTTATTTTTTATTTTAGGCTTCCCAGCCTAGAGGTGAGATGTGGGGTCTTATTGACCCCATATATCACTGTAAATAGGTCCGATCATGCCATATTCCTATTACAAGGGATGTTTACATTCCTTGTAATAGGAATAAAAGTAATCAAATATTTTTTTTTTTTTAAAGTGTCAAACAAAAAAAATAAAAGTAAAATTAACAAAAAAAAAAAAAAAGCGCCCCTGTCCCCGTGAGCTTGTACGTAGAAGCGAACGCATACATAAGTCCTGCCCACATATGAAAACAGTGTTCAAACCACACATGTGAGGTATGGCCACCAACGTTAGAGCGAGAGCAATAATTCTAGCCCAAACCACCTCTGTAACTCAAAACATGTAACCAGTAAAAAATGTTAAAGCGTTGCCTATGGGGATTTTAAAATACCAAAGTTTGGCGCCATTCCACGAGCGCGTGCAATTTTGAAGCGTGACATGTTGGGTATTTACTCAGCGTATGTTCATCTTTCACATTATGCCAAAAAAATGGGCTAACTTTACTGTTTTTTTTTTTTTTTTAAGCATGAAACTGTTTTTTTTTTCTGAAAAAAACATGTTCGAAAAATTGCTACGCAAATACCGTGCGAGATAAAAAGTTGCAACAACCACCATTGTATTCTCTAGGGTCTTTGTTTAAAAAACATATATAAAGTTTGGGGGTTCTATGTAATTTTCTAGCAAAAAAATTATGAATTTTACATGTAGGAGAGAAATGTCAGAATTGGCCTGGATGCGAAGTGGTTAAACGTTTTTAAAAATAAATATGTGAAAAGCGTGGCGTGCAGTTGTATTCAGCCAGCCTGAGTCAAAACTTTGTAGAACCACCTTTTTGGGTATGTCTCTACCAGCTTTGCCCATCTAGAGTGACATTTTTGCCCATTCTTCTTTGCAAACTAGATCAAGCTCTGTCAGATTGGATGTAGAGCATCGAACAGCGATTTTCAAGTCTTGCCACAGATTCTCAATTGGATTTAGGTCTGGATTTTGACTGGGCCATTCTATACATGAATATACTTGATCTAAACCATTCCATTGTAGCTCTGGCTGTATGTTTAGGGTCGTTGTCCTGCTGGAAGGTGAACCTCTGCCCCAGTCTCAAGTCTTTTGCAGACTCTAACTTTTCTACTAATATTGCCCTGTATTTGGCTCCATCCATCTCCCCATCAACTTTGACCGGCTTCCTTGTCCCTGATGAAGTAAAGCATCCCACAACATGATGCTGCCACCACAATGTTTCACGGTGGGGATGGTGTGTTCAGGGTGATGTGCATTGTTAGTTTTCCACCACAGGTAGCTTTTTGCTTTTAGGCCAAAAAGTTAAAGGGGTTGTAAAGGTATTTATTTATTTTTTCCTCCACTGTGCAGCTCGGTTCGGGGCCACAGAGGGGCCCCGAACCTGATCTTCTGGGGTCCCTCGGTGGTTGTCTCGGCTCCCCCCTACAAGGACTTCTCACGTTCATGCGAGCTCCCTTGCATGGTGATAAGTACTTGTGGGCGTGCTCCCGTGATACAGCCGGCGGCCATAGCCACTCACTGTATCACTCGGTCCCGCCCCCCGGCACGCCGCGTCATTGGATGTGATTGACAGCAGCGCGAGCCAATGGCTGCGCTGCTTTCACTCCGTCCACTGTTACCAATCAACGGCCAAGCTGAGCGGCGAAGAGGATGTCGGGGTCTCATCTGACCAGAACACCTTCTTACACATGTTTGCTGTGTCCCCCATATGGCTTCTTGCAAACTGCAAACGGGACTTCTTATGGCTTTCTTACAACAATGGCTTTCTTCTTGCCACTCTTCCGTAAAGGCCAGATTTGTGGAGAAAGCTCTATTTGTTGGAAAAAAAGGAGGTCAATTTTGTTTGGGTGCAACGTCGCACGACCGCGCAATTGTCAGTTTAAGTGCTCTGGTCAGGAAGGGGGTAGAATCTTCCGGGGTTGAAGTGGTTAAATCTACTCCCTAAAATTTTGTGAAACAAAAAAAAATAAAAAATCTACTCCCATCCCTATTCTAAGCCTATTATATCTAAAGGAAAGATGTGCATACTTACCTATTCTAAGGGCACTCCCGTGCAGTCACATGATCAGGTGTCAGTGCAGAGGAGGTATAGCCGACTACGGATGCCCCATAGTAAGCCTATGGGTGACCCAATCATATGACTGGCCTGAAGCACCCTTAGCATAGGTAAGTATAAAGATCTATCATTTACAGGATACACAGAATAGGCTGTCCATACACTGATTCCCGATAAAGCAGCAAAATTCAATCAATGGTTGGCCCTGTCAGCCGCCTTCTACCTGACATCCCTCAATTGAAAAATTGCAGAAGCTGGTTTGAAAATTGACAGCAGAACAGCAACTGCATCCAACCAGATGTAGATGCTGTCCAGATATTTTAACAGCTGGTTGAACTGACTGTGAAAATACTATGGCAGCCACTGGAGCTTCATTCATCTGTTAGATGTGTTTTCTTTAGCCCACAGGTCGGCTTTAGAGAATGGAAGAAAATGTGGGAGATATTTTATTGAATTAGGTACATGCAAAAGACCTGAAAGGCAGATTGTACATGGATGACATTACCAATTCTAAATAAACTGTGATTGACTATACATATGTAGCGGCCATAACCCTCGATGGGGCGGCCTTGACTTTTGGGCTTACCGGTTACCTCCGCTTGGCTTGTTCCTCCAGGTCTAGGGGTTCCCAGAGTTAGTCCCCAACGACTTTGGACGCTGACACCATAAAAGTCCTTTAGAAAGGTTTTTATTTGCAGGGGTAACATCCAACAAACACAGTCTCATGTGGGAACAGAGGGTAAGAGCCGGTTCACACAGGGGCGACTCTTCAGGCGACTTGGACAAGTCGCGTCCCGTTCTGTAGTATGGAACCGTTCAAGTCGCTCCGACTTAGAAAATGGTTCCTGTACTACTTTTGGGGCGACATCAGGACTTGCATTGGCTTCTATACAGAAGTCGTTTTGCAAGTCGCCGCTAAAGTCATGTGCAGGTCGCCTCACAGAGTCGGCCTGCAAGTCGTCTCGCCCCTGTGTGAACCGGGTCTAAGGGTAAAGAAACTCAGGCACCTTGAACTGCAAATTAGTAGGAAGTCTATAATGCAAACCCAGAGAGTAGCCACTCGCAGCTGGGCACTTCAAAGCTGAACAAATCTCTAGCCAGAGATTATGGCAGTCAGCACTTGAATTCGGAAACTTGCAAAGTCTCTGACCTTGAAGAAAAGTTGCAATCAAAGTGAACAGAAACCTTTCCTCAGTACCTGGAACGTTCTCTGTCTCCTTGGCAGTACTGGGAAAACGTGGATTCGTCCGTGTCCTTGACAACCCAGCAACCAGGCACTTCTCAGGATGCCAGCTTGTTGGCCCTCCTCCGAAGAGTCCTCCCCCGGTCGCTTACACGAGCTGCGGTGCCCCTACAAGTTGAGAGCGCACTCGGACGCCTTAAATCCTCCCTCAGTTACTGCGCCTCGGACCAGCCGGTACCGAGACTCGGGAACAGATGGATCCTTGCCCCAGACCAAGTGAGTCTGTGGGGCCAATAGAACTGACCATGTTTTGGGGTGGCACACGCTCCCGTGACCGGAACCCCTCGCGGGGCTACCCTGGTCCAGATCCAGGAACCAGCAGCTATGGCCGAACAAACCGCCAAACACGTGACTCCAGCATCTTAAGTACCCTTCCCCAGACTCCTCAGCAGGGCCAAACGCACCCACTGATTGGCTTCGGGGAATGCCGGTACCCAAACGTCCAACCAGGCCGAATTCTAAACCTGTCATGTGCACCTTACTGGACACATGATCAGGCAGAACCCCAACACAGCCCAGCCAAACTGATGACAAAGTTAACCTACCCAATTAGCTTTCATAACCCCTTTACTGTTCTGAGAGAAAAATAACTAAATCTACACATAGCGGACACCTTGCAAAAGTGTCACCGCTACACATAGATCACAGGAAAACAAAAAAAAAAACAATACCAGTTGTTTCTTTATTCAGATATTTTACAGTTATTGTATACAGCTACAAATATCCGAAATGTGTGTGTTAGTGCACATACTGTGTGTGTATGTATGTTATATATATATATATATATATATATATATATTTCTCTCATACATATACACATATATATATCTCATACATGTACACATATATATATCTCATACATGTACACATATATATGTATAGTTTATTGTATACATCACTTTAGAATACAGCCTTTGACTCTTCCTTCTTTTTTCCTATTTCTAGGTGCTCAGTGCATAGATCCTTCAAACTGTAAGTAAACTCCATGTTTTAAAAATACAAGAAAACTGTATGATAAGCCTTAACATTAAATGATTAAATATTACAAATTAGACACAGATTTTTAGATGATGCAGTTTGACTGATGTTCATAGCCAGACTGTTAATAATCATCATCAGCATTTATTCATCAACTCAATCACTTAGTCAGGCCAGAGATGGTCATTTCTTTCCTGCAACCACGGTCGATTCCCCCATCAACACAGTCAGTGTTTTGCTGCCGGTGAAGGGGAACAGTCCCTGCAGGAAGAACACAGTGATTATCGCTAGTGGCTGGCAATAATCGCACGCCGAGAATCTGTCATGCTGGTTTTACCCAAGTCGATCGATGGATGGGTACATTCAGCCTGCCCATAAATGGTTTGAATCTCGGCCGGCTCAGTGGAGATCATCGAACATTCTATGGCCGGCTTAAAGGGTTAAAGTACAAATACTCAACACAAACACAACAGAATTTCTCCACTAAAAAAGCGCAGCTCCTCCACTCTGGGAGTCGCTAGATTTCTACACCTTCTCCCCGGATGTCTCAAATATGCAAACGAAAAAAACACTTTTACATGAGCGATTATCCCCATTCTCACCCAACAATTATTATTTATCACAATTCCAATGTTTATTCCAACAATTAACGGCCGTCAAGGTCTTAGACAGCCAAATCAAGCAATCTCATATTCTAGAAAATGAACAAATAATAAATCAATGCTCAATCCTTAAGACTCGGTTCACACTGGGGCGACTTGTCAGGAGACTTAGCCGCCTGACAAGTTGCGCTCCATTATGTACAATGGAACCGTTCCAATAGGAGCGACTCAAGTCGCTCCGACTTAGAAAAAGGTTCCTGTACTACTTTGGGGGCGACTTCAGGCAACTTGCATTGACTTCTATACAGAAGTCGTTTTGCAAGTCGCCGCTGAAGTCATGTGCCTGAGGCAGTCGCGCTGCAAGTTGCGCTGCCTCAGTGTGAACCGGCTCTAAGTGTTGTAAAGCTAAAAAAATGTTTGCCAATATCTGATCTATATGCTATATAGATCATGAATCTAGCTGTTATTTCTGCCGAAATTTTTTATTTACCTGTTAGATAAATAGGCTTTATCAGCACTTCCTCCTTTCCTCTCTGTATGTTTTCCTCAACTTCCAGTTCTCTGAGGAGTGAACTGACAGATCGTCTGTTCATACAGAGTATGAACAGCGATCTGTTAGTTTCCCTGCACAGTCCCCTCCCGCTTCAGTTAGAACATGTACTAGGATACACATTAACCCCTTCACTGCCCCTAGTTTTAACCCCTTCACTGCCAGTGACATTTTTACAGTAATCAATGCAATTTTAATCGCACTGATTGCTGTATTAATGCCAATGGTCCCAAAAATGTGTCAAAATTGTCCGACGTGTCCGCAATAATGTTGCAGTCACGATAAAAATCGCTGATCGCTGCCATTACTAGTAAAAAAAAATTCAGAATAAAAATGCCATAAAACTATCCCCTATTTTGTAGACGCTATAACTTCTGTGCAAACCAATCAATAAACGCTTATTGCGATTTTGTTTACCAAAAATATGTAGAAGAATACGTATCGGCCTAAACTGAGGAAAAAATACATTTTTATGTATTTTTTGTGGATATTTATTATAGCAAAAAGTAAAAAATAATGCGTTTTTTTCAAAATTGTTGCTCTTTTTTTTGTTTATAGTGCAAAAAATCAAAACCGCAGAGGTAATCAAATACCACCAAAAGAAAGCTCTATTTGTGGGAAAAAAAGGACGTCAATTTTGTTTGGGAGCCACGTCACACGACCGCGCAATTGTGTAGTAGATATTTCACCACACTCTTGCGCTAATAAGCGCCTTTCAATCTTAAGATATAATGCGCCCTCCGATCGTATGTCTCCCTGGATCCCCATAAACAGACATTTACCACAAGTATCACGTCATCAACTCAGCATCGGCCCCCCTTCAATGGGCCAGCTTACTTCTTTTATTCACAGACAACAAAAAGTAATTACAAAGGATTGTGACCTCACAGGAAATTGAATGACCATATAAGGATTTGCAGCTCTTTAGAGCAGGCTGGGACAGAACGAAAACTGGGGACTCTTATGACAAAAATACATCAAAAACATCTTCATAAAATTTTCCCCAACAATTGTCAGTTAAAGCGACGCATGCCAAATCGCAAAAAGTGGTCTGGTCTTTGGCCAGCAAAATGGTCTGGGGCTTATATGGTTAAAAATCTCCATAGGCAACGGTTAAAAAATTCTACAGGTTGCATGATTTGAGTTACAGAGGAGGTCTAGGGTTAGAATTATTGCTCTCGCTCTACCCAGTGCCGATCCTGACCTCCCTGGGGCCCTAAGCAAAATTATGCTGAGGGGCCCTCTACCTGACCCGTGATCCCATGAGCTATGTAAACCATTTGCCATTGCCACACAGTCACACCTGACACTCCAGCGCTCCCAATACAATCCTCCCTCCTTTAAATAAAACAGTCAAAGAATAAGTACAACAAAATAGAACAGACATGTATACAATATATATATCTTTACATATCTGAGTGTGGATCCCCCACTTACATCAGGGTCCCCAGAGAGCCACCCCTTACATCAGGATCCCCAGAGAGCCTCCCCTTACACCAGGGTCCCCAGAGAGCCTCCCCTTACACCAGGGTCCCCAGAGAGCCTCCCCTTACACCAGGGTCCCCAGAGAGCCTCCCCTTACACCAGGGTCCCCAGAGAGCCTACCCTTACACCAGGGTCCCCAGAGAGCCTCCCCCTTACACCAGGGTCCCCAGAGAGCCTCCCCCTTACACCAGGGTCCCCAGAGAGCCTCCCCCTTACACCAGGGTCCCCAGAGAGCCTCCCCCTTACACCAGGGTCCCCAGAGAGCCTCCCCCTTACACCAAGGTCCCCAGAGAGCACCCCCCTTACATCAGGGTCCCTAGAGAGCACCCCCTTACATCAGGGTCCCCAGAGAGCACCCCCTTACATCAGGGTCCCCAGAGAGCACCCCCCTTACATCAGGGTCCCCAGAGAGCCTCCCCCTTACATTAGGGTCCCCAGAGAGCCTCCCCCTTACATTAGGGTCCCCAGAGAGCACCCCCCTTACATTAGGGTCCCCAGAGAACACCCCCCTTACATTAGGGTCCCCAGAGAACACCCCCCTTACATTAGGGTCCCCAGAGAGCACCCCCCTTACATCAGGGTCCCCAGAGAGCATCCCTATAAAGCCCCTCCTTACATCGGGGTCCCCAGAGAGCCCCCCATACATCAGTGTCCTCAGAGAGCCTCCCTACTTACATCAGGGTCTGCAGCATTGCCCTTTACATCAGAGTTCCCCCTTGCACTGTAAGGTGGAATCCTGCATACTATGATGTAAAGGGAAACTCTGGGACTGTGGGGAGGACTCTGGTGACCAGAGAAAGAAAACACTAAGATAAGGGGGTTTACTGATAAGGGGGAAACCTTTATATCAGTGCCCCCTTACAATATTGTATTGACCCCCCCTAGACTGGCCTGGCGGTGCTGTCACTGACCTCCTCTCAGGTGCATCATGCAGGGCTCAGTCAAGCGGCTCCAGCTTGGTGGCTCTGGTTTTATCCCATAGTTTCCTCTCCACAGTCCATACATGTCTGACTTCTCCCATGACCCCCATCCTGTCTGCGCTCCCTCTCTTGACTCAGGGGAGGTTAGAGGCTGCGGATGGGACAGGGGAGGTCAGAGGCTGTGGGGGGAGGGCAACAGGAGAGGTCAGAGGCTGCGGGGGAGGGCAACAGGAGAGGTCAGAGGCTGCGGGGGGGGCAACAGGAGAGGTCAGAGGCTGCGGGGGGGCAACAGGAGAGGTCAGAGGCTGTGGGGGGCAACAGGAGAGAGGTCAGAGGCTGCGAAGGGGGGGGGGACAGGAGGTCAGAGGCTGCGAAGGGGGGGACAGGAGGTCAGAGGCTGCGAAGGGGGGGGGGGACAGGAGGTCAGAGGCTGCGAGGGGGGGGGGGGGGGGACAGGAGGTCAGAGGCTGCGAAGGGGGGGGACAGGAGGTCAGAGGCTGCAAGGGGGGGACTGGAGGTCAGAGGCTGCGAAGGGGGGGGGGGGACAGGAGGTCAGAGGCTGCGAGGGGGGGGCAGGAGGTCCGAGGCTGCGAAGGGGGTGGGAAAGGAGGTCCGAGGCTGCGAGGGGGGGGACAGGAGGTCCGAGGCTGCGAAGGGGGTGGGAAAGGAGGTCCGAGGCTACGAGGGGGGGGACAGGAGGTCAGAGGCTGCAGGGGGGAGACAGGAGGTCAGAGGCTGCGAGGGGGGGGGCAGGAGGTCAGAGGCTGCAAGGGGGGCAGGAGGTCAGAGGCTGCGAGGGGGGGGCAGGAGGTCAGAGGCTGCAAGGGGGGGCAGGAGGTCAGAGGCTGCGAAGGGGGGGGGGGCAGGAGGTCAGAGGCTTTGAGGGGGGAGGGGGGACAGGAGGTCAGAGGCTGCGAGGTGGAGGGGGCCCAGGAGGTCAGAGGCTGCGAGGGGGAGGGGGCCCAGGAGGTAAGAGGCTGCGAGGGGGAGGGGGCCCAGGAGGTAAGAGGCTGCGGAGGGGACGTTTTATTTTTAAAAATGGCGCCACTTGGCGCCATCGTGTCACTGGTGCCGCTGCCGCCACTGTGAGGGCTGCGGCCCCTTGAAAAAAAGATGGCCGCGGGGCCGACATGCAACTGCGCATGCGCCCGCCTTTCCGAAAATTGCCGAGCAGCGGCAACAGCGCTGGCGCATGCGCAGTTGCATGTCGGGCTACTGCGCATGCGCCAGCACTGTTGCCGCTGCTCGGCAATTTTCGGAAAGGCGGGCGCATGCACAGTTGCATGTCGGCCCCGCGGCCATCTTTTTTCAGGCGCCGCTACCCTCACAGTGGCGGCAGGGGCCCCAGGGGCCCCTGAGCAGAGCCGATCCGCCGCGGGGCCCTACGCAGCTTGCGTAGTCCGCGTATAGGGCGGATCGGCTCTGGCTCTACCGATCATGGCAATACCTCTCACGTGTGTGGTTTGAGCACTGTTTGCATATGCGATACTTGCGTTTTCATTGGCGATACTCATGTATGCGTTCACTTCTGCACGCAAGCTCGGTGGGATGGGGCGCGTTTAACCTTTTTTTTTTTTTATTATTATTTATTTTACCTTTTTTTTTTTTTTTTTTTTACACTGTTCTTTTAGAAAAAAAAAATTGTGTCACTTTTATTCCTATTACAAGGAATGTAAACATCCCTTGTAATAGAAAAAAAAGCATGACAGGACCTCTTAAATATGAGATCTGGGTCAAAAAGACCTCAGATCTCATATTTACACTAAAATGCAATTAAAAAAAATTAAAAATGTTGTCATTTAATTATTTTTTTATTTTTTTTTTTTAAAAAGGCCCTTTAAGAAGTTTAAAGAGGAAGTAAAGCCTCTTAAAAAATAAATAAATAAATACACCCTGCAAGGCAAAGGCATAATGAGCTAGTATGCATAGCTATTCCTGCAAATATCTCCTAAACCTTTTTAGGTTTGGGAGATATTTCTTGCACCTACAGGTAAGCCTTATGCCGCGTACACACGAAGGGACAATCCCGCGGGATTATCCTCTGGACTGAAGTCCAGCGGATAATCCCCTCGTGTGTGGGCGCCGGCGGACTTTTTGGCGCCAAAGTCCGGCGGACTTTTTGGCGCCAAAGTCCGGCGGACTTTTTGGCGCCAAAGTTTTAAGTTTTGTTTTAAAATTATCCTCTGGACTTGGCAGTCCAGCGGACAATCCCGCCGTTAGTGGGCAAGTCCGCGGGACTTTTGAAATGAACGGACTTGCCGCTCATCGGCAAGTCCGTTCATTTAGCACGTGACTTCAGGTTACGTAGCTAGCGTAGGCAGTTACTGCCGCCGCGCTAGCTCCGTGACCTGGCATGGATTTAAAGGGAATCCCCACGCCGAAAAAACGGCGTGGAGGTTCCCCCCAAATCCAAGTCAGACCCTCATCCGAGCACGCAGCCTGGCAGGCCAGGAAAGGGGTGGGGACGAACGAGCGCCCCCCCCCCTCCTGAGCCGTACCAGGCCGCGTGCCCTCAACATGGGGAGTGCCCTGGGGAAAGGGGGGCCGTGCGGCCCCCCCACCCCAAAGCACCTTGTCCCCATGTTGATGAGGACAAGGGCCTCTTCCCGACAACCCTGGCCGTTGGTTGTCGGGGTCTGCGGGCGGGGTCTTATCGGAATCTGGGAGCCCCCTTTAATAAGGGGGCCCCCAGATACCGGCCCCCCACCCTATGTGAATGAGTATGGGGTACGATGTACCCCTACCCATTCACCTAAGGTGTAAAATGTAAAGTACAAAAACACACACACTTTTGAAAAAATATTTTATTGCACTGCTCCGGGGGTCTTCTTCCGTCTTGGGGGTCTTCTCGCCGGACTCCTCCGCTCTCTTCTGCTCTTTTACCTAGCTCTTTCACGAGCGGGGGGAGTCCGGCTACCTTCTTCGTCGTCGCCGCCGTCGTCGTCTGGGGGTCTCGATCCGCCTTCGGGGGTCTTCCGGGGGTCTCTTCTGTTCTTGTGGCGGTCGTCGTCTTCCGCGCCGCCGGCGCCTTCTCCTTCTTCCTGTCCTTCTTCTTGTTCTTCTTCTTCCGATGTTGACCCGTCGCTGTCTCTGCCCGGAATGCCTGTGCCGCTCTGCGCTCGGACTTATATAGGGACATGGGGGACAGGGTCACATGCACATGTCACATGGTGACCCCGCCCCCTTGTGTTGTCACAGTCCCGGAGGATGCTGGGACTGTGACATCGCAAGGGGGCGGGGTCACCATGTGACATGAACATGTGACCCTGTCCCCCATGTCCCTATATAAGTCCGAGCGCAGAGCGGCACAGGCATTCCGGGCAGAGACAGCGACGGGTCAACATCGGAAGAAGAAGAACAAGAAGAAGGACAGGAAGAAGGAGAAGGCGCCGGCGGCGCGGAAGACGACGACCGCCGCAAGAACAGAAGAGACCCCCGGAAGACCCCCGAAGGCGGATCGAGACCCCCAGACGACGACGGCGGCGACGACGAAGAAGGTAGCCGGACTCCCCCCGCTCGTGAAAGAGCTAGGTAAAAGAGCAGAAGAGAGCGGAGGAGTCCGGCGAGAAGACCCCCAAGACGGAAGAAGACCCCCGGAGCAGTGCAATAAAATATTTTTTCAAAAGTGTGTGTGTTTTTGTACTTTACATTTTACACCTTAGGTGAATGGGTAGGGGTACATCGTACCCCATACTCATTCACATAGGGTGGGGGGCCGGTATCTGGGGGCCCCCTTATTAAAGGGGGCTCCCAGATTCCGATAAGACCCCGCCCGCAGACCCCGACAACCAACGGCCAGGGTTGTCGGGAAGAGGCCCTTGTCCTCATCAACATGGGGACAAGGTGCTTTGGGGTGGGGGGGCCGCACGGCCCCCCTTTCCCCAGGGCACCCCCCATGTTGAGGGCACGCGGCCTGGTACGGCTCAGGAGGGGGGGGGCGCTCGTTCGTCCCCATCCCTTTCCTGGCCTGCCAGGCTGCGTGCTCGGATGAGGGTCTGACTTGGATTTGGGGGGAACCCCCATGCCGTTTTTTCGGCGTGGGGATTCCCTTTAAATCCATGCCAGCTTGCGGAGCTAGCGCGGCGGCATTTACTGCCTACGCTAGCTACGTAACCTGAAGTTACGTTCGAAATGAACGGACTGCTCCGTGTGTGGGCAAGTCCGTTCATTTTCAAAAGTCCCGCGGACTTTTGGCCGGCGGATTGTCCGGACCTAGCTGGAAAGTCCCGCGGGATTGTCCGCTGGACTAGGTCCGCCGGCAAAAGTCCGCACGTGTGTACGCGGCATTAATCTAGGCTTACCTGTAGGTTAAAGTGGTTGTAATGGGTTTACAACCACTTTAAGAGCTATGGGCGGAAGTGACGTTTGCAATGTGCAATGATATGGAGACGGGTTGGGGCCATAAAGTAGTTGTAAACTCCTACAGACCACTTATGACTACAGGTAAGGCTATAATAAGGCTTACCTGTAGCTACTGTGGATACCTCTTAAACCTGCACTGTTTGGGAGATATCCACTGTATCAGTATGTGCCATCATCACTGACACATGCGCACTGAAGAAACGGACCGAGCGTGTCGTTTCTTCAGCTGATGTGCCGCTAACGGCGGCTCCCACACGCATATGTGCAGGAGTGACCTAATCGTGGCTCCGGCCAATCGCAGACGCTACCTTTTAATTATTTCGGGAGACATCCCGGGCCAGAGCAGTGTGCCAGGACCGCTGTGGGGGCTTCGATTTAAGGTTAGTAATTCATAATGAGCTAGTATGCTGTGGATACTAGCTCATTATGCCTTTGTCTTGCAGGTTTTTTTTTTTTTTTTTTTTCCGTGGGTTTACAACCACTTTAATGTCTCTTTAATGTGCCACTTTAACGAAAACCCATTTGACTAATTTTTTCCGAAAAGGAATATTTGGAAATTCAGACGTCCGAAAGAAAATTCGAAAATTCGAAAGCCTGAAAATTCGTATATCGTAAATGATAATTAACTAACATTAATAACTAATAATAATAAACATAACTAATAATAACTATTGCAAATGCTAACTAATAAATTATAGGTATTGGAATTTCCTTTCAAAATTTGGCTGTTAGTGAACGTAACGAATACGAATTTATCCGACGTTACGAATGATCCAAAATAACAAATGCCGCATCTAAACAAATGGAACGTAATAAAAAAGTTTTTATTATTATTCATTATTATTAATTTGTTACGTTCCATTCGTTTAGATGCGGCATCCGCTATTTCAGATAATTCGGAACTTCAGATAAATTCGTATTCGTTACCTTCTCTAACAGCCAAATTTGAAAGGAAATTACAATACCTATAATTTATTAGTTAGTTATTAGTTAATTAGTTATTATTTCGGATTTTAGAATTTTCGGATTTTAGAATTTTCGGATTTTCATCCTTATTTTCGAGTGTTTGGACTTTCGAATTTTCGAATTTTGGGATTTATTTCAAATAACAAATTTCGATCATAAAGAATGACCTGAAAAAAAAAAAAAAAAAAAAAGAATGAAACGAAAACGAACAAATTTTTCAGCAGTGCACATGTCTACAATGTGATATATAGAGCACATACCTTTTCAGTACATAGGTAGCAGTGCTGCAGGGGAGAGGAAAGCTGAGAACTCCCTGCCCTCTATATCTAAAGTGAGATATCTGAAAAAAGCCAACTAAATTTTACTTTAAAATGTATGCTTTGAATTATAACTTTACCAGGAACGTAGAATGTAATATAAAGAGCGGTGACTTCTACAGTCGCTAAAGGTCAGAGGTTAGTGTGTGTGAGCTGAGATCGGTCTGCCTACAACAGGGAGGAGGGAGGGAGGAGAGGAGGGCAGTTCTGTGTGTTGTGTGAAGTCTCAGGAACGAGCAGAGAGCCGACATCATCACAGAGAAGAGAAAGAAGGGGGCGGAGCCAGACTCCCATTGTCGGCATGACACTCCAGAAAAGTCTCTACCCCTCCTACAGGTAATTCAATCTATTTTAGCAGAAATGGAGCACTTCTCAGAGGGCAGGAAAGATTTGTAGTTACAAGCAGCTGATAAGGATTAAGAGTAAGCAAAATAGAAGGAAATTCATACTTCTCTTTTAATACTCATGTTGAAAAGTTTTTTTTCAACTGTTTGAAAAAGTTTATGGCCAGTTTACAAATACTTTTTGTAGTTCTAAAGATATTACAGATGTTTTTTAGTCATGTGACTTGATCTGAAAACTGACTAACTACAAAAGCTCCTGATTTCTGACATCTTCTTTTTCTTCTCTTCCCAGCTACGTACGGGAATATGACATTTTGTGACTCTGCCTCGTGTACTGGGAGCTGTACTTCTGACAATGGATGTTCATGTAGTAGTGATCAATCTATAACCTGTGTCCCAACTCCAGGTATTGATTGCACTAACTCTGCTTTCAGCCCCTGCTGTCCACAAGGCCTATTCTACAATACAAAGCTGTCCTGTTGCTCAAGTAAGTATTTTGATATCAGTTCTGAGTGTACTTTCTGAGTCGGACCATTTAGGATGTCATTTAAGAGATATTTCTCTGCTTTGTCTTCTTCAGCTTCTCCTTTCTGTGACCCAGAATGTCCTACAGATGAATTGTGCAACTCATTAGCAATATGTGAATGTAATACCACCTTGTACCGAAATCTGAGTAAGACTTTGTTTATTTTCTTTACTTTGCGATGCCAATTTGGTCATTAGAGAGAATGTAAAGTATGTGTTTGATGGGCATATATTATGAGTTTTTGTCAGTGTATGCTTTGCTCTGTCGTGTGTTTGTTATTTTATTATATGTAGATAAATGTGTAGATTTGTCATTAGATGGCGCTCTTAGTGGATCAGTAGTTTTATTTGCTGATTAAAGTACACCAGCCATGAGAATATTATGGGGACTGACACTGGTGATCAATTGCTGTTTTCTGAATCGCTGACCCGGAACAAGCATGCAGGAAATTACAACTGGAGAAAAGTCAGAGATCCTGATATCTATATTTCTTCCTAGTTAGTGACTGAAGCCAAAGCATCAACATGACAGCCAGGAAACCAGCATTTTAAGCAGGCTGGTTCAGCAATGGCAGCCCCCATAACCCTTAACTGTGGATTAGGATATCAGCCACACAGGGAGAGCATTGTTTTCAACAAGTCATGGACTTGCAATGTGAGAAGGACCAGGAAAGCACAACTATTTTGTGGCACTGCAAATAATAAAGTAGAATCAGTTTATGTAATGAGAAAATATGGCTGGTCATACATTAAAACACTATTATATACTGGTAGGATTATTTACATCAAACTGCTCTTTTACATAGAAAAAATTGTAGATCCCTTTACAGTCAATGACATTATTCCTAACAATGAAATTTAGTTTGTTAAAGTGGAAGTAAACTCCCATCTCTGACTTGTACCTATAGGTAAGCCTATAATAAGACTTACCTATAGGTACTGTAAATATCTTCTAAACGTGCGCCGTTTAGAAAATATTTACTGTATATGGAACAGCCACTCAGACCATTCCTTCAGAGCCCTGTGCCGTAAAAGTGCATCTCTGGAAAGTTTTGTTTTTAGATAAGTTTCACATAATGTGCTAGTATGTGATGCATACTAGCTGATTGGCTACCACGCACGGCTGCACCAGATTTTGCACTCTCCAGTTTTGGTAAATCAACCCCAGTGTATCCTAAATAATTGACATTTTAAAAAAAATACTAGTTTTTACCTTTTTTTCATTCTTGATGCATCTCAGTGATTCTGATCTTCTGAAGCCTCTTTGCAGTCACTTTATTTCTATATGCGATGTACTCCAGGGATCACTGCATTTCACAGGGTGGCTTTCCTTATGGTGACAACGGTGGTCTGTGCCTTCATAATGTGTGTTGAAATGCCCCTTGTAGTTTCCATCAGACACTCATGTGACAGGGTGACAATGTAGCATCACTACTGTTGTCACTCCATACAGGAGTTGCCTGAACCAAGATTTTTATGGTGGGAGCACCAGGTGTTATTTAAATAAAAGCTGCAGATATGAGAATATTAAAAAATGGCGTTTGAAATGACATGAAATTTGAATAATTGGGTTTGCATTCACTTTAAAGCCAAACTCTGTGCAGATGTAAAATAAACACAATAACAAGCCAGTTGAGTTTAATAACCACTTCAGGACTGGCATATTTTACCCCATTCATTACCAGGCAAGTTTTCAGGATTGTGATACTTTGACGGACAATTACTCAGTTATGCAACACTGTACCCAAATTTATTTGATATCATATTTTTGAGACAGATACTGGGGGGATTCAAAATAGCCCTAATGACACATTTCTGGCTGTATTTTCCTTAAGAACTACTTGCACCAAATTCAGGTAAGTATTTGCGTCGGTGTCGGTAACATTACCAATTTCCGCTGAAAATTCAGGTAGTTCTTACTACCATCATTTTAAGAACCTGTTGCTATGGCAGTGGCAAAGTCCTAAAGAATGACCGCCAGTTCTAAAATGAGGAAACTGGTGGTAATTAGGACCAACTCTACAGAGGCACACCAGTACCATTGTCGGTGGTGCCTGTGCTATGAAACTATCATGTATGTGACAGCTTCCTGCACAGAGCCATATCCCCAGTCTCATTTAGCCCAAAGATAAATGTAAATGGCAATATAGGTGATGTCATTACCCAAATATTTGGGAAATGAATTGTCATTGGGTGGGCAGAACCTGAGGAAGTAGCCTTTCAGTTCCCCATCAGGCTCCACCCACCTCTACTACAAAACTCCTCAGCCATGCGCCTGTCAGTGTGATGGGGGAAGGGAGGGAAGGAGGGGGGAAGGGGGGCGCGCACTGAGGAAGGAATGTCCAGTGTGAACGCTGCTTCCTCAGTGCAGACACTGACAGATCCTGTCTATGTCATATACATGAATTGAGCACAAACACCAACACATTTGGTGCTGCATCCCAACAGAATTCTAGAGGATGTCTACGACAACTCTCATGAATTCCCTCATAAGCGTTTTCTTTTAGGTGAAAAGAGCAAAAACAATGAAAAAAATAAAGTATTTTTTGTTTTAAAACATAACTAATGCAAAATGGACACCCCGAAATTACTTCATTTTGGAAAGTAGACACCCTTAGGTGATCAAATTTTTTGCTACAGTTTTTTGGAATTGAAGAAACATGCCAGTATTGAGGGGGTTAAAATATGGCACTTGGTATTGTACTAGGTAAATTAAATGTACAGGTAATACAGACAAGGGTTAGGAGGTGAAGGGGTTAATGTACAGATGTGCAGGACAAGGAAGGTGAGGGGTTAACATACAGGTCAGATCAGAGACAGGATGGGGCTGACATATACTGTAGAGGTTAATGAAATGTGTATATTTATTATTGCTAATTATTATTACTGTGTGATGATTTAATCCTTACATGTATTATTTACATGCAAGCAATATAAGTACAGGAATAGGACTTAGTATCGGCCTCCTGAGAGGTCAGATAGAAGAGGGAAATGCAGCACAAGGAGCCAATCAGTTGTGTTGCAGGGAAAGGAACATGTTTAGCCTCGGTTTCCACTATTGCTACCTGAAAGTCACACGATTTTAACTCAACTTGAAGCAATGCCTGTGTATTCTTGAGGTCCATGGACCTCAAGTCGCATCAAAGTCGGACCAAAGTAGTGCAGCGACTACTTTGAAGTCGCAGATATAAACAGTACTCATTGGAAATCATGGGGAACGACTTGTCATGTGATTTTGCAGTCGCAAGTTGCAGGACAAGTTGCACAAGTGGAAACGGAGCCTAAATAGAGTAGAGAGCGGAGTGACAGAGAGATGATCTCATCAGGCTGCTTTTTCTTTCATTGTCCGGTCACAGATTGGTGGAATGACAGGACCTGTAAGTGAACTACAGTAGAGAAAAATTGTGTCTCCTGCTCTGCCAAACAAGTCTGTACTGTGTGACAGAGCTGTGAAAATCTCAAAACTGGATGGACAGTAGGGATGAGCTTACATTTATTCGAAACCAGATTCAAATAAAAATGGGTTGAATATTTTACCAGTGTTGAATAGAAAGTTGGCGTTGAGTCCAATTGAACTCTCGCTATTTATTACTGTAATGCAGTCAGTCTGCATATACTATACAGTAATAAACATGGGGCTCATTTACTTTTTTTAACAACTAAGTGCTGCATCAAGGGTTAAAATACCTGTGCTGCGTGCCCATAGGAGATTTGGAACGCGGTTCTCTCACACAAAGAAGTGGTCTGTCTCTCCATTGGTCTGCTGACATCCCTTCCCCCAGAAAACGGTTTCAATAAACTGTACCACTCAGGGAGACAGAATGCAGTTGATTGGAGCAGTGGAGGGGGGAGGGGACACTGGAGAGCCGTGTATTGTGTGAGAGAACTGAGGTCTGACTCTCCTAGGTGCGGACAGTACACGATATTTACCCCTCGCTGTAACAATTTGAAAGAAAAAAGGAGCCCCGTCTGATCGGGTCGCTCATCATATTTGAGGCAGCTGGGGTTATATATCACATACTTCTACATGACTATTTGCTGTACTCATATCTGTACTTTCCATTTACACCACATGTCAAGATGTGTACTCTGGTACCATTGAAATTATTATATGTTTTCATACACGGATAATACATTGCTTGCTTAATAAAAAATGTATTAAAATAGAAAAATAAGGAAAGAGATCCCCATATCTATTATTGTATATACAGCCCGGCTGCATCACAGTAACAAAGTCCCAGGGTTCAGTTGGGCTTATTTCTGTTTATTAGGGCACCGGGCCATATGGCTGAAAGTGTCTGTAAGTAGTAGTGACTAGTAAGATGAGGATCAATGTAGATCTTTAAAAAAAATGTTTTTGTATACATTGCCCACTGATTGATTTATATTTCTTCTTTTGTTGAACTTTCCCAGAACTTTCTGATTTCCACCCTACGGAGATCTGTGAAAACACCACAATGACAGTCAGAGTCAGTAAATGTGAACTAGCAGCACTTGGTCTCGACTCTTCCACAATTCATCTGAGGAACTCATCAATAGATTGTAGTTTCCCATATCCAGAAACTATCAATGGCCAGACAGTGACTTCTATCCAGGCCTCAACAGAATCCAATTGGTGTGGAAACACAGTGACGGTAACACACTATTGATTTATTTATTCATTTGTTTTAACAACTTCTGTGTTAGATTTGTGTGTATTCCTCACTTTTCTGAAAAAAGCGACCCTCAGCAATCGGTTTCACTTTTTTCAAGAAAAAGCCTAAAGCCCAACTCCAGCCGAAAACTTTTCATTTTATATAAGATAGACCGTGGAAGAGATAGGGGACTTTTTTTCCCCCTCACTTCCTGTCATCAATTAAAACAGAAATCCAGACTGGTAAAAATATGAAACTTCTGAAAAATGTTTTATAAATGTTTACCTTCCTGTCAGTAATAACCACATTTCTTTTATATCGATAGGCAGTGAGAGAAGACCTTCTCATTGGGTCACTGTGGTAGGCTTTAAGGGATAACTGCACTTTTTGTAGAGTTATTCTTGAAATGCAAGTCCGCTCTCCCCGGAGAAAGCCCCCTAAGTTTTCTACTTACCAATCTATGATCTATGGAGATTTTATGTTTGGGGTGCTACACGGTTCTTTCTCCCTGCCAGGCTGTACATGCACAGTAGACTTCCCATTTAGATTCACTCCAGTGCAGCATGATGCATTTTTCAGTGCAACATTGCGTGTTGCTGATGCATTTTCTTATTTTTTTGTAGGAAGGGGAGGTTGAATTTTATACACAAAACTCACACTAAGGCTAGGTTCAAATGTATGCATGAACTAACAAAAACGGGGAATAAGGGAATATGTAGTGAAAGTGTCACATGGAACACAAAAAATTCTCTTCAATAACTGCCAATCCAATATGGACCGTGTCACTCTGGTCAAGACTATGTCAAATCATATACAAAAAAAACTGGTGTGTTCCTGTCAAAGCAGGCAGGAACCAGATGACCAAAAGACTGTCACAACGTGCACAGATGAAGGTAAATATAAAAAAATTCATTTATTGTAAATACAAAAAAGAAACAATTAGCATATGATTTCACAGTTGAACCATAGAAAAATGATTGACATATGTAGCTGAATGGCCACCCACTGAAATATCATGTCAAAATAGATCTGGGGTGCAACAACAAACAAAGACAAAACACAAAACAACAATTACCAAACAACATAAAACAGTTTGTCCGGACGCCAGAAATCTGTGTGTAGATATCCCACACCCGTAAATTGACGAGTGTGTACAGATGCCGCAGGCTATCTGTAAATGGGGGTATCTACACAGAGGTCCCAGGAGGCTTAAGCCCAATTGGGATGGGGAACGGAAAGTGTAAGGAGGGAGGGGAAAAGGGGATAGGGGAGGAATGCACTGAAGTGGAGATCAATAGGACCAAGTGTATATCCTGCTGATGTGCTGATGGTGCTCTTATTTTCCTTTAATTCAAAAAATGGAAAAAACAAAACGTGAAGTTTGCACTATGGAGAATAGTATTATCTCCTGGTGTACATCACAAATTGCTGCATCAAGGAAGCAGATAATAGCACAGCTATCGGCAAAGGGCAAGATGGAATGCTTATGCAAATAGTCTATAGCATTCCCCCGTTCGCTATATATTTAGGTCAGGTAGTCACTGCACCATGTGCAAAGAGAGGTATCCACATGTAAATTGATAACAGAGCCAGATCTATGGCTGCAGCTTGTAGGCAAAGACACTCCGGTATGCAGATTTCCCAAGGAAATTGAGTTAGGTATAGTCCTGCAATCCCCAGTTGTAATTCATTGGAGTGGTAAGTCCTGAAAACACCTATGTTAATTGAAGCTTGCTAGTACCATGTACATAGAATCACATTGAGGGCAACTCCAATCATAAAAACTGATAGTGGCAAGTACCCCCTATTGGTGTTTAGCTGTAATCAGCTCTGTCTGAAGAAAATGTGGATCCAGGGATCGTGAGTCCCTTAATGGAAATTTGATCTACCGATACCTGTGAGTCCCCTCTGAGGTCTGTGCCAGAGCCGGTATCAAGTGTCCATGAGATCTCCATCCTCCCTAAGCCCCATCCGCATCTCCTCCGTGTCTAACCCAGCCGGGGCTGTCTTCCGGGACGTGTGGCGGCGTCACGTGACGTGATGACGTTAACGCGTTTCGCTGTCGGAGTAGCGTAGCTTCGTCTGGACGTGCGGGTGGACCTTGCGTCGTCCCTTCTTATAGCTCATCGCTACGCAAGAGTCCAACCCCTCTAAGTTATTTTAAAGGGACAGTGTGTTTTGCGAATTTGTCCGTACATAGTCTTCTTTGTAATTGTGCTTTTCAGAGCATGGCAAAAGATTCTTGTTATTGTAATGTGGGGGTTAAATAAAGAAAGTTTTTGTGATACACAGAATAAGATAACACGGAAGAGGTTTGTGAAGGGATAACAGGGAAAGGGCAGACATAGCACATAAGACACACATTTAGTTTAATGCATGGTTGACATGTGATGGGAGTACAAGTTCCAGGTTATATCAAATATGCTTATAAGCAGCTCCGGGTGTGAATACCCAGAGGTCGTATTGACAACCCAATTAATTCCAAATGGAACAAATGTAAACTACCATCTCTGTTCTATAGTATGGCATACAGCCAATGGCGTCCCTAGGGGGGGGCAGAGGGGGCCCTGACCCCCCCAAAATGATGCTGTGCCCCACCATGTGCCCCCCCAAAAAAAACAGGCAATGTCTTTTTGTTTGCATCTGTAGCGGATGCGCCACATCTTACTCAGGCTGCCGCTGCAGTAACACAGTCTCTATTGAGAGGGAGAGTATTCTTCTAGCCTAGACGCATGGGTAAGTGTGTGCACTGCAGTACACTGTAATCACTGAACTGCATTATCTCCATCCCTTCTCTCCCCCATCTGTCCCTCCCCCTCTCCTGTTCTTTCAAGACCTTCACAACTTACTTTCACTTTCAGTTAGGCAAGTAATAGACTATGCAAATTTCTTTCCTGCATCCACAGAGTGCAGGAAAGAAACTTGCATGATTCCCCCATTAACACAGACAGTGGTGACAGGGGAATATCCTTCCTGCCCAGCAATTGTATTCTCCCAACAAACAGTCATTATCACTAGTGGCTATAGCAACCACTAGTGATAATCATAAGAGTATCTGTCAGGCTGGTTGTTCCCAATTTGATCGATCAACTTGGTACATTCAGCCTGCTCATTAATGGTTCAAACCTCAACCAGCTGAGATTTAAACTGCCTATGGTTGGTCTTAGCACTTAGGCAGCCCATACATTGATCACTTTTTTCATTTAACTAGTAGGTTGCATGAAAAAAAAAAGAAATGATCCAATTCTCCCAATCTACACATTATAGGTGGATGGAGGAATCCTTGCAGTGTGGACCAGTGGTGGAACTACCAGGGTTGCTGTCCTGTCCCGGCTATTCACAGCGCTGGTCTCTGTCTCCATGGCAGCAGTGGCACATTGGAACCCAGTGCTGGTTACTTTATGGGGCTAATGTACAGGAGAGCCAGCACAATTTGTTGTTAGATATGGGCAGGGCATGTTCACAATCCCACATGCCCGAGCCCGTCAGGAAGCCCACACTGCACGGCGCTAAGCACAGGCAGTGAGACATTTCCTGGTCCGCAGCTGCACAGATCAGGAATGTCTCACTGCCTGTGATTAGCCGTGTGCAGTGTCGGCTTCCTGGCGGGATCTGGCAAGTGGGATTTCAAACACACCCGAGCCTAATGGTTGTAGATTAGACAGTTGACCTCCCTGCAGGTTGCTTAGCAGCAGTGCAGCCTTCTCTGACATGCTGATCGTGATGCAATCCAGGTGATGCTCCTAGTCAAATCCTAGTGTTAAATATCATAGTGATTTTATTGATCAAAGCCCACACCTTACAGGCATGGAGCCCACACCTTACAGGCATAGAGCCCACACCTTACAGGCATAGAGCCCACACCTTACAGGCATAGAGCCCACACCTTACAGGCATAGAGCCCACACCTTACAGGCATAGAGCCCACACCTTACAGGCATAGAGCCCACACCTTACAGGCATAGAGCCCACACCTTACAGGCATAGAGCCCACATGGCTGCTGAACATACGGTGGATATGGTTGTACTCTTGATGCTAATAAATACTGTGTTTATTAGATCTGACTGGGAGCATCACCTGGATCACATCCCGATCAGCATGTCAACAGAGAAGGTTATACAACATTACTGCTGCTAGGTGACCAGCTGTGGGCTCGGCTCTCTACAACCAATAGTGCCAGCCTTCCCCTGCATGCACCCATGTCACCAGCACTAGGTCCTAATAGACTGCTGCCATTGCCAAGGACACAGATCCCAGACCAGCACTGTCAATAGCAGGAGCAGGACAGCAAGAGGAGGCTGGGGAACACCACAGTGGCAGAACACCAAGGCCCGGTGGCAAGAAAACCTTTGCAACCCTGATAGTTCTCCCACTGGTATGCTGGTGACATATATCTCTTGTTTTCTGCCACCCTGGGGATCGTAGTAAAATTGCATTTTATAGTTGCCCCCCTACTTTTGTCCCTGTCCCCCCATGTGCCCCCCCTAAATATGAAAGCTGGAGACGCCACTGCATACAGCTAGATCTAACCGCATATATGCCCGGCGTACCCCGTTCGGTGTGGCGGGAATGTTAAATGAACACATAATTTAGATAAATATCAAAATAGTGGACACCAATAAACAGATTACATGGCATGGGATAAATATCTGTATGCATTTCAAATATCCACAGTCACAATGGGGTGGGTGTTGAGATGATCCATATGTATCGTCACATATATGCATCAAGAAATCTGATGCATATAATTCCCAAATAGAGTCAAAAAAATGACACGTAGGTCAACAGGGAGTGGTGACTAAAAATACACATATGAAGCAAAACCCAACAACCGGTACCCCAAGAGGAGTATTACATTAAATTACGATAATAATATAGAATAAAACAAAAGGAAAAGAAAAAGAAAGAAATGGTGAACAAAGGGGGAGAAGAACAGGGGAGATAGAAATTAAATCCATGTCTCCAATGGTGGAGAGGCCTACAGTGATAAACATACCCATGGATCCCACATACCATGGAATGTCCTAAGCCCACCTGTTGTTAGATATATGTACAGTGGTGTGAAAAAGTGTTTGCCCCCTTCCTCATTTCCTGTTCCTTTGCATGTTTGTCACACTTAAGTGTTTCGGAACATCAAACCAATTTAAACAATAGTCAAGGACAACACAAGTAAACACAAAATTCAATTTGTAAATGAAGGTGTTTATTATTAAAGGTGAAAAAAAATCCAAACCATCATGGCCCTGTGTGAAAAAGTGATTGCCCCCTAAACCTAATAACTGGTTGGGCCACCCTTAGCAGCAACAATTGCAACCAAGCGTTTGCGATAACGTGCAATGAGGCTTTTACAGCGTCCTGGAGGAATTTTGGTCCACTCATCTTTGCAGAATTGTCCTAATTCAGTTACATTAGAGGGTTTTCGAGCATGAACGGCCTTTTTAAGGTCATACCACAACATCTCAATAGGATTCAGGTCAGGACTTTGGCTAGGCCACTCCAAAGTCTTCATTTTGTTTTTCTTCAGCCATTCGGTGGTGGACTTGCTGGTGTGTTTAGGATCATTGTCCTGCTGCAGAACCCAAGTTCGTTTCAGCTTGAGTACACGAACAGATGGTCGGACATTCTCCTTCAGGATCTCTTGGTAGACAGCAGAATTCATAGTTCCTTTTATCACGGCAAGTCTTCCAGGTCCTGAAGCAGCAAAACAGCCCCAGACCATCACACTACCACCACCATATTTTACTGTTGGTATAATGTTCTTTTTCTGAAATGCAGTGTTCCTTCTACGCCAGATATACTTGGACACACACCTTCCAAAGAGTTCCACTTTTGTCTCATCGGTCCACAGAATGTTGTCCCAAAAGTCTTGGGGATCATCAAGATGTGTTGTGGAGAAATTGAGACGAGCTTTGATGTTCTTTTTGCTCAGCAGTGGTTTTCTCCTTGGAACTCTACCATGCAGGCCATTTTTGCCCAGTCTTTTCCTGATGGTGGAGGCATGAACGCTGACCTTAACTGAGGCAAGTGAGGCATGCAGTTCCTTGGACGTTGTTGTGGGGTCTTTTGTGACCTCTTGGATGAGTCGTCGCTGCGCTCTTGGGGTAATTTTGGGCGGCCGGCCACTCCTGGGAAGGTTCACCACTGTTCCATGTCTTCGCCATTTGTGGATAATGGCTCTCACTGTGGTTCGCTGGATTCCCAAAGCTTTGGAAATGGCTTTATAACCCTTTCCAGACTGATAGATCTCAATTACTTTCTTTCTCAATTGTTCCTGAATTTCTTTGGGTCTCGGCATGATGTGTAGCTTTTAAGGATCTTCTGGTGGACCTTACTGTGTCAAGCAGCTCCTATTTAAGTGATGCCTTGATTGTGAACAGTGTGGCAATAATCAGGCCTGGGTGTGGCTAGAGAAATTGAACTCAGGTGTGTGTGGACAACCACAGTTATAGTATGTTTTAACAAGGGGGGCAATCACTTTTTCACACAGGGCCATGATGGTTTGGATTTTTTTTCACCTTTAATAATAAACACCTTCATTTACAAATTGCATTTTGTGTTTACTTGTGTTGTCCTTGACTATTGTTTAAATTGGTTTGATGTTCCGAAACACTTAAGTGTGACAAACATGCAAAGGAACAGGAAATGAGGAAGGGGGCAAACACTTTTTCACACCACTGTATATGGATGCCCCGATATAGCTTGAACCTGGCCAATATACAGATAAACTCAGGGGGGAATTTGACGTGCGTAAATGTGGAATATAAGGAAAACCCCTGGGATATATGGTACTAAACACTGGAGTAATGAAAAACGTGGGTTAACTCCCAGACGTTGATCTTCCAAGAAAACTTGGAGATTCAACTCAGTGTTCATGCCCAAAGGACATAAACTTTTGAGGTGGTAAATCCACCATTTTTCCTTTTGCAACAAGATACGGTTGAAATCTGCACGTCTGGAGGATAGTTTTAACATGTAAATACCCTTCACTGTCATACCTTCAAGGTTACCTTCATGGAATTGTGAAAAATGCTTTGCCAGGGGTTTCTCTGTATCCTTGGCCTTAATTTCCCGCATGTGTTCCCCTATTCTGACTCTAAGGGGGCGTTTGGTTTTACCCACATACATTTTCCTGCAGGGGCATGTTATCATATAGATAACCTTCGTGGAGGCACAATTAATGAGATCGCTGATCTCAAATTCCTTCTCCCCACGTGTATCACCAAATTTGTTAGTCCGGTCAACGTAAGGACAGATCTGACAATGGCCACATTTAAACATACCCTTACTTCTGGGAAAATCAGATAGCCACATGTTGTTTCCCTCATTCTTATACTCAGATTTTATGAGAAGATCCCCTAGGTTCTTCGCTCTTCTGGCCACCATATTTGGTGATGGACCCACTATTCTAGCTAGTCCTGGAGTACCTGTCAAGATACTCCAGTGTTTGCTGAGTATTTCCCGGACCGTGTCCCATTGGACACCATATTGTGTGATCATCCTGGTATAACCTTCCACTCCCTTTTTATTCTTATTCATTTTAGTTCCTTTTGCTGTGGTAGTCACCAGAAGGTCATCCCTATTGCGTGCCGCTACTTTGTTTTTGGCTCTCCTAAGTTGGTTATGCGTGTAACCCCGTTCCCTGAACCTTTTATAGAGATCTTTACTCTCTCTGCTATAGTCTGCTGGTTTAGTACAGTTGCGTTTCAGGCGGAGGAATTGTCCCACCGGGATACCATCCTTTAGCCATCGGGGGTGATGGCTATCCGCCTGTAACAGGGTATTGGCTGATGTGTCCTTCCTATACGTGCACGTATTAATGGTGTCTCCTGAAACCGAAATCAGTAGATTGATCAGTATTATTGATGTTAAGTTGTACCATGAATTCATGAAATTCAGGTAGAGTACCTTTCCATACCAGCAGAACATCGTCGATGTATCTTAACCATGTATGTACATGGTCAAGATACATCTGATTTTGATATTCCGTCACCTCCTCCCAGAAACCCAAATGTAAACAGGCGTAGGCTGGTGCCCAGGAAGCACCCATAGATGTCCCCTTAATTTGTTGATAGAATTTATTTAGAAATTGGAAGCAGTTATTTATGCATGTAAGGTTGATGCTTTTTTATGTGGTGCATTTTTTCATGCGTTTTTATGCGATTTCACACTTTTTTCACATTTTTTGGTAGGAGAAGATTGTTTTTTTAAACACAAAACCCTACCAAAAGCGATTTAAAAACACATATATGTTTTTCCATTAAAATCCATGAAACCAAAAATGCATCATTCTGCATGTAAGAAAAGTTCCTGCATCTTTACATAAAACACATTGCAGGAAACTGCAAAAATGTGTTTGGGACTCATAGGAAAAAATGTTAAATGGATTTTAGTGTGTTTGTGCAGATGTGAAAATGCACTAAAACCCACATAGATATGAACCTAGCATAAAAATGCAGTTTACATGCACTCCCATTGAAGTCTATCGGGGAAAAAAACTGCACAAAAGTACCAGGCACTGACTGGGCAGCATAGAGGATAATGTGCAGTGCAGCATGACAATAAACACAGGAGAAATGTATGTGAATGGGGGATGAATATAGGGAGCGTTCACATTTGCGAATGTACTCACATTGCGATTAGATGCAAGAAACCCAGCGGGGGTTCCCAGTATTAGCTGTAAGAGGCAACTCCATTTAAATCAATGGGAGGTTGCCGCTTCTCGCAGCTAATCACAGCCACTGTAAGTGATCGGCTCTGGATGCAGGCTGGATGCATCCTTATTGCTATGGGAAGCCTGTGGATTGTTAGGCTCAACGATTGACAGACTTCATTTCCACGAGATATAGAAGGGTTACTTGTAAAACTCACTCTATTTCAAAGCTGTTTTTCCACTGCTAATTACTGTCCTCTATCCACAGGATGATGCCTCCAATATCTATGTTTCCAACACCATTTACATTGGAATCCTGGAGAAACCCATCATCACAGCAAATAATGTCAGCTTTAACTTTAGCTGTGGATATAATCGGAATATGCAAACAAGTCTGAAACTGCCTGGAACTATCCAACAGTAAGAAAAAATATAAAGACATAGAGAGTTACTTGTGTAATACTGTATACTATCATATTTGTTCTTTCTCCTTCCCTAACCTCATATTTCCATTAACCAGTTTATGTTTATAGTAATTAAACATAAATGCTATGTACTGTACACGCAGCACTGAATTTTGTGAATCTAAGATGTCTTCCATATCCATATTTTGTACCTAATGGTTGTAAAGCAGACCTAACCTTAGATTTATTTTTAGTCACATTCAAGTGCATGCCAAGTAATAAGTACAGTAAGTGTAACTTATCGATGGATCCACCACAGAGATCACAGTTTTCACCCTGATAATACTTTAATCTACTTTTCTCTCCAGAATGCCGTTGCATCTCTGTTCAGGTATCACCCAGGGTCAGCACTTCTTGCACTGAGATTCTAACTCTGGGATCATACAGCTTTCTTGAAAAATTATAATTGTGTCATAATAAGCAGAAGACTTTTGGTTGGGGTTAGGGGGCCTGGCAGGATCAACAGAAAATAAAGACAGGATCATAATTGAAAGCTAAAGTTTAATCAAAGCAGAAGGTCAGACACATTAAGCTGGCCAAACACTGAGCAAAATTTGTTTGCTTCAACAGGGACCAGATCTTTTTTTTTTAATTTGACCATGCCTGTTCAACAGAAGTTGATGTGTAAAGCTGGCCATACACTTATAGATTATCTGCAGATTTCCTATGGTTAGATGGAAAAAGTGGGAGATTCCTCCATCCACACAGTTTAACGAACATGGAGAAATCTGTTGCACATTTTCCATCTAACCATAGAAAATC
Organism: Lithobates sylvaticus; assembly: GCA_028564925.1. NCBI lineage: Eukaryota > Metazoa > Chordata > Amphibia > Anura > Ranidae > Lithobates > Lithobates sylvaticus. The sequence continues at coordinate 183,302,782 of CM053027.1, read as the reverse complement.
TGCAGATAATCTATAGGTGTATGGCCAGCTTAAGTTCATGTTTACAGAAAAAATTAAAAAAGAAGTGAACTAACACTGACCAAACAGAACTACTCTGATCTGTCCCAGATTCCTTAGGGAAGGAAGAACAGAGCATTTTTCAAACCTCAGGATTGCTGCACTGGGCTGTGTGGACGGTGAAACTATATCACCTACGGATGTAAGTGTAGCAGGGACAGAGGGGTGGGGAGTGTGTAGGGTCACCTTTTTGTTCTGTAAAGGTGAACTTACATTTTAAGTCCACTGTCTCTTATTGCTGTCTGTGAACTCCAATGGTGAGATTTCCCTATACGTCCCATCCAGGGTTGCCAACCTCCCGCAGCATTTTTTACTGACAAAACGTGGAAACCTGAGAAATTTCAGAACTCCTATTAAAAACAAACACAGTGAATATTTAAACAGTATAAACATGATATGGAACAGACTGGCAATACCTATAACAAAGTCATTTGCTTGATTTACACTTAAAAAGTCAACACAGCATAAAATTATCAGCCCCTGATATTTACCGGCAGTTGTAAAAAAATCACAGGTTTTTACAAACTGTCAGTAAATTTACTGGAGGTTGGCAACCCTGGTCCCATCCTGGTGACAGGTTGTCATAGGAACAAAAAGTCACGGGAAAACTCCTCAATCGAAACAGACAGGAACAAAAATATTCTAGGGAATGTTAGATCCTCGGACAGGTTTTATTGCTGTATGTATCTCTCTGTCCCACTGACACCTCTTTCTTTAGTTCTTGTTTAAGTATAAGAGTGACAGAAATCGATGGGAAATATTGCAATCATTTTGGCGTTTTTCTCACAATTTTGGTATTTAGTTTTTTTTCTTTTAGGGGGACATGCCCGGTTATGTGCATAGATAACTGTTTTAACACCTTAAACTTTATATTCTATATTATACTGTTATATATTTAAAAATGTGCAGCGCTGATCAAGTAAAAATATACACGTACAAGGACCCTAAGGGGTACAACTAAAATTATAGTGGCTATTCAATTCATGTGTATTTATAAAATAGTTTTTTTTTGTAAAAGATCCGTATGTCGGTGTTAGAAACACACAATGGGGCTGATTTACGAGCGGTTTGCGCCATGAGTTGTGAGGCACAGCGATGCGCACCGGCCGTTTTCGTATTTACAAAACATTTGCGCCGGTAACACATCGAAAATTCCCCATTTACTATTGAATTTTCGGTGCACGGGAGGTGGCGATCGGTGCGCCACTATAGACATGGCGCACAGCATTTTCAACTCAGAATTTAAAGAAGCTAGAAGTGCCAATATTATGGGAGTGATGTGGGGTGATGTGAGGAAGTATAGTTATAACTGTCCAAGTAACAAATATGCCCAAAATAGAATCAGAAAGTGACTTTCTCTGAACAAGCCTGCTGCGCCTGCAAGTACACTTAGAACTGCGCGAGGTCAAATTATGCACTACGCATGCGCAAACGGAATTTGCGCTCCTTCAAATGCTTTGGTTGAGGGCATGTGGCCTGGTACGGTTCAGGAGGGGGGGCACTCTCTCGTCCCCCCCCCCTCTTTTCCTGCTTCCTGCAAGGTTCTGTGCACGGATAAGGGTCTGGTATGCATTTTGAGGGGGGCCCCAAGCCATTTTTTTTTTGGTGCGGGGTTGCTTTGGTTGAAGGCATGTGGCCCGGTACGGTTCAGGAGGGGGGCGCTCTCTTGTCCCCCCCCCCCCTCTTTTCCTGCGGCCTGCAAGGTTCATTAGTCCCTTTTTATTTGCTGCGGGGTTCCCCTTAAAAACCATACTAGACCTGAAGGGCCTGGTATGCTCTTGAAGGGGAACCTATGCCATTTTTTTTTTTTATTAAAGGCGCCTGGCCTGGGGGCGACTTCAAAAGTCGTGTTGCCCCTGTGTGAATGGACTGTTAATGATACGGCGTGTGCTATTATTAATGAGCCGCTAGCGACTCTCCGGATTCCGCTATAGCGCTCCGCTATCGGCGCTTCCGCTCGCGAACGCGACTATCCTTCACGGCTCCGTCGGGGCCTCGCAGCTCCTCCTCGCCGCCCCGCGATTGGTCGAGTAGCTCGCTCGCTCGCTCGATTGCCGTCCGCTGCTCTCGCGCTTCTCCCGCCGCTCCGCTCGCTGCTCATCTGCTACTCGCTCTCTCGGCATCACGCTCCGATTCCCACCCTCCATTTGCCACTTTTTCTTTTTTTTCGAAAGCTCTCCGATCTCTCCCTCGCCGCGTTTCCGCTCGCCTGACTCCTCCTCCGCTCGCGACTGCTACGACTATCTTATCTTATCTCTTTCGCTCGCTATCTGCTCTCTTGCTTTCGCCTCGCTCCATCGCCGAAGCTCTCGCCCTCTCGCTGCCTGCTTCGGCCGATCCTCTTGCACTCTCTCGTCCCCCCCCCTCTTTTCCTGCTTCCTGCAAGGTTCTGTGCACGGATAAGGGTCTGGTATGCATTTTGAGGGGGGCCCCAAGCCATTTTTTTTTTGGTGCGGGGTTGCTTTGGTTGAAGGCATGTGGCCCGGTACGGTTCAGGAGGGGGGCGCTCTCTTGTCCCCCCCCCCCCTCTTTTCCTGCGGCCTGCAAGGTTCATTAGTCCCTTTTTATTTGCTGCGGGGTTCCCCTTAAAAACCATACTAGACCTGAAGGGCCTGGTATGCTCTTGAAGGGGAACCTATGCCATTTTTTTTTTTATTAAAGGCGCCTGGCCTGGGGGCGACTTAAAGTCGTGTTGTAAGTCGCCCCAAGTCCTGTTATAAGTCGCCCCAAGTCACGCTGAAAGTCGTGTTGCCCCTGTGTGAATGGACTGTTAATGATACGGCGTGTGCTATTATCAATGACGATGAACTTGCATGATTACAAAGCCGTGTTCGGTTTGAACAATTGCTGAAAGCTATTGCTACTTATTAGGAAATAAATTGTGATTTAAATTGTTATTGGTTTTGTTACCTGAACATGTATTTGTTTTCTCAGGACGGTATACCTGTCTGGAGCCAATGGGACTGGATCATATCCTGTTACCATGGCTGCTTATAAAGATCCATCATTTACAGAACCATATCAAAATAATGAAGACGTGGTTGTTGGATCAACCATCTATGTGGGAATATTTGTGACAGACGCTGATGGAAGTCAATATGTTCTCCGGATAGAGACGTGTGTTGCAAGTCCTACAGTTAATCGCAGTGATGTCAATGCTTTTTATCTTATAAAAGATGGGTAAGTTTGTATTTCTAATGCAGCCATAGAGGTGAATGAGAATGTAAAGACCTAAAACTTCACAGAGTGCTAAATACAAAAGAAGCAGTTTATAACTAAACTTGCACACATTTTCCTGATTTAGCTGGAATCAGTATAAGTGGTCCTAGTAAAAGTGGCGCCTCGTACATCTGTCTCTCTGAATATCAGAAGAATGATCTGTTTTTTTTTGCATGCTAGTCTTGTATCAAAAATGAAGAGGTTACTAAAGTTATGAAATTTCTCATACGACAGAATACAACTCGGGAAGTGATGTAATGTGTATTGTAATGTATTCTGTTTGCAAACATACGTGGTCTTACTCTTCAGATTTTTTTAGACGAATACTGAACTGATTAAACGGAATTTCCATGTTTGTCCCTTCGGATAATTTCAGATGAACTGTCGGGATCGGCTCTCTAAAGTTGTGTACTAACGATCAGATTATGTTACGATCGCTCCGAAAGCGGTATTTTTCGCCCGATTTTCTGATTGCGTGTACTAGGCTTTAGACCAGTGTTCTCCTCCACTTGTAGAAGCCACATTTTACAGAAAATCTTGGTGAAATCTCAATGTATCTACTCTACATTGCAGCTTTATAAAGATAACCATTCAGAAAATCAACCAATTTTGCCCTTGACTGCAGAACTGGTTTAGATTGCAAAAAATAAAATGCTTCATGTCCAGATTAGTGCGTTGTGGTGCCATCCATTCTGAGTAACACCCCAAAGCATGGAACTGCTGGTGTGGCCACATTGCACTAACAGAGGGAAGGGTTTAAAGGGTTCTAGATAAATAGGACCTGAGCCTGTGTGCTGTACATAAGGCACACTAATAAAATGCTCCATGATTGTATATTTCTTTTAAAATTAAATGTGGCAAACTCTATCAAAGGCAAAAAAATGTAATGGCTCACTAAAATCAAGGCAAAAAATCAAAGCTTAAAGCGGAGCTGCACCCGCACAAAATTTTTTAAAAGTCAGCAGCTACAAATAGTGCAGCTGCTGACTTTTAATAAATGGACACTTACCTGTTCCTGGTTCCAGCGGTGTAGGCAGAATGTGACGAGAGACCGCTCGTCTCTCGCTGCCCCGCCGCCATCCTCTGTCAGGGAATCAGGAAGTGAAGACACAACGTCTTCACTGCCCGGTTCCCTACTGCGCATGCGCGAGTCGCGCAGCGCGCCTCTATTGGTCCCCGCTGTGTCCTGGGAACTGTGTTTCCCAAGACACAACGGGGCAGCTCCGGATAAGGGGCGGGCAGCTATACGGAAGTGGGTGCAGATACCTGTATTATACAGGTATCTGCACCCCCCTCCCCCCTGAAAGGTGCCAATTGTGGCACCGGAGGGGGGGAGGAATCCGATAAGCGGAAGTTCCACTTTAGGGTGGAACTCCGCTTTAATTATGAAAAGTAATATTTCATTTCCCTAGGGCATGCTAAAACCAACCAGTTTGGTCAGCAGTGTAACAAAAATATTTTTATATACTTTTTTTTCTTATTTACAGCTGTGTGCAGGAAACTGTTTCCACAACTGTCTTAGATAATGGCAAAGCATTAGAAGCCGGTTTCAGCGTAAGCGCCTTTCAGTTTCAAAATCAGGACAATGTAAACCTTTTCTGTGATGTACGTTTGTGTGAAAAGACCAATGAAACATGTTCTGGGGTAAGTGATCAATACATTTTCTCTGATAAGAGGCTGACGTTGTTTGGCAGCAATGAAGAATTATGTAAGGTGCCCATGGGCATTAGATGACAGTCTGGATCGTCTACTGGCGAGGCGCAACATGCATACACTATTGCTGATGATCATTGTGGGAAGCACAGCTAATATGCCCTCCTAAAAACCCAGTGCTTGGGGTGTCTGCAGTTTGCCTTCCCACCGACGTACCATTCATGGTAAGAGATCCAGCAGATGCCACTTATGACTGGTTGTCAGATCTTCACTACCTGTGCATTTGCATATTACTGTCCACGGCCACCTGAAAGTGATTTTGCCATGAGAGAAGTACGAGGGTTGTCATTGTTGGCCGCCTCCTGAAAATTCTAGCTGCCTGGCTGTATCTACTTAAAGTGGTATTAAAATCAAAACCAAAAATGTAAAATATTGCAGCTTACCAATCATTAGATGTGATGGCTGCATTCGTTTTCTTTTTTTTTTTTAGGCTTTTTTCCCTCTGCTTTAACCTGGTGATCTGGCCAGCAACACACCTCCTGTATTAGAGTGACCCCACTCTGGATGAAGGAGCACAGGGGCACATTTGGACAGCAGCATTGTCATTCTGGGGGGAGGGGAGTGTTAGATGTACTAGCAGTTTTAAATGTACTAACAAACTGAAGCCAAACTCCGGCTAACACTTTATAAGCAGTCGCAGCAGACATTTTTTTTTTTTTTTTTACTCTTGGGATAAAGGTTTTACATGAGTAAATACAAGCTAGTCAAAAACAGACTTACTGCCAGATTACCAGATGAAAATAAAATAAAAGCACTGCATCGCTTTAACTGACAATTGCGAGGCTGTGGGACGTTACACCAAAACAAAATTGACATCCTCTTTTTCCCACAAATAGAGCTTTCTTTTGGTGGTATATGATCATCACCTCTGCGCCTTTTATTTTTTGCGATAAACAAAAAAAAACTATATTTTTTACTTTTTGCTATAATAAATATCCTCCAAAAATATATAAAAAACATTTTTTTCCTCAGTTTAGGCCGATATGTATTCTTCTACATATTTTTGGTAAAAAATAAAATAAAAATCACAATAAGCGTATATTGATTGGTTTGCGCAAAAGTTATTGCGTCTACAAAATAGGGGATAGTTTTATGGCATTTTTATTCTTAATTTTTTTTTATTACTAATGATGGCAATCTGCAAATTTAAGCGTGACATTATGGCGGACACAATGGACACTTTTGATACCATTTTGGGACCATTGTCATTTATACAGCGATCAGTGCTCTAAAAATGCACTAATTACTGTGTAAATGACACTGGCAGGGTAGGGGTTAAACACTAGGGGGCGATCAAGGGATTAAGTGTGTCCTAGGGAGTGATTCTAACTGTGGGGGGGGGTGGGCTACCACTGACATGACAGCGATCACTGCTCCCGATGACAGGGAGCAGTAGATCCCTGTCAAGTCACTAGGCAGAACGGGTAAATGCCTTGTTTACATATGCATCTCCCCGTTCTGTGGCTCCGTGACACGATCGTGGGACACAGGCGGACATCAAGTCCGCGGGAACTGCGGGCACAGTCACGCTGTATGTGGTGGGTGTGCGCCCGCTAGCTCCACCAATTAAAGGGGATGTACAGGTACGCCCATTTGCCCACCACTGCCATTGTGCCGACGTATATCGGCGTGCAGCAGTCGGCAAGTGGTTAAAGGGGTTGTAAACCCTCGTGTTTTTTTAATAATGATTTGTCATTATTAATAATGTAACCAAGGGCTGCCCCATGGTTAGAGTAATAATAGACCCGCCACTTAGTTAGACTCCCCTTGCAGAGTAGCGCGAGCATCGGGAGCGTGTGGCATAGTCTCGTACACCGACTGCGCGTGCACACTTCACTCGCATCTGTTTAGGTTCGGCAATTTTCGGAAGATGCCTAGTCCTTCGTACTGCGCAAGCGATGCGCCTGCACAGTACAGTGGGGTACTAATCCGCCAAGGGGAACCATCTCGGCAGAACACCAGCACCGTCATGTACACACGCACACGTATGTTATGTTTTGAAAATCATGCCTATATGCATGTGTGAATAGATGCTGCTGGAAATGACATATGCTATAATAAAATAATAAAAATATAGAAACTCATCATGATTTGCTTAAAATTAAAAATTAAAATATCAGACATGTAAACCAGTCTAACAGCTTATGATTTTTTTGCTTGTCTCTCACAGTGCGTCCGTACGAAATCCTTCAACACAGCTACTAAAGAAGTTGAGATAGGCCTAACCCTTGATGGTATGTCACTATAACTATCATATACATATGCACAGAAATGTGTTTTATTTGTCATGATATTGTCATAAGACATAGTCTTTTAATTTATTAATCCTATTGTTTATATTCCCTGCACATATATGGGTGTTTTATCAGCAAAAGTGAAAATAACATCTCTAGTAAAACGACTCCATAGTGTTTTCACCAAGGTCCATCTTTTAGCACTCAAAGGGCGTTATGTATCAATGAGTTCTTATTACAAACTCTGTTTACTTTGCTTCAACTATCTATCAGAATAAGAATTGCCCTAAAGTTGTGAATATGTTTGAGACTGTAGAAAAATAAGTCCACTTCTTAAGCCAGACATAGACCATGTATGGGCAGGCTGAATGTACCAAGTTGATCAATCGATCAAATTCGGTACAATCAGCCAGTCGGATTTGACATGCGATTATTGCTAGCGGCTATTATAGACACTAACAATAATCACTGTGCTCTCCTGGCAGGGACACCGCCATAGGCGTGTGCAGGGGGTGTACCAGGTGTACCCGGCGCACCCTAATCACTGCATGCAATGGTGATTCCCCCTAGTGCCTGCCCCCCCCCCCCCCCGCCACAGTGCTGCTTCCTTCTTCCTCTCCCTCCAGGTGCTGTGGGGGATGTTTCAGAATGGAGAGTGGGGGAAGTGGCTAGTAACTATGTAATTTGATGGCCCTTCCTTTTCTAAATGAACATAGCGAACACAATCACTCATTGTGTTCAGTCATAACTGAAGCATAGTAAACTGTGTTTACTATGCTTCAGTTTGTGAATGAACAGAAAGCCACTCAGCACGGAGCACTATCCTATTCATTCACTGTCCAGTGCAGCTGAGGCTCTGAAGCTCAGAGAAAAACACGTGAGTTTGAGCTTTGGGGTGCACACCCTTATGCAATAGGCTGTGCACACCTGTGGACGCCGCCCCCGGCTGGGAGAACACAAGGGCTCCATGGTAGGGGAATCTAGCGATATTTTTTCCTGCCACCTAAGAAAATTGCCCTGTCTATGGCCCGCTTTAGGCTACGTTTATTCCTCTGTGTGTTTGATGCAGTATGTTTAAGGCACAATTTATTTGAGTTTTAGATGCATTTGATATGTGTTACCATTCATCCCAATGGAAGGTGCATTTTTCTCAGGAAAACAAAGAAAGCAGCAAAAAAAAAACCCTTTTCTTTACACACCCTACCACACAGTTGTAAAAAGCATAGGTGTGAATAAATCCCTTATAATATAATATGCAAAGCCCAGAGGATTTTCCACTGTTCAGGCTTGTAAAAGCTAGCGCACTGGCCTTAGTATGTGGCTTTCTTTTCCTTTTGTCTTTTTTTATGTGTGGCTCATCTCCATGGTTTGTCCCATTTCTTTGTGTGGTAGACATATCACAGATCCTGACTGAGGCCGGGTTCACATATGCAAATTAGTTGCGGGTTTCCCCACATCTAATTTGCATGACAGGAGAGTGTAACCGGCTCTCAATGGAGGCGGTTCACACAGCTCCAGGGCAGCCGTGGGCCGCACTTAAAAATATGTATAAATGAGGGGGAGTTGGGACTTTAAATAAAGCACCCTAGGGTGCCTCCATCCCGGTAATAAATGAAAAATGAAGGGAAGTTGGGACTTTAAATGAAGCAAATGAATAGTGGAGGTGAATTTGAGTATAAAGTATTAATTTAATAGCATTGATCTATACACGTTGGAACATTGTTCATTTCATATATATACATAGAATATGCACAAAGGCTAGGCATGATGGGTAAAAACATGCATAACAATACATAATCAAAGCAATAAACATTTGAATAAAAGCAATAACATGCATTTGCAAGTAGCAGCATGTCCAATCCTGGCACATGCATCCACATAATGATGTATATCCACCAAGTGCTCTGTAATCAACATCATGGGGTATAATGGTCGTAGGTAGATAAATGACGGTCAGTGTAAAATGTGATTGTGGCATCAGATAGAGCTCTACGCGTTTCGTGGGTTTACCCACTCGTCAGGAGCAGATGCGACAAAACGTTCCAAACCCAGACAGCAAATGCAGTACGGGATAGCCGGCACAGGGTCGGCCATGGGTACGATGCCATCGCGGGAGCTGAGGCGGCATAGTATGATGATGCAGCACCGGATAATGCAAAGATGGACAGAATATAAGTAGATTCTCCGTGTGGAAGAAAAAGGTGATATATATGGCACAAAACGATGGTATCTGGGAGTAAAAAATATATATAGTAAATGTAAATGGATACAGTGATCCAGTAATATGGGTACTAGTAGTACTAATTATAAGTGAACCCAGTTTAATTCCACAGGAAGTGATGACAGAAGTCAAGGTGGTGCCAAAGAGTGTAGAATGCTGAATGTGAAAAGGTGATGAGTGCATAGGTCTTTGAAAATGTGAGCATATGAAAACCAAACATTACAAAGTGGGGGAAATGAATGTGTGTACACAAAGACTAAACCACCATACAGGGAAAGAGATGAGAAGAAGGGAAGGAAGAGGGGAAGAGAAGGGACTCAGCCAAGAATGAAGACTTACATAGTTGCTGCATCACAGCATCACCAGCATACAATGGCTGATGTGCGAAACCCCGGAAGGAGGCTGGTCAATGAGCAGCTCACTTCTATGGAGAGTGTATACTTATGCCGCCAACGCCACGCAGGGGAACCAATGGGGAGAAAAGAACACACCTGAGCCGAGTAGGTACTCAGCAGCAGGTGTGGAAAATCCCCCAAACGAGACCCATGGTGATAAGGCTAGACGTCGGCGCAGTGAGGTCATGGCTGACGTCACATGCCCAGCGTGATAGCCGTCACGCATACCGCGTGACATGCGTGGCGCCGATGCGCAATGGGGCGTCCGCCCGAGCCTCCCGAGCATAGTATGCAGGGGGAGGAGGGGGAGGAGCCCACTTGGCGCATCGCAGCTCCCGCGATGATGACAAACCCCACGCATAGCCAAGCGCCAGCCAATCCACGAGGAGCAATCAGCTGACCAGGCAGGGAAAGTTTATTGGGCATCTTGATGGAAGTAATCCATGCAGATGCACAGGGGTAGTACCAGGAATGCTCCATAGGAGGAATGCCGTATATAAAAAAAAAAAAAAAACCTTTTCCAATATAACTAGAGAACAGTATAGATAAATATTAATGAATGTCAATATATAAACCTTGGTAGGTTAACCCTATAAATGAGGGCAAGACCTGGATGGAGATAATCTATGCGGGTGCACAGGAACAGCACAGGAAATGCTCCACAAGCAGAATGCCATGTATAAAAGACCTTTACAAATATAAGTATAGAGAACAATATAGCTAAATATTAATAAATGTCAATATATAAACCTTAATAGGTTAACCCTATGAATGAGGGCAAAACCTCACACAGGGAAGGCAGGGGAACACTGCCAAAGCCAATTATTCAAATGCTTCCATCCCGATATCTGTGTATAAATGAGGGGGAGTTGGGACTTTAAATAAAGCACCCTAGGGTGCCTCCATCCCGGTAATAAATGAAAAATGAAGGGAAGTTGGGACTTTAAATGAAGCAAATGAATAGTGGAGGTGAATTTGAGTATAAAGTATTAATTTAATAGCATTGATCTATACACGTTGGAACATTGTTCATTTCATATATATACATAGAATATGCACAAAGGCTAGGCATGATGGGTAAAAACATGCATAACAATACATAATCAAAGCAATAAACATTTGAATAAAAGCAATAACATGCATTTACAAGTAGCAGCATGTCCAATCCTGGCACATGCATCCACATAATGATGTATATCCACCAAGTGCTCTGTAATCAACATCATGGGGTATAATGGTCGTAGGTAGATAAATGACGGTCAGTGTAAAATGTGATTGTGGCATCAGATAGAGCTCTACGCGTTTCGTGGGTTTACCCACTCGTCAGGAGCAGATGCGACAAAACGTTCCTATGGAATAATTCAAAAATTTACACCTGATTCGCACCTGAATCGGTGAACAGGAATGCATCGGACCCCATGTTGTGAGCTGTGGTTGCAGCATATGTGAACCCAGCCCAAGGGGTCATTCGCACGTTTTGTGCACATTTCCCGCAGCGCATTCAAAACGCATTGGGTGCAGACTGCAAAGGCACCACCTGTCCTCCCCCCACCCCATTCCTGAACACTTACCTACCTCCTCTCATGATCCAGCGCTGTCACATCTGCAGCTCTTCATTTCCTCTTCTCACAGGAGACTCAGGCAGCAGTGGGAGCCATTGGTCCTGTAAGGAGGGAGTGGGGGCATAGCTGAGCCATGCTTTGTGTGTCTATAGACGCACGCAGCCCACGCGGGTGCCCCCATGGCATAGGGGTTGCTATTTGGGCACCCGTGAAAAGATCCAGAGGACAGCATTGACAGGGGACGCCAGCAAAGGAGGTAAGGCACCACTCTGTGCACTATCATTCCACACAGCAGGTACATATAAACATATTTTTTTAACTTTAAGAAAAAAATAGCCTTTACAATTAAATGAACCCTTTGGAGCTGTCCTTTTAGGGGGTTTAGGATGCCAGGAGGCAGGATTTATGATCATGTGACCAACGTGAATGGCTGTCACGGCAGTCACATGATCAGAAAGTTCTCGATTGCAAGCAGCGGTTGGGAGCTTTCAGTTAGCTGCCAGCAGTGTTGGTCATCTTACTTTAAAAAAGTAATTAGTTAAGTTACAAATTACTTCTCCCAAAAAGTAATTGCGTTAGTAACACAGTTACTACATTGGAAAAGTAATTAGTTACGCAGCAAAGTAACTGACTTTTTTTTAAAATATTCTATACGTGTAACTAAGGGGCGGGTCTAGTATTACTGTAACCAAGGGGCGCATTTATTATTATAGTTATATATCGTGTAACCAAGGGGCTGCTCTTTTATTACTCTAACCAAGGGGCAGATCTGTTATAGCGTGTAAGCAAGGGGCGGGTCTATTATTATTATATCATGTAAGGGGCGGATGGCTACAGAAGAGGGCAAATGTTAAATTAATGGGCAGAGATCGATATATAACAATAATAATAAATGCGCCCCTTGGTTACAGTAATACTAGACCCGCCCCTTACTGACAAGATAGACGCCCCTTGCAGAGTAGCACGAGCATCAGGGGTGTGCAGCATCGCCTCGTACAATTACATGTTAACTGCACCTGCGCGGTGTAGAGTTCACTCAGAGCTGTTTAGGTTCAGCAATTTTCGGAAGCTCCGTAGTCCTTCGTACTGCGCAAGCCCTGCGCCTGCGCAGTACAGGGGGTTCTTATCCGGCGGGGGAACTTTTTCGGCAGAACACCGGAATTACACTACTGCCATCTAGTGGCGGTAGATGTAATTGGGGTAACTAAGCCAAAGTAATGGGAACTGAGTTACCATGAGGGGAAAAGTAATCAGTTAGATTACTCGTTACCCTCTAAAGTAACTGCGTTAGGTAACTCAGTTTATTTTAACTCAGTTACTTACATCACTGGCTGCCAGTAACTGTGTGTCCAGGAGAGCAATGCTGTATTTGCACTGATGCACACAAATTTGCGGCCCACCCATCCTGAGGCCGCATATTTAGAGGTTAAAGTTGTAGTTTAATCTGAAAATTTTTCTCATGCTAATGACATTTTTAAATAAAATGTTTTACGCAATTATAGACTCAGTGAGGTTATCACTGGGTTTCTGTGCTTTTCTATGCAATGCAGGCAGGTTATAGCTGGTGGGAGGGTCCAGAGGGTGCTATAAAACATCACAGCACCCTGCTTCATTACTCCCCTGAAGAGCCCTCAGCCCTGATGCAAGCAGCAGACTGGCTGTTGGGAGACCCTATACAAATATCAAGATAGATGTCAGTCTTGAGGGCATTCCCAGGCAGATTGTGTTTGCATGCAGACAGATGTTACCCTAGGTAACACCCACATGTGATACTGAGTTTTAATGACTGAAAGAACTGCAATACAATAAATGAAAGAGCTGGGCTGGGAAGGAAAGCGCTAAATGATGTTGGAAGTTCTTGAGCCAGGAAAAGAGACAGGCTCCATCTGACCTGCTGCAGCTCCTAATGCACACAATGAGTAGTTCACAGTGTGCAGTGAAATCAGAGTATGGAATTTCTGTACAACTGTGCATGAGTGAAAGTAAGGCTGGAGTGCAGCTTTAATGTGTAAAGCCAAAACATTATTTATTTATTTTTATTTTTTTGAGTTTCTAGAGCAGGCAAGGGTTAAAATGATATTAAGGCTTAAAATTATTTTATTTTTTATTTTTATTTTTTTAAATATCAAACATCTTATACTTACCTGCTCTGTGAAATGGTTTTGCACAGAGCAGCCCCGATCCTCCTCTTCCCCCGAGTGCCCCCACAGCAAGCTATGAGGGCACTGGTGCATGCTCACTCCAGAGCCCCGCTGTGTGTGCCTATAAAACCCTCTCAGAACTGGGCTAAGCCCCGCCCCCACCTCACTGGCTGTGATTAAGAGCTGCGGAGGCAATGAGGAGGCAGAGACACTGGAGATCAGCTGCTCTATTGCGCATTGCTGGATCGAGATCGGGTAAGTATTAGGGAGGACTGCGAGGGGGGAGTTGCATACTGAAGATTTTTTACCTTCATGCATAGAAAAAACCTTCAACCTTTAGAACCACTTTAAAACCCCGTGCTAGGTCATTCTGTTCTGCCTATTCCTCTGGGAATACTTCTCTTAATTTCCTGTATTGGAGACACAATAGAACATATCAGTAAATCTCTCCAAAGTGAATGGAATTCCTATACTAGAGAGTTGTTACTGGAGCAGGTGCCCCATGGGAGGATATTTCCTCACCTCTAGTTGTAACGGCTCAAACTTTTTAGATTTCCCCTCACTTTCTGTCTCTGACAATGATCAGCAGGACAAACAGAGAAGGGAATTTCCCCAGCAGGGACACAGAGAGCAATACAAAATGAAAGTGGTAGTAAACTCTGTTACACCACTTGTACCTACAGGTAAGCCTATAATAAGGCTTACCTCAAGGTACTGTGAATATCTCCTATACTTGCACAGTGTAGGAGATATTCAGAGTGCATGCAGCCAATGACATCACCGGCGCATGCCCTCTGAGCATCCGGCTTACAGTGCCGGACCTTCAGAGCCCGTGCTGTAAATGACAGCTCCCACGCACATGCGCGGGAGTGAGATCATCGCGCCCCCTGGCCATTCATGTAGCTTGAGGCCGCAAAACAGAAAGGAAGACTGAGGGAAGATGCCATCTGTCTTATCAGTGACATTGCGCTGGAGCTGGAGGGCTTTGTTCTAAGGTAAGTCTATCATAATGTGCTAGTATGTGATGCATACTAGCACATTAAGACATAGCCCTGCAGAACATTAATTTTTATTTATTTTTTTACCACATGCGGTTTACCAAAGGGGCCAACGCTTCCCCACTCTGTTGAAGACTAAAAAATTCACTTTATTTAACTACATTGACTTTTGCTGGTTTAATATTCCACTTATTGGTTTTGATATAGAATAATATTAATGAACATTTCTTTAGCATTCCAGTAATTATTATTTTGTATTTCATGCAGCTAATTCGGTCTTTGTGGACAGCGCTGGAAAACATACAGGTAAGATTTACAGATGATGAAGATATATATGATAATGCAGCATAGAAGAATTACCTTTCAGTTTAGAAGTCTGACAAGGCTGTCCCTGTAGCTCTTCTGCTGCAAAGAATCTTTTGGTAACTACGGTGCTGTTGCCCAATTTAGTTAGTCATTTATCATCTGAATTCTTAGAGAAAATGATAGAAGGGGTATTGCTGGGATCTACTTTTATTCCAGTCATTCTATATCAGCCCTTGCATTTCAGATATTTTAACCACTTAAGCCCCGGACCAATTTGCAGCCAAAGGACCAGGCCCCTTTTTGCGATTCGGCACTGCGTCGCTTTAACTGACAATTGCGCGTGCGGCGTGGCTCCCAAACAAATTTGGCATCCTTTTTTTTCCCCACAAATAGAGCTTTCTTTTGGTGGTATTTGATCACCTCTGCGGTATTTATTTTTTGCGCTATAAACAAAAATAGAGCGACAATTTTGAAAAAAAATGCAATATTTTTTACTTTTTGCTATAATAAATATCCCCAAAAAATATATAAAAAATATTTTTTTTCCCTCAGCTTAGGCCGATACGTATTCTTCTACATATTTTTGGGAGAAGAAAAATCACAATTAGCGATTATTGATTGGTTTGCGCAAAGGTTATAGCGTTTACAAAATAGGGGATAGTTTTATAGCATTTTTATTAATATTTTTTTTTTTTTTACTATTAATGGCGGCGATCAGCGATTTTTATTGTGACTGCGACATTATGGCGGACACATCGGACATTTTTGACACATTTTTGACACATTTTTGGGACCATTGTCATTTATACAGCAATCCGTGCTATTTAAATGCACTGATTCCTGTGTAAATGACACTGGCATTGAAGAAGTTAACCACTAGGGGGCGGGGAGGGGTTAAGTGTGTGTTTTTATTTTAACTGTAGGGGGCGTGGCTTGGCATCTGACGTCACTGACGTCTGTCCCGATGAAAGGGAACAGACGATCAGTGTCAGTCACGCTAGGAAGCATGGTGAGAGGTTTGTTTACACAGACCTCTCCTCGTTCTTCAGCTCTGTGACCCGATCGTGGGACTCCAGCGGCGACCGGGTCCACTGGTCCCGCGGCCACGGAGTTCGGGACCGGGTCGCGAGCGCGCCGCCGGCTGGGCTCTTAAAGAGACAGGTACGTGATTGTGCACAGCCGTGCCATTCTGCCGACGTATATCGGCGTGAGGCGGTCCTTAAGCGGTTAAAATGACATAGTGTGTTATCTCATACAAAATGAACCTATAGAACAATAGTTGCTGAATACTGTAAGTCATTATGTATCGGCTAGATGTTCACTTCCCCTTGATGTTTTGTGACTTTTAATGAAGCACATGACGGATTAGTCATGCACCTCCATCCCTATAGCTGAAATAGAAAGAGAGGATTGGGACTTTATATGAGGCACATGACACATAACTTGATAAGGTCAAAACATAACGACATTTATTTTAGTACAGAAACAGATAACATAGCACATTGCAACTGATACACACATAGATATTGATAAATTCATATATACAAACCCATAACATGAGACATATTGCATTTCCTGTATATACATACACAGATATCATCATAAACTCCTGTACTGGGTTAAATTATTTTTAAATGTAGGGGGTAGAGAAAAAGACTGATGTTTCCATATTCCTTTCACCCCCGGCCACTGGCGCTCTTTTCTCTCCAATGCTCTGGGTTGTGGACAGGCACTCACCTGTCTCATATACAAAGCAGAACTATTGGTTCTGCACTGTATGTGATGTCAACAGTGGCGACCGCTTCCCAGAGCACCATAGAAAGGAGGCTTTGGAGGGCTGTTCACACATCATGGAAGAAGGATGCTGGAGGAAGGTACAAGGTAAGTATAATGCCCCGTACACACGTTCGGACTTTGTCCACCGGACCTAGTCCAGCGGACAAACCGCCGGACTTTCTGAGCGTGTGACTTGCCCACACACGCCCAGACTTTCGAGCGTGTGACTTGCCCACACACGCCTGGACTTATCCGGCGGACAATCCATGGGAAGCAGTCCGTTCATTTAGAACGTAACTGCAGGTAGACGGGGCTAGCGAAGGCAGTGAATGCCGCCGCGCTAGCCCCGTCACCTGGCATGGATTTAAAGGGAATCCCCACGCCGAAAAAATGGCGTGGGGGTCCCCCCCAAATCCATCTCAGACCCTTATCCGAGCACGCAGCCCGGCAGGCCAGGAAAGGGGTGGGGACGAGCGAGCGCCCCCCTCCTGAGTCGTACCAGGCCGCGTGCCCTCAACATGGGGGGTGCCCTGGGGAAAGGGGGGCCGTGCGCCCTCCCACCCCAAAGCACCTTGTCCCCATGTTGATGAGGACAAGGGCCTCTTCCCGACAACCCTGGCCGTTGGTTGTCGGGGGTCTGTGGGCGGGGGCTTATCGGAATCCGGGAGCCCCCTTTATTAAGGGGGCCCCCAGATCCCGCCCCCCCACACTATGTGAATGCGTATGGGGTACGATGTACCCCTACCCATTCACCTAAGGTGTAAAAGTGTAAATAAAAAAAACACGCAATTTTTTTAAAATATTGTATTGCCTTGCTCCGGGGGTCTTCTTCCGTCTTGGGGGGTCTTATTGCACTGCTCCGGGGGTCTTCTTTCGTCATCGTCTGGGGGTCTCCATCCGCCTTGGGGGGTCTTCTCGCCGGACTCCATCGCTCATTTACCTAGCTCTTTTACCGAGAAGAGGAGGCCGGCTACCTTCTTCGTCGTCATCATCTGGGGGTCTCGATCCGCCTTCGGGGGTCTCTTCTGTTCTTGCCGCTGTCGTCGTTTTCTGCGCCGCCACTTACTTCTTCTTCTTCCTTCTTCCTTCTTCCAGTGCAGAACCAATAGTTCTGCTTTGTATATGAGACCGGTGAGTGCCTATCCACAACCCAGAGCGTTGGAGAGAAAAGAGCGCCAGTGGCCGGGGGTGAAAGGCATATGGAAACATTACAGTCTTTTCCTCTACCCCCTACATTTAAAAATAATTTAACCCAGTACAGGAGTTTATGATTATATCTGTGTATGTATATACAGGAAATGCAATATGTCTCATGTTATGGGTTTGTATATATGAATTTATCAATATCTATGTGTGTATCAGTTGCAATGTGCTATTTTATCTGTTTCTGTACTAAAATAAATGTCGTTATGTTTTGACCTTATCAAATTATGTGTCATGTGCCTCATATAAAGTCCCAATCCTCTCTTTCTATTTCAGCTATAGGGATGGAGGTGCATGACTAATCCGTCATGTGCTTCATTAAGTCACAAAACATCAAAGGGGAAGTGAACATCTAGCCGATACATAATGACTTACAGTATTCAGCAACTATTGTTCTATAGGTTCATTTTGTATGAGATAACACACCATGTCATTTTAACCGCTTAAGGACCGCCTCACGCCGATATATGTCGGCAGAATGGCACGGCTGTGCACAATCACGTACCTGTCTCTTTAAGAGCCCAGCCGGCGGCGCGCTCGCTACCCGGTCCCGAACTCCGTGGACTCGAGTCCAGCGGACAATCCCGCGGGAAAGTCCGTTCGTGTGTACGCGGCAGTTACAGTTTATTCCTCAAGCCATAGACCAAACCAGCAGTTAATCCTTGCAAAGCAGGGGGGCCCCATTGCAAGGGTTTTATTTTTTGCTGGTGCCTTTAAAGCAAAGGAGAACGCAGTGCAACAAAACAACTTATATTCAGGACAATGTTATTTCTTTCATAAAACAGCAATGTCCAGTCAACTTAAAATTCATTTAAAAAGCTTAAAAAATAAAACCAGAGAGAAATGTTGTAGTCTATTGGTGACCTCCAGAAATTTTTTGTATCTTGGCTGCCATGCTGACCCTCTGGCTTCACTGCTGTCTGAGTCAGCAATCCAGAACAAGTATGTTCCAACTCAGTATATAAACCAGAGGATCAGCAGGGCAGCCAGAAACTAGCATTTTCAGATGGAGGGAGGCATTGGCAGCTCCTATTTTTCATTCATTGTGCAATGTCCTTTTATAGAGGTATAAATAATGAACAAGCAGTGTCTGCACCTTCCCAATCTGCTGTTTTGAAGCTTGTTTGGGGAATGGATTGGATGTTCTTGGAAACACATTGATTTTCTTATGGCTGTAACCAAATGAGGACATGAAGGAAATGTTCCCAATGGGTTCTGACAACTTATAGGGACTTTCCCTAATTTTTTCTCATTGTTCTAAATTACTGAGTGGAAGGACCCCTACCAGTAGGACTTAAGCCCCATACACACGGTCGGAAAATCCGACCACCAAATCCATCGGATTTGGTCCGACGGATTTAGTCCGACACTGGTGTTGCATACACACGGTCGGACAAAGTTGTCGGAAAATCCGATCATTCTGAACGTGGTGACGTTTGTTGCCTACGACGGGACTACGTAGAGGCTAGTAACCAATAGCTTTGGTCTTGTAATGTGATCTGAGCATGCGTGGCACTTTGTCCGTCGGAATTCGCTACACACGATCGGAAATGGTGTGATCGGACTCTGTTGTCGGAAAATTTTTAGAGCAGGAGATACAACTTTGTCCGTCGGACAATCCGATGGAAACTGTCCGATGGTGCCTACACACAGTCGGAAATTTCCGACAACATTGTCCGATAGGACAGAATCCATCGGAAAATCCGACCGTGTGTATGGGGCTTAAAACACAAGTTTACCTATAATCAAAAATTCCCCCAGCCTTCCCCCCTATTGCCCTCATCAATACAATCCGCTATATTAAACACAAACTACCCAAGCAGGTTTGTATTTACCTCCTCCTGCTCCTGCAGCATGGGTACATCCTATTCAAGTCTATAGGACCTTGTGTTTCCTACAGTGTTCCTAAAATGAAATAAAGATTATAGTTGTCTTTTCCCTCCAATAGAGAAGCCATGTATGAATACTAAAGACACATACAGTTTAAGACATGAAAGCATTTGCTATGTTTTTTGTACCCTAAAACATTGTTTTTTTTCTCTCTAGCTGCATCCTGGGCTCTGTTCGCCGGAATTCAACTAGCTTTTGCATTTATTAAGTTATTCTAAGAAGATCTAAAACCATTTATTTTTGGTCAGCCACGGCAAATATACTTGATTAAATCTTAAATCTTAAATCAAATCAACTTGATTACGGTATTTATTTTCTGTACTGGACTGTGATATTGGACTCTGTGCTGTATTTATGCTCTTTGTATGGTGTGTCTTGCTTTAATGAGGTGTCTGTCCATTCTAGTCTCTGAGCCAGGAGCTAAATATGTTATCTTGTATTTAAACAAAAATAAAGATCTACAATCAGTATTAGCATGTGTTGGGTGTACATTCAGTAGATCTGTGAAGATATCATACAAAGCAGTGCAGCAGTGTGGATACTGAATAGCAAAATAAATTATAGATCTAAACATCAATTTTGCAAGTCTGTTGCTGCTCCCTTAAGTCACCTGAAGGCTGGGAGGTTCTTACAAATTCAGTCCCTAAATTTCCACCCCACCATGTGTTATTATATGCAAATGAAGCAAGTGTCTGCAAACAGAGACAGTATATAATTGTACAGTAAAACCTTGGTTTGAGAGTAACTTGGTTTGAGAGCGTTTTGCAAGACAAGAAACCTTTTTATTTAATTGATATATAAGCGATGTCTTGATGTACAAGTAGCGTCCTGTCACAACTGAGTATAAAAGAGACAAAAGGCACCTCTAAGTTTAGCAATATGGTTACATTTAATGAAGGTACAACATTTAGCAACTCACATGGCTGATGATTAAAACAGGCACATCTAAGTATGCAGGAATCCGGGGGAAAAGGTATGCACATAGACCGTCCTCCTCACCACCATCTGTCATCCCTTCCACGAGCACTTCAAGCCTCACTTTCAAATCGCTCTACTGCAGGGTAGTCTTACCGGTCATGATTACAGACTGACAGCTGGTGAGAGCCGGCGGTGCGGAGGATGGTCTATGTGGACAGCTTTACCCCGGATGCCTGCATACTTTGATGTGCCTCTTTTAATCATCCACCATGTGAGTTGCTAAGTGTTGTACCTTCATTAAATGTAACCATATTGCTACACTTAGAGGCGCCTCTCTTCTCTTTTATACTCTGTAGCTCCTGCTGGATTTTGCTTCTAATCCCCTTGTGGAGGCTTCCATTTGTGGATGGACATTTTATGGTTACACAACCTATAACATTGCTATAATCATTTTATGGACTATAAACTGAAGGACTTATGAATAAATGGTTGTGGAACATATCATCTGAGTTTCCATTATTTCTTATGGGGAAATCCGCTTTGATATACAAGTGCTTTTGAAGTACAAGCATGTTTCCGGAAGGAATTATGCTCGCAATCCAAGGTTTTACTGCATATGAATATATTATCAGTTTATCACTAAATATTTTCATTACACAAAGTTAGTAACGTTACCCCCGCCCTTAGGCTTAAAATATGTCTGATTACTAAAGCTAATGAAAAACAGCAGGGATAAATCCTTAAAGTGGTTGTAAACCTCAGACATGAAATATGTACAAAGCATATCCTTCTATAGTGTGTACTTGTCTCAATCAAGAGCACTAAGTGTCACTTTTGTCTGCTGCTTCATTCCTCTGCTATCAGCATGAGTCACTTCTGACAAGTTTTCCTGACCCCAAGAGAAAAAAGGTGACATGGGAGGACTCTCCAGCTGATTAACAGCCTCAGCTGTGTTCCTGTGTGCAGGGGGTGTGTCTCTTCCCTCCAATCAGCGATCAGAGTTCTCCTCACTGAGTTCTGCAGAGTGTAACTTCAGCTCTCTGTCACCTTTTTTCTTAACTCTCACTTTATTCAGCTTTTTTAACAGATTTAGAGCATCAAGGGCTGCAGATAAACAGGTACAACTTATGTAGGAGGATTTGTTTAATCTCTGTGTATCACCTGAGGCCAGTCACTTCACTGGGTATATGTGAGGGTTTACAACCACTTTAAGATATGTTGACATCACAGATATTCATGTACATTGCAATGGCTATCTCTACCCGATTGTCCACTGATGTTGAATGTGTATGATGTGATCCTAGTATGTTGTACATATGCAGCTAATCCTGCCTTTATGCATTCTGTTCCTATACAGTGGGGATCGAAAGTTTGGGCACCCCAGGTAAAAATGTGTATTAATGTGCATAACGAAGCCAAGGAAAGAGGGAAAAATCTCCAAATGGCATCAAATTACAGATTAGACATTCTTATAATATATCAGAAAACGTTATATTTTATTTCCATCATTTACACTTTGAAAATTACAGAAAACAAAAAAAATGACATCTGCAAAAGTTTGGGCACCCTGCAGAATTTATAGCATGCACTGCCCCCTTTGCAAAGCTGAGACCTGCCAGTGTCATGGATTGTTCTCAATCATCGTCTGGGAAGACCAGGTGATGTCAATCTCAAAGGTTTTAAATGGCCAGACTCATCTGACCTTGCCCCAACAATCAGCACCATGGGTTCTTCTAAGCAGTTGTCTAGAAAACTGAAAATAGTTGACGCTCACAAAGCTGGAGAAGGCTATAAGAAGATAGCAAAGTGTTTTCAGATGTCAATATCCTCTGTTCGGAATGTAATTAAGAAATGGCAGTCATCAGGAACAGTGGAAGTTAAAGCAAGATCTGGAAGACCAAGAAAAATATCAGACAGAACAGCTCACAGGATTGTGAGAAAAGCAATTCAAAACCCACGTTTGACTGCACGATCCCTCCAGAAAGATCTGGCAGACACTGGAGTTGTGGTACACTATTCCACTATAAAGAGATACTTGTACAAATATGGTCTTCATGGAAGAGTCATCAGAAGAAAACCCTCTTCTACACGTCCTCACCACAAAAATAAGCGTTTGAACTTTGCAAATGAACATATAGACAAGCCTGAGGCATTTTGGAAACAAGTTCTGTGGACCGATGAGGTTAAAATAGAACTTTTTGGCCGGAATGAGCAAAGGTACGTTTGGAGAAGAAAGGGCACAGAATTTAATGAAAAGAACCTCTGTCCAACTGTTAAGCATGGGGGTGGATCAATCATGCTTTGGGTTTGTATTGCACCCAGTGGCACAGGGAACATTTCACGAGTAGAAGGAAAAATGGATTCAATAAAATTTCAGTAAATTTTGGATGGTAACTTGATGCCATCTGTGAAAAAGCAGAAGTTAAAGAGAGGATGGCTTCTACAAATGGATAATGATCCTAAACACACCACAAAATCCACAGGGGATTACATCAAGAGGCATAAACTGAAGGTTTTGCCATAGCCTTCACAATTTCCTGACCTCAACATTATTGAAAATCTATGGATAGACCTTAAAAGAGCAGTGCGTGACAGACAGCCCAGAAATCTCAAAGAACTGTAAAACTTTTGAAAGGAAGAATGGGCAAAGATACCTCAAACAAGAATTGAAAGACTCTTGGCTGGCTACAAAAAGCATTTACAAGCTGTGATACTTGCCAAAGGGTGCCCAAACTTTTGCAGACGCCAATTTTGAAAGTGTAAATGATGGAAATAACTTTTTTGACATATTATACTATTAACTGTTGAGCCATTAAATGCTTTGGTCAGGAGTACTTAATTACGATGTAGAGTTCAGGGGTCAGGAGCATGCAATGTACAACGTAGTCTATATAGTGCAGGTGTCAAAAGTATGTTACATATAGCCCAGTGTAACATGTTCAGAAGTCAGGAGTACATAACAAACACAAAGTGCTGGCATTTGGGCAAAATCCCAAACACTCCCCTTTCCTCCCCTCCAGCAAGCAAAAGTCTCCCAAGCCTAGAGCTACCTCCACAAGAAAAAAATCATCATATACCTTTTACCAGAAACAACTGTCCCTTCTTTAAAAAAAAAAAAGAAAAAGAAAAAAAACTTATCTGACCTTAGATACAGCACAGCAGAGAGCAAAAGAAAGTCTTACACTAGCTTTCCCTCCTAAGTGGCTAAA
Source organism: Lithobates sylvaticus (assembly GCA_028564925.1). Classification (NCBI taxonomy): domain Eukaryota; kingdom Metazoa; phylum Chordata; class Amphibia; order Anura; family Ranidae; genus Lithobates; species Lithobates sylvaticus. The sequence continues at coordinate 183,278,940 of CM053027.1, read as the reverse complement.
CACTTCCTCCATTAAAAAATATATCTAAATAAATTAACCACTTCAATACCCAGCCATGAGCAATACAGACTACATGAGCGTAATTTTCCGGAACATATTCCACCATCAGGATCCAGAAGACGATGCCAAAAAAATGTTGGGTGTGCACTAAAAGAAGAATTAGGAAAGACACCAGCTTCTATTGTCCCGATTGTCCCTCCCAACCTGGCCTTTGCATCGGAGAATGCTTCAGGCGACATCACACTCTGGAAAACTATTAGCCCATATTTCTAATACTGCCATTTCCCCGTTTTCAATTTCTGTCATGAATATTTCCCTGCCTCAACCAACCATATCATTGTCTTCCATGTGAACTGACCCTGGCCTGTTTCTGGACTATGCCTCTGCCTACCGTCTGCATTGTTTATCCGCCATGTTTCTGCCTTTCAAGTGAACTGACCCTGGACTGTATCGACTATGCCTCTGCCTACCGTCTATTTCTGCCTTTTACCTGCACTGACCTCGGCCTGTTGACCATGTTTTTGCCTGCCTTTTGGACTGATCTTTTACCCTGCTACACAGGGGTCTCACATATGTGAGGGGCTCCAGAATAGTGTTCAGCGTTCAGAAAATCCGTTTTTGGTTTTCTGTGTTCCCAGAACAGGGTCTGGTTGTCCGGAGGCTTCAAAGCGATTTGGGTGGGAGAAGCCCCTGTCCCCATTCTTCCCTGACCGATGCCCTAAGCTTGATGGTCCTGTCTGCTCCCTGCAAAAAATACTCTGGCTGTGCTGACCATACCTCTGCCTTCTGCATGTACTATGGACAGTATTCCTGCCTGCTGCATGGACAATCCTTTGATCCTTTTTCTGCTGCTGACCACATCCCTGCCTGTTATCTGGACTAATGCATTGGCTGTGTTGACAACATCTCTACCTGTACTGACTATTCCTGCCTGCTGCCTGTATTGCTGTCGCTGTCCACGTTCCTGCCTGCTGCCTGGACCGATGCTCTCCTCTGTGGACCACTGCACTACTAAAACCGCAGGTAATCTTTTCTTTACCCGTTGCTCAGCAGAATGTATTTTGGTTTGTAATTGGTATGTACAGTACATGCTATGTGTTAGAACAATGAAGGGCCTTCAACAATGTGATAGGTTGGCAGGACTTTGTGTGTAATTTATGCTCCTAGAACACCTGACAGTGCTACTTGGCTATATTTAGCGCTGCTTTACCGTCGTTTTGCCTGCGGGATTCGGCCGCTCGCGGTGCGGTTTTACCCCCCGCGAGCGGCCAAAAAAGGGGTTAAAATCCCCCGCAGAGCTTTGCGGCAGTATTGCCGCGGTGTCCCATTCAAAGCAATGGGAAGGAGCGGTATAGGAGCGGTGAATACACCGCTCCTATCCCGCTCCAAAGATGCTGCTAGCAGGACTTTTTTTGCCGTCCTGCTAGCGCACCGCTCCAGTGTGAAAGCCCGCCGGCTTTCACACTGGAGTGAATGGGGCCGTTTTTTTCAGGCGGTATACAGGCGCTATTTTTAGCGCTGTACCGCCTGAAAACCGCCCCAATGGGAAAGGGGCCTTAGTCTTTAGGAATTTTGCTGTGTCAGAAGTTGTGTTGGCCAGAGAGTCCCAAGATCCCAACTGCACCCAGATTAAATCAGGGAGGTTTCTATATACAGTGGGGGAAAGTAATTATTTGATCCCCTGCAGATTTTGTAAGTTTGCCCACTGAAATGAAGGGTTTATAACCACTTCAGCCCCGGAAGATTTACCCCCCCCCCCTTTACTGTCTATGGCTCCAGTGTTTGTTACTGCCAGGTAAGAGTTTGCTTGTCATTACCATAATAAAACCATCTCCTGTATCATTGTCTGCACAGAGTCTTTGACCATCTCCTGCATATTTGTGGCGGGATCACCTGTCTGCACCCTGTCTGTGGCGGGATCGCCTGTGTGAACCCTGCTGTCTTTCTGCGGCTCGTGTTTACTGTGTTAGAAGGTAAGACCTTGTCATTACCATAATAAAACCATCTCCTATATCATTGTCTGCACACAGTCTTTGACCCTCTCCTGTATGTTTGTGGCAGGATTGCCTGTCTGTGGAGGGATCGCATGCGTGCACCCTGTCTGTGGAGGGATCGCATGCCTGCACCCTGTCTGTGGAGGGATCGCATGTCTGCACCCTGTCTGTGGCGGGATCGCATGTCTACACCCTGCTGCCTGTCTGCGGCTCCAGTGTTTGTTACCGTGTTAGCAGGTAAGAGCTTGTCGTTACCATAATAAAACCATCTCCTGTATTAGTGTCTGCACATAGTCTCTAACCATCTCCTGTATCATTTTCCACACACAGTCTTTGACCATCTATTGTATCATTGTCTGCAGTCTCTTTAAAGCGGAAGTAAACCCATCGATTTAACAGTCTAAAAACAAAAGGCATGCCGTGAATGCTAACTGCACATTGGCTGTGCTCTCAACCAAACAGTCAAACCATCCAATGGCTGGTGTCATAACGGATCACATGTGCAGCACTGTGGCAGTTGAAGATTAAACAGAGGCAAAGATGGCAGCTTCCTTGGCTGAAAACGATAGGGGGGTTTACTTCCACTTTAAGGCTCTTATGCATTTATACAGTTAATTTTTATCGCTTTAATTATTTTGCCTAAGGCCTCACAAAGTCTTGAGTCTGTTTGTCGGCATAATGATGACTGTTATTAGTATTACATTAAAAAAAATCCCTAAAAATAAAATGATTTTCTCTCCCCATTGGGATAGAGCCAACATTTTTACATCCCTTCAGTTTGCACAATTAGTGCATTATTCGCATTATTGGCCTTCTGCCTCAAAAAAAAATATATGGGTTTACGCAATGTAACTAAGCATCAATCTATGAGCTTGCATTTTAATGTGATAAATGTGTTATTTTTTTTTATGTTGACAATTATCCTTTCAACAAACAGACATTCACCTGTTTTATGGGAGATCCTTGAGTGCTGTCCGTGATACTTTTTTTATTTGCACTAACATATCATTTTTCATGGACGAGCTTTCGGGGTGTGTCTAAGCAGTACTGATTCACAAAAGTTTTAGCAGAAGGTAAAATGTTAAAAACAAAAAGGAAAAAAAAAAAAGGAAAAATCTCTGAGGGGTAGGAAAAGAAAAACAAACACATACATATACAAATCAATAGTATGGCAATGGTAATAAAGCTATCAGCAAGTAAGATAAGACAGAGGGAAAGCTATAGACTGGAGGGGGGGGGGGGGTGGAATCACAGTCACAGAGGGGGGTCATAAAACTCTAGTATAGTGGGTGAGGAAACCAATATCCAAATGTAAGCCATTGTTTTTTGTGTCACAAAGAAGTATCATTCTTAGCTCAAATGTTTTCCTTTCCTGGATAGTTCTGAAATTCCCTTTAAGAACTAAAACATTGAAGTCTTCCATAGTGTGTTCCGGTTGTGAGAAATGATGTCCCACAGGTGTGCAGAGACCATCTTCCTTATGTTCCTTGATGGTATGTCTGTGCAAATTCATCCTTACTTGTAACTTCTGTCCTGTTTCACCAACATAAGATCCTTTGCTACACCTGTTGCATTGGATTAGGTACACCACATTACTGGAGGTACAGTTGTATGAGCCTGTGATATTGAAGGTCCCATTTGTGTGTGTGACACTTTTGGATAGATTGATCTGGTTGCATAGTTTGCAGTGTTTTTTATTGCAGGGTTTGCTTCCATTATTTGTGACTTTATAATCAGAGTGAAGTTTCCTGCTGATTAGTTTATGTCTGAGGTTAGGTGGTTGTCTGAAAGCCAATAATGGGGGTTGTTGGAATATTTTTTTCAGAGTCTCATCCTCTGTTATAATGGGTTGTAAATCTTTGATTATCTTTTTGATCCCTTCTAGTGTTGGGTTGTATGTGGTGACTAGAGGTACTCGGTTGTTCGTTTTTCTCTCTTTGTATTGGAGGAGGATTTTCTGTTTGGGTTTTCAAGGCTGTGCTTATGCTGTTGATGGTTTTGTCTTTGTAACCTTTCTTATGGAAGGAGTCTGCCAGTGTTCTGAGATGTTTATCTCTGTCTTCTGGGTCTGAACATATTCAGTGGTATCTGATGGCCTGGCTTTGTAATTTCAGACAACAGTCTGTCAACGGACAATGAATCCCCTTCTGAAAATGGAACCGTGTGTATGAGGCTTAAGAGATTGGAACATAATTTTGCATCAGTGGTAAGACTGCATCTGGAATATGCAGTGTAATTTTATGCACCAGTAGAAAAGAAGGACATACTGGAAATAGAACAGGTTCACTGGTTAACACAAGTACATAGGCAAAATAGCAAGTGATTTGGGAGGTAATGTAGCATACACTGATACACTGCATACACTGATACACAGTGGCATAGTCCTTTTTTGTTTTCTATTTTTTTTTGGCAGCAGTATACAGCAACCATGTCTGATGGAAAGAAATGCATACGTCTTTCTGGTGCACAATATGCAAAGGTTCAAGCAAAAAAGCACCCTCCCAATGTTGAGGGCATGTGGCCTGGTACGGTTCAGGCGGGAGGGGGGGCGCTCTCGTCCCCCCTCCTTTCCTGCGGCCTGCCAGGTTGCGTGCTCGGATAAGGGTCTGGTATGGATTTTATCGGGGACCCCACGCCATTTTTTTGGGCTGGGGTTCCCCTTAAAATCCATCCCAGACCTCAAGGGTCTGGTATGGATTTTGAGGGGGACCCTACGCCATTTTTTTTTTGGCTGGGGTCCCCCTTAATATCCATACCAGACCTGAAGGGCCTGGTTATTGAATTTGGGGGGACCCCTACGCATTTTTTTATCAATGACTTCAATGAATGACTGTTCTCTGTATTACGGATCCGACAATTCATTTGCCGGCAATAGCCGCAAGTGATTTTAAATAGTTTTTTTTTCCTGCAAAAATGACACTGTGCGGGAACATTTCTCTATATTAGATATACTGAATCTCGAAGCATTCGAAGCATTCAAAGCATTCGTTATATCCGCTATTATAATTTCTTTCATATTAGTTGAAATTAGATATTTGTTAGTAGTTGTATTCGAATTGTTCTCTGTATTACGGGAATCGGCAATTAGCCGCGAGTGATTTTAAATGTCTTTTTTTCCTGCAAAAATGACACATTGTACAGAGAGAGTTGTAAGCACGGGAAACATGCCCCCCCTCTATATACTATATAGTCTATAGTATGCCTATGAAGGGGGTCATGTTTCCCGTGCTTAGAACTCTCTCTGTACAATGTGTCATTTTTTATGGAAAAAAAGACATTTAAAATCACTCGCGGCTAATTGCAGATTCCCGTAATACAGAGAACAATTCGAATACAACTACTAACAAATATCTAATTTCAACTAATATGAAAGAAATTATAATAGCGGATATAACGAATGCTTAGAATGCTTCCAATGCTTCGAGATTCAGTATATCTAATATAGAGAAATGTTCCCGCACAGTGTCATTTTTGCAGGAAAAAAAAACTATTTAAAATCACTCGCGGCTATTGCCGGCAAATTAATTGTCGGATCCGTAATACAGAGAACAGTCATTCATTGAAGTCATTGATAAAAAAATGCGTAGGGGTCCCCCCAAATTCCATAACCAGGCCCTTCAGGTCTGGTATGGATATTAAGGGGGACCCCAGCCAAAAAAAATGGCGTAGGGTCCCCCTCAAAGTCCATACCAGACCCTTGAGTTGCGTGCTCGGATAAGGGTCTGGTATGGATTTTGAGGGGGACCCCACGCCATTTTTTATTTTTATTTTTGGCCGGGGTTCCCCTTAAAATCCATCCCAGACCCGAAGGGTCTGGTATGGATATTTGGGGGGGACCCCACGCCATTTTTTTTTTGGCTGGGGTCCCCCTTAACCGCTTCAGCACCGGCCCATTTTTTACCCTTCCTTACCAGAGCACTTTTTGCGATTCGGCACTGCGTCGCTTTAACTAACAATTGCGCGGTCGTGCGACGTTACACCCAAACGTCCTTTTTTTTCCCACAAATAGAGCTTTCTTTTGGTGGTATTTGATCACCTCTGCGGTTTTTATTTTTTGCGCTATAAACAAAAGAAGAGCCACAATTTGGGAAAAAAAACACAATATTTTTTACTTTTTGCTATAATAAATATCCCATTTTTAAAAAAAAAACGATTTTTTTCCTCAGTTTAGGCCGATACGTATTCTTCTACATATTTTTGGTAAAAAAAATTGCAATAAGCGTATATTGATCGGTTTGCGCAAAAGTTATAGCGTCTACAAAATAGGGGATAGATTTATTGAATTTTTTTATTTATTTTTTTTACTAGTAATGGCGGCGATCTGCGATTTTTTTTTTTCGTGACTGCGACATTGCGGCGCACATATCGGACACTTTTGACACATTTTTGGAACCATTCACATTTACACAGCGATCGTTGCTATAAAATTGCATTGATTACTGTGTAAATGTGACTGGCAGGGAAGGGGTTAACACTAGGGGCGCTGTAGGGGTTAATGTGTTCCCTAATAGAAGTGATTCTAACTGTGGGGGGAGGGGACTCAAGGGGAGAAGACCGATCATGTGTTCCTCTGTACTGGGATCACATGATCGGTCTCCTCTCCGCTGACAGGACCGTGGAGCTGTGTGTTTACACACACAGCTCCACGGTCCCGCCCGGTCCCGTTGTTTTAACGGGCAATCGTGGGTGCCCGGCGGACATCGCGGCCGCCGGGCACTCGCACCGGGTCCCGAGCGATGCCGCGGGCGCGCGTGCGCGCCGCCGGCGGCACGCGCGTGGCCCCCAGGCGGCCGGGAATCCGAGGACGTCATATGACGCCCACCCAGGATGGTAGATCCACCTTGTGGGCGTCATATGACAGCGGGCGGTGTTGAAGTGGTTAATATCCATACCAGACCTGAAGGGCCTGGTTATTGAATTTGGGGGACCCCCACGCTTTTTTTTTTTTATATCAATGAATGACTGTTCTCTGTGTTATGGAGCCGACAATTCATTTGCCGGCAATAGCCGCAAGTGATTTTAAATAGCTTTTTTTCCTGCAAAAATGACACTTTGTGCAGGGACAGTTCTCTATATTAGATATACTGAATCTCGAATTAATTCGAAACATTCCTTATATCCGCTATTATAATTTCTTTCATATTAGTTGAAATTCGATATTTGTAGTTGGATTTACTAACGATTCAATATTTGTAGTTGGATTCGAATTGTTCTCTGTGTTATGAGAATCAACAATTCATTAGCCGCGTTAACGATTCGTAACGATTCGGAACTTTACTAACGAACGATTCGGAAAAAAAATTACGATTCGTCCGAATTTCGTATTTCGTACGAATTCGAACGGAATTTCATACACGAATTACGAATTTTTTTCTATACGAAACGGGACGAAACGAAACGAAACAAATTTTTTGACAGTTCCCATGTCTAGTTTCTATTGGCTGAGAAGGTACTGGAGAGGTGGGGCAGCTATAATCTCTGGATTTTTAGACCAAAAGGATGTCGGTAAGGGACATTTCAGAGACGGATGTAAGAAAAACAGATTTTTTACATACTGTCGCTGGTTTTACTGAGGCTGGCAACCCTGATGGGGCCCCCCTAGTGGCCCGGGGGCCCTCGGGCAGTGCTATGACAATGGAGCTAATATGAAGGGAAAACAGTGGTGTACAAACACGAGTGCGAGAGTTAAATCCCAGAGCCTTTTTTGTCCTGTGCAGTTCCCATTCATTGAACTTGGTCATCAGCGATGCTGCCTCAGCATGTTCTGAAGCTTCTGAATTCTTTAATGTAATACAAAGTGTATATGCATTCTTCTCTGCATCTACCCACCATTGGCAAATCCTAAAACAACACTTTGGACATTCACAGATTACAGTGAAACCACTGAGCACCACATGATGGGAGAGTCGCATGGAAGCAGGGAAAGCTATCCAAAACCAGGTTGGAAAAATGTATGATGCCATAACTGCAGTTATGGAGGATGGTACTTTAACAGGAGCAGCTCGTGGCAAAACACTGGCAGAATGCAGAGGAATTACAAGGAATATATGTAATTTAAAATTTCTTTGTGGTCTAGTGTTGTGGCATGATGTACTCTTCCATGTAAATATTGTAAGCAAAAGACTGCAAGGGATTGATGTTGATATTTCTGCAGCAGTTTAACAACTTCAGATGACAAAATCATTCCTCCAGACTTATCGATCAGATGAGGAATTTGAAAAGGTTTTGAAAAGTGCAGAAAAGATGGCAGAGGAACTTGACATTGAGGTGGCTTTTCACTTTGCAGACGTTCGAGATTGCCGCAGAAGAACCCATTTTGACTATGAGTGTCATGAAGATCCTGCCAGAAACCTAAACCTGGGCCGTCCTGGCCCTCAGATCCCACTGCGCATGCGCGCCCGGGCGCGTGCACGAGTGCGGCCGCGTACGGGCGCGCGCACAGGGAGACAGGCGCGCGCTCTGGTTAGCGCCAGTCAGCCTATTTAAGCTTGGCCTGAGCAGACGGTCCCCGCTGTCTGCTCTACAGCGTTGTGGTGTATGTAACCTGATCCTGATTTCTCTGTCCTGTTGACCCGGCTTACCTGTGACTACCCAGCTATCTGCCTGTACCCGACCTCGGCTTGTTGTGACCATCCTTCTGCCTCATCCCTTGTACCTTGATACCAGTCTGATTCCTGACCTGACTTCCTTTGATGAACTTGATCACCTGTATTGTCCTAGTCCGGTCTGCAGTCTGTTCCCTGTGATGAACCTGATCACCTGTGCTGCTCCAGCCCGTTCTGAGGTTCTGTTTCCTGTACCAAGTCTGATCGCCTGTACTGATCCAGCCTGTTCCAAGGTCCTGCATCCTGTTTGCCTGTTGAACCAGCTTACCTTTCCAGTTCCGGCCTGCTCCGCTGTCCAGTCTGCTAAGCTGTCCATCCAGACCCATCCTGCTCTGCTGTCCAGTCTGCTAAGCTGTTTGTCCAGATCCAGCCAGCTCTGCTATCCTGTTTGCCTGTTGAACCAGCTTACCTGTTCAGTTCCGGCCTGCTCCGCTGTCCAGTCTGCTAAGTTGTCCATCCAGACCCATCCTGCTCTGCTATCCTGTTTGCCTGTTGAACCAGCTTACCTGTCCAGTTCCGGCCTGCTCCGCTGTCCAGTCTGCTAAGCTGTCCATCCAGACCCATCCTGCTCTGCTGTCCGGTCTGCTAAGCTGTTTGTCCAGATCCAGCCAGCTCTGCTATCCTGTTTGCCTGTTGAACCAGCTTACCTGTCCAGTTCCGGCCTGCTCTGCTGTCCAGTCTGCTAAGCTGTCCACCCAGACCCATCCTGCTCTGCTGTCCAGTCTGCTGAACTGTCCATCCAGTTCCATCCCGCTCTGTTGATCCTGCCTGTTTGACCAAACCAGCTCATCTGTCTATATCCAGTCTACTCTACTATCCAGGCCTCCACCCTGTCCGCTGAGTTGACTTGGTCACTCCACCGGTCTGTTGATCCTGCCAGGCACCCGTGCTCCTCCTCACTCCTGGGTCTCCTATCCCCACACCAGGGAGCCAGGAGTGGGAGACGCAAGGGAGGTCTCTCTCTGCAATATCGGGCTCGCACCACCAGGTACGTGACAATGAGGCAGAGGATGAAAGCATCAGTGATCCTAAACAACAGATGAAAGTAAATTTTTTTTCCCAAGTTCCAAACTCTGCTATCCAGTCACTGGAAGAACGTTTTTTACAGCTCCATGAACACAGCAAAGTCTTTGGGGTGCTCTACAACATTCCCAAACTCAAGGATGCAATACCTGAAGACTTACTCCAGCAGTGCAAAAAATTGGAAAGTGTTTTGTCCCATTATAACATGCAGGATATAGATTCAAATGATCTCAACCATGAAATGAAAGCCCTGTCAAAATATGTCCCTGTAGACTTGACACAAGAAAGGTTGGTGGGCCTGGCGACCATATCAATTGAACATGAACTAGCCCAAATTTTACACCTGCAGGAAGCCGTGTCTTTATTTGCAGCCAAGAAGGTACGAAAAGCACCATTTTGATTTGATCTGTGTTTGATTACAATATACCATATTTATTGGCGTATAACACGCACTCCCCTTAAAATCAGGGGGAAATCGCGGGTGCGTGTTACACACCGATCCCTGTCGATTTCCGCTGATTGTGAGGAGAGGAGCATGCAGAAAGCCGAGTATACTAGGCTAGACTCGGCTCCTCTCGCAGTCCAACCCCCGAAACACTCGGCTTTCTGTATGTCGCTCCTCTCGCAATCAGTGGAGATGGGCGGGACTGCGAGAGATGCCGAGTAAACTCGGCTTTTTGTATGTCAGCGGCGCTCTCACAGTCAGCGGAGTTCAGCGCCAATTTAAAATAATCAGCGGCTTGGCAAGGCTGCAAAGGCACTGGGCAAGGCTGCAATGATGGACACTGGGCAAGGCTGCAGATGGACACTGATAAGGCTGCATTGATGGGCATTTAAATTAAATTTTTTTTCCCCTAAACTTCCCTCCTAAAAGTTTTTTTCCCTTAAAATCCCCTCCTAAACTTGGGGGGCGTGTTATACGCCAATAAATACGGTAGTTGATGTTGTTGTCTGTCCATGACAAACTGTTGCCATATAAAAGAACTGGGGTAGGCAACCTTTTAGTAGTACTGTGCCAAAACAAGATGTTGAAGTCCCTTGAAGTCTCACCAGTGCCTACGCAGTCTCACCAGTGCTCCTGAGAGGCAGTCTCACCAGTGCCCCTGAGAGGCAGTCTCACCAGTGCCCCTGAGAGGCAGTCTCACCAGTGCCCCTGAGAGGCAGTCTCACCAGTGCCCCTGAGAGGCAGTCTCAACAGTGCCTATGCAGTCTCACCAGTGCCCATGAGATGCAGTCTCACCAGTGCCCATAAACTATATAAGGCTCTGTAAAGCACTGTGTCTATATTTGAAGTCAAGACGGCACATAAAGCACTCATAGTCAATTGATATATAGTTGAGTGCAATATTGTTGTTCTTGTCTGTTGTTCATGACAAACAGTTTTGCAATATACTTTCACCATTTAAGCCATTTATATAAATAAAGATATATAAAACCAAATACTGGAGTTTGTGGTTTTTATTTGAACGTAATGGTATGTCATGTAATTTTGCATATGGACATGGTGTTATTCTATGTAAATCTGCTTTTCTGATAAATTTAATTTTATGCATGCATCCCTTTGAAGCTGCAGCAGTTAGCTTGAGCCTACCTTCACTTCTAGTCTGCATGACTTTAATCAATCAATCCCCTCTCTCCACACTATTACTGCCCACCTCTAAAGGCTCTTCGCTTTCTCTGGCATCAAACATTTTGTTCCCAAGCATTATATAAAAGAACACATCCCAGTGTCCCTTTAGACAGCCCCTTTTACCACACTCAGAGCAACGTCTAGCAGACGGACCCAGTGATGACAAGAGGTATTTGAAAACAAAATTATTTGATTAATTTAAATTGAATCTTGATTGGGGGAAGTGGGGAGCAAAGGAAGGTATTTCATGTGTACATTACACTTCCGATTTATTTTCACCTAACCAAGTGGTGCATTATACACCAAGGAGTTTGAATCCCAATTTTTATCATTTGGCACATTTTACTACTGGCTTACTTTAGCCGTTGGTTTTTCTTTTTTAGTCTATTCTCTTTTTTAACCATAGTTTTATACTTTTCGTCTGTTTAAATATATGAGTTCTAGGAATATATGAGAAAGTTCCTAAATAGTTTTAAAGCTTTTAAAAAAAGCAGATTCTTATGGTTAAAGTGAGTTATCATTTGGATTTTCTACATGAAATACTTTTAATTTGATAAATACAATAAGAGGTTCAAATGATGAAATTTAAAACAAAATGTATAAAAGAAATGCCATTTTATACACACCGTTCAATATCAATTCCATGCGTTTTTACCTTCAGTCATTATATAAGCACATATTATCTAAACCACAAAGAGAAAAAATATGAAGCATTTCACTGTAATAGAAGGATAATTAATATTATAGAATTTCTTTCTGCGAGTAGAAAGTGGTGGCTTTCTTTGGCCTTAGGGCTCACAGAGCAAGGACTGAGGTCTGCTGAATCGGAGCCGAATGTCAATTTTTTTTACATCCCTGTTTGCTTAGTTTGTGAACAGCGGACACAGGTGGATCATTGGTCCCTCTATGGGCGGCCAGATGTAAATGGAGAAAAGGAAGCATTCCATTTCTGTTTTTTGCTTTTTTTTGGACCTGGACAGACTCAGAGGTAGGTGGATGTAAACAGACACACGTCCGCTTACATCCGCTTGTCCATAGAACTTCATGGATCTTCCGATCAGGTCCTCCTGAAAAACTGACAGGTGAACCTGATCGGAAAGCCTTTGTGAAAGGGTCCTCATAGTACCACAATGGTGATTGGGTGCAGCTAGCATTTGCTGGTAAGTCTTATAGGAATGAAAACCAACTGAATGCATATTTATACACTGAGACTGATTTACTGATTACTTACTTGTACATGATCATCTGCATATGATTAGTTAATTGAGTGAGTGAATACTTATACCCGGTACACACGGTCGGAATTTCCGACGGAAAATGTCTTATCAGACCATGTTGTCGGAAAATCCGACCGCGTGTGGGCGCCATCGGACTTTTTCAAATACCACCAAAGAAAGTTCTATTTGTGGGAATTTTTTTTATAAAAATGTAGTTTGGGTACAGTGTAGCATGACCGCGCAATTGTCATTCAAATTGAGACAGCGCTGAAAGCTGAAAATTGGTCTGGGCAGGAAAGTGCCCAGAATTGAAGTGGTTAAAGTGTTGCTGAAGCATCATTAGCAAGATGTAACCAACTTCAAGTATTTTCAAAATTCAAAGTCAATGATGTTGATTTTGTAACTGGGTAATGAATTTTCACAGGATCACAAAACAGTTTGTAGCACTGCCCCCGTAGGGATTGCTGTGTAGACTTCCCTGGGCTTTTCCCCTTAACTTGCAGCCAGTTGCTAAGGGTATTTACACAACCGCCCATACTCTCATCTGCTCGTTTCCAATAATCAATCCAGGGTTTTTTTTTTTTTTTTGGTATTTATTGTTGGAACTTGGATAGGAGAAAGGAATAGTGGGATACTCCAACTGGAACTAATTACAATTGAGGACAACTCTCACTTGGCCTCACAGGTTAGCTGTGATAACAGACTTGCTGGTATACCATACAACACTTGTATGAGAAGAATAAGTCCTTTGCTTCACCCATCCTCTGACTCTAATAGCTGAAAGGATGGCCCTCACAGAACAGGCCCCAAGACACAGATCTGTACTCACTGTAGGCCAAAGCAGATCCTTTCTAGCATGTCTCCCTTCCAGTCAGCTCTGCAGGACATCTGGGTTGCAGCTATTCTCAGATTCAGGCTCTAGGGTAAGACAACCAGGTAAGACAACCAAGGCTGCATGGCAGCTTCTGCAGGGGAGGGGCAGCCGCCCCCTACCTCTGGGACCCTCTCTCCAGCCCCCAAGCACATGTGCCTTTGGCATTTATACAGTCACCCAGCATGCACGGGGCACTTTCCTCTGCCAATAGCCAGGGCTGTAATAATGCCTGTGCCCTCATTTGTCAGGTTTCTTTCTACAGTCCAATATGCCCCCCTATTGGACCAGTGTGAAACATTCAACATGAGCGGCACCAGAACACTATTGATCAATGGATTCTTGCTCCCTGGTAGGCAGAGAGCATCTAAATTTACCTGACAATCTTCCTGGTAAGTAGAAAGACCCAAAAACTATACTCTTACCTAGGAGGGTGCTACATCTTATTAAAAGTTTAGTTTACCTTTACCAAAAACTGCCTGTGCAGCTTTGACTAAAGTTGGATAATGCCCTTGCTATAGATGCAGGCGATTTAAATAATTCCTAAACCCTGGCATCATCCCATGCTGCCTTTATGCTAGGACAATGCCAGAAGTTACTACTCACCCCCACTATCACAGTAGTGAGTTCTTTAATACCCACACAGGAGTGAGTTCTTTAATACCCACACACACTGGGAGTGTCTTAGCAATGCCCTAGCAACAAGGCAGGACCGGATGATGTCATTTCTGGGAGTTTTTCAGCTGGTCTGCTGGAGGTATGTATGTAAAAGGCCTACACCTATAGCAAGGGCATTATTTCAATTTGGTCATAGCTGCAGTTTGTTTTTAGTAGGCACCTTTTACAATACCTGCATAGGCAGTTTTTGGTAGAGGGGAACTAACCCTTTAAAATTTAAATAATCACCAAAATGGAAAACTACTTCTGTACAATAGTTATACACAAAGCTTACTAGCTCTTCAGCCCCCCCCCCCCCCCCCCCCCCCAATTCAACAAACTCAGACACAGCAGCTTGGAGTGCTTATCACTCATCAGTGTAGGGAAGACTGTATATACTGTAGATTGTATATACTGTAGATTGCACACCCTATTCTGTTCGATAATTATAGTTTAATTGTCTGACAAGAAAAAGGCAATCCTTTTTGATATATACACGTATTAATCCGTATTTAGCAATAGTAGGTAAAAAAAAAATTATATTTAAATGAAGAATCTAAACATAATGTGTTTTTATGTGTTGCAAAATACCAGTCCTCAGATGAGATAGCTGTAATTGGTTTCATTTTTTTCAGGCTTGTTTCACCTGGTTACCTGCAAATAACAGGCTTCCTGTCCGTTTGTTATAATAGTTTCTCCACAGTATCTATGGTGGTGGTTGTCACACAGGCTGGATTTCAAACATCCACTTTTGTTCATTTCCAGCACATAGGGGATTGATGAGACTAGTAGTTTTGCAAGGAATAAGGATGTTTGTGTTGTGTTTTCAGCTCACAGAAAGTTACAATGGCCCTACAAGATCAACAAGTATCTTCTGTACCCGCTGAAAATGTTCTTAGAAAAAAAGGAAACCAATGCACCCATCACCACTAAGAACTGGTAAGCTGCAATATAATACTTTTTTCGTTTAGATATAATTGAACCGCTCACACTCAGGTTATTGCAGTCAGAATAATAGGGAAATTTGTTATGATTGGTAATGTAGCTTATTGCATTCTGCACTGCTTTTATAACAACTCTTCTAGTGTCATACACAGCTAAATATTATAAAAAAAAAAAAAAAAAAAAAGGAATATACGCACATTGTTTTAAAATTTTCAGGTTATGCTAGCAGTGTGCCCTGGGGGTAAGGTAGTTCTGTCTTTGACGTGTGACCAGGGACACTTGGTCTGATCAGTCACATTCCTATGTTAAAAATTGCATGCCGTGTACATTCTCATGAACTGAAGACTGTTGTGAAATTTCCAACCGACTGACAGGAAGTGGGCACCAAACAAGTTAAAAAGGTAAGTTAGACTTGGCTAATTAGGACAGCCCTGGGGTTTTTGCAATCTCTGATCATTCAGCCTACTTTATCATTTTGCTCCCACCCCCTCATCTATAAAGTCAGGTGTAAGTGAAGATTTCTGCATTTTTGGTCTGATAAGGAATTCAGCTCATATTCAGGATCAGATATATCAGCACAAATGAAGCTACACTTTGTCATTGCATTGGCTGTTCTTGTCGAGTATGCAGGTAAGTTTCTGCAGATTGATATAAATAAGTTAATACTAAATAATATCTACACTAGTACTGTATTTTTGAATATTACAGCTTCACTTTCAGAATTTGTACAGATAATTTAGTTACACTATATCCCTCAGACATACAGAATCATTTTAATACAGTAAACCCCCCTCCATCGCTGGGGTTATGTTCCAGACCCACCCGCGAAAAGTGAAAAACCGCGAAATAGAAAGACCCTATTTAAATACACCCTAGGCATGTTTTGTTAATTTTTTAATAACATTTAAAGGTCTTTAAACACACTTTTATGCAATAGAAACACATTAAAGATAGAGAGAGAGATCAAGAGGATTTTTAAAACAAAAATATTGTCTTAACAGTATAGTATACTGTACAGTAAAAAATAGAGTACATAACTGCAAAAATGGCGAAATATTACCACAATATCAGAATAACAGGTCCTAATTAAAATACCGCGATATACCGGGACCGCAAAAACTGAACCGCGATATAGCGGGGGTTTACTGTATTCAATATAAACTTGTGTATTTCCAGCTTTGCTGAAAGGATGCATTGAATTTCGTCCTATTAAAGCACCACTAAAGCTATAGAACTGAGAGCTAAGTGGCACTCTTCCTGTGCCTATGATTCAATTCAGTAGTTACAGCAGTGGGTCTCTTTATGTAAATTGGGTGCAAGAACTGGATGCAAAAGGCACATTAGGCCAGTACTATAGGTGGCAAAGTAAAGAGGGGCCTTTCCCTGTACAACAAAAAATATTCTGTGTAAAAAAAAGATCCCAGCAGAGGGATGTTGCTTTAGACACCTAAGGTTGTGTGCCTACAGACTCCAATGTAATGGTTATGTGGTGATGCAAATGACCAGTGATACTCCCACTTGTTATTTACATTCCCAACATTTGCTCAATACCTTGATGCTCCAACTCCAGTCAATGGGGTTGTTTTATTAAAAGAGCACCCAGCAAAGTAGATGTTCCCTTAGCTTAGTGAATAAATGGAAACTGCATTTACTCCAGCCATCCTACTATGGGGTTGATTTACTAAAGGCAAATAGTCTGTGCACTGCAAGTAACAGTTGCTCTAGATCTGAGCAACGGATGCAAAGGAAAATAAAACTGCATTTTTGCAGAGCAACTGCACTTTAAAGTGCACAGTATATTTGCCTTTAGGAAATCAACCTCCCTTTGTAAGGATAACCCTGTATTTTACTTCCTTTACACATGATAGAGTATTCAAAGTTTGCTTTATTCACTAAGCTAAATGCACATCACTTCTTTAAATATACATTCGCTATACCTTAGTAAACGACCACAAAAGAGCTATTTCTGGTATAAAGGGAGGAATAGTCCTCCAGTGGGAAAATACTAGTCTAGATCTTTCAGGTTTCTTCTTTTTTTTTTTGTTCATTTTTGCCTTTCAGTACAAGCCCAGCAATAAAACATTAAGAATTTATAATCTCTACCACTTAACCAATGAGAAAACACTTACAGTGCCTTTATGTTTACAAATGGTTTTTATTATGGGTAAGGTCATAGTACAACATTTTGACTGAGATGTACAAGTGAAAGATTCATTTAGGTAATACATTATAACTTGAGTAAAGACAAATCAAATCACAATATACACACATAGGATTGTAAATCTATATAATATTTACGGGGAAGGATCTGTAGATGTGCTTAAGTAAAAATAACCATAGTGATCATTACACCAGTAGTGAGGTTTCCCATAAAATCTAATTTTTTTGGTATACAGTAAACCCCCCGCTATATCGCGGTTCAGTTTTTGCGGTCCCGATATATTGCAGTATTTCACTTAGGACCTGTTATTCTGATATTGTGTTAATATTTCGCCATTTTCGCAGTTATGTACTTTATTTTTGACTGTACTGTACAGTATACTGTTAAGACAATATTTTTGCGTTTTAAAAATACTCTTGATCTCTCTCTCTATCTTTAATGTGTTTCTATTGCATAAAAGTGTGTTTAAAGACCTTTAAATGCTATTAAAAAATTAACAAAACATGCCTAGGGTGTATTTAAATAGGGTCTTTCTATTTCGCGGTTTTTCACTTTTCGCGGGTGGGTCCGCAACATAACCCCAGCGATGGAGGGGGGTTTACTGTATATGCATTGTGTCATATAACATGTGGTGTATTCTTTCTGATAATTTGATGTTTGCCATACGGTTGAGAACCTGAGGCCATGGTACGTTGGATGAACGCCAGTTGAAGCCGATGGTCCAGTGGATAGAGCTGAATAGAGTAGTCTAGAACTTGCTATCGGAATATCTTGTATGGGGGAGAATAAAAAGGCACATTTGGGGTGTTAGTGGGATCTTTCTGCCTGAAATTCGATCGGTCATTAGATTAGCATTGTGCTAAATCTTTTTTAGATGGGGGCAATCCCAAAATATATGTAGTAGTGTCCCATTTGTAGGGCAGCCTCTGAAACAGAGTTAGGATGTTGATGGGGTAGAATGAGTTGAGTTTGGCAGGGGTAAGATACCACCTATAGAGCAGTTTGGTGGCAGATTCCCTGATGGTGGTAGTTTTGGTGCATTTGTGTAGGTTTTCAAATATGGTATCCCATTGTTCGGGGGAGAATGAAACGTTTAGGTCTGATTCCTTTTGAAGCATGGGGTGCGATTTTTCAGGCATATTAAATTAATTTAGATTTTTATAAATTAATCCTTTGTCTTGTGGGGAGGAAATACAAATCTGTTCGAATTGTGAGAGGGGGGTGTGTAGAGTAAGTGAGTAGTATTTTTGGTAGAATTGTTTTATCTTCATATAAGTTTCATGTTCTGTAGGTGCAAGGGCGTATTTGGTTTGTAGTTCTGGGAAGGAGTAAAATGTATTGTTATGGGTAAGTGCTTTTAAATGTGTTAGGTTATGTTGTTTCCATATTGTTAATGTGTTTTGGTTATTATCTAAAGAAGCAAAGTGAGGGTCTCCTAGAAAGGATGCTAGGGGAGGGATGTCGGAGGACATGTTAAATTTGGTATTTTGTCTGTTCCACAGTTGTAGGGTATGTGTTACAATTAAATTCAAACGGTCTTATTTTTTGTGGCCAGATAGTTTCGGACCAGAGTAGTCCTTGTAGGTGGTATGGGAGGACTGATTGTTCTAAAAAATATGGAACGCTTCACGAATTTGCGTGTCATCCTTGCGCAGGGGCCATGCTTATCTTCTCTGTATCGTTCCAATTTTAGTATATGTCCTGCCCAAGCGAGGACACTTACAGTGCCTTTAAAAAGTATTCATACCTCTTGAAATTTCCCACATTTTGTCATGTTACAACCAAAAACATAAATGTATTTTATATGATAGACCAACACAAAGTGGCACATAATCGTGAAGTGGAAGGTAAATGATAAATGTTTTTTAAAAATATGTGAAAAGTGTGGCGTGCATTTGTATTCAGCCCCCCCGAGTCAATACTAGTAGAACTACCTTTTGCTGCAATTACAGCTGCAAGTCTTTTTGGGTATGTCTCTACCAGCTTTGCCCATCTAGAGAGTGACATTTTTGCCCATTCTTCTTTGCAAAATAGCTCAAGCTCTGTCAGATTGGATGTAGAGTGTCGAACAGCAATTTTCAAGTCTTGCCACAAATTCTCAATTGGATTTAGGTCTGGATTTTGACTGGGCCATTCTATACATGAATGTACTTTGATCTAAACCATTCCATTGTAACTCTGGCTGTATGTTTAGGGTCGTTGTCCTGCTGGAAGGTGAACCTCTGCCCCAGTCTCAAGTCTTTGGCAGATTAACTTATTTACTAAGATTGCCCTGTATTTGGCTCCATCCATCTCCCCATCAACTCTGACCGGCTTCCCTGTCCTTGCTGAAGAAAAGCATCCCCACAACATGACGCTGCCACCACCATGTTTCACGGTGGGGATGGTGTATTCAGGGTGATGTGCATTGTTAGTTTTCCACCACATGTAGCTTTTAGGCCAAAAAGTTACATTTTCGTCTCATCTGACCAAAACACCTTCTTACACATGTTTGCTGTGTCCCCCACATGGATTCTTGCAAACTGCAAACGGGACTTCTTATGGCTTTCTTACAACAATGGCTTTCTTATTGCCACTCTTCCATAAAGGCCAGATTTGTGGAGTGCACAACTAATAGTTGTCCTGTGGACAGATTCTCCCACCTAAGCCATGGATCTTTGCAGCTCTCCCTGAGTAACCATGTGCCTCTTGGCTGCTTCTCAGATTAATGCTCTTCTTGCCTGGCATGTCAGTTTTGGTGCCATACTCTTTTCAATTTCGGAAGCTTGGGATATTTTTTTATAACCTAACCCTGCTTTAAACTTCGCCACAACTTTATCCCTGACCTGTCTGGTGCATTCCTTCATGATGCTGTTAGTTCACTAAGGTTCTCTAACAAACCTCTGAGGACTTCACAGAACAGCTGTATTTATACTGAGATAAAATTACACACAGGTGGACTCTATTTACTAATTAGGTGACTTGTGAAGGCAATTGGTTTCACTAGATTTTAGTTGGGGGTATCAGAGTAAAGGGGGGCTGAATACAAATGCAAGCCACTCTCTTCAGATATTTATTTGTAAATAAAAAAAACAAATTTGAAAACCATATTGCATTTTCCTTTCACTTCACAATTATGTGCCATTTTGTGTTGGTCTATCACATAAAATACATTTACGTTTTTGGCTGTAACATGACAAAATGTGGAAAATTTCAAGGGGTATGTATACTTTTTCAAGGCACTATGAAAGTGGAAGTTCAGTTAAATACTAACTATATTTAACCACTTTCCGACCAGCCGCCGCAGTTTTTACTGCGGCAGAATGGCACGGCTGAGCGAAGCGACGTTATGTTAAGTCGCTTCGCCCTGTGGCCACTAGGGGCGCTCGTGTGCCCGCTGCACATCCCCCGAGCCATTGCGAGTGCCAGGCGGTCACGATCACCGCCGTGCTCCCGCAATCGCCACTGAGACAGAGAACCGGGAGCTGTGTGTATAAACAGCGATCTATCTCTTCCCCCACACAGTCCACCCCCCCCCTTCAGTTAGAACACACACACTAACCCTTGATCGCCCCCTAGTGTTAACCCCTTCACTGCCAGTGAAATTGTTATAGTAATAAATGCATTTTAATAGCACTGATCAATGTATTATTGCCAATGGTCCCAAAAATGTGTCAAAATTGGCCGATGTGTCCGCTATAATGTCATAGTCCCCGATAAAAAATAAATAAATAAAAAATTGCAGATCACCAATATTACTAGTAAAAAAAAGATAAATAAATGCCATAAAACTATCCCCTATTTTGTAGACGCTATAACTTTTGCGCAAACCAATCAATATATGCTTATTGTGATTTTATTTTTTTCCCCAAAATATGTATCGCTCTAAACTGAGGGAAAAAAAAAACATTTTTTTTTTTTATACATTTTTGGGGGATATTTATTCTAGCAAAAAGTCAAAAATGTGATTAGATAAATTGTATAAATAATGGTACCAACATCCCTTGTAATTGAGAAGTAACAAAAATGAAAGCCTCTTGACCCCATAGGGAAAGAGAGCCCTGACTGTTGGGGGCATGTCCAGGGCGGGCCGAAGTGACCAAAGGGTCTTTAAAGATTGGTGGGGGGTGTGGGTTGGGCTGGGCCTGAGCTCGACAAAAGTGCCGCGCCCAGAAAATTCTGGAGCCTTCTGGAAGATCCGTTGGGAAGAGCTGCCCACCCTCCCGCCCTATAATTTTTTCTTTGGTACGTCACAGCTTGCTGCGGTTTTTTGACCTTGCCAGCATAAAATGGCTGCTGTTGATGGAAATGGGAAGCAGACGGCCTGTCCAGCACTTATGGTAAGGACAGGCCTTCCCCCTTCTTATCTCCTTCCCCTACGTTGGATTATGTGCTCACAGTATAACTGTGACAGGCACTGTTTGAAAAGTTTCATTTGTTTGAACTATTCATTGGTTATATGTTGGACTTAAAGAAATTTACTATTCATTGGTTATGTGTTGGATTTAAAGAAATAAAAGCTGTGGCCTTGCCCTTTCCAACTTAGCAGTTGTCAGTGTGTTATTTATTGGTATGAAGGGGCAAGGGTTAAAAGAAGGTTATACAATTAAATTATAGTTCATAGTACCTGGACTAATTGCACCTCAGCAGTCATGAGGATATGGGATTTTAAAAAGGTACGTATTGCAAACACACAAGTCAAATTTTAATGTAAAAATACATATAATTTAGTAAGAAAAACAGATAAAAGTAGTGAATACAGTGTGACGATCTGGGGTGATTAAGTTTAAATGGTGCATGCAATTTTCCAGAAACGTGCCACTCCAGACTTGAGTTTTTAGGGCATGGCAGCCCACTTTTATTTAAAGGAAACAAAAAAGTTCAAACAAACAGTAATTTTCCCTTGCAGGGGGTTCTACCATCACTGTATAAACAAATGATAGCCTCCTGGCTTACTCACTGTCAGCTTCGTGCTGCTTTAGTCACAGCTACACCTGCCTGCTTCAGACGTACGCACAGACTGCCACCTGCAGTCTTAGGCTCTGAGACCTCCTGTCTCTTTCTCCTGGAACCCTCCTGGCCAGACTTCCTGTCTGCCAGGCGGAGCCGTCTCCAAGTCTGAGCCCTGACTTCTCTTCCTGGGACGTTTATGAACCCAGCACACAGGTATGATCAGTATTCCTGCCAAAATCAGGCATATACTGCACATATGCACCTGTGACATGTGGGGGTCGCATCTCCACATATCCCTTCCCCCCTGTTTTGCACCGGCGGGAGAAATACAAAACCCTTCTTCCTAAAAGGGGTACTCCACCCACCTCTTTTTCCGGGTATGCTTCCATGCGGACTTCTCCCTAATTTTTGGGAGCTCACATTTCTTCTCACCTCCCCCAGATCTACTCTGCCAAAACTGTAGGGGTCCTACTTTGACATCTGTCTTAACTTTACCCAACACTTTTTGGTTTTCAGGTTCGCTGATACCTGCGTGGTTACCCCTGGCAACCGCTTTCTCAAAATTACCAAGTTCAAAACCCCCAGGATCTCTGGTCCCATTGCTTGCTAGGACAGTGTCTGAGGAGGGAACACACACACACACAGAAGCAGTTGCTCTCTATGGGACCTTTCATATCGCCCCCTGTTGTCCAACAACACTTTTTTCCACACCAGTTTTCACCATTTGTCACCGCTGGCATTTCCCATACCTCTGCCTTGTCTAAAAGGGCTCCAGAGTGCTTGTCATACACAATCTTTGTATGAAGCAATCCAGCACACTGTGAGACAACTTTCCACATCAATATAAAACATTGCATTAAATGATTCAAGCATTTGAGATTTCTGCACAGTACAGCCTGCAATACCCAGCTCCGATAAGCCGTACCCCGTGGTACCAGTTCTCCAAACACAGGAGAGGACGGTAGGATATATACTGGTTGTACACTCCATGATGCTAACATTTCATTAAGCATGTCTGTCACAAAATACACATTTTCTCTTATTATCACTGTGGACATAATTTCCGCTGTGCGTTTTACACTCGCTGGGACCTTCAGTCATGAGAGGATTAGTCTCTGCAACAACCCGTGCATCTTGGCCTATAGGCTGTTCTGCAGACACCTCTCCTGGCACAGCAGCCTTAGCATCCACTACTCTTTTAGCCACAAAAGCTTCTTCCAGCATTGCTATTAGTCTCTTGGCCAAATCATCCCTTGCTCTGTTGGACTACATCATCCCAATGAGACCTGGACAGATCAAGAGGCTCAATAGCATCTGAAACCACTGCTCTTGTCAGTTTTGCACTCCTCAACATTAAACACATCACTTGGTTTTACCCTGCATTGTGGCAACACATTTTCAACCACACCATGTTGCTGTGCTCCACCCTCATCAGCAGATGGAGTTTCATTGCAGACCTCAAGCTTTTTAACTTTAACACTTGCCTCCCCACTGAACAAGGCACTGCAGCAAGGCAAGTCCTTTTTAGCACAAACAGGGGGATCTCCCATTTGTGGTCACTTCCACTCCCAAGTGCACAGTCACATAATCAGTCTCTCACCCAGTCTGCAGACTTGGAATCACAGGCGTTGCTACAGGCAACCGCTCTCCTCTTGAACTCCAAGTCAGCCTGTTGCTTTCTCCTGCTGTATTTCCCCATGCGGTTACCGGGTGAAATGAAAAGACTCTCTGGCTTCCCAGCCCTCTTTGTGGGAACAGTGAGCCACATCTTCATAGGAGCCCCACCATCCAGACGACACTTCACTGGTTAGTGCAAAAGGAAAGAAAAACTGCGCTGTCTTATAAAGATATTGAAAAATATATGTATACTAGCGGCCTGCACAACAGGTAACTGTAATGAGTGAATAAAATTTAAAATATAAAAAAGTGCGGCGCTCATAGAGCACGAAAATAACAATCAATGTCTAAAAGTGATGATACTAAATAATGATACAGTATCCAAAAATAAAATTTAATATATGAATGTGTGTCACTAAAAATAGTGAACAAACAAATATGATAAATCAAGTGGATTGTGAATCAAAAGATCATATATATGGAAAGGGTTGGTGGACCTACTAATCACATAATCGCATAGATCACATATACAATAAATATGACAGTAGAAAAATCTTGAATATATATCACCATATAAACAAAACTATATAGCAATGTGTGTTACAAATAGTGATCTAAGCAAAAAACACCACCTAATAGTGACATAAATTCAACATTGGTGCGTTGAGAAATATATAACAGGTGACTTGGTGCAAGTTGTCTGTTGCAGTCCACCACCTCTTGGGAATGCTCTTACCAGATAGCGTGAACTCAGATAGGCTTACGCCGTATGAGTCACAAAAGGCAATTGATGTCACTACACGCGTGGGAGTATCTACTTGGGGATGGTGCCAAACGACAAGATCTTCACTGGATATATCCAAAGAACTCTCAGGAGGGAGGGATGATGGATGTTATACCACTGGTAGTACTCAAATTAGTGGGACCGATAAAGAGAAAAATGGAGCCACATAGTGTAATACCATAGGGGATTTATTTTGACAAAGCATATAAAAATGGGTACTCACATTTAAAACGACATATAAAAGCATACTTCACTGGTTGCTATGGGAGACTGCATTCTCCCTGCAGAGCTTCTCCAGTAACTGTAACAATCCTCTTGAGCCCACCAGCCAGGACTCTCATCAGGATCATTCCACCATTGGCCATAGGTCTCACGACCAATCTTGCCTTTGTTGCTACAGGCAACAACATGCATCTTTGCAGCAACAGATACAGAGTTCCTTAAAAAATTATTTTGTGTACTGTCTCCTTACAGCTGAGACACAGCACCCATCACTTTGCTTCACACAGCAACAGCAATACACACAGTCTCTGACACTCACAGTTTCCGGCATGCAAGGATCTGGACCAACGACATCCGTGCCCAACGCCAATTTCTACACCAATTGTGACGATCCGGGGTGATTAGGTTCAAATGGTGCATGCAATTTTCCAGAAACGTGCCACTCCAGACTTGCGTTTTTAGGGTATGGCAGCCCACTTTTATTTAAAGGAAACAAAAAAGTTCAAACAAACAGTAATCTTCCCTCACAGGGGGTTCCACCATCACTGTATAAACAAACGATAGCCTCCTGGCTTATTCACTGTCAGCTTCGTGCTGCTTTAGTCACAGCTACACCTGCCTGCTTCAGACGTACGCACAGACTGCCACCTGCAGTCTTAGGCTCTGAGACCTCCTGTCTCTTTCTCCTGGAACCCTCCTGGCCAGACTTCCTGTCTGACGGGCGGAGCCGTCTCCAAGTCTGAGCCCACAGGTGTATAATTAGTATTCCTGCCAAAATCAGGCATATACTGCTTATATGCACCTGTGACATGGGGGTCGCATCTCCACAACAGTTATATTCAAAGTCATAGGTGTATACACATACATACATACATAATCCTACGTCCAACAACTTCCACATGTTTTGCCGGAATGGCTTTATCAGTGTCGTGGATATTTCGCCACACTCTTGCGCTAATAAGCGCCTTTCAATCTTATGATATAATGCGCCCTCTGATCGTATGCCTCCCTGGATCCCCAGCTCCCAAAAACAGACATCACCAGACAAGTCTCACGTCATCCTCTCAGCATCAGCCCCTCTTCAATGGGCCAGCTTCCTTTTTATTCACACCAACAAAAAGCAATTACAAAGGATTGTAACCTCACAGGAAATTGAATGACCATATAAGGATTTGAAAAGGTACAATGAGACAAAAGGGTGGTGTCTTCACAGACAGCCAATAAAGACATTTGTTTTCCTTCAAAAGAACCAATCACAGACCTGTATACTTTTAAATAGTTTTAGCAAACTGACAATTCTGTTGATAGTAATTCTTAGTACACATTGTTCGAAGAGAACAATGTGTACCTGGAACAGGTCTCAACCAGCGTGATCTGCCCCAGTCAGCTCTTTAGAGCAGGCAGGGACAGAACGAAAACTGAGGACTCTTATGACAAAAATACATCTAAAACATCTTCATAAAATTTTCCCCAACAATCAGGAAAGTGGGAAAGATTATTTTAAAAAAATTTAAAAGAAGAAGATATAATGTATTTAACCTTAGGTGTATAGAAAAGAGAAATATACAAATTAATATAACGTTCATCAGAGAATCAATACGGAGCTTAGTGCATCATATATAACCACACTGAATCAAACAAGGTCCTACCTTAAAATTTTTTGTTCATTATGGCCAGACCCCCTCCCCCCCAAAAAAAATAAATAAATAACCAAAACCCCCCAAAAAAAACACCCCAAACACACCCACCACCTCCCCACTAACGGAAAGAACCCATATAGTACAGCACTCCCTACCTCAGATGTGGGTCCTGGAGTGAGCACGGTCAGAGAACCTTCGGGAGGTAGCATTATAGTATATAATAAAGTATTATAGCAAAGTAAAGTAAAAATATTGTGCTGTATTCAAAATGGCCGCTCTTTTTTTTTTTTTAAAGCTCTATTTGTGGGAAACAAAGAACGTCAATTTTGTTTGGGTGCAACATTGCACGTCGCGCAATTGTCAGTTGAAGCGATGCAGTGCCGAATCGCACAAAGTGCTTTAGTCAGAAAGGGGGTAGAATTTTCCGGGGCTGAAGCGGTTAAATCTACTACCATCCCTATTCTAAGCCTATTATATCTAAAGGAAAGATGTGCATACTTACCTATTCTAAGGGCACTCCAGTGCAGTCACATGATCAGGTGTCAGTGCAGAGGAGGTACAGCCGACTACGGATGCCCCATAGTAAGCCTATGGGTGACCTCAACGCCCAGGCTCTGCAGCCATTGTGGGCGATCTCTCTTCTTCACTGAAGTCGGCACTGGGGCCCAATCATATGACTGGCCTGAAGCACCCTTAGCATAGGTAAGTATAAAGATCTATCATTTACAGGATACACAGAATAGGCTGTCCATACACTGATTTCAGCTGGTTCCCGATAAAGCAGCAAAATTCAATCAGTGGTTGGCCCTGTCAGCTGCCTCCTGCCTGACATCCCTCAATTGAAAAATTGCAGAAGCTGGTTGGAAAATTGACAGCAGAACAGCAACTGCATCCAACCAGATGTAGATGCTGTCCACATATTTTAACAGCTGGTTGAACTGGCTGTGAAAATACTATGGCAGCCACTGGAGCTTCATTCGTCTGTTAGATGTGTTTTCTTCAGCCTGCAGGTCGGCTTTAGAAAATGGAAGAAAATGTGGGAGATATTTTATAGAATTCTGTACATGCAAAAGACCTGAAAGGCAGATTGTACATGGATGACATTACCAATTCTAAATAAACTGTGATTGTTGTTTCTTTATTCAGATATTTTACAGTTCACGTATACAGCTACAAATATCCGAAATGTGTGTGTATGTGTGCTAGTGCATATACTGTGTGTATGTATGTGTGTGTAATATATATATACTGTATATATACACATATATATATCTCATACATATACACATATATTATATATGTATAGTTTATCGTATACATCACTTTAGAATACAGCCTTTGACTCTTCCTTCTTTTTTCCCATTTCTAGGTGCTCAGTGCATAAATCGTTCGGACCGTAAGTAACTTCCATGTTTTAAAAGTACAGGAAAACTGTATGATAAGCCTTAACATTAAATGATTAAATATTACAAATTAGACACAGATTTTTAGATGATGCAGTTTGAATCTCGGCCGGTTCAGTGGGGACCATCGAACATTCTATGGCCGGCTTAAAGGGTTAAAGTACAAATACTCAACACAAACACAACAGAATTTCTCCACTAAAAAAGCGCAGCTCCTCCACTCTGGGAATCGCTAGATTTCTACACCTTCTCCCCAAATGTCTCAAATATGCATACGAAAAAAACAACACTTTTACATGAGCGATTATCCCCATTCTCACCCAACAATTATTATTTATCACAATTCCAATTTTTATTCCAACAATTAATGGCCGTCAAGGTCTTAGACAGCCAAATCAAGCAATCTCATATCCTAGAAAATGAACAAATAATAAATCAGTGCTCAATCCTTAAGGCTCCATTCATACTAGCGCGTTTTTTGATGCATTTTGCATTTTGCAGAAATGCATGGAAATTTTTAACATGGGTTCCTATGGGACATGTTCACATCAATGCATTTTTGTGCCTCTGCATTTTTGAAAAAAATTTTTATGCAAAATGCATGTAATAGAAATCAATGGACCCGCATCCAAAACGCAAGTGCCGCGTTTTTACCGAGATTTTGCCATGATTTGCGTTTTTATTTTAAATTTTTTTTTTTTTTTTACACTGTATATAGCTGTTTGCTAAGCAACCACAGTGTAAAAAAAAAAAAATGTAAAAAAAAAAAAAATACAAAAACGCAAAACGCAAATCGCGGTAAAAACTTGTGTCCAAAAACGCGGCAAGCACCGCAAAAAGCACTGCAAAAACGCTCAAAGGCAAAATGCATAGATGTGAATCGAGCCTAAGACTCGGTTCACACTGGGGCGACTTGTCAGGAGACTTAGCCGCCAGTCTTGTTATGTAGAATGAAACCGTTCTAATAGGAGCGACTCAAGTCGCTCCGACTTAGAAAAAGGTTCATGTACTACTTTGGGGGCGAATTCAGGTGACTTGCATTGACTTCTATACAGAAGTCGTTTTGCAAGTCGTCGCTGAAGTTGTAAGCAGGCCGCCTGATGCAGTCGCACTGCAAGTCGTGCTGCCTCAGTGTGAACCGACTCTAAGGGTTGTAAAGCTAAAAAAAAATTGGCAATATCTGATCTATATGCTATATAGATCATGAATCTAGCTGTTATTTCTGCCGGAATTTTTTATTTACCTGTTTGATAAATGGACTTTATCAACACTTCCTCCTTTCCTCTCTGTATGTTTTCCTCAACTTCCGGGTTTTCGAGCGTGCTCCCTGCAGCAATGTCACAGCTTCAAAGGAACTACAATTCCCTTGATGCTTATCGGCATCGCACATACGCAGTGCTGCTTTTTCGCTGTGTGACGACGAACCTGAGCCACACTTTCACTTCAGCAACAAAAGGGGGCGGAGTAAAGGTGGGGCTGTGCTGAGATGGTCATTTAGATTACAATAGCAAGGCACGGGAGGCGGAGCTACAGCATCTTAGACACGTCTGTGGCTCCTTTGTCACCCGTGCCTGTGAACGCACACAGTGTCTTTCCGCAGGGATGTAGTCCCAAGTGAGGGGGTGAGCAAGCTGACTAACCCCCAGCCAGAACGGCTCGGATGATGGGGGCAAGCTTCTAGAGGAGGAACAGGAAGTTGAAAATTCACTCACAGAAAAAAAGCATTTACAAAGGAAAAGGTAAGTGAACCAAAAGTACACTACCTTAAAGGAACATAATTAGAAAATAAAAAACAAACCTTTAGTATCACTTTAAAGGGATTGTAAAGTCTCATGGTTTTTCATTCTATGCATTAAAGTGGAAGTCCAGTCAAAAATGAAAAAATTTCTATTAATTATATGTAAAATATCTTTATCTTTGACATTATTCATTTTCTGTATAGCTGATTGCGTCGCTTAGAAAGTCTAATCAAAGCCAGACAATCAGCTTCTTCCTGTTCTTCAGGGACAACCTTACTTCCTTATATCTGAATTCTACATAGGGGCCTACTGTTTATTCTAACTGCCCCTGTCTTGCCCAGCCCCACCCCTATCCCTTCTCTCCTTCTCAGATCTCCTCCTGTCTTCATAGCCTCGTTTTGGATAGCAGTTTCTTCTGAGAAAGAAGGGGGGGGGGGAATGTGGGCAGGCTCTGGAAGTATGTTCTGTTTGTTAGAAACTGTAACATAGATTACAATGCAACATGCTGCAGATTTTCTACAGTGTACAACTACATGGTTGTCTCTGCATTGAACTGGGATGGGCACTGTGTGGATGGTGTGGCACTGTGATGGGCACTGTGTGCATGGTGTGGCACTGTGATGGGCACTGTGTGCATGGTGTGGCACTGTGATGGGCACTGTGTGCATGGTGCAGCACTGTGATGTGCACTGTGTGCATGGTGCGGCACTGTGATGGGCACTAGGTGCATGGTGTGGCACTGTGTGCATGGTGTGGCACTGTGATGGGCACTGTGTGCATGGTGTGGCACATGCCCAGCTGAGGGAGCTACATGTGAGTAATGAGTTTAAGGCTCCGTTCCCACTAGTGCGACTTGTCAAGGGACTTTGGACACAAAGTTGCATCACAAATCACAGCCTATTGATTTCAATGGCAAATGTTCCCATCTATGCGACTTTGAAAAGGTGCCTGCGCTACTTTGATACAACTTTTGATGCAACTTAGATCCAGAGTGTAAAGTTGGATCAAAGCTGCACTCAAAGTCGCACAGCTAGTGGAAACGTAGCCTAAGGTTAGAGTGCAACTTTGGAGTGTGACTTTGATGCAACTTTGAGTGCAGCTTTGACACTCTCTGGATCTAAGTCGCATCAAAGAATTGCAGGTACCTTTTCAAAGTCGCTGATTTTCAAAGTCGCATAGCTGGGAACAGGTGCCATTGAAATCAATGGGCCGTGACTTGTCATGCGACCTAATGTGTTTAAAGTTGCATGACAAGTCATATTAGTGGAAATGGAGCCTTAGTCTACGTTTCCACTATTGCAACCCCAAAGTTGCACAATTTAGAGTGCGACTTTGAATGCAGCTTTGATCCAACTTTACACTCTGGATCAAAGTCGCATCAAAGCATTGCAGGTACCTTTTCAAAGTCACTGGTTTTCAAAGTCGCATAGATGGGAACTGGTGCCATTAAACGGGCTGTGACTTGTCATGGGACTTTGGACACATAATAAAAATGCCATAAAACTATCCCCTATTTTGTAGACGCTATAACATTTGCGCAAACCAATCAATAAACGCTTATTGGTTTCATTTTTATTTTTTTTACCAAAAATATGTAGAAGAATACATATCGGCCTAAAGGAACTGAGGAAAAAAATAGTTTTTTTTATATATATTTTTGGGGGATATTTATTATAGTAAAAAATAATGTGTTTTTTTTTTTTAAATTTTCGCCTTTTTTGTTTATAGCGCAAACAAAAAAAAACACAGAGGTGATCAAATACCACTAAAAGAAAGCTCTATTTGTGGGAAAAACAGGACGTCAATTTTGTTTGGGTGCAATGTCGCACGACCGCGCAATTGTCAGTTAAAGCGACGCAGTGCCAAATCGCAAAAAGTGGTCTGGTCTTTGGCCAGCCAAATGGTCAGGGGCTTAAGTGGTTAAAAATCTCCATAGGGGACGGTTAAAAAATTCTACAGGTTGCATGTTTTGAGTTATAGAGGAAGTCTAGGGTTAGAATTATTGCTCTCGCTCTACCGATCATGGCGATACCTCTCAACGATACTCACATATGCGTTCACTTCTGCACACTGTTCTTTTAGAAAAATGTAAACATCCCTTGTAATAGAAAAAATGCATGACAGGTCCTCTTAAATATGAGATCTGGGGACAAAAAGACCTCAGATCTCATATTTACACTAAAATGCAAATTTTAATGTCATTTGAATTTTTTTTTAAATGTCCTTTTAAGAAGTTTAAAAAAGGAAGGAAGTAAAGCCTCTTAAGAAAAAAAAAATACACCCTGCAAGACAAAGGCATAATGAGCTAGTATGCATAGCATACTAGCTCATTATGAATTGCTTACCTGAGATCGAAGCCCCGGCATTGGCCCTTGTTCGCCTCCTCCGATGCCGCCATCTATCACGGAGTGACTTCCGGGTATCACGGCTCCGGCGCTGTGACTGGCCGGAGCCGCTAGGCTTACCTGTAGGTTAACCACTTCCCGACCGGCCACTGCATATATACGTCAGCAGAATGGCACGGGCAGGCAGAATCACGTACCTGTACGTGATCGTGCATGTGCCTGCCTGTGGGTCGCGCGCGCGCCGCCAGCGGCGCGCTCGCGACCCGGTCGGGAGCTCCGTGACCCCGGCCGCGGGACCAGCGGACCCGATCGCCGCTGGTGTCCCGCGATCGGGTTACGGAGCTGAAGAACGGGGAGAGGTTTGTGTAAACAAACCTCTCCCCGCGCTTCCTACACTGACTGTCAGTGATCGGCGGTTCCCTGTCATCGGGAACGCCAATCAATGACGTCACACGTACAGCCACGCCCCCCTACAGTAAAATAAACACAACACGTCACACTGACTCCTCCCCGTCCCCTAGTGGTTAACCCCTTCAATACAACTGTCATTTACATAGGAATCATTGCTATTTAAATATCACTGATTTCTATATAAATGACAAATGTCCCAAAAATGTCCGATGTGTCCGCCATAATGTCGCAGTCACAATAAAAATCGCTGATCGCCGCCATTACTAGTAAAAAAAAAAAATATTAATAAAAATGCTATAAAACTATCCCCTATTTTGTAAACGCTATAACATTTTTGAGCAAACCAATCAATAATAGCTAATTGCGATTTTTTTTTACCAAAAATATGTAGAAGAATACGTATCGGCCGAAACTGAGGAAAAAAAATGTTTTTTATATATTTTTTGGGGATATTTATTATAGCAAAAAGTAAAAAATATTGCATTTTTTTCAAAATTGTCCCTCTATTTTTGTTTATAGCGCAAAAAATAAAAACCGCAGGGGCGATCAAATACCACCAAAAGAAAGCTCTATTTGTGGGAAAAAAAGGACACCAATTTTGTTTGGGAGCCACGTCGCACGACCGCGCAATTGTCAGTTAAAGCGACGCAGTGCCGAATCGCAAATGGGGCCTGGTCCTTTGGCTGCCAATTGGTCCGGGGCTGAAGTGGTTAAAGTGGTTGTAATGGGTTTACAACCACTTTAAGAGCTATGGGCGGAAATGACGTTTGCAATGTGCAATGATATGGAGACGGGTTGGGGCCATAAAGTAGTTGTAAACTCTTACAGACCACTTTTGACTATAATAAGAAAATAATAAAGCATACCTGTAGCTACCGTGGATACCTCCTAAACCTGCACTGTTTGAGAGATATCCACTTTATCAGTATGTGCCATCATCATCGGAAGCGCACTGAAGAAACAGACTGAGCGTGTCGTTTCTTCAGCTGATGTGCCGCTACTTATGGCTCCCACATGCATGTGCGGGAGTGACCTAATCGTGGCTCCGGCCAATCACAGACGCTACCTGGAAATAACTCCGGGAGACATTCCGGGCCAGAGCAGTGTGCCAGGACCGCTGTGGGGGCTTTGATATAAGGTAAGTATTTCATAATGAGCTAGTATGCATTTACAACCACTTGTTGGGATGACACTCCAGGAAAGTCTCTACCCCTCCTACAGGTAATTCAATCTATTTTAACAGAAATGGAGCACTTCTCAGAGGGAAGGAAAGATTTGTAGATACAAGCAGCTCATAAGGATTAGGATTAAGCAAAATAGAAGGAAACTCATACTTCTCTTTTAAAGAGGAAGTAAACCCACTTAAAAAAAAAACCTGCAAGACAAAGGCATAATTAGCTAGTATGCATAGCATACTAGCTAATTATGTATCACTTACCTGAGATCGAAGCCCCGGCATCGGTCCTCTTCTCCCCCTCCGACCGCCGACATGTTCTGCCGGAGTGACTTCCGGGTATCGCGGCTCCGGCGCTATGATTTGCCAGAGCCGCAATGCCGTCACGCGCATGCGCACGAGAGCGGCATATAACAACTGAAGCATCGGCATATAGTGCCGTTGCTTCAGTTGT
Source organism: Lithobates sylvaticus (assembly GCA_028564925.1). Taxonomy (NCBI): domain Eukaryota; kingdom Metazoa; phylum Chordata; class Amphibia; order Anura; family Ranidae; genus Lithobates; species Lithobates sylvaticus. The sequence continues at coordinate 183,245,116 of CM053027.1, read as the reverse complement.
CGCAAGTGCGCATGTGCCGCATTACGTCGGCAGATGCAAATACAGGTATATCTCCTAAACCGTGCAGGTTTAGGAGATATCCTTGTTAGCTACAGGTTAAGCCTTAGGCCCCATGCACACGAGACGCAGATGCAAACTCTGCTGAATGCATGTTTTAAAAAGCAGAAACCTGCGTTTAAAAACGAGCATTTTGCTGTGTTTTCATGTTGCGTTTAGACGCGTTTAGCCCGCTTTGCGTCTATAAGTATTTGTAAAGATAACATCATATAGACCCTCCCCAAGCTCAGAAAGCATGTATTATTAACTATTTCTGCCATTGTGTGAGCAGCAGCAGCAGAGAGAGCAGTTGTACACTTGCATTTGCCTCTCTTTCTGTGTTTTTTTTGGAAATGGATCCCATATTGAATATATGTCAGGAAATGCTCCTGATGTTGCTCTTGATGAGGCAGCAACGTTGTCGCAAATTTGCATGAGAGGTCCAGAATCAGAGCTTGGCGATATTGGACCCATCCGTTGATGGCACAGCGAATGTCCGTTTGGATATTTCACAAACATGTATGCATTTCACAAACATGTATGCATTTCACAAACATGTATGCATTAGTGAGTATATATGCTCTATGAACTATCTAAACTAATTACGACATTTTAAACACATTTTTCTAGTATTTTTTATGGTTTACCATCATATTTCTGAGTTTTCTGGTCCAAAAAATTGGGTTCCTTTAAAAAGGCTTATAAACGCAAACGCGGCTAAACGCAGGTGCCTGCGTTTAGCCGCGTTTAGCTGCGTTTTGCGTCTGAAACGTGGAAAAGCAAAGTGTCTGAACGCATTTTTCTGCTTCTGGAAAAACAAGGTTAAACGCAACTGCATAAAAACGGGAAAAAAACGAGACTGTGTACATGGACACATAGGATAACATTGCATGCGTTCAGGTGCAGTTGAAAAAAGTGTCCAACTGCCTCTGAAAGCGCTTTCGTGTGCATGGGGCCTTAATATAGGCTTACCTGTAACATAAAGTTGTAAACGAGGGTTTACTTCCTCTTTAATACTCCTGTTGAGAAGTTTTTTTTTCAACTGTTTGAAAAAGTTTATGGCCAGTTTTACAAATACTTTTTGTAGTTCTAAAGATATTGCAGATGTTTTTTAGTCATGTGACTTGATCTGAAAACTGACTAACTACAAAAGCTCCTGATTTCTGACATCTTCTTTTTCTTCTCTTCCCAGCTACGTACGCGGATATGAAATTTTGTGACTCGTGTTCTGGGAGCTGTACTTCTGACAATGGATGTTCATGTAGTGATCCCCTTCTGACCTGTTTTCCAACTTCAGGTATTGATTGCCCTAACGCGGGGTTATGCTGTCCACAAGGCCTATTCTACAATAAAAATCAGTCCTGTTGCTCAAGTAAGTATTTTCATATCAGTTCTGAGTGTACTTTCTGAGTCGGACCATTTAGGATGTCATTTAAGAGATATTTCTCTGCTTTGTCTTCTTCAGCTTCTCCTTTCTGTGACCAAGATTGTGCTACAGATGAATTTTGCAACTCATTAGGAGAGTGTGAATGTAATACCACCTTGTACCGAAATCTGAGTAAGACTTTGTTTATTTTCTTTACTTTGCAATGCCAATTTGGTCATTAGAGAGACTGTTAAGTTGTCTCAATCAAGAGCCCGCCGCATGGGATTGTGGCCGCCACGTTTATTAATAAAGATGGCCTTTTATCATTTAAAAAAAAAAAAAAAAAAAAGAGCGGGCTTTGCACGTGTTTTCAGGCGGGAAACACGTTTTTTCGAATGTTGGGGGGCTATATAAGCCCCCTGAGGTACAGGGTCCGATCACAGTTGTCCTGGATCGGCTTGGCTGAGCTTCTGCTACTACACTTGAGCTATTACACTGAGCTCGCCAAGCCGTGACAGGACATGAAATCCCTCGTGAGGCAGATCCTGGAGAGGGCGGCATCCGAAGGCGGGGACGAATGGCTCCAGCATTGCCTATCATTGGCCGAAGAGGAGCCGGCTTCAGAAGCAGCGCCTGAGGATCGGAGTACGCCCCCTGGAAGGTCCGGGGCCGAAGTAGGTAATCGACCCGAAGCACCTACCTTGCCGTCCCGCATGATCCAGCGAAGCCTACCGGTGGAGCGTCCAGCGCTCGAAGATGCGGCGCAGCAGTGGGCCGAGTCCCGCCCCCCTTCAGTCACCGAAGACCTCCCCGTCGATGATGCGGCGGATGACGCGGTGGTGAGTCAGCGTTCCGGCCTGCGTGTCAAGAGGCGGAGGCGGGTCTTCTCTCCTTCGCCGGCCCGCACGTCTGAGAGGAGAAGACGCACTCGGCCTTCCTCGCCAGTGCCTCGCACGGCTCCTCCTGCAGCTCATCTGTCTCTGCCCACAGCCCGGAAGTCTCCGCCTACGTCAGCCCCTCCTAGAGTACCTTCAGCTTCGGCTTCAGCGCGCTCGCCCCGTGCGCATCTGGTTGCTACAGCAACAGCTTCTAGGGCACCCAGGCCGTCTAGGCTGGATGCCAGGGGTATGTCAACTAACGCTACTCCTGCTTCGACAGCGTTTGCTGCTGCTAATTTTTATTCCCCTTCACTACAGATCCCTCCCTGCCAGGATAATGGGCCTATTGGGGCTGGTGAGTGTAATACAACAGGTTTGTTACAAAATGTGATTACTTCTTTGAATAGGTTTAATGCTGTTTTGTCTTCTCAGCCTGTAGCTGTTTTACCTTCTCCTGCACATGTGTGGTCTCCTATTGACTCTAATGAGATTCCTTTATCTGTTCCTCTTAATGTTTCTGCTTCTGTCCCAGAGGTCTGTTTTAAAGAAGTCTTACCATGTGAATTATCCCCATTAGGGTTTCATCTACACATGTCTATTAAAGAAAAAATTTGGAAGGGTGAATTTTTGGATTTATTATCGCTTTTACCTAATGCTAAAGAATTTTCACACAAAAGCGATGTTAAATCTGGGGAAAATGCAGATGATTACAGACGCCGCCCAGTTTCTAGATCATTTTTTAATTGGTTGCAAGCCTTTTGTATTTTTTCTGCGGTTTTGTGTGAAAAATATCCTCAAAAAGCATGTGGTCTTTTTCAACATTTAGAGCATATTTTAGAGGCTTACAAGAGTTTTGGCGGCATGGGATGGTTTCATTATGATGAATCCTTCCGCCAAAAAATTGCCATCTACCCTACACTCAAATGGGGTAATAAGGACGTTGGCTTATGGCTTAACCTCATTACCCCTCAGAAAGCTTATTTTTCCAAAATTCAACCACAGCCAATGGCATTTTCTTCTGCTCCGGTCCCCGCTTACAAAAGAGGTACATGTTTTGCATATAATGAATCACAGTGTAAGTGGTCAGCTTCTTGTCGTTATAGGCATGAATGTTCGTTTTGCTTAGGGACTCATCCTGTCACGAAGTGTTTTAAAAGGACCAACAATCCTGCCATCAGAGAACAGTCAAAAAGTATGCACGCCGGTGAGAGTGGCCGCAATGCTCCCGTGGCTGCGTCGTTACCCAGATCGGGAGAAGGCGCAACTTTTAATTGACGGTTTTTCTTTGGGTTTTCGGCTTCCTGTTTTCCAAGGTCCGGGTTGTACTTTTGTCAATAATTTGAAATCGGTATTAATGAATACTGATATTGTGGCCGAAAAATTATTTAAAGAGCTAGCTGCTGGTAGGATTGCTGGTCCTTTCGTTTCCCCTCCTTTTAAAAATTTTAGAATCTCTCCATTGGGATTGGTTCCGAAAAAAGAACCTCGATCATATCGGCTCATTCATCACCTTTCCTTCCCGGAAGGTAGTTCGCTGAATGATGAGATTGATCCGTTGTCCACTTCAGTTACCTATACTACGTTTGATGATGCTGTTGGCCTTATCAAACGATTCGGTACAGGGGCTTTATTAGCCAAAGCGGATATTAAATCTGCTTTTAGACTTTTACCCATATCACCAGAAGCATATAATTCTCTTGGTTTTCAGTTCAATGGGTATTTTTTCTATGACAAATGCCTTCCTATAGGCTGTTCCTTATCCTGCTATTATTTTGAAGTTTTTGCTTCCTTCCTGCAGTGGGTAATGACTCAAGTATCTGGCCACTCAGGTATATTGCATTACTTGGATGATTTTCTTTTTATAGGTCCTCCTGATTCGCGTGTGTGTTCGGTGATTTTGCGTTTATTTTTTCTTCTTTCCGAATTTTTCGGCATCCCACTGGCGGTTGAAAAGACTGTTTTTCCATCACCAGTGATTGAATTTTTAGGTATTAGAATTGACACGATATTGCTGCAATATTAACTTCCTCCACTTAAAATTTTGAGGTTGGAATCTTTGATCTCCCTGTTTTTGCGTCGTAAGAAGATCCTGTTAAAAGAAATGCAGTCTTTTCTAGGTCTTCTTGCCTTTGCGACTCGAGTGATGCCCATGGGCAGAATTTTTTCTAGACGTTTGTCTTTGGCTACGTCCCGTTTTAAATCTCCTTTTTCACATATCCGTCTTACTTCTGCCATGAAGGATGATCTACTGGTATGGTCTAACTTTTTGTTGGATTATAACGGGAAATCAATTTTTCAGGATAATTTTGTTTTTGCGGCAGATATTGATTTATTCACGGATGCGGCTGGGTCTTGTGGTTTTGCAGCCATATTTCGCACGCATTGGTGCGCGGGTAAATGGCCCTCCTTTTGGATTTCCAACAAACTCACTAGGAATATAGTTTTATTGGAACTATTTCCGGTGGTGGTTGCATTGGAAATTTGGGGAGATCTATTTTCCGATAGACGCATTATTATCCATACGGATAATAAAGGCGTGATCTTTGCTTTGAATTGTCTTTCTTCAAAATCCATTTTGGTTATAAAACTGCTACGTTATTTGGTACTTTTATGTTTAAAGAAGAATATCTGGCTTAAAGCTAAATTTGTGCCAGGAAATCAGAATATTATGGCAGATGCCTTATCTCGCTTCCAGATGGCTCGTTTCAGACAGCTCTTACCAGAAGCAGATACGGTTGGATGCCCCTGTCCAGGTCATCTCTGGAGCCTGATTTAGCCCCAGTTTTCGCTGCTATTCAACATTCAATCGCTCCAAAAACATGGACTGAATATTCAGTTGCATGGGATAGATGGATGATTTTCAATGCGGAAGTGGGTTTGTCTGGTTTTTCTCCTACTGAACATTCTATTTTAGCTTTCTTGTGTTCCCTAATGCAATTACAATTTTCTTTTAACCATATTCATAAGTTATTGGCTGGAGTTTCATTTTTTCTTAAATTATATAATCTGCCAGCATGTAATAGCTTTTTCTCTGTCAAACAGGCTCTTAAAGGTTTACGGAAAGTTAGATGTACTCCTGATACACGTAGACCTGTTACCCTGCATATCCTATCTAGACTGTGTTTAGTCACCTCATCTGTGTGCATTTCCAAATATGAAGCACTGCTTTTTCACACTGCTTTTGTTTTAATGTTCTTTGCAGCTCTTCGCATTTGTGAAATGTTACCCAGTAATAAATATAGTCCTTCGGGTTTACAGTGGTCTGATGTTTCAGTTCTACATGATACAGTTCGGGTTTATATTAGGAGTTCTAAAACCGATCAAGCTGCTAGGGGTCATTGGCTCAATCTATATGCTTGTGGTGACTCTGTTTTTTGCCCTACTTTAGTTTTGCGTAGATACCTTTCAGTTCGACCAATTTGCGATGGCCAATTTTTTATTCATCTTGACGCGTCTCCGGTAACAAAATTTCAATTTGCTGCGGTTTTCAAGCGCTGCTTGGTTCAGCTCGGTTTGTCGCATCTAAAATTTTCCTCTCATTCTTTTCGCATAGGAGCCGCCACTGAAGCAGCTAGATTGGGTTTGAGCGATACTATCATTAAACAATTGGGTAGATGGGATTCTCATAGGTTTAATTTGTATGTTCGTCCTAATCTATCTCTTTAATTTTAGGTTCCAGGTCTTATATTTGGATAATTGGGCATTCCTACATCTATTGGGCTCATAAAAGGGCTTCCTTACGCTGCTATGGTTCCAACTTATCTTTACCTCCTGATCATTTTCATATCTGTTGGAAAGGTGTTCGTGGGCTCATCTGGACTGATCTGTTATCTCACTTATCTCCTTTATTCCATTCCTGGCCTCATCCTTCTATTCTAATTTTTCATCTGGGTGGTAATGACATCGGTAAAAGAAAGACTCTAGATTTATTGTTCTCCATTAAACGGGATTTACACCTTTTACAGTTCTATTTTCCAAATGCATGTATTGTTTTTTCGGAGATGGTTTCTCGTTTAGATTGGTGGGGTTCGCCTGAAGGCAAATCTCTTGACAAAATTAGACGGAGAGTGAATCATTCTATTGCAAAGTTCATGCCATCGATCGGGGGTTTCTCTTTCCGTCATGTTGACTTGGAAGGAGGTTTTCCTGGTCTTTATCGGTCAGATGGGATTCATCTATCTGATATTGGTCTGGACATTTTTAATTTAAACCTTCAGACTATGATTGAACGGGCCGCGGTGCTGGGGTAGCCTCACTTATTTGCAATAAGTGCGGCTTGTTGGGACTTGGTTGTTTGAAATTTATTAATTTAAAGCTCGAGTTCTATGACTGAGCTAATGTTAGAGTTGGATTTTAAAATAAAATCTTATTATACATTCATTATTATTGTCAATAAAGTTAATTAATTTAATACCAATAAAGGTGCCGCGGCCATTTAAATACCAAATTCAGTGTGGTGTATTATTATTATTATTTAAGTTTAAGTGTGCGACCTACAATCCCATGTTAAGTGGGCTCAATCAAGAGCCCGCCGCATGGGATTGTGGCCGCCACGTTTATTAATAAAGATGGCCTTTTATCATTTAAAAAAAAAAAAAAAAAAGAGCGGGCTTTGCACGTGTTTTCAGGCGGGAAACACGTTTTTTCGAATGTTGGGGGCCTATATAAGCCCCCTGAGGTACAGGGTCCGATCACAGTTGTCCTGGATCGGCTTGGCTGAGCTTCCCCTCCCTCCCACCCCTTATGTCGCAGGCATCATTATGTGGTTTGTCACCCTTGAATCAAGGGGGGACTTGGTTGTTTGAAATGTATTAATTTAAAGCTTGAGTTCTATGACTGAGCTAATGTTAGAGTTGGATTTTAAAATAAAATCTTATTATACATTTATTATTATTGTCAATAAAGTTAATTAATTTAATACCAATAAAGGTGCCGCGGCCATTTAAATACGAAATTCAGTGTGGTGTATTATTATTATTATTATTTAAGTTTAAGTGTGCGACCTACAATCCCATGTAAAGTATGTGTTTGATGGGCATATATTATGGGTTTTTGTCAGTGTATGCTTTGCTCTGTCATGTGTTTGTTATTTTATTATATGTAGATAAATGTGTAGATTTGTCATTAGATGGCGCTCTTAGTGGATCAGTAGTTTTATTTTCTGATTAAAGTACACCAGCCATGAGAATATTAAAGTGCTGGTTTCTGAATCGCTGACCCGGAACAAGCATGCAGGAAATTATAACTGGAGAAAAGTCAGAGATCCTGATATCTATATCTGTTCCTAGTTAGTGACTGAAGCCAAAGCATCAACATGACAGCCAGGAAACCAGCATTTTAGGCAGGCTAGCTCAGAAATGGCAGCCCCCATAACCCTTAACTGTGGATTAGGATATCAGCCACACAGGGAGAGCATTGTTTTCAACAAGTCATGGACTTGCAATGTGAGAAGGACCAGGAAAGCACAACTATTTTGTGGCACTGCAAATAATAAAGTAGAATTAGTTTATGTCATTAGAAAATATGGCTGGGCATACATTAAAACACTAACATATACTGGTAGGATTGTTTACATCAAACTGCCCTTTTAGAAAAAAATGTAGATCCCTTTACAGTGGATGACATTATCTTTAACAATGAAATTTAGTTTGTTAAAGTGGGAGTAAACTCCCATCTCTGACTTGTAACTATAAGTAAGCCTATAATAAGACTTATAGGTACTGTATTTATCTCCTAAACGTGCGCCGTTTAGAAGATATTTACTGTATATGCAGCCAATGGTGTCTTAGGTGCATGCGCTCTGAAGGAACAGCCGCTCGGGCTGTAAACAAGTCCTGTGCCCTAAACGGTGGCTCCCCGCGCATGCGCTGGAGTGACATCATCGGGGGGGGGCTCCGGCGGTGACAGTGCATCTCTGGAATGCTTTGTTTTTAGGTAAGTTTCACATAATGCTCTAGTATGTGATGCATACTAGCGCATTTTGCCTTTACCTTTCAATTTTTTAGCAATTAAGTGCTGCATCAAGGGTTAAAATACCTGTGCTGCGTGCCCATAGGTTCTCTCACACAAAGCAGTGGTCTGTCTCTCCATTGGTCTGACATCCCTCCCCCCAGAACACGATTTCAATAAACAGTACCACTCGGGGAGACAGAATGCAGTTGATTGGAGCAGTGGAGGGGGGGAGGGGACACTGGAGAGCCGTGTATTGTGTGAGAGAACTGAGGTCTGACTCTCCTAGGTGCGGACAGTACACGATATTTACCCCTCGCTGTAACAAAAAAAAAGGAGCCCCGTCTGATCGGATCGCTCATCATATTTGAGGCAGTTGGGGTTATATATCACATACTTCTACATGACTATTTGCTGTACTCATATCTGTACTTTCCATTTACACCACATGTCAACATGTGTACTCTGGTACCATGGAAATTATTATATGTTTTCATACACAGATAATACATTGCTTGTTTATATATATTAAAATAGAAAAAAATAAGGAAAGAGATCCCCTTAATTATTATTGTATATACAGCCCGGCTGCATCACAGTAACAAATTCCAAGGGTTCAGTTGGGCTTAGTTCTGTTTATTAGGGCACTGGGCCATATGGCTGAAAGTGTCTGTAAGTAGTAGTGACTAGTAAGATGAGGATCAATGTAGATCTATAAAAGAACAGGTTTTGTATACATTGCCCACTGATTGATATATATTTCTTCTTTTGCTGAACTTTCCCAGAACTTTCTAATTTGAACACTACGGTCATCTGTGACAGCAATACAATGACAGTCAGAGTCAGTAAATGTGAACTAGCAGCACTTGGTCTCGACTCTTCCACAATTCATCTGAGGAACTCATCAGATAACTGCACATTCCCAATTCCAGACATCATCAATGGCCAGAATGTGACTACTATCCAGGCCCAAGCAGTATCCAATTGGTGTGGAAACACAGTGACGGTAACACACTATTGATTTATTTATTCATTCATTTTAGCAACTCCTGTGTCAGATTTGTGTGTATTCCTTACTTTTCTGTAAAAAGCGACCCTCAGCAATCTGTTTCACTTTTTTCAAGAAAAAGCCAAAAATGTTTCATTTTATATAGGATAGACCGTGGGAGAGATAGGGGATTTTTTTTTCCCTCACTTCCTGTCACCAATTAAAACAGAAATCCAGACTGGTGAAAATATGGAACTTCTGAAAAATGTTTTATCGATGTTTACCTTCCTGTCACAACGATAACCACATTTCTTTTATAGACATCATAGCGATAGGCAGTGAGAGAAGACCTTCTCATTGGGTCACTGTGGTAGGCTTTAAGGGATAACTGCACTTTTTGTACAGTTATTCTTGAAATGCAAGTCCCCTCTCCCCGAGAAATCCCCCTAAGTTTTCTACTTACCAATCTATGATCCATGGAGATTTTATGTTTGGGGTCATTGGGTGCTACACGGTTCTTCACAAAAACTCTCCCTGCCAGGCTGTACATGCACAGTAGACTTCCCATTTACCACATGATGCATTTTTTCATGCTGATGCTTTTTCTTATTATTTTTTTTGTAGGAAGAGGAGGTTGGATTTTATACAAAAAACTCTGCCAAAAACGCACTAAGGCTAGGTTCAAATTTATGCATGTAAGGTTAATGCTTTTTTATGTGTTTTTGTGGTGCATTTTTTATTTTATGCGTTTCCAAACTTCCTGCATTTTTTTTGGTAGGAGAAGATTGGTTGTTAAACACAAAACCCTATCAAAAGCGATTTAAAAAACGCATATATGTTTTTGATGCAGTTCCATTAAAAGCTATGAAACCAAAAAGGCCCCGTTCTGCATGTAAGAAAAATTCCTGCATCTTTCCAAAAAACACATTGCAGGAAACATGTGAAAAATGTGTTTGGGACTCATAGGAAAAAATGTAAAATGGATTTTCCTGGTGCCAATCCATGGCAGCATACATGTGATAGAGCTCCGCCTCTACTCCGCCTTCAGGACTAGTGAATAGCATAAATTAAAGGGCATAGCCCCTCCCCCAACATTCTCCTTTTTTTCCTCATACCTCTTGACTGGTGAAGAGTAGCAGTATGTCCATACCTCTGCAGTCGGCAGCGTCCGCCGGGTTAAGCCTCTCCCGTGCGCAGTCCCTGTTCTTGGGCCGCTATTAGCGCTGATAAGACTGGGAACCCCTTCTGAGGATCTTTTGGGGTCTTGCAGAGTTTCCTCATAGGAACTGCTGAATTTCCAGAAAAACGAATGCTGGTGATGACGGCGGGAGGATCAGATTCTCTTCCTTCTTGGTCAGGTTAGGTTTTCTTTTTGCTTCCATGTCTGCACTGTTTTTGAGCCCTGGTGGTTAAAGTTTATAGGTTTCAAAAAAAAAAAAGACATTTATTCCTGGTCTGCACATGTGCAGAATGGGCATTTCCTTGCTATTTCTGATGTTTTTTCTCTAGCTTTTTGTACTACCCTTCAGGGTTCTCACTCTCTTGCCGTGGCCTTGGTTTTGTTTCTTTTTTTTTTTGCCAGTAATAAGGTAGGTCCTTTTAATTAAGCTGCTCTCCCTTTTTAGCTTTAAAATGTTGGCTCTAAATTGGACTCAGGGCTGCTCTGCATATCAGGTGTATGCCCTGCAGTCCAAATTACTTCAGCATTACAGGTATGTGTGGAGCTGGCCATGCACCATGCAATTTTCTTGTTCAATTTCCTTTAGATTTGCCTTCAACTGTGTGGTACAGGGGCCTGCCTGATTGCATGCAAATTGGGGGTGATTAGATTTGACCTCATATTGTATGGTTTTGGTAGATCTGAGGGAGATGTATAGACGGGGGTTGTGTAGTGTATGGCCAGCCTTATACTTTTATCTCACTCCTATTGCGTTGACTTCGTTTAAAAATTTGGTGTGCAAATAGACTCTATTTCTTTTTGCTTTCTTACTTCGCCTTCCTACAGCTGATCCTCCTGCCCATTATTTACCATGAGCCATTCGTCACAAAGCCAAGATCCTCTCATATCCAATAGGTATGTGGACCACCTGTACGTGAGTATTTAAAAAAAAAAAAAAAAGAGTGCGCCACTGACAAACTTTGTTTGTTTCAGCCCTGTTCCTTCAAAGCGGTCCAGAAAGTCCTCAAGGCGCTATGACAATGACGATAGTCCTGAGCGTAGGTCACACTCTTCTCACCATAAATCTTCTAGAAGATCAGGATCTCATAGACGTCGTCATTCGCTTTCGCCTCCACCGCAGGCGTCAAGGAAAAAAATGCTGGGCCTGTGGCGCGGTTTCACTCCCTGATAAGTTCGTCTGCAAAGACTGTCTCAGGGACTATGCAGCTAACTGGGAATTAGAAGGCCAACAGGTGGTTGACCTACTCAAACCATGAAAGATTCTTTCTGAACTGACGGCCATGATTGCCGCTCACCCAGTTTCACAAGCTGCTCAGGTGTTGGATTTGGACCCCGACATTCCGGGCCCATCAGCTGTTATTACTCCTTTTGCCTCCATCAGGAAAAACAGCTAAACAAATCCCACCGGTAGATTCATCCGAGGAGTCCTCAGATGATACTGAACCATCTGGTTTCAATTTCTCCCTGGTTCAACCCTTTGTACAAGCGGTGAGGAGCGCCATTGCCTGGGAAGACCCGGAAGAGCCTCCTAAAAAATCAAAATCAAAAACCTATTTGTCATTCCTCAAGAGAAAGAGATCTTCTTCCTATTGATGGGGGAGATCAGGGAGATCATAGAGGATGAGTGGAACAAAACTGATAAAGTTTTATCCAGCACGTTTATCCAAACTGTATGCACTGGCAGATTCGGATACTCAGTCTTTAAGTTCAATGACTGTGGTTGATGCGGCTGTAGTGCGTCTGGCAAAAAATGTAACGTTGCCAATGGAGGATTCAACATCTTCAAGGATCCCCTAGATAGCTCCTTTTGAGAACAATACATCTATCTAGAAGCTTGCAGACCAGCCATTGCGCTGACAACCGTTTCCAATGCCATCAGGTATTGGACGGAAAATATTGAGACAGCCCTGCACCAAGACGTTCCCAAAGATGACATAATCAAAGCTCTGGAGGAGCTTAAGTTGGCGGCGGATTTTGTGGGAGAAGCTGCAGTTGACACAATCTGGTGTTCAGCCAATTCACTGCTGCAACTCTGTTATGGCAAAGAGGGCCTTATGGCTAAAGCCTTGGACAGCCGATCTAGCAGAATTGGTGCAAGATTCCCTTTGATGGAGTAACAGGGGGCAAATCTGGCTTACTTCCTCAGGACAGGAAGGTCCGGAGAACAAAGGCCTATTTATCACGATTCCAGAAATCAAATTCTAGAGACTTCAGGCAGTCTCGCCCCTTTAGGGACAACAAGAAATCGTGGAGAGGCACCCAGACTTCTTTTTTGGGAGCCAGAAAGAACAAGTCCCTCACTGCTCCCCAGGAAGTCAGCGGGCGGAGAAGCCCCCAGTGAGAGCCTGGTTAAACTTTGTCCTCACCTGGGCCTCCAAATGTCAAGACCCATGGGTCCTATCAACGATCCGGTACGGTCACTTCTGGACTTTCTCTCAGCAGCCTCCTCACACGTCCTTCAAAGAGACACAGTTATCAGCCTCCCCACAGAAGGCACTGGCCTTAAACCAATTTTTGGAGTCCCTGCAGCATCAAGGGGCAGCAATACCTGTCCCCCCATCGGAGCGATTTACAGGTTTTTATTCCACCCTTTTCCTGGTACAGAAAAAAACAGGCGACTGGAGACCTGTAATAGATCTGAAAAAGCTAAATCGATACATCCATCTCGAAAGCTTCAAGATGGAGTCACTCCAAACGATCGTCCAAACCATACAACCAGGAGACTGATTAATCTCGATAGACCTGCAGGATGCGTACCTCCACATCCCTATTCTACCATCCTTCCAGAAATACTTAAGGTTCCCAGTGGGTCATGTCCACCTGCAATTTCAAGCTCTGCCCTTTGGGCTGTGCACCTTCCCTCGGGTGTTCACAAAAGTGTTGATATCTGTCCTGGCCCCTCTGAGAGAGAGGGGGTTAAGAATTTATCACTACCTGGACGATATCCTCTTGCTGTCAAAAAAACCCGAGCCAGCTTATAGTCCACAGGGAGATTCTTCTCCAGTCGTGGTCGGAGTTCGGGTGGCTGGTGAACCATCGGAAGAGCCAATTAGTTCCAACTCAGCAGATGGTTTACTTAGGAGCAATGTTCGATACGCTCCTAGGCACAGTCTCTTTACCCCAGATGAAGATGGAGGGCATCATTCAGAAGGTATCCAAGGTCATACAGAGATCCCATCTATCAGCCTTGCAGTGTCTGAGCCTTATTGGCACGATGTCCTTGTGCATACCTCTAGTCCCATGGCCTCACTAGCAATTGAGACACTTCCAGGCGGGATTCTTAATACTATGGAGACGGCAACATCTGTCTCAGACAATCTGTTTAACAACGCTAATGAGCAGGAGTCTACACTGGTGGATGAATCCAGAGAATCTCTCCCGGTTCTATCATTTGGGTTCCCACTCATGGACCACAATTACGTCAGATGCGAGTGGCCAGGGGTGGGGTGCCCATTGCAGAGAATTCAGGGAAGATGGTCCTTTCCCACCAGAGGGATAGTGTCCAACGTCCTAGAAATGAGGGCAGCATTTCTAGCCTTAACCTCTTTTGCATCTAAGGTCAAGGGACAGAGAGTACTTCTATGTTTGGACACCAAGGCGGCGGTCTTGTACCTTCAGAAACAAGGGGGCACCCACAGCAAGACACTTTTGAGGGAAGTGGAACCTGTAATGCTTTGAGCAGAGAGGAACCTGGTAGACCTCAGGGCAATGTATCTCCCAGGCAAGATGAACACAGAGGCAGATGTCTTATCGAGGAGGTTTGGGGACAACGAGTGGTCTCTACATCCCCATGTGTTCAACCAAATCTCCAATCTATGGCAGACCCCACTGGTGGATCTTTTTGCTACGCAGGAGAATTGCAAAATCAGGAGATTCTTCTCTCTCCTTTCACATCCACAGTCGGAAGTAGTAGATGCGCTATCTTGTCCTTGGACCTTCAAGACAGGTTACACCTCTCCTCCTCGCCCACTCATTTCGAGGTTTCTCCTCAGACTCCTGAACGAACCAGTCCAAGTGCTAGCAGTGCTACCCTATTGGTCGAAGAGACCGTGGTTTCCACTAGCCATGCACCTCAGTGTGGATCCACCGATCAGAATTCCTCCCTTTCTGCAGTTGTTGACCCAGGGCAGGCTGGACCATCCAGACCCACAGAAGCTGGATCTTTGTGTATGGAAGTTGAAAGGAGGAGGTTTGAATCGTTGGCTGTTCCCAAGAGGTCATATCCACCCTGTTGAAAGCTAGGAAGCATACAACCAACACAATCTATGCAAGAATTTGGGACAAGTTCTTATCCTATGCCCCAGGAAAAGGATTTGATCCTATCTCTCTTTCCACTGCTGATGTTCTGAGTTTTCTGCAAACTGGTCTCGATTTGGGGCTCAGCCAGAGTTCCCTCAAGGTACAAGTTTCCGCAATTTCTGCAGCAACTAACACCAGGGGGGGCAGAAGACCCTCTAGTGGTTACGTTCCTCAGGGGAGTATTGAAGATGTGTCCCCCATCCAGACGTTCCTTTCCAAAGTGGGATCCTCCTCTAATATTGGAAGTCCTATCCACTCATCCGTTTGTACTGGTTGAAGAGGTCTCAATTTGGAACTTGACTTTAAAAACAACTTTTCTGTTGGCTATTACATCCAACAGGAGGATTTTGGAAATCCACTCCCTGGGCATTGGGGATGATCACATATCCCTTTTTTCCAGATAGGGTAGAACTTCGCCCTCTCAGAGGTTTTACACCCAAGGTCACCTCAACGGCAAACCTATTAGAACCATGGGCGTTACCAGTTTTCATGGACTCAGAATCAAACTCTTGTCATGAGTTAGACATATCCAAAGTTCTCAGGGCCTACTTGGAAGCCACAGCAAGTTTAAGGAACTCTGAAAGATTATTCATCATCCCATGGGGTAAGAATAGAGGAAAGGAAGCTTCTACCAGAACCTTGGCATTCTGGGTTGTCAAGCTAATCCAGAAAGTTTACAGGGTGAGGAACTTGGATCCTTCGGCTCAGGTGAATGCTCCTTCAACAAGAGCAGTATCGGCATCTTGGGCAGCGAGGGCAAATGTTTCTCTTGAAACATTAAGCTTGGTCTTCCCGACACACGTTCCTCAAACATTATCGTATTGATCCCGGGGCTCTTACAACCGTAGAGTTCGGGAGAAAAGCGCTTCATGCTGCTATGTCTGTGTTTGATTAAAGTTTATTTTTTGTTAAAGCATTAAACCCACCCATGTGAGCTAGTTATTTATCACATGTATGCTGCCATGGAGGCACCAGGAAAATGGAAAATTGTATCATACTTACCGTAATTTTCCTTTCCTGGTGCCAATCCATGGCAGCATAAACTCCCACCCTCGGTATTCTATATTACGAAGAATGTTGGGGGAGGGGCTATGCCCTTTAATTTATGCTATTCACTAGTCCTGAAGGCGGAGTAGAGGCAGAGCTCTATCACATGTATGCTGCCATGGATTGGCACCAGGAAAGGAAAATTACGGTAAGTATGATACAATTTTCCATTTTAATGTGTTTGTGCAGATCTGAAAATGCACTAAAACCCACATAGATATAACCCAGCATAAAAATGCAGTTTACATGCACTCCCATTGAAGTCTATCGGGCAAAAAACTGCACAAAAGAAGTGCCTTTTCCAAAATGCACTGTACCAGGCACTGACTGGGCAGCATAGAGGGTAATGTGCGGTGCAGCATGACAATAAACACAGGAGAAATTGTATGTGAATGGGGGTGCTGAATATAGGGAGCGTTCACATTTGCGAATGCACTCACATTGTGATTAGATGCGAGAAACCCAACGGGGGTTCCCAGGATTAGCTGTAAGAGGCAGCCCCATTGAAATCAATAGGAGGTTGCCGCCTCTCGCAGCTAATCACAGCCACTGACATGTAAGTGATCGGCTCTGGACGCAGGCTGCATCCTTATGGCTATGGGAAGCCTGTGGATTATTAGGCTCAACGATTGACAGACTTCATTTCCACGAGATAGAGTGAGTTTTACAAGTAACCCGTCTATATTTCAAAGCTGTTTTTCCACTGCTAATTACTGTCCTCTATCCACAGTATGATGACTCCAATATCAATATTTCCAACACCGTTTACATTGGAGTCCTGGATAAACCCATCATCACAGCAAATAATATCAGCTTTAACTTTAGCTGTGTGTATAAACGGAATATGCAAACAAGTCTAAAACTGCCTGGAAATATTACCCAACAGTAAGAAAAAATATAAAGACATAGAGAGTTGCTCGTGTAATATACTATATTATTTGTTCTTTCTCCTTCACTAACCTCATATTTCCATTAACCGGTTTATGATGTTTATAGTAATTAAACATAAATGCTATGTACACGCAGCACTGAATTTTGTGAATCTAAGCTGTTTTCCATATCTATATTTTGAACCTAATGGTGGTAAAGCAAACCTAACCTTAGATTTCTTTTTAGTCACATTCAAGTGCATGCCAAGTAATAAGTACAGTAATGCCTCGTACACACGTACGGACTTTTGCCGGCGGACCCAGTCCAGCGGACAATCCCGCGGGACTTTCTGGCTAGGTCCGCTGGACTTTCCGAGGGTGTGGACTTGCCCACACACGCACGGACTTCTCCAGCGGATAATCCGCCGGCCAAAAGTCCGCGGGACTTTTGAAAATGAACGGACTTGCCCACACACGGAGCAGTCCGTTCATTTCGAACGTAACTTCAGGTTACGTAGCTAGCGTAGGCAGTAAATGCCGCCGCGCTAGCTCCGCAAGCTGGCATGGATTTAAAGGGAATCCCCACACCGAAAAAACGGCGTGGGGGTTCCCCCCAAATCCATGTCAGACCCTCATCCGAGCACGCAGCCTGGCAGGCCAGGAAAGGGGTGGGGACGAACGAGCGCCCCCCCCCTCCTGAGCCGTACCAGGCCGCGTGCCCTCAACATGGGGGGTGCCCTGGGGAAAGGGGGGCCGTGCGGCCCCCCCACCCCAAAGCACCTTGTCCCCATGTTGATGAGGACAAGGGCCTCTTCCCGACAACCCTGGCCGTTGGTTGTCGGGGTCTGCGGGAGGGGGCTTATCGGAATCTGGGAACCCCCTTTAATAAGGGGGCCCCCAGATCCCGGCCCCCCACCCTATGTGAATGAGTATGGGGTACGATGTACCCCTACCCATTCACCTAAGGTGTAAAATGTAAAGTAAAAAAAAAAACACCCACACTTTTGAAAAAATAGTTTATTGCACTGCTCCGGGGGTCTTCTTCCGTCTTGGGGGTCTTCTCGCCGGACTCCTCCCCTCTCTTCTGCTCTTTTACCTAGCTCTTTCACGAGGGGAGGAGTCCGGCTACCTTCTTCGTCGTCGCCGCCGTCGTCTGGGGTCTCGATCCGCCTTCGGGGGTCTTCCGGGGTCTCTTCTGTTCTTGCGGCGGTCGTCGTCTTCCGCGCCGCCGGCGCCTTCTTCTTCTTGTCCTCCTTCTTGTCCTTCTTGTTCTTCTTCTTCTTCCGATGTTGACCCGACGCTCTCTCTGCCCGGAATGCCTGTGCCGCTCTGAGCTCGGACTTATATAGGGACATGGGCGACAGGGTCACATGTTCATGTCACATGGTGACCCCGCCCCCTTGCGATGTCACAGTCCCAGCATCCTCCGGGACTGTGACAACACAAGGGGGCGGGGTCACCATGTGACATGTGCATGTGACCCTGTCGCCCATGTCCCTATATAAGTCCGAGCGCAGAGCGGCACAGGCATTCCGGGCAGAGAGAGCGTCGGGTCAACATCGGAAGAAGAAGAAGAACAAGAAGGACAAGAAGGAGGACAAGAAGAAGAAGGCGCCGGCGGCGCGGAAGACGACGACCGCCGCAAGAACAGAAGAGACCCCCGGAAGACCCCCGAAGGCGGATCGAGACCCCCAGACGACGGCGGCGACGACGAAGAAGGTAGCCGGACTCCTCCCCTCGTGAAAGAGCTAGGTAAAAGAGCAGAAGAGAGGGGAGGAGTCCGGCGAGAAGACCCCCAAGACGGAAGAAGACCCCCGAAGGCGGATCGAGACCCCCAGACGGCGGCGACGACGAAGAAGGTAGCCGGACTTCCCCCGCTCGGTAAAAGAGCTTGGTAAATGGCGGGGGAGTCCGGCGAGAAGACCCCCAAGACGGAAGAAGACCCCCGGAGCAGTGCAATAAACTATTTTTTCAAAAGTGTGGGTGTTTTTTTTTACTTTACATTTTACACCTTAGGTGAATGGGTAGGGGTACATCGTACCCCATACTCATTCACATAGGGTGGGGGGCCGGGATCTGGGGGCCCCCTTATTAAAGGGGGTTCCCAGATTCCGATAAGCCCCCGCCCGCAGACCCCGACAACCAACGGCCAGGGTTGTCGGGAAGAGGCCCTTGTCCTCATCAACATGGGGACAAGGTGCTTTGGGGTGGGGGGGCCGCACGGCCCCCCTTTCCCCAGGGCACCCCCCATGTTGAGGGCACGCGGCCTGGTACGGCTCAGGAGGGGGGGGGCGCTCGTTCGTCCCCACCCCTTTCCTGGCCTGCCAGGCTGCGTGCTCGGATGAGGGTCTGACATGGATTTGGGGGGAACCCCCACGCCGTTTTTTCGGCGTGGGGAGTCCCTTTAAATCCATGCCAGGTCACGGAGCTAGCGCGGCGGCAGTAACTGCCTACGCTAGCTACGTAACCTGAAGTCACGTGCTAAATGAACGGACTTGCCGATGAGCGGCAAGTCCATTCATTTCAAAAGTCCCGCGGACTTGCCCACTAACGGCGGGATTATCCGCTGGACTGCCAAGTCCAGCGGATAATTTGAAAACAAAACTTCAAACTTTAGTCCGCCGTACTTTGGCGCCAAAAAGTCCGCCGGCGCCCACACACGAGGGGATTATCCGCTGGACTTCAGTCCAGAGGATAATCCCGCGGGATTGTCCCTTCGTGTGTACGCGGCATAAGTGTAACTTATCGATGGATCCACCACAGAGATCACAGTTTTCATCCTGATAATACTTTAATCTGCTTTTCTCTCCAGAATGCCATTACATCTCTGTTCAGGCATCACCCAGGGTCAGCACTTCTTGCACTGAGATGCCAACTCTGGGATCATACAGCTTTCTTGAAAAATTATAATTGTGTCATAATAAGCAGAAGACTTTTGGTTGGGGTTAAAAAAAAAGAGGAATACACTTTGCATACCTTTGGTTGGGGTTAGGGGCCTTTGCAGGATGAACAGAAAATAAAGACAGGATCATAATTGAAAGCTAAAGTTTAATCAAAGCAGAAGGTCAGACACATTAAGCTGGCCAAATACTGAGCAACATTTGTTCGCTTCAGCAGGGACCAGCTCAGTTTTTACCATCCCTGTTCAACAAAAGTTGATATAAAAATAAAAAAAGAAGAAGTGAAATAACACTCTATGCGCTCCTCACTGCCTCCATCCCCTCTGCACTCACCTCCATGGGGGATACGCTGATCAAGTAAAAATATATATGTACAAGGACCCTAAGGGGTACAACTAAAATTATAGTGGGTATTCAATTCATGTGTATTTATAAAATAGTTTTTTTTGTAAAAGACCCGGAAGTGCCAATATTATGGGGTGATGTGGGGTGATGTGAGGAAGTATAGTTATAACTGTCCAAGTACGGTAACAAATATGCCCAAAATAGAATCAGAAAGTGACTCTCTGAACAAGCCTGCTGCGCCTGCAAGTACACTTAAGCCCCATACACACGGTCGGACTTTTTCATGGATTCTGTCCGATCGGACAAGGTTGTTGAAAAATCAGACCGTGTGTATGCACCATCGGACAGTGTTCGTCGGTTTGTCCGACGGACAAAGTCTTATCTCCTGCTGGAAAGATTTGCCGTCAACCCGGTCCGATCACACCAAACCCGATCGTGTGTACGGTTGTCCGACCGGACAAAGTGCTACGCATGCTCAGATCACATTACAAGACCAAAGCTATTGGCTACTAGCCTCTACGTTGTCCCGTCGTAGGCAACAAACGTCACCACGTTCAGAATGATCGGATTTTCCGACAACTTTGTCCGACCGTGTGTACGCAAAACCAACATCGGACAAAGTACGACGGACATGATCCGACGGACCTTGTCCGCGGATTGTCCGACCGTGTGTATGGGGCTTTAGAACTGCGCAAGGTCAATTTATGCACTGCGCAAGCGGCATTTGCGCTCCTTCAAATGCTTTGGTTGAGGGCATGTGGCCTGGTATGGTTCAGGAGGGGGGGCGCTCTCTTGTCCCCCCTCTTTTCCTGCGGCCTGCCAGGTTGTGTGCTCGGATAAGGGTCTGGTATGGATTTTGAGGGGGGCCCCACGCCATTTTTTCTTTTTGGTGCAGGGTTCCCCTTAAAAACCATACCAGATCTGAAGGGCCTGGTATGATCTTGGAGGGGAACCCATGCCATTTTTTTTAAAATTAAAGTCGCCTGGCGGGCGACTTAAAGTCGTGTTGTAAGTCGCCCCAAGTCACGCTGCAAGTCATGTTGCCCCTGTGTGAATGGACTGTTAATGATACAGCGTGCGCTATTATTAATGGCATATTATTATCGCGTGCGCCGGCATATTATGTATTGCGCTTATGCGTGCGCTGGTTCACACGCTCAATTAATAATTTATCTGGCGTACCAATTAAGGTATGAGCCGGCACAGCGCATTCATCTTAGTAAATCAGCCCCAATGTTAAAGGGATATATAACATTCATATGTACCATAATGATGAATGATTCAACTTTCTTGTATACAAATACAATTAAAAATAAAACCTTGAGCATACAGTTAAGGTATATATCTTGTGACAACAATAATAGGAAAAAGTGCAGTCTAATGATAAAAAGTGGATTTGTGAAAAAAGTCCAAAACAAGTTAAAGTAGACAAATAATCGGGATGATGATCCACGAATAGTTTATAAGTCCCAAAACCTCAATTTAAGGGTCACCACTGTAGGGGATTCCACCACCAGTAAGCTATAAGGGAGCTTACCGGAATGTATGGACCTAATTGACATATGCCTAATGTGTCTAGACAAGCGGGGTGTATAAACACCAGATAAGGGGGATATCGTGCCACTCTCCACACCGCTCTCTTTCAACGATTCTGAGGGACAATGAACTTCCACCTTCAATTCCACAGCAAGCTGTAACACGGCTATACAGGACCATCAACCTCAGATAACACTCAACACTTCCACATAGTGTAAATCTATACAGTAAGAGATTTATTTAAAAAGTACAAATCACTCACATTTCAGTAGATATAAATGTGCTTGTTAGATAATCTTTCTTGAACGGCATACAGGACGCAATGGCATAGACAGGACTCGACGCATTTAGTCTAAACAGACATCATCTGGGATGATATCTAACATTCATTAGACATGGGCGCCGTCCAAAAATTAGTTTTGTACGAAAAGAAAATTGTATTTCGTAATTCGTGTACGAAATTCAATTTGGATTTGTACGAAATACGAATTTTCGATAGAATTGTAAACTTTTCGTTAAAATAACGAAAGTTCGTTATGATGAATTTATCATTATGAGGGGTTCCCACCATCCCTGTGCTGTGCTGACTTCCAGGGTTTTTAACTTTTAGGTTTGTTAACTTTTCGTAACAATTACGAATGTTCATTATGATGAATTTACCATTATGAGGGGTCCCCACCATCCCTCTGCTGAGTTCCCGGGTCTGAGTGTACACCCGCTGTGCCCATTATAAGGGATTCCCACCATCCCTGTGCTGTGCTGACTTCCTCTGATTGGTGAACAAAACACCAGTCACGTTTCTGTTAATTTGGATCCGAAATTCGTTAACGAAATTTCGTATTTCGTACGGAATTCGTATGCATAAAAATTAGTATTTAGGATTCGTCCGAATGTACGAATTTCTGGAAATTCTTATGAATTTCCGGAAATTCGTACAAATTTTCGTTTCGTACGAAACTAATTGCACATGTCTAACATTCATCATTATGGTACATATGAATGTTATAACCCTTTAACATTGTGTGTTTCTAACAATGACATATGGATCTTTTCCAAAAAAGTTATTTATATCTACACATGAATCGAAAAATACCCACTATAATTTTAGTTGTTTCCTTTAGTTAGGGTCCTAGTACATATACATTTTTTCACTTAAACAGCGCTGCACCTTTTTTTGCACTGTTCTTTAGCACATAATTGTCATTTGTGGTGCTAGCAGCTTTTTGGTTTCATCGGGACACAAGCACATTATTATATATATATATATATATATATATATATATATATATACACATACACACACACACACACACACACACACACACACAGTATATACATACAGTCAGTACTGATCCTGACCTCCCTGGGGCCCTAAGCAAAATTCTGCTAAGGGGCCCTTTACCTGACCCGTGATGCCGTGAGCTATGTAAACCATTTGCCATTGCCACACAGTCACACCTGACACTTACATCAGGGTCCCCAGAGAGCCCCCCTTAAATCAGTGTCCTCAGAGAGCCTCCCCCTACATTAGGGTCCCCAGAGAGCCTCCCCCTACATTAGGGTTCCCAGAGAGCCTCCCCTTACATCAGGGTTCCCAGAGAGCCTCCCCTTACATCAGGGTCCCCAGCGAGATTCCTCTTACATCAGTGTCGCCAGAGGGCCCCCTCCTTTCATTAGTGTCCCCAGAAAGCACCCCCTCTTACATTAGTGTCCCCAGAGGCCCCCCTCTTACATCAGTGTCCCCAGAGGGCCCCTTCCTTACATTAGTGTCCCCAGAAAGTCTCCTCTCTTACATCAGGATCCCCAAACAGCTGACTCCCCCCCTTGCAGAGGTTCCCCTGTACCTGGCTGGTGGAGGTGTGAGGCGGCGATCGGCAGCTCTATGGTGTCCACAGGCAGGGGGATCTCCCTGGGGATAGTAGTTCTATCTCCGAATGTATACAGCGGAGAGGGGAGGGGCCTCTGACCCAGGCATCAGCAACAATGTTCAAGCAGAGTGAAAGTGAAACTGATACCTGCCCGGGTCAGAGGCCCCTCCCTTCTCCTCTCCACTGTATACACTGACACTCGAGAGAGTACTACAAGCCCCAGGAAGATCCCGCCACCCACACAGGCACCATAGAACTGCCGATCGCCGCCTTCCACCTCCTCCCACCTCTCCCTACTGCACTCTAAACAGCCATCCAGAGGTGCAGGGGGGGGGATGCTGGGTCTTGGGGGGGCCCCCCACAGCGGTATAATGGAAGGGCCCAGTCGCAAATGCGACAGCAGCTACCCCTAATGTTCCACCACTGGATGTTGTAAACATTAATTGACGTGCTATGACACGAGGGGGAGGCGGGGCCTCAAGTAATTTGCGGGGCCCTACGCAGCTTGCGTAGTGAGCGTATAGGGCGGATCGGCTCTGCATACAGTATAAACAAATCATACTAAATACTTTCAAACCAGATAATTTTACTACATCTTAAGGCTGGTTTCACCCTGCGGCACTGCAGATAGATTTTCTATTAGGTTACATGTTGTTTACCGTATTTTCTGACAGTACACCAAAAGTCCTGCATACATGATCTTTGGTGTGCCTTCAGAAAACCCACAACCTATTAGAAAGTCTATGGGAAACCATGGGTTAACCGCATGAAAACCACAGGTACACCTGCGCTGCAGTTTGAGTGCAGAAACTGGTCTTAAGGTTCCTCTTGCTTTCCTAATGCATTAAAATTTAACTTTTTAGGTGGACATTAGTATTTAAGCCCCTGTTCACATCGGCGTGATTTGACATGCGATTTGACAGGTCAAATCGCATGTTAAACCGGAGCCTATTGCTGGCAATAGGAGCGTCCCATATGGTGCACAGATTTCCAAAAGTAGTTCCTGCACTACTTTTGGCGACTTTGGAGGCGAGTTCAATAGACATCTGAGCATGAACTCGCACGGATGTCTTACAAGTCACCTCCCAAAGTTGGACTGAAATTCGGCTTTTAACCGCTTCCCGACCGCCCACTGCATATATACGTCAGCAGAATGGCACGGGCAGGCAAAATCACGTACCTGTACGTGATCCTTTAAATGCCTGCCCGTGGGTCGCGTGCGCGCGGGTCGCGTGCGCGCCGCCAGCGGCGCGCTCGCGACCCGGTCGGGAGCTCAGTGACCACGGCCGCGGGACCAGCGGACCCGATCGCCGCTGGTGTCCCGCGATTGGGTCACGGAGCTGAAGAACGGGAGAGGTATGTGTAAACAAACCTCTCCCCGCGCTTCCTACTCTGCCTGTCATTGATTGGCTGTTCCCGGTCATCGGGAAAGCCCATCAATGACGTCAGATGTCAGCCCCGCCCCTAATGTAAAAAACACAACACACGTCACAGCCCATAACCCCTCCCCTCCCCCTAGTGGTTAACTCTTTCACTACAACTGTAATTTATACAGGAATCAATGCATTTAAATAGCATTGATTGCTGTATAAATGACAATGGTCCCAAAAATGTGTCAAAAATGTCCGATGTGTCCGCCATAATGTCGCAGTCACAATAAAAATCGCTGATCGCCACCATTACTAGTAAAAAAAAAAAATATTAATAAAAATGCTATAAAACTATCCCCTATTTTGTAAACGCTATAACTTTTGTGCAAACCAATCAATAATCGCTAATTGCGATTTTTTTTTTACCAAAAATATGTAGAAGAATACGTATCGGCCTAAACTGAGGAAAAAAAATGTTTTTTTATATATTTTTTGGGGATATTTATTATAGCAAAAAGCAAAAAAATATTGCATTGTTTTCAAAATTGTCGCTCTATTTTTGTTTATAACGCAAAAAATAAAAACCGCAGGGGCGATCAAATACCACCAAAAGAAAGCTCTATTTGTGGGAAAAAGAGGACGCCAATTTTGTTTGGGAGCCACGTCGCACGACCGCGCAATTGTCAGTTAAAGCGATGCAGTGCCGAATCGCAAAAAGGGGCCTGGTCCTTTGGCTGCCAACTGGTCCGGGGCTGAAGTGGTTAAATCATGCGGGTTCAGATGAACTTGCACAATTTCAAAGCCGTCTTATTAGGAAATAAATTGTGATTTAAATTGTTATTGGTTTTGTTACCTGAACATGTGTTTGTTTTCTCAGGACGGTATACCTGTCTGGAGCCAATGGGGCTGGATCATATCCCGTTACCATGGCTGCTTATAAAGATCCATCATTTGCAGTACCATACCAAAATGCTGAAACAGTGACTGTCGGATCAATCATCTATGTGGGAATATTTGTGACAGGCGCTGATGGAAGTCAATATGTTCTCCGGATAGAGACGTGTGTTGCAAGTCCTACAGATAATCGCAGTGATGTAAATGCTTTTTATCTTATAAAAGATGGGTAAGTTTGTATTTCTAATGTAACCATAGAGGTGAATGAAAATGTAAAGACCTAGAACTTCACAAAGTGCTAAATACAAAAGAAGCAGTTAAAACAAACCTTGCACACATTTTCCTTGTTTAGCTGGAATAAGTATAAGGCCCCTTTCACACGGATGGTCCGTTCAGGTCCGCCTGTGAGTTTTTTAGGCGGAACTGAACGGACGCTCCATAGACCTCTATGGAGAGTCGGATGTCAGCGGTGACATGTCCTTTGACATCCGACCCGCTCTGATCCGAAAATATGTGACGGAGGAAAACCCCCTTTTTACATCCATCTGCGGATCGGATTGGGTGACGACAGACTCTACGGTCCGTCGTCATCCGATCCCCCATAGGGGAGAGCGGCGCTCTGACAGGTCCGTCCCTGCACAGTGTGCAGAGACAGACCTGTCATCTTCCTGCTCAGCGGGGGATCATTGGAACGATCCCCCGCTAAGCAGAGCGGGCTCCGTACACGGACACGTCTGTGTGAAAGAGCCCTAAGTGGTCCTAGTAAAATTGGCGCCTCATACATCTGTCTCTCTGAATATCAGAAAAAATATCTGGTTTTCTTTTGCATGCTAGTCTTGTATCAAAAATGAAGAGGTTACTAAAGTTATGAAATTTCTCATACGACAGAATACAACTCGGGAAGTGATGTAATGTGTTGTATTGTAATGTATTCTTTTGTTTCCAAACATGCGTGGTCTTGCTCTACTGATTTTTTTTAGACGAATACTGAACTGATTAAACGGAAATTACTGTTTGTCCCTTCGGATAATTTCAGATGAACTGTCCGGATCGGCTCTCTAAAGCTGTGTACTAAAGATCAGATTATCGTACAATCGTTCCGAAAGCGGTATTTTTCACCGGATTTTCTGATTGCGTGCACTAGGCTTTAGACCAGTGTTATCTCCTTCACTTGTATAAGCAACATTTTACAGAAAATCTTGGTGGAATCTCAATGTACCTACTCTACATTGCAGCTTTAGAAAGAGCCATCCATAAAATAAATATTTTTTTCCCTTGACTACAGAACTGTTTTAGATTAGTGCCGTATGGTGCCATCCATTCTGAGTAACACCCCAAAGCATGGAACTGATGGTGTGGCCACATTGCACATAGGGAAGGGTTTAAAGGGTTCTAGATAAATAGGACCTGAGCCTGTGTGCTGTACACAAGGCACACTAATAAAGTGCTCCATGATTGTATATTTCCTTTAAAGTTAAATGTGCCAAACTCTATCAACGGCAAAAAAAATGAATTGGCTCATTGAGATCATCACTAATTTAAAATCAAGGCAAAAATCAAAGCTTAATTATGAAAAGTAATATTTCATTTTCCTAAGTCATGCTAAAACCGACCAGTTTGGTCAGCAGTGTATTTTTATATATTTTTGTTTTCTTATTTACAGCTGTATCAAGGAAACTGTTTCCACAACTGTGTTAGATAATGGCAAAGCATTAGAAGCCGGTTTCAGCATAAGCTCATTTCAGTTTCAAAATCAGGACAATGTAAACCTTTTCTGTGATGTACATTTGTGTGACAACACCAATCAAACATGTTCCAAGGTAAGTGATCAATACATTTTCTCTGATAAGAGGCTGAGGCTGTTTGGTAGCAATGAAGAATTATGTAAGGTGCCCATGGGCATTAGATGACAGTCTGGATTGTCTACTGGCAACATGCATACACTATTGCTGATGATAATTGTGGGAAGCACAGCTAATATGCCCTCCTAAAAACCCAGTGCTTGGGGTGTCTGCAGTTTGCCTTCCCACCGACGTACCATTCATGGTAAGAGATCCAGCAGATGCCACTTATGACTGGTTGTCAGATCTTCACTATCTGTGCATTTGCATGTTACTGTCCATGGCCACCTGAAAGTGATTTTGCCATGAGAGAAGTACGAGGGTTGCCATTGTTGGCCGCCTCCTGAAAATTCTAGCTGCCTGGCTATATCTACTTAGCGGTATTAAAATCAAAACTAAAAATGGAATATATTGCAGCTTACCAATCATTAGATGTGGTGGCTCTGGATGAAGGAGCACAGGGGCACATTTGGACAGCAGCATTGTCAGTCTGGGGGGAGGGGAGTGTTAGATGTACTAGCAGTTTTAAATATACTAACAAACTTTAACTTTATAAGCAGTCGCAGCTGAATTTTTTTTATTTTTTTTTACTCTTGGGGATAAAGATTTTACATGAGTAAATACAAGCTAGTCAAAAACAACAGACTAGGGCCCCTTTCACACTGGGGCGTTTTTCAGGCGGTACAGCGCTAAAAATAGCGCCTATATACTGCCTGAAAAAATCCGGCCCCATTCACTCCAGTGTGAAAGCCGGCGGGCTTTCACACTGGAGCGGTGCGCTAGCAGGACGGCAAAAAAAGTCCTGCTAGCAGCATCTTTGGAGCGGTATAGGAGCGGTGTATTCACTGCTTCCCGTTGATTTGAATGGGAAACCGCGGTAATACCGCGGCAATACCGCGGCAATACCGCCGCAAAGCGCTGCTACGGCGGTGCTCTGCGGGGGGTCTTTAACCCTTTTTCGGCCGCTCGCGGGGGTCACCGCGGCTCCCCGCCCCGATTCGGCACTGCATCGCTTTAACTGACAATTGCGAGGCTGTGGGACGTTACACCAAAACAATATTGACGTCCTTTTTTTCCCACAAAAAGAGCTTTCTTTTGGTGGTATATGATCACCTCTGTGCTTTTTATTTTTTGCGCTATAAACAAAAAAAGAGCAACAATTTTGATAAAAAAGCTATATTTTTTACTTTTTGCTATAATAAATATTCTCCAAAAATATATAAAAAACAATTTTTTTCCTCAGTTTAGGCCGATATGTATTCTTCTACATATTTTTGGTAAAAAAAAAAAAAAAAAAAATCACAATAAGCGTATATTGATTGGTTTGCGCAAAAGTTATTGTGTCTACAAAATAGGGGATAGTTTTATGGCATTTTTATTCTTATTTTTTTTTTATTACTAATGACGGCAATCTGCGAATTTAAGCGTGACATTATGGCGGACACAACGGACACTTTTGACACCATTTTGGGACCATTGTCATTTATACAGCGATCAGTGCTCTAAAAATGCACTGATTACTGTGTAAATGACTTAAAGGGATTAAGACTGTGGGGGGTTAGGCTACCACTGACATGACAGCGATCACTGCTCCCGATGACAGGGAGCAGTAGATACCTGTCATGTCACTAGGCAGAACGGGGAAATGCCTTGTTTACATAGGCATCTCTCTGTTCTGTGGCTCCGTGACACGATCGCAGGACACAGGCGGACATCGAGTCCGCGGGAACTGCAGGCACAGTCACGCTGTATGTGGTGAGCGCGTGCCCGCTAACTCCACCAATTAAAGGGGACGTACAGGTACGCCCATTTGCCCATCGCTGCCATTGTGCCGACGTATATCGGCATGCATCGGTCGGCAAGTGGTTAAAGGGGTTGTAAACCCTCGTGTTTTTTCACCTTAATGCATCCTATGCATTTAGGTGAAAAAACTTCTGTCACTCAGAAGACCCCCTAGCCCCCTCGTTTTACTCACCTGAGCCTGTTCCTTCCCTCGGCGGAGATGCGCTCTACCTCTTGTTATTAAAAAAAAAAAACATTGAGGGTTTAGGAACCCTTTTAGTAATATTAAATAAACATATATGCTGTAAGTGAGTGTCAGAAAAGTTGCAGCTCTCCCAGAGAGTGAAAGAAAGCACTGGTTGCCTCCTAGCCAAATGAGCATTTACCCATTAAATGCATGGGGGGGACCCTGCATGGGTAAATTATGCACAAAGCAGTAAAATACTCCTCTCGGGTGCCCTGTTGGCTCTTCATAGGACTTCTGGAGAAACCATTACTTGGGTGCCTGCAGGGCAATTACTTTACCATCAGGGCCTATGGAAAAAAAGTAAGCTTTCGTGACTTATTATTCAGATCCTTTTATTGCTTGGTTGACAAGTATTTCCATGCAGATGACAGACAGAGTTTCATTTAATGTTGTTCATGGGACAAGAACCTTGTTCTTCTAGTTTGTATAACCATACAGCATTTTATAATGACCTATGATGTGTGTAAATATATATGAATAGAAGGACTGAACCAGAATACAGAATGAGGATCCTATTATTGTACATGAGGGAAATTGAGGAAAGGGACCTCTGGGTTCAATAAGCTCCTAGTCAGCAAAAATTTACGTATGGAGCCTA
The DNA here is from genome assembly GCA_028564925.1 of Lithobates sylvaticus. Lineage (NCBI taxonomy): Eukaryota > Metazoa > Chordata > Amphibia > Anura > Ranidae > Lithobates > Lithobates sylvaticus. The sequence goes on along the minus strand of CM053027.1, from coordinate 183,215,123 downwards.
TACAGTGAGCCAACATAGCTATATTATAAGCTATAATAAAATAATAAAAATATAGAAACTCATCATGATTTGCTTAAAATTAAAAATTTAAATATCAGACATGTAAACCAGTCTAACAGCTTATGATTTTTTTGCTTGTTCCTCACAGTGCGTCCGTACGAAATCCTTCAACACAGCTACTAAAGAAGTCGAGATAGGCCTAACCCTTGATGGTATGTTACAATACATATCATATACATATGCAGAGAAATGTGTTTTATTTGTCATGATATTATCATAAGACATAGTCTTTAAATTTATTAATCCTATTGTTTATATTCCCTGCACATATATGGGTGTTTTATCAGCAAAAGTGAAAATAACATCTCTAGTAAAACGACTCCATAGTGTTTTCACCAAGGTCCATCTTTTAGCACTCAAAGGGCGTTATGTATCAATGAGTTCTTATTACAAACTCTGTTTACTTTGCTTCAACTATCTATCAGAATAAGAATGGCCCTAAAGTTGTGAATATGTTTGAGACTGTAGAAAAATAAGTCCACTTCTTAAGCCGGACATAGACCATGTATGGGCAGGCTGAATGTACCCAAGATGATCAATCGATCAAATTCGGTACAATCAGCCTGTCGGATCTGACATGCAATTATTTCTAGCGGCTATTATAGACACTAACAGTAATCACTGTGCTCTCCTGTCAGGGACACCGCCATAGCCGTGCACAGGGGGTGTACCAGGTGTGCCCGGCGCACCCTAATCACTGCATGCAATGGTGATTCCCCCTAGTGCCTGCCCCCCCCCCCCTGCCACAGTGCTGCTTCCTTCTTCCTCTCCCTCCAGGTGCTGTGGGAGAAGAGGCTAGTAACTATGTCATTTAATGGCCCTTCCTTTTATATATGAACATAGCGAACACACTCACTCACTGTGTTCATTCATAACTGAATCATAGTAAACTTTGTTTACTATGCTTCAGTTTGTGAATGAACAGGAAGCCACTCAGCACAGAGCACTATCCCATTCATTCACTGTCCAGTGCAGCTGAGGCCTCAGAGAAAAGCACGTGAGTTTGAGCTTTGGGGTGCACACCCTAATGCAATAGGCTGCACACCTGTGGACGCCGCCCCCGGCTGGGAGAACACAATGGCTCCATGGTAGGGGGATCTAGCGATATTTTTTCCTGCCACCTAAGAAATTTGCCCTGTCTATGGCCCGCTTTAGGCTACGTTCATTGCTCTGTGTGTTTGATGCAGTATGTTTAAGGCACAATTTATTTGAGTTTTAGATGCATTTGATATGTGTTACCATTCATCCCAATGGAAGGTGCATTTTTCTCAGGAAAACAAAGAAAGCAGCAAAAAAAACTTTTCTTTACCCACCCTACCACACAGTTGTAAAAAGCATAGGTGTGAATGCATCCCTTATAATATAATATGCAAAGCCCAGAGGATTTTCCACTATTCAGGCTTGTAAAAGCTAGCACACTGGCCTTAGTGTGTGGCTTTCTTTTCCTTTTGTCTTTTTTTATGTGTGGCTCATCTCCATGGTTTGTCCCATTTCTTTGTGTGGTAGACATATCACAGATCCTGACTGAGGCCGGGTTCACATATGCAAATTAGTTGCGGGTTTCCCCACATCTAATTTGCATGACAGGAGAGTGTAACCGGCTCTCAATGGAGACGGCTCACACATCTCCAGGGCAGCCGTGGGTCGCACTTAAAAATTTAGACCTGATTCGCACCTGAATCGGTGAACAGGAATGTACCGGACCCCATGCTGTGAGCCGTGGTTGCAGCATATGTGAACCCAGCCCAAGGGGTCATTCGCACGTTCTGTGCACATTTCCCGCAGCACATTCAAAACGCATTGGGTGTGCGATCTGCTGCAGTGTCAATATATACCTAACGACACCCCAAATGCAGACTGCAAAGGCACCAACTGTCCTCCCCCTCCTCATCCTTGAACACTTACCTACCTCCTCTCATGATCCAGCGCTGTCACGTCTGCAGCTCTTCATTTCCTCTTCTCACAGGAGACTCAGGCAGCAGTGGGAGCCATTGGCTCCTGCTGTTGTCAGCCAAGTCCTGTAACCCCTTGGAGCTGTCCTTTAAGGGGTTTAGGATGCCAGGAGGCAGGGTTTATGATCATGTGACCAACGTGAATGGCTTTCACAGCAGTCACATGATCAGATAGTTCTCGATCGCAAGCAGCGGTTGGGAGCTTTCTGTTGGCCGCCGGTAACTGTGTGTCCGGGAGAGCACAGCTGTATTTGCACACAAATATGCAGCCCACCCATCGTGAGGCCGCATATTTAGAGGTTAAAGTTGTAGTTTAATCTGAAAATTTTTCTCATGCTAATGACATTTTTAAATAAAACGTTTTACTTTATTATAGAGGGTTTCTGTGCTTTTCTATGCAATGCAGGCAGGTTATGGCTTGTGGGAGGGTCCAGAGAGTGCTATAAAAAAATTACAGCACCCTGCTTCATTACTCCCCTGAAGAGCCCTCAGCCCTGATGCAAGCAGCAGACTGGCTGTTGGGAGACCCTATACAAATATCAAGATAGATGTCAGTCTTGAGGGCGTTCCAAGGCAGATTGTGTTTGCATGCAGACCACCCTAGGTAACACCCACATGTGATACTGAGTTTTCATGATTGAAAGAACTGCAATATAATAAGGCCCCTTTCACACTGGGGCGGTTTGCAGGCGCTATTGCGCTAAAAATAGCGCCTGCAAACCGACCCGAAACAGCTGTTGCTGTGTCTTCAGTGTGAAAGCCCGAGGGCTTTCACACTGAAGCGGTGCGCTTGCAGGACGCTGAAAAATGTTCTGCAAGCCACATCTTTGGTGCGCTGTAGGAGCGGTATATTTACCGCTCCTATAGCGCCCCTTCCCATTGAAAACGATGGGGCAGCGCTCCGAACCCGCCCGCAAAACGCCGCTGCAGTGGCGGTTTGCAGCCGGTATTAACCCTTTTTTCGGCCGCTCGCGGGGGTAATACCGCCCACTAGCAGCCGAAATGCGCCGCTAAAACGACGGTAAAGCGGCGCTAAATATATCGCCGCTTTACCGCCAGCGCCCCCAACGCCCCAGTGTGAAACCAGCCTAAGTGAAAGAGCTGGGCTGTGAAGGAAAGCGCTAAATGATGTTGGAAGTTCTTGAGCCAAGAAAAGAGACAGGCTCCATCTGACCTGCTGCAGCTCCTAATGCACACTATGAGTAGTTCACAGTGTGCAGTGAAATCAGAGTATGGAATTTCTGTACAACTGTGCATGAGTGAAAGTAAGGCTGGAGTGCAGCCTTAAAGTGTAAAGCCAAAACATTATTTTTTTTTATTTTTTTTTGAGTTTTAGAGCAGGCAAGTGTTAAAGTGATATTAACCACTTGACCACTGGGCAGTTAAACCCCCTTCCTAACCAGACCAATTTTCAGCTTTCGGTGCTCTCACACTTTGAATGACAATTACTCAGTCATACAACACTGTACCCAAATTAATTTTGTGTCCTTTTTTTCACACAAATACAGCTTTCTTTTGGTGGTATTTGATCACCGCTGGTTTTTTTATTTTTTGCGCTATAAATCAAAAAATACAGAAAATTTGGTAAAAAAATAAATAAAAATCTTTGTTTCTATTAAAAATTATTGCAGAGTATTGGCAGAGTATTGGCAGAGTATTGGCAGAGTATTGGCAGAGTATTGCAGTGTTGCACAGTGGTGGCAGAGCATTGCACAGTGGTGGCAGAGCATTGCACAGTGGTGGCAGAGCATTGCACAGTGGTGGCAGAGCATTGCACAGTGGTGGCAGAGCATTGCACAGTGGTGGCAGAGCATTGCACAGTGGTGGCAGAGCATTGCACAGTGGTGGCAGTGTATTGCAGGCACTGACCAGCGCTGTGGGCACTACACATCCAGCCCACAGCGCTGGTCCCGTCTCTCCCCCTTTCCGCTTCTCCCCTCACTGTACCGATCGGTACAGAGAGGGGAGGGAGGAACCGGCGTCATGACGTAACGCCGGTTTGTGTACATGTGATCGCTCCGTCATTTCACGGAGCGATCACGTGGTAAACGCCCGCTATTAGCGGCTGTTTACCGTGATCCGTGATGCCCCGGTGGTCACGGATGTTCCCGAGTGCGCGCCCCAGGGGGCGCGCGGGAGCAAGTTTCTGGGAGGACGTCCGTAGGACGTCCACTTAGAATAAGCCGACCGCGCTGTAGACGTCTTTCGACTATAGCGCGGTCGGCATGTGGTTAAAGCTTAAAATTAAAGTATTTTTTTTTTTTTTTTAAATATCAAACATCTTATACTTACCTGCTCTGTGAAATGGTTTTGCACAGAGCAGCCCCGATCCTCCTCTTCCCCCGAGTGCCCCCACAGCAAGCTATGGGGGCACTCGTGCATGCTCACTCCTCCGCTGTGTGTGCCAATAAAACCCACAGAACTGGGCTAAGCCCCGCCCCCACTCTCACCTCACTGGCTGTGATTAAGAGCTGCGGAGGCAATGAGGAGGCAGAGACACTGGAGATCAGCTGCTCTATTGCACATCGCTGGATCGAGATCGGGTAAGTATTAGGGAGGACTGTGAGGGAGGAGTATACTGAAGATTTTTTACCTTCATGCATAGAAAAAACCTTCAACCTTTAGAACCACTTTAAAACCTTGTGCTAGGTCTTTCTGTTCTGCCTATTTCTCTGGGAATACTTCTCTTAATTTCCTGTATTGGAGACACAATAGAAAATATCAGTAAATCTCTCCAAAGTGAATGGAATTCCTATACTAGAGAGTTGTTACTGGAGCGGGTGCCCCATGGGAGAATATTTCCTCACCTCTAGTTGTGACGGCTCACACTTTTTAGAATTCCCCTCACTTTCTGTCTCTGACAATGATCAGCAGGACAAACAGAGAAGGGAATTTCCCCAGCAGGGACACAGAGAGCAATACAAAATTAAAGTGGTAGTAAACTCTGTTACACCACTTGTACCTACAGGTAAGCCTATAATAAGGCTTACCTCAAGGTACTGTGAATATCTCCTATACTTGCACAGTGTAGGAGATATTCAGAGTGCATGCAGCCAATGACATCACCGGCGCATGCCCTCTGAGCATCCGGCTTACAGTGCCGCAACTTCAGAGCCGGTGCTGTAAATGACAGCTCCCACGCACATGCGCAGGAGTGACATCATCGCGCCCCCCCGGCCATTCATGTAGCCTGAGGCCCCGAACCAGAAAGGAAGACTGAGGCAAGATGCCAGCTGTCTCATTGGTGACATTGTGGCGCTGGAGGGCTTCGTTCTAAGGTAAGTCTATCATAATGTGCTAGTATGTGATGCATACTAGCACATTAAGACATAGTCTTGCAGGACATACATTTTTATTTTTATTTTTTTACCACGTGTGGTTTACCAAAGGGGCCAACGCTTCCCCACTCTGTTGAAGACTAAGAAATACACTTTATTTAACTACATTGACTTATGCTGGTTTAATATTCCACTTATTGGTTTTGATATAGAATAATATTAATGAACATTTCTTTAGCATTCCATTAATTATTATTTTGTATTTCATGCAGCTAATTCGGTCTTTGTGGACAGCGCTGGAAAACATACAGGTAAGATTTACAGATGATGAAGATATATATGATAATGCAGCATAGAAGAATTGGCTGTCAGTTTAGAAGTCTGACAAGACTGTCCCTGTAGCTCTTCTGCTGCAAAGAATCTTTTAGTAACTACGGTGCTGTTACCCGATTTAGCTAGTCATTTATCATCTGAACCCTTAGAGAAAATGATAGAAGGAGTATTGCTGGGATCTACTTTTATTCAGTAATTCTATATCAGCCCTTGCATTTCAATATTTTAATATTGAATATTAATATATTTTAATATGACATAGTGTGTTATCTCATACAAAATGAACCTATAGAACAATAGTTGCTCAATACTGTAAGTCATTATGCATCGGCTAGGTGTTCACTTCCCCTTGATGTTTGGTCAGGAAGGACCAGCAAAACCATTTTCATCTCTAGCATTTATACTGGAAGCCAAACTGTTTCACATATTAGGACACTATTAACCACTTCAGCCCCGGACCAATTGGCAGCCAAAGGACCAGGCCCCTTTTTGCAATTCGGCACTGCGTCGCTTTAACTAACAATTGCGCGGTCATGCGACGTGGCTCCAAAACAAAATTGGCGTCCTTTTTTTCCCACAAATAGAGCTTTCTTTTGGTGGTATTTGATCGCCCCTGCGGTTTTTATTTTTTGCGCTATAAACAAAAATAGAGCTATAATAAATATCCCCAAAAAATATATAAAAAAACATTTTTTTTTCCTCAGTTTAGGCCGATACGTATTCTTCTACATATTTTTGGTAAAAAAAATCGCAATTAGCGATTATTGATTAGTTTGCGCAAAAGTTATAGCGTTTACAAAATAGGGGATAGTTTTATAGCATTTTTATTAATATTTTTTTTTTTATTAGTAATGGCGGCGATCAGCGATTTTTATTGTGACTGCGACATTTTGGCGGACACATCGGACATTTTTGACACATTTTTGGGACATTTGTCATTTATACAGAAATCAGTGCTATTTAAATAGCACTGATTCCTATGTAAATGACAGTTGTAGTTAGGGGGTTAACCACAAGGGGGCGGGGAGGAGTCAGTGTGACGTGATGTGTTGTGTTTACTGTAGGGGGGCGTGGCTGTACGTCTGACGTCATTGATCGGCGTTCCCGATGACAGGGAACCGCCGATCACTGACAGTCAGTGTAGGAAGCGCGGGGAGAGGTTTGTTTACATAGACCTCTCCCCGTTCTTCCGCTCTGTAACCCGATCGCGGGATACCAGCGGCGATCGGGTCCGCTGGTCCCGCGGCCGGGGTCACGGAGCTCCCGACCGGGTCGCGAGCGCGCCGCTAGCGGCGCGCGCGCGACCCACGGGCAGGCACATGCACGATCACGTACAGGTACGTGATTCTGCCTGCCCGTGCCATTCTGCTGACGTATATATGCAGTGGCCGGTCGGGAAGCGGTTAAAAGCTAAAAAAAAATAAAATAAAAAAAACCCCTAAAAGACATAAAGAAACAAATGATAGGTGGCTTTCTTGCTTTAACGGCTTGAACCATTATAGAGAAAATCATGTAGCTCAGTCCCTTAAAGATGAACTCTGGGTTACTGTCCTGCAACAAATTGGGTAAAAGGTTTTTTTTGGGACTTTAAATGAAGCACATGACGGATTAGTCATGCGCCTCCATCCCTATAGCTGAAAGAGAGGATTGGGACTTTATATGAGGCACATGACACATGACTTGATAAGGTCAAAACATAACGACATTTATTTTAGTACAGAAACAGATAAAATAGCACATTGCAACTGATACACACATAGATATTGATAAATTCATATATACAAACCCATAACATGAGACATATAGAGAGTCCCGGAGCAGAAGGAGAGAAAAGAATTGGCGTAGGGACGGCATGACAGGTGTGGACAGAACAGTCATGCTTAGGAAAGGAAAATATGTCCCCTTTATGAAAGGGGGAGTGGCCGGAGAAGGGGAGGCGCTCGGGTCAGTAAGCTGGAGGAAGGAAGGGATCTGACATCACTAGTGAGCGGCGGAGGAGAAGATTCCCATCCACCCTCCCGAGTTAGATTAATTATAATGTGGGCTATTGAGGACAGCCGGTGCAGTGTGTGATCTGGACATAACACGGTTGTCGGTCTCTGAGTTCGGGGGCTTGCGACTGGAGGCCTAAAGTTTAAAAGAAGTTTGTTGCAGTGACCAGGTGTGTGTCCTACCCTCGAAGACCCCAAAAAGAGGATATAAGTTGATTGAGAGGGCAGTGATTGGGTCTTTGGAGGAGGAGAAAATGAATGTTATATGTATATAACATGGTTGGTACCCATCTGTGGATGGGGTTAACATGGTTGGTACCCATCTGTGAATGGGGTTAACATGGTTGGTACCCATCTGTGGATGGGGTTAACATGGTTGGTACCCATCTGTGGATGGGGTTAATATCTGTGTATGGGGTTAACATGGTTGGTACCCATCTGTGGATGGGGTTAACATGGTTGGTACCCATCTGAGGATGGGGTTAACATGGTTGGTACCCATCGGTGGTATGGGGTTAACATGGTTGGTACCCATCTGTTGTATGGGGTTATCAGGTACCTTCCGGTTAACGAGGGGTTAACCAGGAAGGGGTAAACGGTAGGTCACTGCGAAGGCTGAGTACCGTCTCTGAGTCCGGGGGCTTGCGACTGGAGGCCTAAAGTTAAAAGAAGTTTGTTGCAGTGACCAGTGATGGGTGTTACCCTTGAAGACACCAAAAAGTACATAAAAAGTTGGTTAAGAGTTATTTAAATATTATTTATTTAATTTATGGAAATTAATAATAAAAGGCCGTCAAGGCCATTTACTCCATAATCTTGTCACGTCATTTGTGGGGGGATTTGGAGGGATTGGATTCTATGTCTAACGGGTGACGTAAGTGACTGAGTTAGGTCCTTCACATGTCATGCATTTCCTGTATATACATACACAGATATCATCATAAACTCCTGTACTGGGTTAAATTATTTTTATATCTAGGGGGTAGAGGAAAAGGCTGTGATGTTTCCATATGCCTTTCACCCCCGGCCACTGGCGCTCTTTTCTCTCCAACGCTCTGGGTTGTGAACAGGCACTCACCGGTCTCATATACAAAGCAGAACTATTGGTTCTGCACTGCATGTGATGTCAACAGTGGCGACCGCTTCCCAGAGCACCATAGAAAGGAGGCTTTGGAGGGCTGTTCACACATCATGGAAGAAGGATGCTGGAGGAAGGTACAAGGTAAGTATTACAGTTTATTCCTCAAGCCATAGACCGAACCAGCTGTTAATCCTTGCAAAGCAGGGGGGCCCCATTGCAAGGGTTTTATTTTTTCTGGTGCCTTTAAAGCAAAGGAGAACGCAGTGCAACAAAACAACTTATATTCAGAACAATGTTATTTCTTTCATAAAACAGCAATGTCCAGTCAACTTAAAATTCATTTAAAAAGCTTAACAAATAAAACCAGAGAGAAATGTTGTAGTCTATTGGTGACCTCCAATAGGTCAATAAATGTTAGTATCTTGGCTGCCATGCTGACCCTCTGGCTTCGCTGTTGTCTGAGTCAGCAATCCAGAACAAGTATGTTCCAACTCAGTATATAAACCAGAGGATCAGCAGGGCAGCCAGAAACTAGCATTTTCAGATGGAGGGAGGCATTGGCAGCTCCTATTTTTCATTAATTGTCCAATGTCCTTTTATAGAGGTATAAATAATTAACACCAGCAGTAATCAAATGAGGACATGAAGGAAATGTTCCCAATGGGGACACCTGTTCTGGTGAAAACTTATAGGGACTTTCCCTAATTTTTCCTCATTGTTCTAAATAATTACTGAGTGGAAGGACCCCTACCAGTAGGACTAAAACACAAGTTAATCTATAATCAAAAATGCCCCCAGCCTCCCTCCCTATTGCCCTCATCAATACAATCTGCTATATTAAACACAAACTACCCAAGCAGGTTTGTATTTACCTCCTCCTGCTCCTGCAGCATGGGTACATCCTATTCAAGTCTATAGGACCTTGTGTTTCCTACAGTTTTCCTAAAATGAAATAAAGATTATAGTTGTCTTTTCCCTCCAATAGAGAAGCCATTTATGAATACTAAAGACACATACAGTTTAAGACATGAAAGCATTTGCTATGTTTTTTGTACCCTAAAACATTGTTTTTTTTTTTTTCTCTCTAGCTGCATCCTGGGCTCTGCTGGCTGGAATACAACTAGCTTTTGCATTTATTAAGTTATTCTAAGAAGATCTAAAACCATTTCTTTTTGGTCAGCCACGGCATATATACTTGATTAAATCTTAAATCAAATCAACTTGATTACGGTATTTATTTTCTGTGCTGGACTGTGATATTGGACTCTGTGCTGTATTTATGCTCTTTGTATGGTATGTCTTGCTTTAATGCGGTGTCTGTCCATTCTAGTCTCTGAGCCAGGAGCTAAATATGTTGTCTTGAATTTAAACAAAAATAAAGATCTACAATCAGTAATAGCATGTGTTGGGTGTACATTCAGTAGATCTCTGAAGATATCATACAAACAGGGGCGTAACTATAGGGGGTGCAGCAGTCGCGAGCGCAACCGGGCCCTGTGCTGCAAGGGGCCCATGCCACCCCCTCTACATATGGCTGGTGGCAGCATAGGCGGTTAGGCACCGGGCGCACGGGTGGCTGGAGGTGGGGGGTGACTAGCAGAGCTCCATGCTCGACTACCGCACTGGCTGCTCTTTAGTTGTGCATTCCCCACACAACCTGTGTCCTCTGCCGCTCCTCCGAGTCCCCCTCTCCTGCTCCATGCAGTGCTGCTCAGTCCAGTGTCTGTCCTCCCCAGCCAGAGTCCCGCCCCCTGAGTCCGGCTCACACTGCACTGCATGCTTCTTCCGGGCAAACAAACTTTAAGCACACAGATGCAGTGCAGCCCTATGAGAGCCAGCTCCCCAAAGAACACCACAGGCTGGTCTGCCAGCACCCCCTCCTCCCCGTCATACACAGATGTTGACAGGTCTTTCTGGGAGATATGTCCCCTAAGGACAGGGACCCCATCTCCCCTGGGGACAGGGCCCAGTTCTCCCTAAAGGACAGGGACCCCATTTCCCTTGGGGACAAGGACACCATCTCCTCTGGGGGCAGAGCCAACTTCTCCCCAGAGGACAGGGACCTAATTTCCTGTGAGGACAGGGACCCCTTCTCACCTGAGAACAGAGACCCCTTCTCACCTGGGGACAGGGACCCCATCTCCAATGGGGACCTCTTCTCCCCTGGGAACAGGGCCCACTTTACCCCAGAAGACAGGCACCCCATTTCCCTTGGGGGCAGGAACCCCTTCTCACATGGGGACAGGGACCCCATCTCCCCTGGGGACAGGACCCACATTTCCCCAGAGGACATGGACCCCATTTCCCTTGGGGACAAGGACCCCATCTCCCCTAAGGTCAGGGACCCCATCTTCCCTGGGGACAGGGCCCACTTCTCCCCAGAGGACAGGGACCCCATTTCCCTTAGGGACAGGGACTCCTACTTACGTGGGGACAGGGACCCCATCTCCCCTAAGGACAAGGACCCAATCTCTCTAGGGGACAGGACCCACTTCTCCCCAGAGGACAGGGTCCCAGTTTCCCTTTCCCTTCTTCCTCTTTGTCTCAAAGGTGTAACATCATAGGTCTGTTTAGACCTCTGATATCTCACCAAAGTCCCCCAACGAGACTCCTAAAAAATTGTAAAAAATAATTAAAAAAACTGCTGATACCAGTGGTGGAACTACAGGGCTCACAAAAGTCGTACCTGTGACGAGCCCTGGAGTTCCACCACCAGACTCGGAGGGAAGGGCCTCGGCTGGGGTTCAGGGGGGCCCTTCATGGTTTCTTGCACCGGGGCCCTGAAGGTTCTAGTTACACCACTGCATACAAAGCAGTGCAGCAGTGTGGATACTGAATAGTGAAATTAATTATAGATCTAAACATCAATTTTGCAAGTCTGTTGCTGCTCCCTTGAGTCACCTGAAGGCTGGGAGGTTCTTACAAATTCAGTCCCTAAATTTCCACCCCACCATGTGTTATGATATGCAAATGAAGCAAGTGTCTGCAAACAGAGACAGTATATAATTGTACAGTAAAACCTTGGTTTGAGAGTAACTTGGTTTGAGAGCGTTTTGCAAGACAAGCAACATTTCTTTGACTTGATATATAAGCGATGTCTTGATGTACAAGTAGCGTCCTGTCACAACTGAGTATAAAAGAGAAGAAAGGCACCAAGTGTAGCAATATGGTTACATTTAATGAAGGTTCAACATTTAGGAACTAACAATGGCTGATGATTAAAACAAGCACATCTAAGTATGCAGGCATCCGTGGGAAAAGGTATCCGCATAGACCGTCCTCCTCACCACCATCTGTCATCCCTTCCACAAGCACTTCAAGCCTCACTTTCAAAACGCTCTACTGCAGGGTAGTCTTCCCGGTCATGATTACAGACTGACAGCGGTGAGAGCCGGCGGTGCGGAGGAGAGTCTATGTGGACAGTTTTACCCTGGATGCCTGCATACTTAGATGTGCCTCTTTTAATCATCCACCATGTGAGTTGCTAAGTGTTGTACCTTCATTAAATGTAACCATATTACTACACTTAGAGGCGCCTCTCTTCTCTTTTATACTCTGTAGCTCCTGCTGGATTTTGCTTCTTTTTTTTTTTTTCACTTCAGCAATATTCAAGAGATTATTATTCAACTTGATGCTCATTTACATCTCTCGTTATATTTCACATCATTGTGGAGTTTTGTTACTAAGAAGTTTAGACCGTGAAGCTTATCATATTCTATATTATTTATTATGATCCCTTTTAGATTTTTATTACTCTTTTATAGTGTGTGGAGTTCTCCTTTTCCTTCCTATATCTTTTCCCTCACATCCCCCTCCCGGTCCCGCCCACCCTATTTCCCAATACCTCTCGTCTTTTTTTTTCTCGGAAACCGTTTTTCTATTGCCTTCTATTTATATAATCGTTTCGACATATTTCCAGGTCTGTTTAAATATCTGCCATCTTTTCCATTTTTTTAGATCATCTTCTTCTCCTTCTTCTCCATTATATCTTAATTTTTCAAGGTGATATATTTCTTCCACTCTTAGAGCCCATTCTCTTTTAGTTGGTGCTTCTTCATGCTGCCATTTTTTCGGGATCACCCTTGGCTGCATTTAACATCTGGGGAATCAGTGTGTTTATATATTGTTTTATGGTAACATCGGTGATTGTTTTTATGAGGCTTAGAATCTCTCTCCAAAATGTTTTTATTTTTGGACACTCCCACCAAATATGGGCCATTGTACCCTGCTTATTACATCCCTTCCAGCAATTCTGTGAGTTATCTAGGTAAAATTTGTTAAGTTTGTCAGGTGTCATATACCATCTGGAGAGGCATTTATAGTTCATCTCCGTCGTCAAGGTGTCAATAGCTGATTTATGGGTTAATTTCAATATTTTTTTGATTTTGTGCATATAGTCATGTGCCCCCAACTCCGTGCCCCATTTTAAAAAAAATAAGGCGGTATCTCCAATTTCTCCTCTGCAAGAATAGCTCTATAAAGCCGAGATATTGTTTTCTTTTTTTCCATCCCTGTATCAGCACAGATTTTTTCCAGTGCTGTGTAATTTTCTTTTGTTCTTATCGGTTGGGGGAGGCTTCTTACAAAATGGACCAACTGTAGGTATCGCCACTCATTTATTCTTATTTGTGCTACATTATGCTGTAATTCTACTAGTGTTTTTATTCTTCCTTTATCTATTATATCTTTTAATTGCGTGTTTTCCCCTAACCATTGGCCCCCTACGTGTCTTTTTCCTGGTGGAAAATACTCATTATCGCTCAAAATCATTAACGGTGAATTATACTTCCACTTATATTGTTTGTGTAATAAATCCCATATTTTTAATACATTTTTAGTTATTTTTTTGTGTGTTAGTGCCCAAACCTCTTAAATGTGGAGGAATCCAAATTACCTTTCTTAAACTTTTTTCACTTATGATACTCTCCATTTTAACCCAGTGTTTATCTTCTGTTTCCCGTGCCCACTTTATTGCTCGTGACACCGTGACCGCGTAGTAATATTTTTTTAGGTCCGGGATCCCCATTCCTCCTTGATCTTTATTCTGCCTCAAAGTATTGCGAGGGATCCTGGGTTTTTTATTTTGCCAGATGAATCTGCTTATTATGGAATTTAAGGTTTGGAAATAATAGTCTGGGAGAGGGATTGGTAACATTGAGAATTTATATGTAACTTTAGGTAAAAGCACCATTTTAACTGTATTGATCCGGCCAAACCATGAGGGGCCTTAAGGATAGTTTTTTGGTCTCATTTTTGATTTCATCTAATAGTGGAATATAGTTCTCACTGAATAATTGTTCTACTGAATTTGCTAATTTGATCCCCAGGTATTTTAGACCTTTCTTCTTTCAAGGGAATGGGTATTCTTTTTGTAACTCGTGTGCCTCGTTAGATTCCATATTTATATTCAGGATTTCCGATTTATTTAAGTTGATTTTGAAATTTGCTATTTCTCCGTATTGTTTTAACGTTTCAATCAATCGTGGCATTGTATATTTAGGTTCAGAGACGTAGAACAGCAGGTCGTCAGCGAAAGCTGCGACCTTATGCTCGACGTCACCGATTTTTATTCCTCTAATGTCCTTATTTGCTCTGATTGTTGCTAGTAATGGTTCCAATAAAAGCACAAAAAGAAGTGGGGACAGGGGGCACCCCTGTCTTGTCCCGTTTCTCATTGTGAAGGGAGTTGAGTGATCCCCGTTGATTTTTATTGTTGCAGTCGGTACTTCATATAATACCCTAATTCTTTGTATCATCCTGTCACCCAAGCCCATGTGCTTCCGTATCTCCATCATGAGCCCCCAGTCTACTCTGTCAAATGCTTTTTCAGCATCAATTGACAGAAATAGACCTGGGGGCCCATGGACTTTCATTTTTTGCAACAGGAGGAGTGTTCTGACTCCGTTATCGCGCCCCTCTCTTCCTGAAACAAAGCCTACCTGGTCCATATGGACCAATTCCCTCATTTTATCTCTTAGCCTATTGGCCAGGACTTTTGCATAAAGTTTTGTATCGCAATTCAGGAGTGAAATTGGTCTATAGCTTGGGCATAACATTTCATCTTTACCTTCTTTTAAAATTACAGTTATCTGTGCTCTCTGTGCTTCTGAGCTTAACCCATAATCTACACCGAGTCTGTTCATGTAATTACAAAGCCTGGGTATCAGGATTTTCTCAAATTTCTTAAAGTATTTCATGGGGAATCCATCCGGACCTGGGCTTTTTCCTGTTGGTGTTTCTAGGATGGCTTTTTTAATTTCCTGCTCCGTAATAGGGCTTTCTAAATCTTCACTATCATTTGAATTTAGTTGAGAAATTCCTGATTTATCTAAAAACTGTTTTATTGTGGTTGCTTTTCCTCTTCCTACGTTGCCTTTCTTGACATCGTAAAGTGTACTATAGTAATTTCGAAAAACTTCTGCTATCTCTTTTGTTTTATAAACTAATTCTCCTTGTTTGTTTCGAATTTTTTCGATGTAGTTTCTCGACTTTTCCTTCCTTAGGGTTTTTGCCAGGTGTTTCCCTATTTTGTTGCTGCTCAGGTATTTTCCTTTCAGAATTCTAATGAAAACCCTTTTTGTATCCTGTGTTAATAAATCTTTTAGTTCTTCTCTTTTGGATATAAGTTGATGGTATATTTCTTGGTGTCTCCCTTCAGGTTTTTTATGTAATTGTTCCAGTTCATATATTTCCTCTGTTAGGCTTCTAGTTTCCCTTTCTCTCGCCTTTTTTTTCCCAGCCCCCATAGATATAAATATACCCCTTATGTATGCCTTATGTGTTTCCCATAATGTAGAGTATGAGATATCTTGTGTGTCGTTAATTTTGAAGAAATGCGTCAGTTCATCGCTTATTCTTTCTATATCTATCTTGTTTTTCACTAAGAAGCGCCTCATTCAGTAACCAATTGAAGGCTGGTCTCTGTGTTTTCATTTCTTCTATAGTCATCATTACTGGGGAGTGGTCTGAAAGGGTAGCGATCCCTATTTCAACATCTGTCACTTTAGTCAGTGTATTGTGGTCAATTAAAAAATAGTCAATACGTGTGTACGTCCCATGTACAGGGGAGAAGAAGGTGTAATCTCGTACTTTAGGGTGTAGAGCTCTCCACACATCCACCAGTTGGTGTTGGTGCAATTTTTGCTTAAATTTTTTGAGGGACCCGTGTCCCGTCCCCTGTACATGGGACGTACTATCCTCTTGTGGGCTCAAACATAAATTGAAGTCTCCTGCCATTATTACTATCCCTCTCCTAAACTGTGCAAGGGTTCCTATCATTCTTTTTACAAACTCTGCGGGCTTTTTATTTGGGGCATATACATTACCCAGAGTACATTCTGTTTCCCCTATGTATCCTCTTACAAAGAGGAATCTCCCCTCTGGATCCGTGAGCCTTTCTTCTACTTTGAATCTAGTTTCTCTTGAGAACCCAATTGCAACTCCCTTTGCTTTATTAGTCGTTGAGTCGGCATAGAACCAGGTAGGATGTTCCTTTGAGTATAATTTTACATTGCCTCCTAAAAAAAGATGCGTCTCTTGGAGAAAGATTATGTCTGCGTGATGGTATTTAAGCTCTTTCAAGATCTTGTGTCTTTTGGCAGATGTATTCAGTCCTCGGATGTTATATGTCAGAAACTTAATCTCGCATTAAATTTTTCCTTTTTTCTTATCACAAAGGACGAGAGGTATTGTTCCCTAACCCATCTATCCCCCCCCCCCTCTACCCCCCCCTCCGCCCCCCTCCCCCCCCCCTCCACCGTCCCCCCTCCCACCCCCCCCATTCCAACCCCCCCGCCCCCCCCCCCCTTCCCCCCTCCCTCCTCGCGATCAAAACTGACCACTAGACCGTGGGCTGAAACGGATACCATCTCCGCCTAAGGTCTTCTTTCCTCGAGGTGTGACTCTACTTCCCTCCAACACTCCGCACCCCTCCCACGGGCTATTCCCAGGAGGGGAGTGGAGTGCCTATACCGGGCAGAGCTCTCCTCTCTCAGTTGCCAGAGGTCCCCTCCCCCCGCCCACTCTCGCTCCCCAAAAAAAAAAAGAAAAAAAAAGGGGGGAACGCGCAATATTCGGTGATAGTCATTCTATCCCAGTCCTTCTCTTTGTGACCACTCTGGGATTTCAATCTCTTGTAAATCTAGCTTTTTGCAAAATTATGGTAGCTCTTCTGGGAACCTGAGTTTCGCTGATTTACCCTCCCCGTAGCCTATTAAACAGGCCGGGAAGCCCCAAGTGTATTTCACGTTTTCCGCTCTCAGTTGTATTAATAGTGGTCTAAGTAGTCGCCTCCTGGCCAGCGTCTCCGGGGCCAGGTCTATGTAGATTTGTAATTCTGACCCGTTAATTTTTAATGGGGGTTTTCCTCCAAGGTTGCTCCAGATTGCCGCCTTGTCCTCATAATTTTGAAATTTGACTAATATGTCCCTAGGACTTTCTGTTGGAATATGTTGAGGTTTCCTTACTCTATGTATCCTGTCAATTTTCAGCTCAGTTTCAGGGCCCTTGTTCCAGACAGGGTTGAGGATCTCTTTTATTGATTTCCTAAGGTCTTCACCGTTTTCTTCCGTGAGTGCGCATATTCTTAGGTTCTGTCTTCTGTTTTGGTTTTCGAGTTCCTCTAGTTTGTAATTTATTCTCCTTTGATTCAACTTTGTCTCTCTGAGTTGTTCTTGTATTTTAATCATCTCCTGGGTATGATTGTCTGTTTTATTCTCTATTTCCTCTATGCGATTCAACAAGTGGCCTAAATCTGATCGAAGTGCTGAGATATCCTCTTTGATTGAATTTTCCATTTTAATTAGCATCTCTGATATTTCTGTTTTGGCCTTTCATGCTAGTTTTCTTTTTCTTTTTTGAGGTTTTGTTTTTCCCCAGAATGCCCCTTAGGGTGTACTACGGATACTTTAATCAAATATACTGCCACCAGTTGGACCTCTAGGCCTTTTTGCCTTACTCCGGTACGCTTCAGATTTAGGCTGGAGGTTTATTACTCCAGCTCTTACGCATTTATGTAAAAATTTATATAGAGTTATGTTGAGAATTCGATAGGTGTTTAATATTTATTTTAAATGTTTAACTCTTGTAGCCCCAAAAAAAAAAAAGGGGGGGGGGGGGTTAGGTTGCGAGTTCTCCTCCTATATTACTGCTTTACTTCAGGCAATGTTAATTAAGGCCTGCGGTAAGAATCTGAGATTTTTGTTCCCCCTACTGAAAGTCCACGGCTATAAGTCAGTGTTTACCGTTTTGTTTTCCTTGTACAAAAAGAGCAAAAAAAAAAAAAAAAAAAAAAAAACTCAAAGGGGGGAGACCAGGGCAATGTGACCGATGAAGGACTCCATGTACTATCTGACACAAATACTTACCGTATGTAAGAAATGATGACGGTCATATGTGTCCAGGTATATTTAATACGCCTTGTTTTATGTCCGGTTCGTCCCCGTCTTTTACCACTCTTATTGGTGTAAATCCCCGTTGGCATCAGATTTATACTTTTGTGATTTATTTAATTTATATAATTGTATCTGTGTCAGTGTCCTTACTTTCCAGGGTTAATGGGTGAATCTGTGGCAGGTGTGTGATGGAGTAAAGTGCTGTTTAAATTTTCTTTCAGCTTTCCGATTGTGTCATTTAGTTGTATGTCAGGTTCATATGTTATCCTGTCCCCCCATCTCTCATATGTCCAGTGTTTCACCTTTCCTCCAAACAAAAGTCCATTTGTATACAAATTATGTGTCACTTTTCACCTTATTTCCGCGTAATTCCCCCTAGTATATCACTTCTACACATCTTGCTTCAAGTACTCTGCGCTAGGGAAAAAGTAGATTAACACTCACCCCCTCCGGTAAGGTCGTCTGTGATGCCGTCTGACGCTGTGCATATAGCTTCCCCATGAAGGGGACTTACCCTTGTTGGAGGATGATCTGTGGGTTTCTTATTACCCTGTTATATCTAGATGTCTTCCGTTGGCGTGTGACATCCAAGAAAGCGGGGGGGGGAGCGCAGGAGAAGAAATGGGATGGGGGGAGGTGGGAAGCAACCTCTTCGGTCCCGCGGCGTCTTCTGTCTCTCTCGATGCGTCGCTATCTTCGATACGCCGTTGCTTCCTGGGACACCCGCCGGCCGATGCGGTGTTTACCTCATACTGGGGGAATCATTCACGAGAGTCACGCAGCCTCTCACTCTGCGTGCTCTCGCTCTGCTCTGGCCGTATGATGTTGCTTGGGTCAGACCACTCCCTCCCTGAGGCAAAAACACATCCTCACGTCCTCATCCTCCCCACCTTGTGTCTTCCACTGGATTTTGCTTCTAATCCCCTTGTGGAGGCTGCCATTTGTGGATGGACATTTTATGGTTACACAACCTATCATATTGCTATAATCATTTTATATGGACTATAAACTGAAGGACTTATGAATAAATGGTTGTGGAACATATCATTTGAGTTTCCATTATTTCTTATGGGGAAATCCGCTTTGATATACAAGTGCTTTTGAATTACAAGCATGTTACCGGAACAAATTATGCTCGCAATCCAAGGTTTTACTGCATATGAATATATTATCACTAAATATTTTCATTACACAAAGTTAGTAATGTTACCCCCGCCCTTAGGTTTAAAATATGTCTGATTACTAAAGCAAATAAAAAACAGCAGGGATAAATCCTTAAAGTGGTTGTAAACCTCAGACATGAAATATGTACAAAGCATATCATTCTATAGTGTGTACTTGTCTCAATCAAGAGCACTAAGTGTCACTTTTGTCTGCTGCTTCATTCCTCTGCTATGAGCATGAGTCAATTCTGACAAGTTTTCCTGACCCCAAGAGAAAAAAGGTGACATGGGAGGGCTCTCCAGCTGATTGACAGCCTCAGCTGTGTTCCTGTGTGAAGGGGGTTTGTCTCTTCCCTCCAATCAGCGATCAGAGTTCTCCTCACTGAGTTCTGCAGAGTGTAACTTCAGCTCTCTGTCCCCTTTTTTCTTAACTCTCACTTTATTCAGCTTTTTTAACAGATTTAGAGCATCAAGGGCCACAGATAAAAAGGTACAACTTATGTAGGAGGATTTGTTTAATCTCTGTGTATCACCTGAGGCCAGTCACTTCACTGGGTATATGTGAGGGTTTACAACCACTTCAAGATATGTTGACATCACAGATATTCATGTACATCGCAATGGCTATCTCTACCCGATTGTCCACTGATGTTGAATGTGTATGATGTGATCCTAGTATGTTGTACATATGCAGCTAATGCTGCCTTTATGCCTTCTGTTCCTATAACATGTGCTACATCTTACCTTTAAATAAGTTCAAATAAAAGATGATGAATGTGACTGGCTCACTAACCAATGAAATCTACATGCACCAAAACACCAAAAACCTAAATTCTTTGCTGTTGTGAGAAGAGGCAGCATATGTACAGGCATTTATCATTGGAATTTATATTCAAGCATCAGCATGTGAACTCTTGTAGGGCAGCTAGTGCTTGCAGTTTTTATTTAATTTTTTTTTGGAAAAAGGGAAGGACTAGAACCCCCATGAGTTTTTTCTTTTTTTTTTTCTTTTTTTTGTTGTCTGTGTTCCTTCTGTGAATGTGTCCTGGTGGCCTTCGTCAAAAAGTGATGGGAAATCAAATCTTTTACAGTTGTTACCAAAACATTAAATGAGGGTGCATTTCCAAAATGAAGACATTGTTCTGGTGACAGTGGAATTCCCTTAACTTTGTAGAGAATAACTCATTTCTTTTTGCATCTCCAGGAAAGGAAGTATGGGAAAATCTTCCCAGCTGGAGCCATAAGCTTTAATTACTATGCAGGGAACGTTGCACAAACACCTTCATTATATATGCTTTTTGTATACAGAATATATACAGTGAGCCTACTTTAAAGAAAAAAAGTGATTGTAAATTTAAATTTAAAAAAATAATAAACTGGTTTATATATACCTGTTCTGTGCAATAGACTACCACAGAGTGTCCCCAAACCTCCTCTTCTCAGATCCCCTACCAGCACTCCTGGCTCCTCCTCTATGGCAAGTGCCCCCATAGAAAGCCACTTCCTACGGGGGGCACTCGTGTGGGCTCGCTCCCGAGCCTCTCTGTCATCACTGGCTTTGATTGACAGCAGCAGGAGCCAATGGCTTCCGCTGCCTCGACAAAACCTGTGAGACCCAGAAGTGAGGGGAGAGAAGAGCTGCAGATATCTATAGCATTGAATCGAATAAGGGCTCAGTTAGATGTAAGGGGGGATACTAATACCTAAACATTTTTTACATTAATGCAAGGAATGCATTGCGGTAAAAAATGTTTAGGCTTTATAACCATTTTAATTAAAACATTTGGGGACTTCAAAGCAACCAGCAACTGCTGAGCCATTAATGCTTTGGTCAGGAGTATTTAATTACGATGTAGAGTTCAGGGGTCAGGAGCATGCAATGTACAACGTAGTGTATATAGGGCAGGGGTCAAAAGTATGTTACATATAGCCCAGTGTAACATGTTCAGAAGTCAGGAGTACATAACAAACACAAAGTGCTGGCACCTTAGATACAGCACAGCAGAGAGCAAAAGAAAGTCTTACACTAGCTTTCCTTCCTAAGTGGCTAAACACTTCCTCACTCAAAAAAATATCTAAATAAATTAACCACTTCAATACCCAGCCATGAGCAATACAGACTACATGAGCGTAATTTTCCGGAACATATTCCACCATCAGGATCCAGGAGACGATGCCAAAACATTTTTTGGGTGTGCACTAAAAGAAGAATTACGAAAGACACCAGCTTCTATTGTCCCGATTGTCCCTCCCTACCTGGCCTTTGCATCGGAGAATGCTTCAGGCGACATCACACTCTGGAAAACTATTAGCCCATATTTCTAATACTGCCATTTCCCCGTTTTCAATTTCTGTCATGAATATTTCCCTGCCTCAACCAACCATATCATTGTCTTTCATGTGAACTGACCCTGGCCTGTTTCTCGACCATGCCTCTGCCTACCGTCTGCATTGTTTATTCGCCATGTTTCTGCCTTTTACATGCACTGACCTCGGCCTGTTGACCATGATTTTGCCTGCCCTTTGGACTGATCTTTTACCCTGCTACACAGGGGTCTCACATATGTGAGGGGCCCCAGAATAGTGTTTGGCGTTCAGAAAATCTGTTTTTGTTTTTCTGTGTTCCCAGAACAGGGTCTGGTTGTCCGGAGGCTTCAAAGCGATTTGGGTGGGAGAAGCTTCTACCCCTGTCCCCATTCTTCTCTGACCGATGCCCTAAGCTTGATGGTCCTGTCTGCTCCCTGCAAAAAATACTCTGGCTGTGCTGACCATACCTCTGCCTTCTGAATGTACTATGGACAGTATTCCTGCCTGCTGCATGGACAATCCTTTGATCCTTTTGCTGCTGCTGACCACATCCCTGCCTGTTATCTGGACTAATGCATTGGCTGTGTTGACAACATCTCTACCTGTACTGACTATTCCTGCCTGCTGCCTGTATTGCTGTCGCTGTCCACGTTCCTGCCTGCTGCCTGGACCGATGCTCTCCTCTGTGGACCACTGCACTACTAAAACCGCAGGTAATCTTTTCTTTACCCTTTGCTCAGCAGAATGCATTTTGGTTTGTAATTGGTATGTACAGTACATGCTATGTTTTAGAAATATGAAGGGCCTTCCACAATGTGATAGGGTGGCAGGAATTTATGTGTGTAATTTATGCTCCTAGAACACCTGACAGTGCTACTTCAATGTTGGGCCTCTGTATGTGGCCAGACTGTGTAAAAGTCTCACACATGTGGTATCACCATACTCGGGAGGAGTAGCAAAATGTATTTTGGGGTGTCAGTTTTGCTATGTACATGCTATGTGTTGGAAATATCTTATAAATTGACAACTTTGTATAAAAAAAATGCGTTTTCATTTTTTTCCCACATATTCCAAAAACTTCTGGAAAAAAATGAACCGTTTAAAAGACTCATTATGCTTCATAGATTATATGTTGGGGTGTTAGCTTTCCAAAATGGGGTCATTTTTTGGGCATTTCCATTGACCTGGTGCTCCAGTGCCTTCAAAAGTGTGATAGGTTGTCATCAAATGAAATGTGCAATTTATGCTCGTAGAACGCCTGATGGTGCTACTTGGATGTTAGACCTCTGTATGTGGCCAGGCTATGTAAAAGTCTCACACATGTGGTATCACTATACTCAGGAGGAGTAGCAGAATGTATTTTGGGGTATCATTGCAAGTATGCATGTGCTGTGTGAGAGGAATAACTTGTTATTATGACAATTTTGTGCAAAAAAAATTATAATTTTTCCAAGAATTGTGGGAAAAAATTACAATTTCAAAAAACTCACCATGCCTCTTACTAAATACCTTGGAATGTCTACTTTCCAAAAAGGGGTAATTTGGGGGGTATTTGTACAATCCTGGCTGTTAAAGCTAAAAAGGTTATTAAAAAATATATATTTAATACAGTTGTACATTTCTTTAAAAAAAAAAAAAAAGGTTTTTGCATCTACAGCTAGCATGAGTGCCTGTATCTGTCTTGATATCAGTTCCAAGTAACCTCCTGGGCAGCAGCACTCAGACTGGGAGAGAGTGAATGGCAGTACTATGAGTCAATAAGCAGCAAGCAGCGCTGATGACGAAACAGTATGTTTCTGCTCCTTTTATTGTCCAATAGCAGACTTTAGGTGGGGATTTGAGCCTTGTGGTGTTTATTAACCACTTGCCCTCCCAAAGATTTACCCCCCACCCCTCCCTCTTCATGACAGGCCATTTTTTGCTTTTTTTGGCACTGCGTTACTTTAACTGACTATTGCGCGGTCATGCAGCGATGTACCGAAATAACATTTATATCATTTTATTCACACAAAATAGAGCTTTCTTTGGGTGCTATTTGATCATCACTGGGTTTTTCTATTGTTTGAGCTATAAACAAAAAAAAGACTGAAAATGTTGAAAAACAAACAACATTTTTACTTTCTGATATAAAACATTAATAATTAAATGTCTTCATAAATTTACAGAATTTTTATTTTTTTACTAGTAATGGCGGCGATCGGCGGCACTGCCATATTATTATTATTTAAGGTACTTCGTATAGCGTTGTCAATTTACGCAGTGCTTTACATATACATTGTACATTCACACCGGTCCCTACCCTCAAGGAGCTTACAATCTAAGGTCCCTAACTCACATTCATATACTGAGGCCAATTTTGATGGAAGCCAATTAACCTACCAGCATGTCTTTGGAGTTATTTTGTGGCGGACATCTAACCAGTGACACTAATACAGTGCTTAGCGCTAAAAATATACACTGTCACTGTACTCATGACACTGGCTGGGAAGGGATTAAACATCTAGGGCGATCAAAGGGTTAAATGTGTTTATGTGTACTATGAGGTGCTTTTACTAAGGG
This sequence comes from Lithobates sylvaticus, assembly GCA_028564925.1. Lineage (NCBI taxonomy): Eukaryota > Metazoa > Chordata > Amphibia > Anura > Ranidae > Lithobates > Lithobates sylvaticus. The sequence continues at coordinate 183,191,007 of CM053027.1, read as the reverse complement.
ATGTGCTGCCCCCCCTGCTTTGCAGGGAAACCAAAACTGCCACATCCTCTCTGACCGGGCAGAGCTCTGTCCTGTCTTCCTTCTCGCCATTCAGCGGGTGCTGGTGGACATCCATTGACCAGGACCCGCTGATTGGCTTGTACTGTGTCTGATCACAGCACAGCCAACGCAGCGCCAGCACGCGTGTCCCCTACCCTGGAGTTCTGGATCCCATACTAGGCACGTGATCTGGCACAGGAGAGCCACTTTTGCTGCCATATAACGGCGTTATGCGGTCGGCAAGAGGTTCAAGTCTATCTATGGGATAATTAGATAACACAGTAGTTTCTATTTTTCTGAGTGGCCCTATGTTGATGCTGGTAGTAGATCTGTTATTGTTTCACCTCCTATTAGAGTGACAATTCTGTTTATTCTGCAGAGAAATCGCACAATGTTGTCACCATAATGATAAAAGGGGGAGCTGTTCCCAGAAGTATTTTAGCCCCCCAGAGAGTTCTGGGGGATTTGCTTTTCACTAGCTACCTGTAACTTAGTCTTTAGGAATTTTGCTGTGTCAGCAGTTGTGTTGGCCAGAGAGTCCCAAGATCCCAACTGCACCCAGATTAAATCAGGGAGGTCTCTATATACAGTGATCCCCTGCAGATTTTGTAAGTTTGCCCACTTACAAAGAAATGAAGGGTTTATAACCACTTCAGCCCCGGAAGATTTACCCCCCTTTACTGTCTATGGCTCCAGTTTTTGTTACTGCCAGGTAAGAGTTTGCTTGTCCTTACCATAATAAAACCCTCTCCTGTACCATTGTCTGCACACAGTCTTTGACCATCTCCTGCATAAATTGTGGCGGGATCTCCTGTCTGAACCCTGTCTGTGGCGGGATCGACTGTCTGAACCCTGTCTGTGGCGGGATCGCCTGTCTGCACCCTGTCTGTGGCGGGATCGCCTGTCTGCACCCTGTCTGTGGCAGGATCGCCTGTCTGCACCCTGTCTGTGGCGGGATCGCCTGTCTGAACCCTGTCTGTGGCGGGATCGCCTGTCTGAACCATGTCTGTGGCGGGATCGCCTGTCTGTGGCGGTGTCGCCTGTCTGAACCCTGTCTGTGGCGGGATCGCCTGTCTGAACCCTGTCTGTGGTGGGATTGCCTGTCTGAACCCTGTCTGTGGCGAGATCGCCTATTTCAACCCTGTCTGTGGAGGGATCGCCTTACTGAACCCTGTCTGTGGCGGGATCACCTGTCTGAACCCTGTCTGTGGAGGGATCGCCTGTCTGAACCCTGTCTGTGGCGGGATCGCCTGTCTGAACCATGTATGTGGCGGGATCGCCTGTCTGTGGCGGGGTCGCCTGTCTGAACCCTGTCTGTGGCGGGATCGCCTGTCTGAACCCTGTCTGTGGTGGGATTGCCTGTCTGAACCCTGTCTGTGGCGAGATCGCCTATTTCAACCCTGTCTGTGGAGGGATCGCCTTACTGAACCCTGTCTGTGGCGGGATCACCTGTCTGAACCCTGTCTGTGGAGGGATCGCCTGTCTGAACCCTGTCTGTGGTGGGATCGCCTATTTGAACCCTGTCTTTGGAGGGATCGCCTGTCTGAACCCTGTCTGTGGCAGGATCGCCTGTCTGAACCCTGTGTGTGGCGGGATTGCCTGTCTGAACCCTGTCTGTGGCGGGATCGCCTGTCTGAACCCTGTCTGTGGCGGGATCGCCTGTCTGAACCCTGTGTGTGGCGGGATTGCCTGTCTGAACCCTGTCTGTGGCGGGATCGCCTGTCTGAACCCTGTCTGTGGCGGGATCGCCTGTCTGAACCCTGTCAGACACCAGGTGAAAAGTTTCAGCTTTCCAAAAAGCAAGTCTGAACACAAAAGAAGCTTTCACCGGATGCATTATTGGCGGACACGTCAGAAGGCTGGCCGGTGGCCAGCCTGGATTTGTAGGAGGAGTCTGAGGGGGTATATATCCCTCCTCCTCCTACAGGTCCCTTGTCGGCTCGTCTCCTGGTTTACCACCCCCCGTTCCCCCTTTTTTCATTTCATTCACAACACACATTCATCTTACACTTATTCAGGGTATGCCCTCTTTTAGGCGTACCGTCCAGCGAGACCGAGGCACACCGCAGGTCTTGGTAGTTAGGGTTTACCATGTCACAAGAGAAGACTCTGACTACAATACCTAATATGGAGAAAGCGGAGAGACCGTGGCTGATGTACTCAAAGAGCAAGAATGCTGCATATTGCTTTTGCTGCAAGGTTTTCCAAAAGGAAATCTTTGCATCTGCTTTAAGTTCTAAAGGAGCAAATAACTGGCAACATCTAAATAGGAATTTGACATTTCATGAGAAGACCCCATCTCACGAGAGAGCATTCCATAGCTGGCTAGAACTGCGTACAAGACTACAATTAAAGTCTACCATAGATGCAAAACATCAAGAGAAGTTAGAAGCGGACACTAAGCACTGGGGAAATGTACTAAAAAGGCTCATTGCCATTATTCGAGTACTCGCTACTCAAAACCTAGCACTGCATGGTACATCAGATAAGCTGTTTGTGCCAAACAATGGTAATTATATTAAAATTGTGGAGTTGATGGGAGAGTTTGAGCCAGTACTTAACCGCTTCCCGACCGCCTAACGCCGATATACGTCGGCAAAATGGCACGGGCAGGCAAAATCAAGTACCTGTACGTGATCGTGCATGTGCCTGCCTGTGGGTCGCGCGCGCGGCGCGCTCGCGACCCGGTCGGGAGCTCCGTGACCCCGGCTGCGGGACCAGCGGACCCGATCGCCGCTGGTGTCCCGCGATCGGGTTACAGGGCTGAAGAACGGGGAGAGGTATGTGTAAACAAACCTCTCCCCGCGCTTCCTACAATGACTGTCAGTGATCGGCTGTTCCCTGTCATCGGGAAAGCCGATCAATGACGTCAGACGTCAGACGTCAGCCCCCAATGTGAAAAAAAACACACACGTCACAGCCCATAACCCCTCCCCTAGTGGTTAACCCCTTCACTACAACTGTCATTTATACAGGAACCAATGCATTTAAATAGCATTGATTGCTGTATAAATGACAATGGTCCCAAAAATGTGGCAAAAATGTCCGATGTGTCCGCCATAATGTCGCAGTCACAATAAAAATCGCTGATCGCCGCCATTACTAGTAAAAAAAAAAATATTAATAAAAATGCTATAAAACTATCCCCTATTTTGTAAACGCTATAACTTTTGCGCAAACCAATCAATAATCGCTAATTGCGATTTTTTTTACCAAAAATATGTAGAAGAATACGTATCGGCCTAAACTGAGGAAAAAAAAAGTTTTTTTATATATTTTTGGGGGATATTTATTATAGCAAAAAGCAAAAAAATATTGCATTGTTTTCAAAATTGTCGCTCTATTTTTGTTTATAGCGCAAAAAACAAAAACCGCAGGGGCGATCAAATACCACCAAAAGAAAGCTCTATTTGTGGGAAAAAAAGGACGCCAATTTTGTTTTGGAGCCACGTCGCACGACCGCGCAATTGTCAGTTAAAGCGACGCAGTGCCGAATCGCAAAAAGGGGCTTGGTCCTTTGGCTGCCAATTGGTCCGGGGCTGAAGAAGTTAAAGAACATCTCAGAAGATTAACCAGCAAAGAAACCCACATTCATTATCTTGGCAAAACTGTTCAGAATGAAATCATCCAGTTACTGGCAGGACAAATCAGACAGACAATTGTGGGAAACCTGAATGCTGCAAAATATTACTCTAATTCTTGACTGTACACCTGATATAAGCCATTCTGAACAAATGACTTTAATGGTGTGTTTTGTAACAGTAACAGACTCAGGTGTAAATGTCAGAGAACATTTCTTGGGGTTCATCAACATAGATGATACTACAGGATCTGGGATGAAAAAAAAAATACTTTTTGAGAAGCTTGAAATGGGAATTGATCTCAAGGGTATGAGAGGACAGGGATATGACAATGGAGCTAATATGAAGGAAAAAACAGTGGTGTACAAACACGAGTGCGAGAGTTAAATCCCAGAGCCTTTTTTGTCCCGTGCAGTTCCCATTCATTGAACTTGGTCATCAGCGATGCTGCCTCAGCATGTTCTGAAGCTTCTGAATTCTTTAATGTAATACAAAGTGTATATGCATTCTTCTCTGCATCTACCCACCGTTGGCAAATCCTAAAACAACACCTTGGACATTCACAGATTACAGTGAAACCACTGAGCACCGCATGATGGGAGAGTCGCATGGAAGCAGTGAAAGCTATCCGAAACCAGGTTGGAAAAATTTATGATGCCATAACTGCAGTTATGGAGGATGGTACTTATACAGGAGCAGCTCGTGGCAAAACACTGGCAGAATGCAGAGGAATTACAAGGAATATATGTAATTTAAAATTTCTTTGTGGTCTAGTGTTGTGGCATGATGGACTCTTCCATGTAAATATTGTAAGCAAAAGACTGCAAGGGATTGATGTTGATATTTCTGCAGCAGTTCAACAACTTCAGATGATAAAATCATTCCTCCAGACCTATCGATCAGATGAGGAATTTGAAAAGTGCAGAAAAGATAGCAGAGGAACTTGACATTGAGGCGACTTTTCACTTTGCAGACGTTCGAGATCGCCGCAGAAGAACCCATTTTGACTATGAGGCAGAGGATGAAAGCATCAGTGATCCTAAACAGATTAAAGTAAATGTTTTTTTCCAAGTTCTAGACTCTGCTATCCAGTCACTGGAAGAAAGTTTTTTACAGCTCCATGAACACAGCAAAGTCTTTGGGGTGCTCTACAACATTCCCAAACTCAAGGATGCAATACCTGAAGACCTACTCCAGCAGTGCAAAAAATTGGAAAGCGTTTTGTCCCATGATAACATGCAGGATATAGATTCAAATGATCTCAACCATGAACTGAAAGCCCTGTCAAAATATGTCCCTGTAGACTTGTCGCCAAAGGGCGTGCTGGAGTATATCTGCACAAACAATCTGACTACCCTCTTTCCAAATGCCTTCATTGCTCTGCGTATACTGTTAACACTCCCTGTGACTGTTTCTAGTGGAGAGCAAAGCTTCTCAAAGCTGAAGCTAATAAAAACATACCTGCGCTCTACAATGATACAAGAAAGGTTGGTGGGCCTGGCGACCATATCAATTGAACATGAACTAGCCCAAACTATACACCTGAAGGAAGCAGTGTCTTTATTTGCAGCCAAGAAGGCACGAAAAGCACCATTTTGATTTGATCTGTGTTTGATTACAATATACCATATTTATCGGCATATAACACGCACTTTTCTCCCCTAAATGTGTTTTAAATGTCCGATGTGTCCGCCATAATGTCTCAGTCACGATAAAAATCTCTGATCGCCGCCATTACTAGTAAAAAAACTATTATTAATAAAAACGCCATAAAACTATACCCTATATTGTAAACGCTATAAATTTTGCGCAAACCAATCAATAAACGCTTATTGCGATTTTTTTTACCAAAAATATGTAGAAGAATACGTATCGGCCTAAACTGAGGAAAAAAATATGTTTTTTCATATATTTTTGGGGGATATTTATTATAGCAAAAAGTTAAAAATAATGTGTTTTTTTCAAAATTGTCGCTATGCTTTTGTTTATAGCGCAAAAAATAAAAACCGCAGAGGTGATCAAATACCACTAAAAGAAAGCTCTATTTGTGGAAAAAAAGGGATGTCAATTTTGTTTGGGAGCCACGTCGCACGACTGCGCAATTGTCAGTTAAAGCGACGCAGTGCCGAATCGCAAAGAGTGCTCTGGTCAGGAAGGGGGGTAAATCCTTCCGGGGCTGAAGTGGTTAAAGCTGAAATTTGCTAAAAAAATATTTGAGAAATACAGAACCATACACATTAGCTGTAGAAGGCTACTTCTTCTTTAAATCTTCCACGCTGTGTCCTCTTCACAACATCCAGACACCGCCCCAAAGCAAATGTCTTCAAGTACTAAATCTATAATTATATTCTTGATACCCTTGTGGACCGGGAACAATGAACAGATACTAATGTGTATATCAAGAGAACATTTTAACCACAACGATCATAATTTGAATGATTTACATGTTTCTGTTAATTTAACCAGTTAACTTAGACAGTGATTAACCAGCATTATATAAATAACGTTTTAAAGGCCAGCTACATAATATAGTTTATGAAAAAAGAGCATAATATACTGAGCCAGATTTGACAGAGGTGTGTGGTAGACAGAAGTAGAATTTGGTATGAAATGCATTCTATTTTAATAGCTACAACAGCAGCTTAAAGGTATTGTAAAGCTTTTTTTTTACATTAAAAAAATAAACATATTATATTTACCTGCCTTGTGCAAAGTCATTACCTCCTCTTTTAAAATCCCCCACTGGCGCTCTCCCCTCCTCTACTCAGAGTGCCCCCTCAGCTAGCTGGCTGCTGAGGGGGCATTCATGCGGGCGCACTCCCAAGCTGGGCTGGGTGTATACAAAGACACACAATGCGGCTCAGCACTGCCCTCTCCTTATAGGGTTTGACTGATGGCAGCAGGAGCCAATGGCAGAGATCCCTGTGAATGCAGAAAGAGAGAGTGGGGCTATTGCACATGAGACAGCACTGGATCGAGAGAGGACTCGAGAAAAAAAACTTCTGCATTCAGAAACACTTTAAAGCCAAACTCCAGCATTACCTTTTTCCCTCTACACTTGTAGCAAGTCCTCTCTTTTGTTGAAATTGATTACAGCCAACTTCTTGCAAACTTTTGTCTCCATGATACCTCCCTTTGAAGCTGCAGCAGTTATCTTGAGCCTACCTTCACTTCCTGTCTGAATGACTTCCATCATCAATCAATCCCCTCTCTCCACACTATTACTGCCCACCTCTAAAGGCTCTTAGCTTTCTCTGGCATCAAACATTTTGTTCCCAAGCATTACTTAAAAGAACACATCCCCAGTGTCCCTGTAGACAGCCCCTTTTACCACACTCAGAGCAACGTCTAGCAGACGGACCCAGTGATGACAAAAGGGTATTTGAAAAAAAAATTATTTGCTTAATTTAAATTGAATCTTGATTGGGGGAAGTGGGGAGCAAAGGAAGGTATTTTATGTGTACATTACACTTCCGATTTAATTTCACCTAACCAAGTGGTGCATTATACACCAATGAGTTTGAATCCCAATGTAGTGGCCATAACCCTCGATGGGGCGGCCTTGACTTTTGGGCTTACCGGTTACCTCCGCTTGGCTTGTCCTCCAGGTCTAGGGGTTCCCAGAGTTAGTACCCAACGACTTTGCACGCTGACACCATGAAAGACCTTTTAAAAGGTTTTTATTTTGCAGGGGTAACATCCAACAGACACAGTCTCATGTGGGAACAGAGGGTAAGGGTGAATAGACTTAGGCACCTTGAACTGCTAAGTATATGAAAGTCTCTATTTGCCAACCCAGAGAGTAGCCACTCGCAGCTGGGTGCTTCAAAGCTGAACAAATCTCTAGCCAGAGATTATGGCAGTCAGCACTTGAATTCGGAACTTGCAAAGTCTCTGACCTTGAATTACAGCAGCACTTAGAAGAAAACAGGAACCTTTCCTCAGTACCTGGAACGTTATCCGTCTCCTTGGCAGTATTGGGGAAGCGTGGATTGACAACCCAGCAACCAGGCACATCTTGGGATGCCAGCTTGTTGGCCCTCCTCCGAAGATTCCCCCCCCCCCCCGTTGCTTACACGAGCTGCGGTGCCCCTCCAAGTTGAGAGCACACCCTCAGTTCCTCAGAATCCTCTCTCAGTTACTGCGCCTCGGACCAGCCGGTTCCGAGACTCTGGAACAGATGGATCCTTGCCCCAGACCAAGTGGGTCTGTGGGGCTGGTCAAACCAACCATGTTGCGATGTGGCACACGCTCCTGTTACCAGGACACCTTGCGTGGCTACCACGGTCCAGATCCAGGAACAGGCAGCTATGGCCAGGCGAACCCTGAACACGTGACTCCAGCCTCTTAAGTACCCTTCCCCAGACTCCTCATCGGTGCCAAACGCACCCACTGATTGGCTCTGAGGAATGCCGGTACCCAAACGTCCAACCAGGCCTGGTCATGTGTACCTTACTGCACACATGATCAGGCAGAACCCCAACACAGCCCAGCCAAACTGATGCTAAAGTTAACCTACCCAATTAGCTCTCAGAACCCCTTTACTGTCCTGAGAGAAAAACAGCTAAATTTACACATAATGGACACCTTGAGTTGTAAAGGTGTCACCGCTACACCAATTTTTATAATTTGGCACACATTACTACTGGCTTACTTTAGCCGTTTGTTTTTCTTTTTTAGTCTATTCTCTTTTTTAACCATAATTTTATACTTTTCGTCTGTTTCCAAGACATTTTGGAGGGGAAGGATATGAATTTGGCTTCCTTGATGAAGATATCACAGAAAAGTCCTATGCTTGCAGTGAAGTGTCGGTTGTGCTGAAGACCAAGGATCCCAGGCTCAATCGCAAGCTTAGTGTGGCTGAATTTGTGCTAGCATTCGTCATTTTTCGTGATATCATTTGTGCGGTCAGTCCTGACAGGAGGGTGGAGTTAGATTTGTATCTACACAAGGTGGTGGATCTGGCTCACAAGTAAGGAGGATGCAGTTTTTATGATTATCACCGGTCTTTGTCGGCTAAGGTGGCGGCCACTTGGCCTCAGTTTCAGGTGGTCATGTGTTGGAGCATTGTGGATATGGAACTTTTCTGCAGGCACTTTGCCAACCAGAAGTCCCCGGTATGCAGCTCCTGCCAGTCCTCTGCGCATACCTCTGCCTGGTAGGCAGAGAGCATCTAAATTCACCTGACAATTTTCCTGGTAAGCAGAAAGACCCCAAAACTAATTAACTTTAAATAATTCCTAAACCCTTGTATCATCCCATTCTGCCTTTATGTTAGGACAATGCCAGGACAATGCCAGCAGTTACTGCTCACCCTCGCTATCACAGGAGTGAGTTCTTTAATACCCACACACGTGGTCCACTGTCTCCTAGATGTGTTAAGAGCTACTGCGACAGGGGAGAGAGAGCGCATGTGAGGGGGTTTGAATTGGCTGGGAGTGTCTTAGCGATGCCCTGGCAACAAGGCAGGGCAGGACGATGCCATTTCTGGGAGTTTTTCGGACGGTCTTCTGGAGGTATGTATAGCAAAGGCATTATTTAAATTTGGTCAAAGCTGCACAGTTTGTTTTTATTATTAGGCACCCTTTACAGTACTTACATACGTAGTTTTTGGTAAAGGTGAACTAACCCTTTAATTCAATGTAAATAACCACCAAAATGGAAAACTACTTCTGTACAGTAATTATACACAAAGCTTACTAGCGCTTCAGGACCCCACAATTCAGCAAACTGAGACACAGCAGCTTGGAGTGCTTAACACTCATCAGTGTAGGGAAGACGGTATAAAGATTGCACACCTTATTCTGTTCAATAATTATAGTTTAATTGTCTGGCAAGAAAAGAAGCAATCCTTTTTGGTGTATACAAGTATTAATCCGTATTTAGCAATAGTAGGTAAAAAATGTATTATATTTAAATGAAGTATCTAAACCTCAAAACATAATGTGTTTTTATGTGTTGTAAAATACCAGTCCTCAGGCTTGTTTCACCTAGTAACCCGCAAATAATAGGCTTCCTGTGCGTTTGTTGTTATAATAGTTTCTCCACAGTATCTATGGTGGTGGTTGTCACACAGGCTGGACTTCAAACATCCACTTTTGTTCATTTCCATCACATAGGGGATTGATGAGACTAGTAGTTTATGCAAGGAATATAAGGATGTTTGTGTTGTGTTTTCAGGTCACAGAAGTTACAATGGCATTTTGATATCAACAAGTATCTTCTGAACTTGCTGAAAATGTTCTTAGAAAAAAAAAGGAAACCAATGCAGCCAGCACCACTAAGAACTGGTTAGCTGCAATATAATACTTTTTTTAGTTTAGATATAATTTAACTGCTTAAACTCAGGTTATTGGAAAATGTGTTATGATTGTTTGATAACATAGCTTATTGCATTCTGCACTGCTTTGTTAACCACTTCACCCCCGGAAAGATTTACCCCCTTACTGACCAAGCCCTTTTTTGCGATACGACAATGCGTCGCTTTAACTGACATTAGCGCAGTCGTGCAACGTTGTTTTTTCCCACAAATAGAGCTTTCAGTATTTGATCACCTCTGCTTTTTTTATTTTTGCGCTATAAACAAAAAAAGAGTGAACATTTTGAAAAACAAGCAATATTTTTACTTTTTGCTATAACAAATATCCCCCAAAAAATATATAAAAAAAACAAATTTCTTCCTTTAGGCTGATATGTATTCTTCTACATAATTTTGATTAAAAATAAAATAAAATCACAATAAGCGTATATTGATTGGTTTGCGCAAAAGTTATCACGTCTACAAAATAGGTGATAGATTTATGGATTTTTTTATTAGTAATGGTGGCGATCTGTGATTTTTATTGTGACTGCGACATTGCGGCGGACAGATCGGACACTTTTGACACTATTTTGGGACCATTGGCATTTATACAGCGATCAGTGCTATAAAAATTCACTGATTACTGTGTAAATGTCTCTGGCAGGGAAGGAGTTAAACACTATGGGGCGATCAAGGGGTTAAGTGTGTTCCCTGGGTGTGTTCTAACTGTAGGGGGGGTGGGCTCACTAGAACATGACAGAGATCTCTGCTCCCAATCACTGGGAGCAGTAGATCCCAGTCATGTTGCTAGGCAGAACAGGGAAATGCCTTGTTTACGTATGCATCTCCCCATTCTGCCACTCTGTGTCACGATCACGTGCCACCGGCGGACATCGAGTCCGCACGACACGTGGGCACGCTCCAGCCGCGAGCGGTGGGCGCGCCTGCTAGCTGCCGATAACGCAGTGACATACGGTTACGTTGTTTTGCGTACCCGTTCCACTTTGCCAACGTACATTGGCGTCGGCAAGTGGTTAAATAAGCCTTCTAGTGTCATACACAGCTAAATATTATTAAAAAAAATGAATAGGTTTTTACAAGGATTGTTAAAAAATATAGAAAATTTCCAGAGACGCATATTGATTCAAAATTTGCAGGTTATGCTAGCAGTGTGGCCTGAGGGTAAAGTAGGTCTCTCCTTGACGTGTGAACAGGGACACCAGGTCTGATCAGTCACATTCCTATGTTACAGACTGCATGCCGTGTACATTCTCATAAACTGAAGACTGTTGTGAAATTAACACCTGACTAACAGCAAATGAGCACCAAACGAGTTAAAAAGTAAGTCAGCCTTAGCCAATTAGGACAGCTCTGGGTTTTTGCATCATATTACTTTTTCCAATCTCCCATTATTCAGCCTACTTTATCGTTTGATCCCACCCCTTTATCTATAAAGTCTGCTGTAAGTAAAGATTTCTGCATTTTTAGTCTGTAACAATATTCAGCTCATATTAAGGACCAGGCATACAAGTACTTGCACAAATGAAGCTACACGTTGTCATTGCATTGGCTGTGGCTATTCTTATCCCGTGTGCAGGTAAGTTGCTGCAGATTACAATTAATAAATCAATATTAAATAATTTGTACACTAAGACTAAGTTTTAATACTACAGCTTGACTTTCTGTATCTGTACAAATAATTTAGTTAGGAATATTCCTTATCTATACATAATCATTTTAATATTTAATATAACCTTGTGTATTTTCAGCTTTGCTATAACTGTTCAGAATGTATTGTATTATTCCCAAATAAAGCACCACTAAAGCTATAACGCTATAGAATCTAGAGCTAAAAGGCACTCTTCCTGTGCCCATGAGGCAATTCATGGGTACATCAGTGGGTCCCTTCTTTATGTAAATTAAGATGCCAGGGCTGGACGCAATAGGCACACTAGGCCTGTGCTATAGGCGGCAAAGTAAAGAGGCAGCTTTTCCCTGGATAATTATCAAGCAGAATTTTGTTATTATCAGAAGAGAATGCAGTCTTCTAACTAAAGCAAATTTTCACATAGATTGTATTATTACATATTGTCAAAATATTCTAAGCCAGATTAGGAACAGTATAATGCAAAAATATTCTGTGTAATGATGGCCATACACTGATTGAAAAATTATTTCCAGCATCAAACAACTGACTTCTGTCAAGCTGGGACAGCCACAAAATTTGACTAGTCCTTGCTGATCCACCTAAATTTCAGTCAATGTGTGGCCATCCCTGATTGTCAGAAGTCAATCCTTTGAGTTCTGCTGAAGAAATATGTTGGAGAATATTCCTTGATGAGCAGTTGCAGCCGAACAGCTGCAACCCCTGATCAGTGTATTCTGACAGTGGTAGGTGCAATTGTCAGAGAACAATGTTCAGGTGAAGAGGATTCCTCCATCCACCTCATTTAGATGGAGAAAAAAAAAACTATTCACGTACGGCCAGCCTAAAAGAGGTGATACTAGCAGAGGGATGTTGCTTTGGACACCTAAGGTTGTGTGCCTACAGACTCCAATGTAATGGGTATATGGTGAGGCAAATTACCAGCAATATTCTACATAGTTGCATAGTTACACAGTTAGGTTGAAAAAAAGACACAAGCCCATCTAGTTCAACCTATAAGGCCCCTTTCACACTTGTGCAACTTTTTCTGCGACTTTGGACATCAGAGTGGCATAATAAGTCGTACCCCATGATTCCCATTGATAACCATTCATATCTGTCCACTTTCAAGTCGCACCGACTTCAAAGTAGTCCCTGTACTACTTTGGTCCGACTTTGATACAAGTTGACATCCATAAACCTCAAGTTTATACAGGCATTCCCTGGAATTGCGGCAAAATCGCGGCCGGAAAATCACGCAACTTTCAGTGTGAAAGGGGCCTAAAAGGGAAGAAGAAAAAAAATTACAATCCCATATACTCACAGTTGATCCAGAGGAAGGCAAAAAACCCCAATAAAGCATAATCCAATTTGCTCCAGCAGGAAAAAAAATTCCTTCCTGATCCCCCAAGAGGCAATCGGATTTTCCCTGTATCGACTTTACCAATAATTGTTAGTATCCAGTTATATTATGTACATTTAGGAAAGAATCCAGGCCTTTTTTTAAAGCAATCTATTGAGCTGGCCAGAACCAACTCTGGGGGGAGTCTATTCCACATTTTCACAGGTCTTACTGTGAAGAAACCTTTCCGTATATGGAGATTAAATCTCTTTTCCTCCAAATGTAAAGAGTGCCCCCTTAGGCTTGATTCACACTAATGCATTTTTTGATGCATTTTGCAGAAATGCAGGGAAATTTTTTAACATGGGTTCCTATGGAACATGTTCACATCAATGCACTTTTGTGCCTCTGCATTTTTCTTTTCATTTTTTTACACTGCATATAGCAACCACAGTGTAAAAAAATAAAAAACGCAAAACGTGCAAAAACGCTCAAAAGTAAAATGCATAGATGTGAATGGAGCCTAAATCTTCTCTTCTCAAGAGAGAATAGATACAGTTCCTCTAATCTTTCCTCGTAGTTGAGCTCCTCCATGCCTTCCAGTTTAACATTTTATTTTAAGAACTTTGCAAGAACATTTGTTCATCTTTCTGATTACATGTGTGGTCAAATTGACATTTGTTTTCTACCGCAACAGTGAGAAAAATCGAAGGAGCAGAATAGAATATTTTTTGAATGTAAAAATTTCTAACAGTATATGAGGTTTTCATTGATTAAAGCTGATCTCCAGCTTTTCTTTCATCACTAACATATGTGCCCGCTGCGGCCTACCTATGTACAAAATCACTTATATTAATAGAGGCTGTCCCTGGAAATATGAAAAAGTGTGGTCCCCTTGGACCTCAAGTTAAGGTTCACACAGCTATTCCCTCCTCCCTCCCTTCCCATGCTCCATTTTGTTTATACTCCTTGTGATTTTTCTCTTTGCTACCCCATAATCCCTTGCTCAGATGGTCATTTCCTTTGGTAGGCAGATAGTTTACCAGGTTTTACCTTACATGTTATGTATTTGTGCTGGGACTCACTGTTCTTTTTGTAAACATACATGGTATATGCTCCACTTCATTGCTTGGTGGGTTTCTATTTTTAATTTGTCATGTATGGCACTGTATATTGTATGTGGGATTGTTTATTCTGTGCTTTCTGTGCTGTTCTTGTTCCCCAATGAAGCACTCCTGAATTGTAAAAAAGAAAAAAAACATATGCACCTGCTAGTAGCGTAGCTAGTAGCGTTGTATTCAGCTACATACAGTATACAGAAGTGAGTTCCTGGTGTAAGATGAGACTTTCCTGTCTCATAGCCGGGGAAAATTAGCATCAGGCTGAGCGGCACTCCTATTCATAGGCAGCTTTGTATTCTATCAATGAATACAAAGCTTCCTCTGATTGGCAGTCAGAGATCATGATGTAATTGGTCTGCCTCTCCGACTCAGCCAATCAGAGGAAGCTTTTTATTCATTGATAGAATATAAAGCTGCCTATGAATAGCTGAGCACCACTTAGCCCAACAACACTATTTTGTCCTGGGTGTGAGACGGAAAGATCTCGGGCTCACACCTGGACTTCACTCAGTGCTGTAGACTGTATGTAGCTGAGGCTACATGCAGTTTATATAGCGCACCCAGCAGGTGCACGTTAGTGTAGAAAATAGTTCATTGGGCATGCTTGGCCCAAACTATTTAAAGTAAAAGTAAAGGTGGAGATCAGCTTTAAAGTCCATTCACTGCAAAATTGAATGTCAAAAACTACTACTACTACAAAACTACATTCGAACAACATTCAAATGTACTGAGAATTTTCATATGAATTATTTTTTTTCAAAATTGTGTAAACCCAGCTTTAATGAATAAGATAACGGAAAATTGTATACTTACCTTTCCGTAATTTTCCTTTCCTGTTGCATCACATGGCAGCATACACATATGGGTTGTGGCTCCGCCTCCGCAACCTGATAGGACCACGTAGCTATTAAACCTTGAGAGGGTCCCCGCCCCAGTATTCTCAGTAACTATATACCTCACCTCAGACGGGTGGGTAATTGTATGCTGCCATGTGATGCAACAGGAAAGGAAAATTACGGAAAGGTAAGTATACAATTTTCCGTTTTCCTGTCGCATCATGGCAGCATACACATATGGGGATTAACTCGCCAAACTGGGTGGGTCTGAACACAAATATTTTATTTACATGGAATTGAGGTATTTGAACAGATAATTGCCCTCCCAAATTCTACCGTGGACAATCTGGCCGAGTCCACTTTGTAGTGCGTAATAAAGGTACTCTCAGAGGACCATGTGGCTGCCTTGCATATCGTTTCCGAGGAGACTTTGCAGAAAGCTGCCCAGGAGGTCGCCATTGCCCTTGTGGAGTGTGCCCTTATGCCCTCAGGTACTTGAGTTTGACTGGAAGTGTAGGTTCTACTGATGGTTTTTACCAGCCACGCTGCGATAGTGCAGGATGTTGCTGCTTGTCCTTTCCTAGGGCCATATGGAATGACTAGGAGGTTCTCCGCTTTTCTTAGGTCACTGGTCATCGAGAGGTATGTCAGGATGTTGGTTTTTAGGTCTAGTGGATGTGGATTCCCTTGTTCTGTGGTTAATTTCCTGATTGAAATGGAAGGAGGACACCACTTTTGGGATGAATCGGTCCGATGGTTTCAGGACTATCTTGTCTGGGTAGACTGTCAAGTATGGTTCGGTGGCCATCAAAGCGTGGATTTCCGAAACTCTTTTAGCTGATGTAATTGCTATGAGGAAGGTGGTTTTTAGTGTTAAATTCCATAACGATATTCCTTCAACTGGAAAGAATGGTTCGCGACACAGGGCATCCAGTACCACTGAAAGGTCCCAGGTCGGGAAGGAAGGTTTTCTGGGAGGCCTTATTTTCAGACAGGCCTTCTGGAATTGCTCGATGAGTGGCTCCCTTGCCCATCTTACTCCCGTCATGGCAGATAAAGCTGACACGTGTACCTTTAGGGTATTTGACCCAAGACCCTTGTCAAGACCTCGCTGCAGGAATTCCAGAATTTGTGCCACTGTTGGAGATGTTGGATCCCATGCTTGTGTTTGTGCGACCGCAAGGAATTTTTCCCAGATTCTCCTGTAGGTGTTGTTGGTTGTGACTTTCCTGGCTTGGAGGAGAGTGTCTACCACTCTCTGTGAGCAGCCCTGTGCTACGAATCTAGACCTCTCAATCTCCATGCTGTCAGGTGTAGTCTTCCTGGACATGGATGGAGGAGTTGGCCTTGGGATAGTAGATCCGCTGATATGGGCAGCGGTAGTGGATCCGCTGTATTCAGCTGGAGGAGAGTCGTGAACCATGGGCGTCTCGGCCAGAAGGGAAGGACCGCTATCACTGTGGATCCCGAGTTCTTGAGTCTGAGTAGAAGCCTCGGAATAATTGGTATCGGTGGAAACACGTAGCCCAGGTTGAAGTCCCAGCTGTGCTGTAAGCAGTCCGTACCTTCTGCTGTCGGGAAGGGTACTCTCGACAGGAACCTGCGACACTTCGTGTTGGATGGAGTTGCTGCCAAGTCTATCTCTGGTACTCCCCAAGTCTTGGTTATCAGGGAGAATGCTTGGTGACTCAGGGTCCATTCGTTGTTGGACACGAAACTCCGACTCAGGGTGTCGGCTATTTGGTTCTGGGTTCCTGGCACGTATGCTGCCCGGAGACCCAAAAGGTTCTGCTGTGCCCACTCGAAGACTGGTCGGACTTCCTGAAGCATTGATCGACTTCTGGTACCTCCTTGCCTGTTGATGTAGGCAACTGCTACTCGATTGTCCATCTTCAGTAGGACTTCTTTGCCCTTCAGGAAGTGGCTGAAGGCTAGAAGAGCTTTGAATGCCGCCCTCATTACCAATATGTTGGATACCATATTGTGTGTACTGAACGGCCAGCACCCTTGGGCTGCGAGGTGTTGGTAGTGTGCTCCCCAACCTTCCCCACTGGCATCCGAGGTGATTACTTCCTGGGAGAGAAGGACTATGTTCTTGCATCTCTTTAGGTTGTGTGGCCTGGTCCACCACCAAAATGATTGTTTCACTTCCTTTCTGAGCACAATTGGTTGGGACATTGATACGCCGTTCCACTGCCTTAGAAATGACACTTGAAGAGGTCTTGTGTGCCACTGAGCCCATCGAACCATCGGGATGGTCGCTGAGAATGAACCCAGAATACTGAGACACTCCCTGGTGAGGATTGAGCTGGCCGAAAGCAGCCTTCTTGCCTTTTGGATCAGTATAGGAATCTTTTCCTTCGGGAGTTCTATAGTATTGAGGAGGGTATCCAGTTCTGCTCCTAGAAAAACCATCCTCTGTGTGGGATTTAGGTTGCTCTTCTCCCAATTGATCAGCCACCCGAATTTCTGCAGGGTGGAGATTAACATTGATCGATGTATAAGGAGGGACTCTTGATTGTCCGCGAGTAGGAGGATATCGTCCAGGTAATGGTGGACTCTTAGACCTTGTTCCCTCAGAAGGGCTATCACTGGAAGTAGGACCTTTGTGAACGTCCTTGGAGCAGTGGAGATCCCGAACGGGAGGCTTTGGAATTGGAAGTGTTGCCTGTCTACCGCAAAGCGGAGATACTTTTGGAATGAAATGTGAATGGGGATATGTAAGTAAGCGTCCTGTAAATCTATAGAGAGCATCCAGTCTCAGATGTTTATGGCCTGAAGAATCGACTGCAGGCTTTCCATCCTGAATGTTTCTACCTGGATCGACCGGTTTAGCTTTTTTAAGTCCAGAACTGGACGAAGATCCCCCGTCTTTTTCTTCACCAGGAACAAGGGTGAATAGACCCCTTTCCCCCTCTGGGATAGTGGAACTTTTACTATCGCCTGTTTTCGGTCTAAGCCTTGAATATATTCGGTCAATAGTAGTCTCTTGTCCTGAGATATCGGTAGTTTTGTTATACAGAACCTGCTCCTTGGCCGTCTTTGAAAACTCCACTTGTGGCCGAATTGGATAGTAGCTACTGTCCATGTATCCTTTATTGTTTCCGCCCATACCTGCTTGTATTTCATGAGTCTGGCTCCTACCACAGCTGGTTGAGCGGACACGGCGTCAAAAGGATTTCTGATCCCCTGAGACAGGGTTCTTGGATTTTTGAAATTTGAGAAAGTAAGACTGGGGGTTCTTCCAGCTCCTCCTGTACTCTCTGCCGGGTCTGTAAGACTTTGCCTCCCTATATTTGTTAGGTAGGTTTCTTCTAAAGGTGGGTGGTCTTTGTTGTTTTGGCCTTCTATCAGAAGGGATAAGGCCAGATTTTCCCCCGGTTACTTTTGAGATAGCCGAGTCCAGTTTCTCACCAAATAGGTTTGTTCCATCAAAGGGAATCTTGCACCAATTGGATTTTTAAGGTGGATCCGCCGACCAGGGCTTTAGCCAAAGTGCCCTTCTGGCCATTACTGAGCTCAGCATTGCCCTAGATGTAGATTTTATTATGTCTACAGATGCTTCTGCGACAAAATCGCCTGCGAGGGATAGCTCCTGGAGTGCAGATATTACTCTCTCCTGCTCCACTCCCTCCGTCACTAGTTTCTCGGCACTGGAAGACCAGTTGGAAATAGCTTTTCCTACCGCTGCTAGCGCTACTGCAGGTCCTGCATGCGCCTCCCGCTGACAAATAGGTTTTTTTGAGGTCGAGATCGATTTTCCTGTCCAATACATCTTTGAACGTAACTGCATCCTCAATTGGAAGTGTCACATGCCTGGCAAGCCTCATCAGTGAGGAGTCTACTACTGGCGGGGATATCAGCGGGTTCACGTTAGGCTCTTTTAGAGGATAGAGCTTTGCTAGTCGATTGGTAAGACTAGCTTTTTTCTCCGGCTTTTGCCACTCTTCTTTAATTAAGTCTTCCAGCTCCTCAATGAATGGGAAGGTCTCTGGCTCTTTCCTGAGATTTGGGAAGTACTTCCTCACTTTATGAGGAGTTTCTTTGTCTTCCACCCAATCGATCGATTCCTTGATTGATTTGATAAAGGGTTCAACCAAAGTGAAGTCGAAGCCGGTAGATGTTTCTATATCTTCGGTATCAGACAGAAGTTCTGTCGTCTTTGAAGTGGAAGGGGCAGAGGGTGAGTCTTGAACTGCTCTGCTTACCTCGGGCCCTGCGATTTGTAGGGTCGATTCTCTCACTGGCTGGCTTAATTCCATCTCTCTGTCTTTAGTTGCTTCGTTGAAGCATGTCCGACAGGCCAGCTTGTCTGGGAGCGCTATTGCGCCACAAATCCAGCAGGAGTTTGCTGATGGACGGAGACTCTGCGCATGCGGGGAGCGTCTGCATGTAGGAGTTCTCCTGTGATAGGAATGCCCATGTCTGGAGTAAGATCTTGATCTGCTCCTTTTGCGACTAGATCTGCCCTGTCTGTGCCTTGAGCGACTTCTTCCACGATCTGAGCGGCTTTGTCTGTGACTCGAGCGTCTGCTTCTTGATCGTCTTGAGTGCGATGATCTGGGTGACCTGGTAGGGCTGTTCCATTTAAACAGCGTTAGTGCCATGCTCTCTTTTTCCTCTTCTTACTTACCCATCTTCCCCTCTTACCTATTAGGCTGGCGATGGTCTGCTGGGGCAGCGGCCTCCATGAAAAGTGAGTCCTGTAATACAGGGAAATGAGGAGTGCAAAGAAGCAGGCAGAGGATTGTAGTTAGGAAATACAGGAAAGAAATTAAACTAACCTTGATCTGAAGAGCAATACTGCAGAGTATGCAGCTGGTAGTAAGTGGTTCAGCAGTAGAAGAGATGCAGTGAAGTTTTTTCCTTCAACTAATAGCGTTTCTCTGTATATGCAGCCACAGAGAAACACAGAGACTGTCAGACTTTTAAATTTGGCGCCGCCGTCGCCGTAGCGATGACGTCACGCTCGCGCATGCGCAGTAGCGCCGCGCGCCGCTCGTCGCCAAATTGGAAGCTGGAAACCCAGCTAGAGGGCGAGAATCTAGTCCTCTGAGCATGCTCCGTTGCTCTGAGTCGCTCGGCCGTCCTGAATGGGGAAGAGGAGGACTAACTAACCCAGCATGCATGTTCTAAAGGCTAACCTGGAGACCACTTCAGGGATTAACTCACAGGTATGGACTTTTATTAAACTACTGCCCCACACACACCAAGGAAGATAATCCTAATAATAGGAGGTGATACTACATTAATCAACATGGCATTCCAATATGAAAATCCCTGCACAGTACACAGATAGATGGGCCGATTTACAGCCCAAAGACACCAGTGTATGAAAAAGATAAGATTGGAGACCGCTGCTTGTTAAGCCTATTTAAGGCTTGTTTAAGTGAGAAAGAAATGTTGTTTACATACCCCTGAGACCATCAGAGTGGGGTTCCTCCATTTAGCTCATTTAGAGGCTGTACAGGTAGGACTTCCAGCCAGGAGAGGCTTGAACCTGGCTGGGGCGATAGCGGTAAGAGGTGCTGTACTTTTCGGTCTTGTCAGGTGAGGAAAAAAAGGAGAATACTGGGGCGGGGACCCTCTCAAGGTTTAATAGCTACGCGGTCCTATCAGGTTGCGGAGGCGGAGCCACAACCCATATGTGTATGCCATGATGCGACAGGAAAAAACTGTGTTCACATCAATCATTCATTCATATGCTGGGGAAAGTCCATTTTTTGTTTTTTACATTTTCCATGCACATGATTATATTTTCAAAGTGATCTTTATTTACTAACTTAACCACTTGCCTACCAGGCACGAACACCCCCTTCCTGACCAAGCCATTTTTCAGCTTTCAGTGCTGTCGCATTTTGAATGACAATTGCGCGGTCATGCAACGCTGTACCCAAATAAAATTTTTATCATTTTTTCCCCACAGATAGAGCTTTATTTTGGTGGTATTTGATCACCTCTGCGTTTTTTATTTCTTGCGCTATAAACAAAAGAAGAGGGACAAGTTTGAAAAAACATTATATTTTTTACTTTTTATTATAATTTAATATCCAATTATTTTTTTTTTAAACAAATTTTTTCCTCAGTTTAGACCGATACGTATTCTTCTACATATTTTTGGTAAAAAAAAAAAAATCGCAATAAGCGTATATTGATTGGTTTGCGCAAAAATTATAGCGTCTTCAAAATAGGGGATGGATTTATAGCATTTTTATTATTATTTTTTTTTTTTTACTAGTAATGGCGGCGATCTGCGATTTTTATCATGACTGCGACATTGCGGCGGACATATCGGACACTTTTGACACATTTTTGGGACCATTCACATTTATACAGCGATCCGTGCTATAAAAATGCATTGATTACTGTATAAATGTGACTGTCAGGGAAGGGGTTAACACTAGAGGGCGCTGCAGGGGTTAATATGTTCCCTATATGAGTGATTCTAACTGTGGGGGGAGGGGACTGACTGGGGGAGGGGACCGATCGGTGTCCCTATGTACAAGGGACACACCATCGGTCTCCTCTCCTCTGACAGGACGTGGTTCGGTGTGTTTACACACACCGATCCACGTCCTGCTCACTTACCGGGCAATCGCGGGTGCCTGGCGGTCATCGCGACCGCCGGGCACGCGCATCGGGTCCCCAGCTACGCGGCGGGCACGCGCGCGCGCCTCCCGCGGCGCGCGCGCGCCCCCGAGTGGCCAAAAAGCGAGCGCCGTCATATGACGGCGGCCCGCCACAATAGCTGCACCGCTCCGCCGTCATTTGACGGCGGGCGGTCAGATAGTGGTTAATTAACATTCACATTGCCCCCTGCACAGTTTCCATTTGTTTAGTAAATCAACCCCACTGACTTTGCAGCTGCCTTAAAAAGAGAGTTGTGAAAGTGTTCACAGAATTGGGAAATAAATAGCTATTTGAAATGCATTATTTTAGCTTAATTTTAGTTAATCACATGTTGGTTACTTCTTTTAACGCAAACAACAAAGTGCAAAAGTTTTATTTGTAATAAACGGTAACCTGCTTAGGTTGCTATCAGGATTTTTAATTAAGGTTAGAGAAAGGCAAATTTTCAGAATTGATTAGTGCATTATAATGGCACATCTCTGTGTGGCTGTTTCCTTTGGTGTCTATTTTTGAAATTCTGCAGGATGTAGATACTTTTCAGCTTCATAATTCTTGTACAGGGGGTCCCCGACTTACAAACACCCGACACTGAACAATTATAAACATAATAAGTAATCTACTAGACAAGTAGATACATAAAAAAACAAAAAAACTTTCCCATTATTGGATTGACATATTTTTATATATCCTATCTATCTTTTTATTTATTTTCCTATTTATCTATCTATCTATCCATGACCAGCTCTTTCCTTTTTTCCTCAACATTCCATATTATTTTAATTTCAACAGTAACTCTGTTTAGACATATTAATCCTTTTGTTCATATACTCTAAATATACCTTTTTGTCTTTCCTATTATCTTATCACTATCATCATTATTCAGATAATTCACAAAAAATTCCTATATGAGACTCACATCCCAACTCCCCCTCACATAATGATCGATCGATCAATATGTCGCTATTGATGCAAGTCTATATGAATAAATCATTAAAGTTTACACCAAAAATGATAGTCCTTGATATCATAATCAAAAAAATAATAATTTTTGAAAAAACAAGTAACTAATAGAAATTTAGTTGAACTTGTTGCATTGTCATGGAAGAATTAAAAATAAAATAAAAAATAAAATAAAAAAATTGTTTTCTTAAATAATTTTCATTATTCAATTTAAATTTATTTTAGACTGATAATCCTATGTCTACCCATTTTATTTTTATGTTTGTCAATTATTTTTATATTTACTAAATATTATTTTAATTTGTTCTAAATATTATTTAAATTTTTACTAAATATTATTTTAATTTTTACTAAATATTATTTAAATGTTTACTAAATATTATTTAAATGTTTACTAAATATTATTTAAATGTTTACTAAATATTATTTTAATTTTTACTAAATATTATTTTAATTTTTGTAATTATTTTGAAACAAAATAATCCCAATGTGCCTTAAAAATAACAAAATAATCTTCCCAATTGATATCCCAGTTGACATCTCTGTTGACATCCCTGGTACCTTCAGATATATAATACTTAACCATAACTTTAGCTACTGGAATATATTATAAAAAATACTCATTTAGAAATAGAAATCTTTTTCAAGTCATCATTTCTATATAAATTTAGGAAAGGCCTAGTCATGTTTTGTTAACAAACTTCTGAAATGCCTGTACCTGTTTGCAAAGTTTGCAACCACACTTCTTTCTATACAACAGATTATATAAATAACTAAGTATGCCAATCTTAAAAAAAAAGACATCCTGTCATTAACTTAATAAAAGTTAATAAACCCTATGTTTAGAAAATAATAACGTTTTTAAACTTAAACTATAGCAGGTAAATAAGTCATCCAATATTTACCTTATCCTTGAATCATCTTACCCTATTTAGACTTTATAATACTATTTATACATTCTATAATAACTATCTAATAACCTGAGTACTTAAGATGATAAAAAACAAAAACTTTACTGAACCTAAAATTTCATACATGTTCTTCACTACCTGTCCTATAAATTTTAAATCATTATCTGATTCCATGGTTTGAAAACCAACCCCAATGGAATATGACATGAGTTCACAACTACTTAGCCTTATTAAAAATATAATTTTTCTAGAATTACCTCAATTAATTTATCAAAAAGAAACATTATCTAAAAAAACTACATCCTTATATCCTCTTTTAGCAGGTGAAAAAAAACGAATATAATCAATCTGTATAGATTTGACAAATCCCTCAATACTTTGTAGTATCAGATTTCCTTTTGGATAGTTCTATAAACGAATAAAACAATATTCAGAAGTATGATGACAAAGTGTTCTAAAATGAGTAGTTCAAAATTCTTTTCCTTAGCTAAACAAAAAATCAATCAATCAGTCTGTCAGTAGGGATGGGCCCGGTGCTCGATTCGAACCCACGTTCGAATCGAGCACCGGGCGTTCGCCCGCTCGGCGAGCCCAGAACTATTTGGGCCGTTCGCATCACATTCGTGTGATGCGAGTGGCCCGCAATGCATTGCGGCCGGCGCAGTGCATTGCTGGCTGATGATTGGCCAAGCATGCACTGTGACCCCGCATGCTTGGCCAATCACAGCACCGGAAACTAGGAGAGCAATAATTGGCTACAGGCAGGACGCCTGTAGCCAATTAAAGCTCAGGGGCTTTAGTACACGCCCCACTCTATAAAAGGCCGCCACGCCGTCGGCCCAGGGCACATGTGTTACGGCTTCTGGAAGAGCAGTCTGCTGATTGATATTCTTCTTTGCTAAACCATTGCTAACTCCTGACCTGAGTCATTCAAATCATTACTGACCATTGCTGCTGATTGCACAGAGTGTGATATTAGCTGCTGCTGGGGATTAGTCTGGTGTGTGCGTGCTGTTAGTACAGCATTGCAGTAGCACCAATCGCTTACTGTTAGAACAGCATTGCAACCCAACTTCTGTCCCAACCTTCTGTCCCATCCCAGGCAGGGATTTATAGGAGCCATATTGTGTTTGTGGCAGCACACATAGGACCTATATTTTCTTGTCAGCACACATAGTACCTATAGTGTGTTTGTGTCAGCACCCATAGGACTTATAGTGTGTTTGTGGCAGTACACATAGGACCTATATTTTCTTGTCAGCACACATAGTACCTATAGTGCGTTTGTGTCAGCACCCATAGGACTTATAGTGTGTTTGTGGCAGCACACATAGGACCTATATTTTCTTGTCAGCACACATAGTACCTATAGTGTGTTTGTGTCAGCACCCATAGGACTTATAGTGTGTTTGTGGCAGCACACATAGGACCTATATTTTCTTGTCAGCAGCACACATAGTACCTATAGTGTGTTTGTGTCAGCACCCATAGGACTTATAGTGTGTTTGTGGCAGCACACAAAGACCTATATTTTCTTGTCAGCACACATAGTACCTATAGTGTGTTTGTGTCAGCACCCATAGGACTTATAGTGTGTTTGTGGCAGCACACATAGGACCTATATTTTCTTGTCAGCACACATAGGACCTATAGTGCGTTTGTGTCAGCACCCATAGGACTTATAGTGTGTTTGTGGCAGCACACATAGGACCTATATTTTCTTGTCAGCAGCACACATAGTACCTATAGTGTGTTTGTGTCAGCACCCATAGGACTTATAGTGTGTTTGTGGCAGCACACATATGACCTATATTTTCTTGTCAGTAGCACACATAGTACCTATAGTGTGTTTGTGTCAGCACCCTTAGGACTTATAGTGTGTTTGTGGCAGCACACATAGGACCTATATTTTCTTGTCAGCACACATAGTACCTATAGTGTGTTTGTGTCAGCACCCATAGGACTTATAGTGTGTTTGTGGCAGCACACATAGGACCTATATTTTCTTGTCAGCACACATAGTACCTATAGTGTGTTTGTGTCAGCACCCATAGGACTTATAGTGTGTTTGTGGCAGCACACATAGGACCTATATTTTCTTGTCAGCACACATAGTACCTATAGTGTGTTTGTGTCAGCACCCATAGGACTTATAGTGTGTTTGTGGCAGCACACATAGGACCTATATTTTCTTGTCAGCACACATAGTACTTATAGTGTGTGTCAGCACCCATAGGACGTACAGTGTGTTGTGAGCACACATAGGAGCTCTATTTTTTATATAATATACACTACACACTACAATGGCTGGAAGACCGCCAAGGAGAGGCAGACCGTCCCGAAGCAAGAACACAGGGCAAGCAGGCTCTGTTTCTAGAGACAACAGTGCTGGTCGTGGTCGTGCGTCGTCATCAGCACGTGGCCATGGGACACGCTTGTCTTTGTTTTCGGCAGCTGGACATGTTGAGCCGCATCATGCCGAAGGCTTGGTAGAATGGATGACCAAGCCCTCCTCATCCTCCTCATCCTCTCTCACCCAGGCTCAGGGTACTGGCAGAGCAGCTGCCAACGCGTACTCAATGACATCATCAGCCACCCCTTCCCTAGACCCACCATGTCCTCCTGAGGAGTCCCCCGAACTGTTTGAGCACAGTGTTGGGTACATGCTCCAGGAGGATGCCCAACGATTCGAAGGCTCGGATGATGATACCCAGCTTGAGGAAGGCAGTAGTGTGCGCGCAGAGAGAGGGGATGCTGAAGGACAGCAATCTGGCAGTAATGTTCCACCAGCTGCAGCTTACTGCCAGGTTTGCTCTAATGGTGAAGAGGGAGGGGATGATGAGGTCACTGACTCCACGTGGGTGCCTGAAGGGAGAGAGGAGGAGGAGGAGGATGCAGCGGCACATGTCCAACGAGGCAGGATGCCCCCTGGAGGCCAGCTAGAGGCCAGCACACCAACTGAATCACACCGCAGAGCTCCGCCTGTGCAGGGCGCTGCCTCTGCACGTTATCACAAAAGTTCTTTGGTGTGGGCCTTTTTTGAGATGAGTGCATCAGATCGCACCACTGCTATTTGCAATATTTGTCTCAAGCGTATCTCGCGTGGCCAAAACATCAGCCGCTTGGGCACCACAAGCATGAGCAGACATATGTTGACCTGCCATGCAGCTCGTTGGCAAGCGCACATTAAAGACCCACACCAAAGAACAAAGCGGACCTCTCCTTGCTCCTCATCAGCTGGGATCTCCATCCCCACTATATCTTCAGTCCTCTCTGAAAGCTGCTCTGAGAGGACTGAAGGTGTAGAATTAGGTGTGTCACAACCAAGTACTTGCAGTACACCGACATCCGATTGTAGCAGGCAAATTTCCCTGCCCCAGCTGCTGGACCGTCGAAAGAAGTATACTCCCAGCCATCCACATGCCCAGCGGTTGAATGCTAGCTTGGCTAAATTGCTAGCACTTCAACTGCTGCCTTTTCAGTTGGTAGACTATGCCCCCTTCCGTGAGTTTGTTCAATGGGCGGTTCCTCAGTGGCAGGTTCCCAAACGCCACTTTTTCTCACGGAAGGCGATTCCGTCTCTCTACCGGCATGTGGAAGGCAATGTCCATGCCTCGCTGGACAGGGCGGTCAGCGGTAAAGTGCATATTACCGCTGACTCATGGTCCAGCAGGCATGGACAGGGACGTTATCTGTCTTTCACGGCCCATTGGGTCACTCTATTGGCAGCTGGGAGGGTTGCAGGACAAGGTGCAGTAGTGTTGGAGGTTGTTCAGCCACCACGCCTCCAAAATGCTACTACTGGTTGTGACACACCTCTCTCCTCCACCCCCTCCTCTTCTTCTTCCTCCATGGCCTCTTCGAGTGCTCTGTCCTCGGAACCAGCGGTGCTCCGTAGGCGTACAAGGGGCTACGCGAGTACGCAGGCAAAAAGATGCCATGCCGTGTTAGCGCTGGTGTGTTTGGGGGACAGGAGCCACACTGGGGCAGAGGTTCTGGCAGCTCTGCAGGGGCAGGCCGAGAGGTGGTTGACGCCAGCTTAAGCCAGGAATGGTGGTTTCTGACAATGGCACCAACCTCCTCTCCGCCCTGCGACAGGGGCAGCTCACCCATGTGCCCTGTATGGCTCACGTCCTCAACCTGGTGGTGCAGCGGTTCTTGGGCAGGTACCCAGGCTTACAGGATGTCCTGAGGCAGGCCAGGAAAGTCTGTGTGCATTTCCGCCGATCGTATAATGCCAGTGCTCGGCTTTTGTGTGGACAGGGCACTTGAGGCAGAACAGAGGCAGGAAGAGGAGGACTTCCTTGCCTCTCAAGGCCCCCTTTATCCAGACAGTGTTCCTTCTGTCCCACCCATCACACAGGAAGAGGAGGAGGAGGAGGAGGAGGATTGTGTGAGCATGGAGGTGGAGCCTGGCACTCAGCATCAGCATCAGCAGCAGCAGTCTTTTAGGGATGATGTACAGTCCCAACAAACCAGTGGACTTGTACGTGGCTGGGAGGAGGTGGATGGCGATCATGTCGTCCTCAGTGACCCAGAAGACTCCGGACTGAATGCCTCAGCTAACCTACGTTGCATGGCCTCCCTGATCCTGCAAAGCCTGCGGAAGGATCCTCGTATTCTTCCGATCAAGGAGAGGGACCATTACACGCTGGCCACTCTCCTTGATCTACGGTACAAGGGTAAGGTTGCGGACCTTATCTTGCCGTCGCAGAGGGAGCAGAGGATGAGACATCTCAGGGTTCCCAGAAACTGGGAGGTTACAAACTCCTGGTCCTGGACGACGAGTCGACGAGTTGCTGAGGCTTCGGTCAGTAGCAGAAGGAGCCGTGGGGAAGGTGGACGTCTGACCGATGCGTTCAGACAATTTTTTAGTCCGCAGCCCCAAGGTATGATCGGTTCCAGCAACCATCGCCAGCGTCTGATATACATGGTGCAGGAATACCTAGGGGCTAGGTCAGACTTGGACACCTTTCCCACCGAAAATCCTCTGGCTTACTGGGTCTTGAGGATGGATCACTGGCCAGAGCTTGCACAGTATGCAATTGAGCTTCCTGTGCCCACCAAGAGTAACTGAGGGCTTACAGTCCTGTGGCAACACCGTCCACCACCATCACCACCACCACCACCACCAAAGGCCCAATTTTTCTGCCTTGTTCAACAGGTGCATGCAATTACAAATCTTGATCTAATAACTCACAGCAGGGTCCATTCCTGTGCCCACCAAGAGTAACTGTGAGGGCTTACAGTCTTGTGGCAACACCGTCCACCACCACCACCACCACCACCAAAGGCCCAATTTTTCTGCCCTGTTCAACAGGTTCATGCAATTACAAATCTTGATCTAATAACTCACAGCAGGGCCCATTCCTGCGCCCACCAAAAGTAACTGTGAGGGCTTACAGTCTTGTGGCAACACCGTCCACCACCACCACCACCACCACCAAAGGCCCAATTTTTCTGCCCTGTTCAACAGGTGCATGCAATTACAAATCTTGATCTAATAACTCACAGCAGGGCCCATTCCTGCGCCCACCAAAAGTAACTGTGAGGGCTTACAGTCTTGTGGCAACACCGTCCACCACCACCACCAAAGGCCCAATTTTTCTGCCCTGTTCAACAGGTGCATGCAATTACAAATCTTGATCTAATAACTCACAGCAGGGCCCATTGCTGCGCCCACCAAGAGTAACTGTGAGGGCTTACAGTCTTGTGGCAACACCGTCCACCACCACCACCACCACCACCAAAGGCCCAATTTTTCTGCCCTGTTCAACAGGTGCATGCAATTACAAATCTTGATCTAATAACTCACAGCAGGGCCCATTCCTGCGCCCACCAAGAGTAACTGTGAGGGCTTACAGTCTTGTGGCAACACCGTCCACCACCACCACCACCAAAGGCCCAATTTTTCTGCCCTGTTCAACAGGTGCATGCAATTACAAATCTTGATCTAATAACTCACAGCAGGGCCCATTCCTGCGCCCACCAAAAGTAACTGTGAGGGCTTACAGTCTTGTGGCAACACCGTCCACCACCAAAGGCCCAATTTTTCTGCCCTGTTCAACAGGTGCATGCAATTACAAATCTTGATCTAATAACTCACAGCAGGGCCCATTCCTGTGCCCACCAAGAGTAACTGTGAGGGCTTACAGTCTTGTGGCTACACCAACATCTAATGGGGCAAATTTCTGCAGAGTATATACGGCAGGCCCCTACTTTCAAACATCCAACTTACAAACGACTCCTACTTGTAAACGGAAAGAGAAAACAGGAAGTGAGAGGAAATCTACCCCTAGGAAGGGAAATTCGATCCTGTTAGATTTAATTTGGGAAAAAGGTATCTCCTCTCTACTGATGCTTTATCACCAATCCTTGTTTCAATTAAAACCCCACTTTTCCAAAAACATTTGTCATTGGGACAGAAAGTGAGGTGAAATGTTCTGAACAGATGTGCAAAGACAGCAAATGTTACAGGGGTGATAACCCCTCCCTATGTTCTCCAAAAAGCTTAAAAATTTTTTTTTTTGGGATGGAGCTACACTTCATAATGTACCTGTTCAGATTCTACTTAAGAACAAACCTACAGTCCGTGTCTTGTTTGCACCGCCTTTATACTGCTGTTCAGAGTATATAGGGTTGTAGGTATAGGGTTTTATTTTGGGTGCAGGGTCCCCCTTAATATCCATACAAGACCCAAAGGGGCTGGGGTGGGGGGGGGGGGGGGGTGATGGGGTAGCCATGACATTTTTCGCAAGGATTTTCAGCCATATGGCCAGGACAAGACATGGCATTAAAGCCGCAAGTGGTTTTAAATGGCTTCTTTTTTTCCTTTACAAATGTCATTTTGTGCAGGGACAGTTCTAAACACGGGAAACACATGCCACTTCACAGGCATACTTTAGACATCCCCCAGGTACCATATTTAAAGGAAAATTTCACTTTTTTTTTCACTTTATGCATCATTAAAATGACTGCTCCCGAAAAAACTTTAGTTTTTAAAAGTTCTTTTTGCATTGATATATGTCTCCTGGGGCAGGACCTGGGTCCCCAAACCTGTTTTATGACATTAACATGCATATTGGCCGTAATTAGCAATTTTGATTTTGAACGTTCGCGTCCATTGTAACGAATAGGGTTCGAAAATTTGCGTGAACTTTCGGTCCGTTCGAAGGTTCCGGTGCGAACCGAACCCGGGGGTGTTCGGCTCATCCCTATCTGTCAGTCAGGTACCTGAATATGCAAAAATATATTCATGTAAAAATAACTCTAGCCATATTGTTGGAATCAATTATTTGCTGTATTTTTCTTTATAATGAAAATTTATTTTTCCTAAATAAATTATTTCTGAAAGAAATTTGATAATGTTGAAGTTTCTTTTCAGAACCAAACATTCCTCTCATACAATGTGATTGAATGAACCACACATACTCTGTCAAGCTGACTGCTAAATCAACACATGGCAGTCTTAAATTCAGCTTTCAATGCGTCCACTAAAAGTTGAAAAAGTGACTTTCATGATTAATTTACACAACTGTGGCTCTGTCACACTGCATCAATTTAATCATCATGTATTTATATATCACTATAACTGATCTTTTTAACATTCAATTGCCAATACACTAGACAACACTGTGTATATTGATACATGTTGTTATTCTTGTAATAACACGTACGATGTTTATTTAAAGCAAATTGTGTTTCTAATCTATAGCATAGGACAAACACTCCTAACATTTATTTATACATTTTAAAAGGAATTGTCTCATCATCCACATACACTTAAGTGTAAAAATGACTGAGAAATCTCTTTATATTTATCAAAAATACTAAATTAATAAGGGCTTTCTTTAGATCTTCAAATTATTGTAAATAAGTTATCTTTTGTTATTAAAAAGTATTTGTCCTACAGTAAGCCTATATAATTCATAAAATTTTACCCAGAAACTTTGTCTGCAAAAATTTCAATGAACTCTCAAAAAGTTATTATGGCCCACAAAATCTTATTTTTAAAAACAATTACTTTTGTAAGTAATAATTATTTTTAAATATATATTTTCCTCATCCATTAATCCCTCTTTCAAGTATCTGAAAGATAAAACCCAAAAAATTATTGTGCTTTGATTCACAAGTGTCATGGCATTTCTTGACCAGTTTGTGTAACTTGATCTACTTTTTACTGTTGGTAAAAATACACTTCTCACATGACACATACTGTTCAGAGACTGATCTGTTACTGTCAGTCTTTGCTGCCATGCTTTGTACCTCATTGACTGTACAATTTGTTACCAATCTGGTTTCTCATTTTTTAAAATATTTAACCTTTTTACCACTTTTTAAACATATTTTGTATGTACATCTGCCAAAAATAATGTACATTTCAATTATATGACTTTCCTGATTATAATAATGACAAAAAATTGTTTAGAAGCCAAACTCAGTTTGGGTCCTGCCCATAACCTGCCATTTCCCAGAGAAAACTTTTATCAGAAATACTAATTTTACAAAAACTTAATAATAGTTTTTTTACACTTTCATAGTTTAATATTTTCTCTGGCTATACCTTAGGTAAATTGGAACAATCTACTACTTTTAATTTAGTAACCAAATCCAAGTTTGAAATATTTTGTAAAAATTGCTCAATCCTTAACTTAATATTTCCTGCAACCAAATCTGTAGGATTTTTAAAACACTAAACATCATGTTTTCCATTATCTCAATTTCATACAGTTCTTTCCACAATCTTAATCAATAGTTTTTTTTTTGTCTAAAAACTTTGCTCTGCCCCTTTATGTGTTTTAGAATAACCACATGTAATAACACACATTTTCTATTGTTCAGGGCTTAAATATTCATAGACATTTACATGCTGCATTAAACTTAGTTTCCTTATTATAGAACTTCTTTACTCTCTGGCATTATTTAATTACCTTACTTCTGCATGCATTCTATATTCTGTATATATATATAAAATGTATACATTTCCTGATCTTACTGAGACTTACTTCTGAGCCTAGAGATGTTTAACCATTCCCATATTATTTTTCTTGATTAAACAAACACACTCACCCCTTGTTAATATGATAGTCCTGTATGCACTTAAAAAAACAAGAGATAAATAATGTCCTTTAACGTTGCCTGATGTTCTTTGTCTTCTCTTTCATTGTTGCTTTTTCTTTCACTGTTGCTTTTTCTTAAAATGTCCTTTTCTTTGAAGCATAATTTTTGTAGCTCTTTTGCCTCGTTTCTTGAATTGTGTCTTTGTTGTGTGCTGTAGTGCGTTTTGCCTGTTAGATCTATTCTTAGCCTTATGTGCATGGAGTTTCCATCTTCAAACCTCAAAATCCGACCTTCATATCAGCTCACCCAATAGTATACATCTATAAATGGTGGCTTTTTCAAATATCTTGAATTCTTCGTCCCTGTTTCAACACTTTTTTCTTCTTGGGCAACAACCCAATATTTCTTATGTGAGACTTCTCACCTTCATAGGAACTAACCTTCTCATACCTAACCATTAGGTATACAAAGTCAATGGATTTTCCAAAAATAGCTTGAAGTGTCCCGTCCATCTGGCCTTGTCAATCAACTTCGTAGGCTGTAGCTTTTTTTTTCTTTTCTTAGGTGAGAAAACAAACAAAAAAAACTCACGCTTTGACTTTTGCCCATATCTGACAAAAATGTCTCCTTCTAGGTTCTTAGATCGTTTTTTCCTGTGACTTGATAAATAATTGTGTTCATCTCCCCCCTTTTGTCAAGGAGTGGGGAAAAAATTGACCATTCCGTCTGGCTCGACATTGAAAGAAAGTGGAAATAGGGAATATATCTCTATCTCGTCATTCTACTTACAGGAGCGTTTTCAAGATGAATTAGCAAAGTCTGTTTCAATGTGTCAGTCAATATCCTATCTCCTATAGGATGTGTGTAGAGGAGAATTATATGTATTCATCCAAGGCAGCATTCTGATACTATTAATGCCGCGTACACACGAAGGGACAATCCCGCGGGATTATCCTCTGGACTCAAGTCCAGCGGACAATCCCCTCGTGTGTGGGTGTCGGCGGACTTTTTGGCGCCAAAGTCCGGCGGACCAAAGTTTTAAGTTTGGTTTTAAAATTATCCGCTGGACTTGGCAGTCCGGCGGACAATCCCGCCGTTAGTAGGCTAGTCCGCCGGACTTTTTAAATGAACGGATTTGCCGCTCATCGGCAAGTCCGTTCATTTAGCACGTGACTTCAGGTTACGTAGCTAGTGTAGGCAGTAAATGCCGGCGCGCTAGCTCCGTCACCTGGCATGGATTTAAAGGGAATCCCCACGCCGAAAAACGGCGTGGGGGTCCCCCCCAATCCATCTCAGACCCTTATCCGAGCACGCAGCCCGGCCGGCCAGGAAAGGGGTGAGGACGAACGAGCGCCCCCCCCTCCTGAGCTGTACCAGGCCGCGTGCCCTCAACATGGGGGGTGCCCTGGGGAAAGGGGGGGCCGTGCGGCCCCCCCACCCCAAAGCACCTTGTCCCCATGTTGATGAGGACAAGGGCCTCTTCCCGACAACCCTGGCCGTTGGTTGTCGGGGTCTGCGGGCAGGGGCTTATTGGAATCTGGGAGCCCCCTTTTATAAGGGGGCCCTCAGATCCCGGCCCCCCACCCTATGTGAATGAGTATGGGGTACGATGTACCCCTACCCATTCACCTAAGGTGTAAAATGTAAAGTAAAAAAAAACACACACTTTTGAAAAAATATTTTATTGCACTGCTCCGGGGGTCTTCCGTCTTGGGGGTCTTCTCGCCGGACTCCTCCGCTCTCTTCTGCTCTTTTACCTAGCTCTTTCACGAGCGGAGAAGTCCGGCTACCTTCTTCGTCGTCGTCGCCGCCGTCGTCTGTGGGTCTCGATCCGCCTTCCGGGGGTCTTCCGGGGTCTCTTCTGTTCTTGTGGCGGTCGTCGTTTTCCGCGCCGCCGGCGGATGCTGGGACTGTGACATCACAGGGGGGCGGGGTCACCATGTGACATGAGCATGTGACCCTGTCCCCATGTCCCTATATAAGTCCCAGCACAGCGCGGCTCTGCCATTCCGGCCAGAGAGAGCGACGGGTCAACATCGCAAGAAGAAGAAGAAGAAGAGGAGGCGCCGGCGGCGCAGAAAACTACGACCGGCGCAAGAACAGAAGAGACCCTGGAAGACCCCCGGAAGGCGGATCGAGACCCCCAGACGACGGCGGCGACGACGAAGAAGGTAGCCGGACTTCTCCGCTCGTGAAAGAGCTAGGTAAAAGAGCAGAAGAGAGCGGAGGAGTCCGGCGAGAAGACCCCCAAGACGGAAGAAGACCCCCGGAGCAGCAATAAAATATTTTTTCAAAAGTGTGTGTGTTTTTTTACTTTACATTTTACACCTTAGGTGAATGGGTAGGGGTACATCATACCCCATACTCATTCACATAGGGTGGGGGGCCGGGATCTGAGTGCCCCATTATAAAAGGGGGCTCCCAGATTCCGATAAGCCCCCGCCCGCAGACCCCGACAACCAACGGCCAGGGTTGTCGGGAAGAGGCCCTTGTCCTCATCAACATGGGGACAAGGTGCTTTGGGGTGGGGGGGCGCACGGCCCCCCTTTCCCCAAGGCACCCCCCATGTTGAGGGCACGCGGCCTGGTACGGCTCAGGAGGGGGGGGGGGGCGCTCGTTCGTCCCCACCCCTTTCCTGGCCGGCTGGGCTGCATGCTCGGATAAGGGTCTGAGATGGATTTGGGGGGGACCCATACGCCGTTTTTCGGCGTGGGGATTCCCTTTAAATCCATGCCAGGTGACGGAGCTAGCGCACCGGCATTTACTGCCTACGCTAGCTACGTACCTAAAGTTACGTTCTAAATGAACGGACTGCTCCGTGTGTGGGCAAGTCCGTTCATTTTCAAAAGTCCCGCGGACTTTGTCCAGCGGATTGTCCGCCGGAGAAGTCCGGGCGTGTGTGGGCAAGTCCACACGCTCGGAAAGTCCGGCGAAGCCAGCTGGAAAGTCCGGCGGATTGTCCGCTGGACTATGTCCGCCGGGAAAAGTCCGCACGTGTGTACGCGGCATAAGAATCAGTTTCTCATCCAATATACTTGAAAGGTAGTTTATTCATCAGCGAGAATAAGCAAAGACAAGACTTCATGGTTACGGCTTCAGAGGTAGAGACACTTGATGTTACATTTTAACGCCCATCTCCTCCTTCCGCTCTTCCTTTGTCTTCATTCTTACTCTATCCACCTCCCCTTCTCCTTCCTACATTCTTCCTCTATTCCATTCTTATAGTGTTTTTTACTGTCATGTCATCATATCTTGGTGACACCCATAATTTGCATATATGCCCAACATGGTTTTAGTCTAAAGATAAATAGCATAACTCCACCCATAGGCCTGTGTCCTGACTAGTAATGCCGAAATAGAATTAACCTTTACAGTAAAAAAACATATCTGTCTATGCCCTCTGTCGCTATGTCCTATGACCTTCAAAACTATCACTAATTACATATATTTGTGTTTATCAGAAACTCTTATCACTATCTTATCACTTAAATTATAATGAACTCAAAAACTTCTAACAATCTCCTACTTACGAACCGGGCGCTGCGGGGACCCTCTGCCATTTGGGTGGACATAGGCCGTTCTGCGCATGCGCGGCCAGAAGGAGCCTTGCAAAATGACGGAAAACATCGGAAATGTCTGTAATTTGCCGTGCATGCGCAGAACGGCATTCGATGGAACATCGAAAATGTCCGTAATCGTCATTCTGCGCACGCGCGGCCGACTTACGAACATTTCCGAATTACAAACAGGAGGACAGTCCCTAATGGGTTCGTAGCCCGGGGACCCCCTGTATTTCATTTTGAGTTACCAGGGAAAAGGTTCTTTCCTTGGCAATTAGATTGTAAGAAAATGGTGCAGGGACTAAATAAGGCACTTGTTTGGATTAAATGATTAATTCTGACAAGATTATAATTTATTTTTGTTGCATCAAAGTGCATCAAGGCTGTCTAATCTGCATGTGACCAAAAAGTGCTGGGATTCCATTTTTTATTTCTGTGTTTTTGTTTTCTACAAATCTGTTGCAAGTGCAATTCTGGATGGAGCAACTCATGGGATCATCCATTTTCATACTTTAGGCTCATCTTAAGTACATGTAAGTAAAAAAACATAAAGTGCAGCACTATGTGTAGATATTAAATCTCAGTTCCTTTATATACAAAATATCTGCTGCGTGACAATCTTCACAAAATCAAAAAAAAAAAAAAAATAATTTATACAACAGAAAATAACAAGGGAAAGTGAAATACAAAATATACACAAAATAAATATTTGCATAATCCATAGATTATTATGAGTGGTTAAAACGTCAATCTTCACTACTTCAAATCTTTTAGGAAAGTCTAAAGCCTCGTACACACGATCGGATTTTCTGACGGGAAATGTGTGATGACAGGCTGTTGGTGGAAAATCCGACCGTGTGTATGCTCCATCGGACAATTGTTGTTGGACTTTTCGACAACAAATGTTGGATGGCAGGTTTTCAAATTTTCCGTGGACAAATGTGTGTTGTCGGATTTTCCGAGCGTGTGTACACAAATCCGTCGGACAAAAGTCCAAAGTACAAACACGCATGCTCAGAAGCAAGGATGAGCCAGAAGCGGTCGGTCTTGTAGACTAGCGTTTTCATAATGGAGAATTAACATTCGTGACGCGGCAAATTATGAAATCTTGAAATGCAGCGCACATTCTCTTCTTCTTTAACCACTTAAGCCCCGGACCAATTTGCAGCCAAAGGACCAGGCCCCTTTTTGCGATTCGGCACTGCGTCGCTTTAACTGACAATTGCACGGTCGTGCGACGTGGCTCCCAAACAAAATTGACATCCTTTTTTTTCCCCACAAATAGAGCTTTCTTTTGGTGGTATTTGATCACCTCTGCGTTTTTTTGCGCTTTAAACAAAAATAGATATAATAAATATCCTCAAAAAATATATAAAAAAACATATATTTTCCTCAGTTTAGGCTGATACGTATTCTTCTACATATTTTTGGTAAAAAAAAAGTCGCAATTAGTGATTATTGATTGGTTTGCGCAAAAGTTATAGCTTTACAAAATAGGGGATAGTTCTATAGCATTTTTATTAATATTTCTATTTATTAATAATCAGCGATTTTTATTGTGACTGCGACATTATGGCGGACACATCGGACATTTTGACACATTTTTGGGACCATTGTCATTTATACAGCAGAGGTCAGATGACTAATTCGGGACAAGGGGGAGGGCGGCGCCAAAGGCGCTGAGCGTATCAATAGACTGGCAGGCACTCTGAGAAACAGAGGAAGCCGTCTTGGAACCTGTGAAGGTCACATGGCCAAACTGAAGCCTAACGCGTGCGTCATGACGTCACGCGTTCCTCAATCTTGGACCAGTGACCTCTAGTGGTGAAATAAAATAATAAAATGTAGAATATGCAAAAATAATGAATGTGAAAAGATAGAGATGACACACTAGCGCCATCTTGTGTGAGTTTAACAAAGTGAATAGATACCCATTCCAAGGGTTGAATTTTGACATAATAGAGATCCATTCTAAATACATGATAGGATAGAATGGGACAAGTGAACACAAATGATATGTGAAAAAACCAACATGGAGAGTGGACAACTGACTGTATCCACCTAAAACTCATAAATCTATCTCATGGACATGTCTGGAGCCGCAGAGATATATAAATGAAAGGCTAAATAATGACTAAGGACTGAAGCAATAGTGAATAAGAAAGTGTATTAAACCCAATCAAGCTGTATTAATAAAAGAGTTGATATCCCACTCGACATTCAAACCGAATGGCGAGTAGGTACGAAGCTCATAGATCCAGTAGGTTTTGAGGCGAGAAACGCCCCGCACACGGGACTCTCCTCTCCAGTGAGGGACAAATTGGTCAATGACCAGAAATTGTGTCCCAATGGGATCGCGCTGGTGGCATTCTAGATAATGTCGGGGAACGCTATGGTTGGTTTTGCCTTTTTTAATATTGTTGATGTGCTCATTTACCCGGATGGAAAAGGTCCTAATTGTGCGTCCAATGTACTGTTTTTTACATGGACAGGTCAAAAGGTACACAATATAACGAGTCCGTTTACGGAGGAATTGTACAAGAGTGGAAGACTTCTCCAGACAGGCCGCTGTACTCAGACAACGTTTCTTGGAGAAGGGCTACAGGTCGGAAGATCTTAATGGGGAGATTGACCGTATTCATCAGTTAGATCGTAAGGCCCTACTAGAAATACAAACCAAAAAGACCACTGATATGAAATTTAAATGGTCCTTTTTCACCACCTTTTCCGTACAGTCCATGCAAATCAAACACATCATAAAAAAACATTGGGGAGTACTTCAGAACGATAGAGTTCTTCACTCCGCAATACCTGAAAAAGCGGGTGTCATATTCAGGGGTGCCAGATCTATACAGGGCCAGATCGCCCCTAACGTTATTGATCCCCCCAAAAAGGTTTCCTTCTTTTTTCAATGTAAGGGATATTTTCCCTGCCGTAGGTGTAATGTGTGTTTACATAACATCAGCGGCAGGAGAAAGAGTGATACTGTCACGCTCCCTGGTGGTGATGAGTCTGATTGGCAGAGAAGGGCCTCCCTTGCGGCTCCCGCTCGCCGGTCCCCTGATGATGGGACAGTAGGACCAGGAGTCAGGAGGGGCACAGGTGCCTGGCAGGAATGGTCAGACCGGTACAAGAGCTTCCTGGATAAGCTCAGCGGATGAGGTAAGTAGGTAGCTGTAGGCAGACTGGAACAACAGGCAGACTTGGATCTGTATGCAGACTGGAACAACAGGTAAGCTGGATCTGTATGCAGACTGGAACAACAGGTAAGCTGGATCTGTATGCAGACTGGAACAACAGGTAAGCTGGAACTGTGTGCAGACTGGAACAACAGGTAAGCTGGATCTGTATGCAGACTGGAACAACAGGTAAGCTGGATCTGTATGCAGACTGGAACAACAGGCAGACTTGGATCTGTATGCAGGCTGGTACAACAGGTAAGCTGGATCTGTATGCAGACTGGAACAACAGGTAAGCTGGATCTGTATGCAGACTGGAACAACAGGCAGACTTGGATCTGTATGCAGGCTGGTACAACAGGTAAGCTGGATCTGTATGCAGACTGGAACAACAGGCAGACTTGTATCTGTGTGCAGACTGGAACAACAGGCAGACTTGTATCTGTGTGCAGACTGGAACAACAGGCAGACTTGGATCTGTATGCAGGCTGGAACAGCAGGTAAGCTGGCTCTGGAATGGTCAGACAGGCCGGGTCAGATATCAGGCTGGCAGCAAGGTACAGATGGAGCAAACAATAGGATGGTCAAAGACAAGCCAAGGTCGATACACAGGGACAGAGCGGATGGTCAAGGATAGCCGGGTCAAACACAGGTAAACAGTCTTCAGATCAGGTTTCAGACACAGAACGTTGTAGAGCAGACAGCGGGGACCGTCAGTCACAGGAGGGTTTAAATAGCCTCACTGGCGCCAATGGAGGCGCGCACCCGTCCGCGCACGCTCGCCCTCGTCTGCGGGCGCGCGCGTGCACGCGCGCGCTCGCGCATGCGCAATGGCAGCCGAGAACGGGAACCAGAGATACTGAGGCGCCGATTACTGGCAGGATCATCAGGTCGCTGGCCACGGATGGAGCCCTCATGACATTGCCCCCCCCTAAGGGGCAGCCTCCGGATGCCCCTCGGGGCAAATTTCTCAGGATGGGCTCTCTTAAAAGATTGGACTAGACTCTTAGCGTGGATGTTCTCCTCGGGCTCCCAGGAGTTTTCCTCGGGGCCGTAACCCTTCCACTTGATTAGGAACTGGTTCTGGTTTTGCCTTCTTCTGACATTAAGGATGGCTTCCACCTCGAACTCCTCTTCCCCGTCCACCATGACTGGATCAGGAGGGATGGCTCTCCGGTTGGGGAAAGGGTTACTAACCGAGGGCTTCAGTAATGACACATGGAAGACCGGGTGAATCTTCAAAGAATCTGGAAGTTCTAATTCATAAGCCACCTCGTTGATCCTCCTCTTGACCGGGAAGGGGCCCAAGAACTTGGGGCCCAGTTTCCGTGAAGGGCAAGCCAGTTTTAGGTTAGAGGTGGATAGCCATACAGTTTCGCCCGGGGCAAGCACCAGTTCCCCCCGTCTTTTTTTGTCAAATACGGTTTTGTTGTACTCCTGGGTCCTAGTCATGGTCTCCTGAAGAAGTTGGTTGTTGGTGGAAAAGAACTGGATTCGCTCTTGGACTGCTGGCACAGTGCAGTCAGGAAGTGAGTTCGGCAGAAATGCCGGGTGGTACCCATAGTTGGCGAAAAAAGGAGTCTGTTTGGTGGCGGAGTGGGTGGCGTTGTTATATGCGAACTCTGCCAGGGGCAGGAGGGAGATCCAGTCATCTTGGGCGAAGGAGGAAAAGCAGCGCAAGTACTGCTCCAGGGTCTGATTAGTCCGCTCCGTCTGCCCATTGGACTGAGGGTGGTACGCAGAGGAGAGAGAGAGTTCGATATCCAAGGACTGGCACAGGGACCTCCAGAATCGAGAGGTGAATTGCACCCCTCGATCCGAGACGATGTTAGCCGGGACCCCATGAAGGCGGACAATTTCCCTAATAAAGGCCCGTGCCGTCTCTGGAGCTGAGGGGGTGCCCTTCATGGGGATGAAGTGAGCCATTTTGGATAACCGATCGACGATCACAAAGATCGTCGTGTGGCCTTCTGCTGGGGGTAACTCCACAATAAAATCTAGGGAGATCATCCTCCAGGGACGATCTGGGACAGACAGGGGTTTAAGGAGACCCCAGGCCCTGGTTTTGGGATTCTTGTTCCGGATGCAGGTGGGGCAAGTGTCCACAAATTTTTTACAGTCAGCCCGTAGTTGCGGCCACCAGAAGGTACGCTGTACCAAGTCGGTGGTCTTAGCGACACCGAAGTGACCAGCCAGGGCGTGGTCATGGCACAGCTCCATAGTTGTTACCCGGAGCTGTTCCGGGGTGTAGATCTTGTCCCCGTACCAGAATAGTCCATCCTTCTCCTGTAGCTGGGTTTCGGAAGTGGGCCTTTGCCCTGCTGAGGCACGTTTGAATTTGGACAGTAAGTCCTCTTGAAGAAGGAGAAAGTTTCCAGGGGCCAGAATAGTGTCAGGGGGATCTTCTTCCTGGTGCTTGTGGTACATCCTAGACAGAGCATCTGGTTTGACATTCTTGGATCCGGGCCGGTATGTCACATGGAAAGTGAATCGGGAAAAGAAAAGTGCCCATCTGGCTTGTCTGGGTTTCAGTCTCTTAGCTGACTTCAAATATTCCAGATTCTTATGGTCGGTGAGTATTAGAATGGGGTGAGAGGCCCCCTCCAGGAGGTATCGCCATTCTTCTAGGGCGGCCTTGATCGCCAGTAGTTCTCGGTCGCCCACATCATAGTTCCTCTCGGCCGAGGACAACTTGCGGGAGAAGAAGGCGACCGGGTGCAGCAGAGACTTGTCCCCCTGTCTCTGGGATAGGATGGCACCCACCGCGATCTCGGAGGCATCAACCTCCAAGGTGAAGGGTAGAGAGGAGTCCGGATGCCTGAGGATGGGTGCCGAGGTAAACAGAGTTTTAAGGGCATCAAAGGCCCCCTGGGCCTCGGAAGACCATCGGAACCGGGTCCCTTGTTTGGTCAGTTGGGTGATAGGCGCCACAATGGCGGAGAACCCCCTGATAAATTTACGGTAAAAATTGGCAAAGCCAATGAACCGTTGGATGCCCTTTTTGTCTGCCGGAGTGGGCCATTCCAAGATGGCAGAGATCTTCTGGGGGTCCATTTTGATGCCTGTACTTGAGATGATTAGCCCAAGGAAGGGGATACTCTCCTGTTCAAACTGGCATTTCTCTGCCTTGGCATACAGACCGTGGATACGGAGCCGTCCCAGGACCTCCTTGACGTGTCTGCGATGGGTCTCTAAAGAGGGGGAGAAAATCAAGATATCGTCCAGATATACCACGGCAAACAAGTCCAGGAAGTCCCGGAGTACGTCGTTAATGAAGTATTGAAAGGTTGCGGGGGCATTGCACAGGCCGAAGGGCATCACGAGATACTCGTAATGCCCATACCGTGTCCGAAAGGCCGTCTTCCACTCATCCCCATCCTTAATCCGGACCAAATTGTAAGCCCCCCGTAGGTCAAGCTTCGTGAAGATGGTGGCCGTGCCAAGCCTCTGGAAGAGTTCAGGGACCAACGGGAGAGGGTAACGGTTCTTGACCGTAATGCTGTTCAACTCCCTATAGTCCACACAAGGCCGAAGGGTGTGATCTTTTTTCTCCACGAAAAATATGCCTGCGCCCGCAGGAGAGGTAGATGGGCGGATGAAGCCTTTTCGGAGGTTCTCCTCAATGTACTCTTTCAACTTGCCTTGCTCCACTTCTGTCAGGGGGAAGACCCTTCCAAAGGGGATCTCTGCTCCAGGGAAAAGTTCAATTGGGCAATCATAGGCCCTGTGAGGAGGAAGCACCTCTGCTGCCTGTTTGCTGAAGACGTCTAGATAGTCGTGGTAGGCCTGGGGAATAGCCTGACGGAGGTCCATCTCAGAGTCCCCACTTGACAGAGTAGCCAGCTGGGAGGAATTAGAAGGTCTGCAAGACATCTGACAATACTGAGAGGAGAAGGAAACCATCCCAGTGGCCCAGTCGATGACTGGGTTGTGGGCCTTCAGCCACGGCATGCCCAAGATTATAGGGGATAATGGAGAGGAAATAATGTCCATGCAAAGAAGTTCCTGATGGTTGCCCGAGATGGTCATGAGCAGTGGGATGGTCTCTTGCGTAACCGGGCCTGAACGGATGGAGGAGCCATCCGCCAGGTAAACTGACAGTCCCTGGGATTTAGACTGGAGGGAGATCCGGTGTTGGGCAGCGAAGGAAGAGTCCATGAAGCAGCTGCATGCCCCGGAATCAATAATGGCGGGTACCTGAAGGATTCTTCCCGGAAGCTGTACTGAGACAGAAAGAGCAAGGTGAGAGGAGACCCGGGTTGAGGGGTCCATGGAGCAAGTAGGCATGAGAGGGCACTTACGAGCCTTGGCCGGACAGTTCCTTACGTAGTGCCCAGGCTCACCACAGTAAAGGCACAAGTTGTTGCCCCGACGACGTTGCCGTTCCTCAGGAGTTAAGGAAGGCCTCAAGAGCCCTAACTGCATGGGCTCGGAGGAATCAGGGAGGGTTACTGACCGCTGGGCCGAGCCAGTCTGCAGGTGACTTGGAGCCTTGGGGAGCATCCAGGTAGGATGAGTGACACCGGATGCACGTTCCGACCTGCGCTCCCTTAGTCGTCGGTCAATCTGGATGACCAGGTTGATCAGAGTGTCCAGGGTCTGGGGTACCCCAACTCTCGCCAGCTCATCTTTTAGTGCCTCAGAAAGTCCTAGGCGGAACTGGTGACGCAGGGCCGCGTCGTTCCACTGGGTATCCGCACCCCAGCGCCTAAAGTCCGCGACATAGTCTTCCACAGGCCTTCGCCCCTGCTGGAGGGCGCGCAGAGTGGTCTCCGCGGTGGCAGCGAGTTGGGGGTCTTCATAGAGTTGGGCCATGGTGTCAAAAAATGAATTAAGACCGGCCAGTGCAGGGTCTTTCTGCTCTAGGAGGCGGTGGGCCCAGGTTCGCGGGTCTCCGGAGAGTAGGGAGATCACGAAGCCCACCTTGGTGGCTTCCAGGGAAAAAGTACGTGGCTGCAGTGCAAAGAATAGTTCACAGGAGTTACGGAAGTCCCGAAAGAGGTTGCGGGCACCCGAGAATCTCTCAGGGATTGGTACCCGGGGCTCTGGAGGGAGCATTATCACTGATGGTCCTGGACTTCCCCCAGATGGGGCTGTTGGTGGTAAAGCCAGCACCCGTTCTTCCAACCGGGTGTATCCCTGC
Organism: Lithobates sylvaticus; assembly: GCA_028564925.1. NCBI lineage: Eukaryota > Metazoa > Chordata > Amphibia > Anura > Ranidae > Lithobates > Lithobates sylvaticus. The sequence continues at coordinate 183,146,699 of CM053027.1, read as the reverse complement.
TGGAGATTCTTTACCGCCTCGGTCAATCCTGCCAGGTGTTGGCACAGTCCTTCCATAGGAGAGGCCCCCTGCTCAGACTCAGACATGGCTGTCTGCTACTGTCACGCTCCCTGGTGGTGATGAGTCTGATTGGCAGAGAAGGGCCTCCCTTGCGGCTCCCGCTCGCCGGTCCCCTGATGATGGGACAGTAGGACCAGGAGTCAGGAGGGGCACAGGTGCCTGGCAGGAATGGTCAGACCGGTACAAGAGCTTCCTGGATAAGCTCAGCGGATGAGGTAAGTAGGTAGCTGTAGGCAGACTGGAACAACAGGCAGACTTGGATCTGTATGCAGACTGGAACAACAGGTAAGCTGGATCTGTATGCAGACTGGAACAACAGGTAAGCTGGATCTGTATGCAGACTGGAACAACAGGTAAGCTGGAACTGTGTGCAGACTGGAACAACAGGTAAGCTGGATCTGTATGCAGACTGGAACAACAGGTAAGCTGGATCTGTATGCAGACTGGAACAACAGGCAGACTTGGATCTGTATGCAGGCTGGTACAACAGGTAAGCTGGATCTGTATGCAGACTGGAACAACAGGTAAGCTGGATCTGTATGCAGACTGGAACAACAGGCAGACTTGGATCTGTATGCAGGCTGGTACAACAGGTAAGCTGGATCTGTATGCAGACTGGAACAACAGGCAGACTTGTATCTGTGTGCAGACTGGAACAACAGGCAGACTTGTATCTGTGTGCAGACTGGAACAACAGGCAGACTTGGATCTGTATGCAGGCTGGAACAGCAGGTAAGCTGGCTCTGGAATGGTCAGACAGGCCGGGTCAGATATCAGGCTGGCAGCAAGGTACAGATGGAGCAAACAATAGGATGGTCAAAGACAAGCCAAGGTCGATACACAGGGACAGAGCGGATGGTCAAGGATAGCCGGGTCAAACACAGGTAAACAGTCTTCAGATCAGGTTTCAGACACAGAACGTTGTAGAGCAGACAGCGGGGACCGTCAGTCACAGGAGGGTTTAAATAGCCTCACTGGCGCCAATGGAGGCGCGCACCCGTCCGCGCACGCTCGCCCTCGTCTGCGGGCGCGCGCGTGCACGCGCGCGCTCGCGCATGCGCAATGGCAGCCGAGAACGGGAACCAGAGATACTGAGGCGCCGATTACTGGCAGGATCATCAGGTCGCTGGCCACGGATGGAGCCCTCATGACAGATACGTTCCAGTCTTCCACCACTTCACGCATCTACTCCATGAAATGTTTTACCACTTGTGCGACTCGTTATATTGTGTACCTTTTGACCTGTCCATGTAAAAAACAGTACATTGGACGCACAATTAGGACCTTTTCCATCCGGGTAAATGAGCACATCAACAATATTAAAAAAGGCAAAACCAACCATAGCGTTCCCCGACATTATCTAGAATGCCACCAGCGCGATCCCATTGGGACACAATTTCTGGTCATTGACCAATTTGTCCCTCACTGGAGAGGAGAGTCCCGTGTGCGGGGCGTTTCTCGCCTCGAAACCTACTGGATCTATGAGCTTCGTACCTACTCGCCATTCGGTTTGAATGTCGAGTGGGATATCAACTCTTTTATTAATACAGCTTGATTGGGTTTAATACACTTTCTTATTCACTATTGCTTCAGTCCTTAGTCATTATTTAGCCTTTCATTTATATATCTCTGCGGCTCCAGACATGTCCATGAGATAGATTTATGAGTTTTAGGTGGATACAGTCAGTTGTCCACTCTCCATGTTGGTTTTTTCACATATCATTTGTGTTCACTTGTCCCATTCTATCCTATCATGTATTTAGAATGGATCTCTATTATGTCAAAATTCAACCCTTGGAATGGGTATCTATTCACTTTGTTAAACTCACACAAGATGGCGCTAGTGTGTCATCTCTATCTTTTCACATTCATTATTTTTGCATATTCTACATTTTATTATTTTATTTCACCACTAGAGGTCACTGGTCCAAGATTGAGGAACGCGTGACGTCATGACGCACGCGTTAGGCTTCAGTTTGGCCATGTGACCTTCACAGGTTCCAAGACGGCTTCCTCTGTTTCTCAGAGTGCCTGCCAGTCTATTGATACGCTCAGCGCCTTTGGCGCCGCCCTCCCCCTTGTCCCGAATTAGTCATCTGACCTCTGGTGTGTCAGGTGACCACATGTCATGTGATCGGCGCGGGATCTTCATTGATTTGAATGCCCGCCCTGTCATTGGACTGTAGGGCACATGTGACATCACTGTCCGGCCTCATTGGACCGGCCATTTGGATAGTCGCATGTGCACATATTGGAGGACGTGAACGAGCGTGGTGCTGGCGTCGCTCCATTGGATGTTACTACCCAATGGAGTTTGACCTTGATTGGTCACGCCTGTTCCTGTTTGATGCTCACTAGGTGTTGTGTTATTGGTGGTTTAAGAACACCGCCTATTGGCTCTCTATGGTGATTGGCCCAGAGCATGTTTTGACCAACCACTTCCGATCAAATGGGGACTGTGGACCCCGCCCAGGGGCTCTGTCCGATCACCCATTGGTTTTCCTTTTTTGGCGCCACTTTCACATGTGCTTCTGTTCAATTGTTTGGGGATGGTGCGGTCAGGTTGACACCTATCAGGGCTTCTCATCTTACCATAATCCCATCCCATTGGCTATTCTATCCCCTGGGGGATCACATTTCCCATCATATGATCGGATCTGGTCCTATCAGACTAGGTAACTATCATGTCACATGTTAACATTCCCTGATTGGATGATAATCATGTTTAGATATCTATATATATATGTGCAGTGTAGGTGAATGGTTATATGCCCCAGTTGAAGTCTACTACAGACGAAACGCGTCGGGCCAGGACATACCTACACCCACACTGCTTTTAATTGTGATCACTTTTATTCTACCATTTTGTTTTTTGTAATTGGTTTTTCAATAAAAACCTACTCTATTGATCTATACTATTGGAGTCTCCTCCGATTGTTTTTTACTATTTTTTCTCTATATGGTTGGACATCCATTGGGAGAGTACTCCAAGTCCACTCTCGCTTCATCTACAAGTGAGCGTCCACCATCCGCCTACCTCACCCTTCATCCATCAAGTGGCTGTCCAGGAGTTCCCATCCCTCCCATGGGCACCCAGATTCCATGACAGCCACCCTCATCCTGACTGACCGATCCTGTTGGCCCAGCTGTGAGGGACTCTGCACAGTTCGTCTGTCTGCTTGGGACATCGAGATTGTAGGCTACCTAGAGCCTCTTTATGCCCGTTTGACTCCCTGTTGCTGACAGGGAGTCCACCTGTTCCGGTAAGCGTACATCTTTACTCTCTCACATCTAAGTGTGTATACCTGAAGATTCGGCTTAGAACTGTTTGGGTCTCAAGTCATCCACAGTTCATCACTTTGGACTTTTGTTGCTTTATCACCACCTGATACGATAATTTTCACTTCAAATACATCTAGGAATTGGTTCCCCAATCAACATTGAGGACTCGTTCTTGGGACTTTAATGTGTTTACTTTAAATATCATTTGTGCTGTTAATTTTTTGTTCTAGGTTCACGGCATTCCCTCCAGATATCATAGAGGAATATATGTCATTGGTGATTCTCACTGCGTGCACCACCACCACTGTTTGTACCTTTGTTTACAGGTTCCTTTCCTATAGTTGTCACTGAGGAATAGATATCTGCCACGTTCATGCAGGTTTACACTTCACTTTTCTAATCACCATTGGAGGAGTTGAAGGGTATTACCACCATTTACCTTCACAGCTGAATGGTGTTACTACCATCCACTTTTTAGCGCTGCACTCTCCTACCTCCATTGTCCATTGAATACTTGTCTTATTCTAGTGCTGCTGCTATACTTCACTGTGTCCCTTTGAGTTTAGCGCTTTAATTTTCTTCACCTATACATTTATACAGCAATCAGTGCTATTTAAATGCACTGATTCCTGTGTAAATGACACTGGCAGTGAAGGAGTTAACCACTAGGGGGCAGGGAGGGGTTAAGTATGTCCTGTGTGTGTTTTTTACTGTGGGGGGTGTGGCTTGGCATGTGACGTCACTGATCGTCTTTCCCTATGACAGGGAACAGACGATCAGTGACAGCCTCACTAGGAAGCATGGGAAGAGGTTTGTTTACACATACCTCTCTCCGTTCTTCAGCTCTGTGACCCAATTGCGGGACCCCAGCGGCGATCGGGTCCGCGGGTCCTGTGGCCACGGTCACGGAGCTCAGGCTGGGCTCTCAAAGGACAACGTACCTGTATGTTGATGTGCCCAGCCGTGCCATTCTGCCGACGTAAATGTGCAGGAGGCGGTCCTTAAATGGTTAATGGGATAATAATGAAGCTGCTTTGCTGGTGATACTGAGTTATTGCAAACAAATTTTAAAAGGCTTTTTTTTCTACTGATATCAAGAATAATATTATTTTGCATTTTTTTTTTTTTGTTTGTGCAAGTTACCACAACACCATTATCCCAACGTTTTTAAGATCAAAGATATAACTATGTTGGTGTCCCTTGTTAATTTTACATTGTATTTTTTTAAATGTAACTGCCTACTCCCAAACTGTCATTTCCTGACAGACTCCATGGCTGCCTAAGTATGGGTTAATCCCGCCTCTCATACCTCATAGGACCCCACTCCCATAAATCTTTGCAACTAGATAGAGACCGTGTTCCTTTTTTGTCCTCCTCCTTAGGACCAAAGGGGTAGTTCTTACCTTAAGGAGTCGTTGATCCAGTCCTGGCGTTTTTTCTTCTTGCGCATGGCGATGAATTCTGATGGTGTCCTTTTGTGGAGTCCAGCTTCCCAGCTATTAGCAGGGTGGACACGGGGGATTATGCAGTGTCTTGAAGAGCTTACTATCCAGTCATTGTCTGGCAAACGGCAGTATGGCCAATCGTCCTTGCTATTAGCAGAATATGTCTATGTTAGGGTCTTATATGGAAGCAATGTGTTTTATTGCCTGTGTGTTTTCCTGCAGTCTCTGTTGAATCTGTCGACATAGATGTGTCGCCGCCTCCTAGTGGCCAGCCCTTACGCCGCAGGTAGTATGGAATTTATTGTTCCCTCTGCCTGTTTTGCGTGGGTTAGTAGGTTTAGAGGTTTAAATGTGTCTTTTTTTCCTGTTTGCTTCTTCTCAGCCCTTCTAGGTCTGAACCTCGTTTGACAGCAAGTGAAGATAATGTTCAGTCTAGGTCACAGCGTGGTCATTCAAAGTCAAGTTCTAGACGTCCTAGGTCATCTTCTAGACACCACACAGATAGATCAAGGTCTGGATCTAAACACTATCCTCACCGCCATTCTGGTCGCACAGAGAAAAAAGCCTGCTGGGGATTAGTGATGGATGAACTTTTGATGAGACGTTTCGCAAACGCGATCCGCACTGACACCAGCACCCCGATAGAGAGCACTGACACCAGCAACTCGCTGCTGGACCCAAAAATACGACACCGCTCAACCTCTTCAAACAGGAGGGTACGGGCATATAGTTTGATGTGCTTTTTTTGTCCAAGTGAGCCAAAGGTAGAAAAAAGGTCTGTGTGCTAGATTATATAAATCGTTTATACAGTTATGCATATACATGGTCTACTGGTCACATGTGTTGAATTCCTGGGAGATCCATGCCTCATTCATTTTTATAAATGTGAGGTAGGCAACACTGTCGTGAGATAGGCGGGTGCGCTTATCGGTCACGATCCCCCCTGCTGCGCTGAACATCCTTTTGAACAGGACACTGGACGAGGGACAAGCCAACAGTTCCATTGCAAATTGCGCAAGCCTGCCCACCCAGTAGTCCAGGGGTTCATCACTTCTCAGAGCGTCCATATCGGCCGTTAACCCAATGTAGTCGGACACCTGCCGATCTAGGCGTTCCCTGATGCTGGATCCGGATGACACCCGTCAATGGGTCGGCTGAAAGAATGATCTCATATCAGAAGTGACCAACACATCTTCAAACCGCCTTCTTCTTGCAGGCGCTGTTGGATTGGTACCCACAACTCTTTCTCTGGGAGTGGAAATTCCTCTGCCAGCGCACGCAAAAGCAGAATGCAGCATTTCTCTAAGCAAGGCCTGGAAGTGCTCCATTCTGACAGCCCTCTGTGATGGTGGTAACATTTCCACCATTTTTTGTTTGTACCGGGGGTCTAAGTATGTTGCCACCCAGTACTGGTCCTTGACCTTTATGCTTTTTATACGGGGGTCCCTGTTAAAACACTGGAGCATGAAGGCCCCCATTTGCACTAAACTGGAAGTGGTGTGGTGGCCTGGCTCCTGCTCATCATCCAGGATAATGTCGTCCTCCTCGTTTTCCTCCCCCCATTCACGGACAACAACAGGGATCCCAGAAAGGTTTAAAGCATGCTCTTCTTGCTCCTCCTCATCCGCCCCGGCACCATCCTCCTCTGACTCCTCTTCAGACTCCTGTTGTTGACTTGTCTCAGATAGAGTAGCCCCCCCCTGGGAATTCATCCAGCATTGCGACTTCCTCATCTTCCTGCTCCTGCTCCTCCACGGCTTGATCAATGACACCACCCAATGCACGCTCCATAAAGAAGGCGTAAGGTACGATGTCACTGATGGCGCCATGGCTGCGACTGACCAGTTTGGTGATCTCATCAAATGGCCGCATAAGTCTGCATGCGTCGCGCATGAGCAGCCACTGGCGCGGTGAAAAAAAAACAAGCTCCACAGAACCTGTTCTGCCGCAGAGTTCGTACAGGTAGTTGTTAACTTAACGCGTCGGACAATCACAACTAAGACGTCTGACCGGCAGATTGTGTCGCTGCTGAATTTCAGCAAGGCGAGCCATGGCCGTGTAAGATCTTCTGAAATGGGCCGAGATTTTCCTTGCCTGCCGCAAGATGTCCTGGACCCCAGGGTATTTGACAACGAATCATTGCACGACCAAGTTTAAGACGTGTTCCATGCACGGCACATGTGTAATTTTGCCCTGTTTCAATGCGCTCAGCAGATTGGCACCGTTGTCGCACACCACTTTACCAACTGTCAAATTGAGCGGTGTTAGCCACTGATCTGCCTGTGAACGCAAAGCTGAAAGGAGTGCAGGGCCAGTGTGGCTCTTGGCTTCCAGGCACAACAGACGCAGCACAGCATGGCAACGTCTCACCTGGCATGTCGAATAGGTTCTGGGGATCTTGGGCGGTGCAGCGGAAGAGATGGTAGCAGTGGAAAAGGAGGAGTCAGCTGAGGAGGAGAGGGAGGATGGAGTAGGAGGAGGAGAAGAAGAGGCAAGCCTGCATGCAATCCGTGGCGGTAAAACCAAATCTACACGGGTGCCACGGGTTACATGCTTGACGGCCGTCAGAAGGTTCACCCAGTGGGCAGTAAAAGTTATATACCTTCCCTGCCCTTGTTTGCTAGACCACGTGTCTGTGGTCAGATGTATCTTGGCACCGACACTGTGTGCCAGAGATACATTCTCTTGCCGCTGAACATGGCCATATAGCTCTGGGATGCCCTTCTGTGAGAAATACTTCCTTCCTGGGACCTTCCATTGTGGTGTTCCAATGGCCACAAATTTTCGAAAGGCCTCCGAGTCCACCAGTTTATATGGCAGTAGTTGGCGGGCTATTAGTTCTGACAAGCCAGCGGTCAACCGTTGGGCAAGAGGGTTATCCGGCGTCATCATTTTTTTACGCTCGAACATTTGGCCCATGGAAGCCTGCCTTTTTCCAGAAAAACGTGAGGATGGCATGATGGAAGGTGGAGTGGAGGACAATTCTGAGGAGAGAGGAGAAGGAGAAGTAGAAGAGGCTGGACGGTGAGAGCCTGGAGTGTGGCTTTGTGGGTTCTGACGGCGTTGCTCCCACTGGGCTTGGTGATGGCAGCTCATGTGCCTTCTTAAGGCGGTCATCCCTAGGTGAGTGTTGGGCTTACCGCGACTTATGCGTTGACTGCAAAGGCTGCAGATGGCAACACTATTGTAAGCAGTGGACACGTTAAAAAAGAGCCCACACTGCGGAGCCATGTGCCGGAGTCCTGGGAGCGCCAGATGTGACCGTACATGGTTGATGCATCGCTCCTGATACATTAGCAGTCTGGTTTGTCCCTCCTGTGCAATGTAAGTTCCGCCTGCTTCTCCTCCCTATCTGCTGGTCCATCTCTCCCTCTGAACTCCCCTCCTCTTCCTCTCTTGTGGGCACCCACGTGACGTCCCTAGACACGTCATCATCAACGTCACCTTCCCCACCACTATAATTAGAGATCTCGGAGTAGGCAGCAACAGCGGGGACCAACCTCTCTGGGCTGATCTGGGTACTGTCGTCAGACTGCTGAGTGGCGGTTGTTGCTACCTCCTCTTCCTGATCCAATGCCAAGAATGGCTGCGCATCGGAAATGTCTTGTGATGATGGATTGGAAAATTATTCCTGTGACTCAAGCGGAGGGTATATGGTGGTGGTGGTGTTGGTGGTAGTGTCTTTGGGGGTGCACACAGCAGAGAGTGAAGAGGGTGCAGATAGAGAGAATGAGGAGGGTGCAGAAGAGTAAGACTGAGTGAGCCACTCAACCAAGTCTGGTGCGTCCTTTAAAGTTATCGAACGCACCTTCTGCAACTTCCCACTTTGGCTCAAGCCTGGTGCTCCTGCCCTACCCCTACCACCCCTGCGGAAGGGCCTGCCTCTTCCTCTGCCTGTAAAAATGTAAATGACCCTGTGACAAAAGTCTCTAGAGAAGTGCAGTATATGTGGAAGACGGTATATAACACCCCTCTTCAATCAGTCGTTTTGGGGGGCCACTGGTCTATCACACCATTTATAATACTTTTTTCCAATTGCGTTTGTCACTCTTTGTAGTATCGCTGCAGAACCGCTCAGCAGTCACAATGCTGCACAGTAGAAATGCACTATACTATGCTTTCTATATTTGAAAGTATTTTATACGTGTATTACACCCCCTATATACTGCACACCAAATAGTACACCTATAGCAGTCCTTAAAACAACTTTTGTGGATCTATATCCGTTAGCGATTTGTGTCGCTACAATCTGTTCCCTGCGACACACAGTCAGCAACCTCTACCTACACTGACAAAAGAGCTGCGGAACCGCTCAGCAGTCACAATGCTGCACAGTAGGAATGCACTCACTATACTATGCTTTCTATATTTGAAAGTATTTTATACGTGTATTACACCCCTATATACTGCACACCTATACCAGTCCTTAAAAGGACTTTTGTGGACCTAATAGTAGCTAGCTAGTGAATTACAGACTGTCCCTGCTCCAAACAGCAAACTCTCCCTACACTGAGAAAAGACAGCAGCAGAATCGCTCAGCACTGCAGTGAACTATAATATCCTTCTATATTTGAAAGTATATTATAAGTGTATTACACCCCTATATACTGTACACCTATAACAGTCCTTAAAATTACTTTTGTGGACCTAATAGTAGCTAGTGGGTACAGATTGTCTCTGCTCCAAACAGCAAACTCTCTCCCTACACCTCTCTCCCTCTCCTATACACCTATACCAGTCCTTAAAAGGACTTTTGTGGACCTAATAGCTAGTGAGTACAGACTGTCCCTGCTCCACACAGCGTCCTATCCCTACACTGACAAAAGACAGAATGTAAAATGGCAGCCAGATCAGGTCTATTTATAAGGTTGGGGGTATCTCCATGTGCTGAAATGTCTCAATTGGCTGTCCTGTACCCCATGATGGATGTGTTATGGGTCAAAGTTCTTCACAATGTAAAAGAATATGGCCGCCGCAAACAGCGCCATAATTCCTTTTGAGGGTTCTTCGCTCTTTGGGAATAAGCTTGACTCGGCCATTACACGTGCTACTGGGGGTAAGTCGGGGTTCCTGCGCCAGGATCGTCATCTCTTGAATCAGAGAATAACTCAACCAAGGCAAGAACAGGAACGTGCTAGGGACGCACTTCGCTATAGGCCTGGTCGGGAATTCAGAAAGAATTGGAGAAGAAACCAGCCTTCAGGGCAGAAATCCTCAAAGACAACATCTTCCGGATGCCGTGAAGCTGCAAAATCTTGTGATACGGAGCCTGTCCAGGCGGAGCAGGTAGGAGCTTGGTTACTCTGTGTTCAGCACGTCTGGGCAGCCTCGATTCAGGATTACTGGACGATCAAAACAATTTCTTCAGGACACACCTGGATTTTCAGCAATCCACCCACACGTCACTTCGTTCCTACAATCCTACCGCAGTTAGAAGAAAAGAGAAAAGTTCTTTTGTCCTACATGGGCTCCCTTATAGCTCAAGGTGCGGTCATTCCGGTTCCAGCAGAGGAAAAATTTCAGGGGGTATATTCCCCCTTTTTCATGGTCCTCAAAAAGAATGGTTCATGGAGGCCGGTCATCGATTTGACATACCGGAACTCCTTCATTCAGAAGGAAAAGTTCAAGATGGAGACTCTATAAACCATACGTCAGACAATACAGCCAGACGACTGGATGGTTTCAATAGACCTGAAGGATGCATACTTTCATGTACCAATTGCAAAGGATTTTCAGAGGTATCTCAGATTTGCAGTAGACCAAAGACATCTTCAGTTTACATGTCTCCCGTTCGGTCTTACAACATCACCTCGAGTATTTCCGAAGCTCGTACTGGCAGTGGTAGCCTTGATTAGGGTCAGAGGTATCCGGTTGCATCATTATCTAGACGTCTTACTCCTGCTTTCACAAGACAAAGAACAGCTATTTTCGCATCGGGATCAGGTCATCTCTATCCTGATAGAGTTCGGTTGGCTGCTGAACAGTGAGAAAAGTCTTCTGGACCCATCACAGTCTCTAATATTTCTCGGAGCACAGTTCAACATGGTGGAGAGTACCATCTCCCTACCTCTGGAGAAGATTCCGGTGATTCGAGACAGAATTTACCATCACAGTGTCTCAGAATAATAGGCACCATGGTAGCCACAGCCCCTGTGGTGAAGTGGGCACAATGGAAGATGCGGACCTTCCAGAAGAGTTTTCTCCAACAGTGGAATCCGGAGTCGCAAGATCATCTTGTTCGGATAACTCCTTTCATGCGGGAGAACCTCCCCTGGTGGCTACAGCAGAAAAATCTCCTCAATTGCCATTCCATAGCACCCATCTCCTGGATAACAGTGACGACGGATGCCAGCAACAGAGGTTGGGGCGCTCTCTGTCGGATGTAGCCCAGGGGAAATGGGATTTCCCATCCCAGGGTGTAGTATCAAACGTGTTTGAACTCCGTGCTGCCTTCCAGGCCCTTCAAGCTTTTCTTCACTGGAGCCTCAGTTCTATTGAGGTTAGACAATACGACCGCAGTGTCATATATCAAGAGGCAGGGGGGCACCCGCAGTCTCTCCTTACTGAGGGAAGTCCGATCATGTCTTGGGCCCACACGGGCTTGTTAAACCTAACAGCGGTTTATCTTCCCAGAATTCAAAACGTCCAGGCGGACTTCCTTTCGACGGTCTCCCTGGACAACAATGAATGGTCCCTCCACACGGAAGTTTTCAACTGTATCTTGTCTCTGGGAGTGAAGCCGGAGGTAGATCTGTTTGCATCCCCCTGCAGTGCCAAACTCAGGAAGTACTACACGAGATGTCGCTGTCCCCAAGCCTTCAGAGTGGATGCCCTGACGGACCAGTGGAGGTTCCACAAGGCTTATGCCTTTCCCCCAGTTCCGGTCATTCTCTGATTTCTGTCGAGGCTCCGATGGGAAGAAGCTGAAGTAGTAGCAGTCATTCCGTATTGGCCCAACAGGCCATGGTTTCCCCTCCTGATACAGCTCAGTTACCGGGACCCAGTTCCTCTCCCCTCCAGGCCAGATCTCCTGCTGCAGGGAGTGTCTCTTCACCCATGTTCATCTCCATCTGATGGTTTGGTGGTTAAAAGGGAAAGGCTAGAAGCCTTAGGATGTCCAAGTACAGAGATAGCTACCTTGATGAGTGCCATGAGAGAGGGCACCAACAGGGTGTATCAAAGAATTTGTGAACTATGTCTCCTCTAATGGAAGTTCTTTTAATGATCCAAAGATAAAGGACATTTTGGGGTTTCTTCAGACAGGCCGGAATTTGCCCTTATCTGTGAGTTCTCTACGAGTTCAGGTTTCTGCAATCTCTGAATTCACAGGTGTATCCTGGGCAAAACACCCTCTTACCAGACAGTTTTTCAAGGGAGCGATGAGGCTTAAACCTCAAAGAAGGCCAAGATTTTCCAAATGCGATCTTCCACTTGGATAATGGATATCTTTTCTGCAGAAGATTTTCAACGATTGTATCAATTATCTATGAAAGACCATTTTCTCAAAATGGTTTTCTTAGTGGCCATAACATCTGCCAAAAGGGTCTCCGAGATCAGCTCTCTAGGATTCAAGGAGCCCTTTCTTACGTTCTTCCCTGATCAGGTAGTCTTGATTCCCATGTTAGGATCAAATCCTAAAGTGACATCTGTATTCCACGAGAACCAGGAGATCGTTCTTCCAACTTTTCAGTCAACTGATGCTTCAAGTATCCATCCTCTCGATGTTGGAGAAGTCTTAAGGCATTATCTGGAAGCTACAGCTCCTTTTCGGAAATCGGATCATCTTTTCATCTACTTTCAGGGAAAAAACTGAGGGTTACATGCTTCCTCCAGAACCATCGCAGCCTGGATTGTCCAGGCTAACCAAAGGGCGCATAAGGCTAAGGGTCTGGTTCCTCCAGAGGCAGTGACTGCTCACTCGACCAGGAGTGTCTCTACGTCATGGGCAGCTTCCCAACACGTGTCCACAGAAGTGATTTGCAAAGCAGCCTCATGGTCATTTATGACGCACTATTGTGTTGAGCCAGCTGCTCCATCTTCAGTTAGCTTTGGATTGAATGTCTTATCTGTTGACGATGCCAATTAAACCTTTTTTCTTTAAACCAGCAATTTGCCACCTGGGAGTGTATGGCTAGTTATTTCCCATACGTAGGCTGCCATGGAGTCTGTCAGGAAAACTGAAAATTGATATCAAATACTTACCGTCATTTTCCTTTCCTGATGGACTCCATGGCAGCGGGAGTTCCCTCCCATTTGCTGGAGTAGACTAAGTTATGGAACACGGTCTCTATCTAGTTGCAAAGATTTATGGGAGTGGGGTCCTATGAGGTATGAGAGGCGGGATTAAACCATACGTAGGCTGCCATGGAGTCCATCAGGAAATTACGGTAAGCATTTGATATAAATTTTCCGTCGTTTTGAAGTAAAACACATAGCCAAGTATTATTCTTTTTTGTTTAATAAATTTTTATTGAACAGAAGGAAAAACATACAAAACAAATGACAGTGACGACAACCGTGTTCAGCACAAATGGCAATATGCCGCACATATCAAGGGTATACAGAATCAGAGCACTGGGTGTCAGTCCCAGGATAACCAACATACGGGGAGTATGCTTCCCTTCAGGTTTCAAGGAGAAGCACACAGAGACAGAAACAGGGGGGTAGAGGAGGGAGAAGGGACGCAGAGGGAAGAGAAGAAGAGGGGGGGAGGTGGAGAGGGGGGGGAAGGGGTTCTGCCCAAGTCCGTCCACAGGTAGCAACACAGTAACCACATTCGGCAGCAGTTTACACAGGGCAAGACATGATTTCCGCATAGGCGGTGGAATACTTGACGGCAAACCAGCCGGTCCAGATCTGTCTCGCGAGGTCCGCTTTACCCCGCAAGGAGAGAGTCATGTCCTCCATGCGGTATACGTAATCTACCTTTATCAACCACTGACGCAGTGTCGGAATGGTCCTAGACTTCCAAAATCGAGGAATGAGAGATTTAGCAGCGTTGAGTAGGTGGAGGGTCGCTGAGCGTTTATATGGACCGACTGGTTTGTCTGTACAGTGGAATAGCACACACCAAGGGTCATTGGGGATTACGCATCCCTGTATTTCTCTAATCCAATACAAGATAGCCAGCCAGAAGGGACGTAACCTCGGGCAATACCACCAGATGTGGGCATGGGTTGCCGTCTCACCACACTCCCGCCAGCAGAGGGGTGAGGTTTGCGGGAACAGTTTGTGTAGGAGAGCGGGGGTGTAGTGCCACCTGGTTAAGAGTTTATAGTTGACTTCTGCCATCCTAGAGGCTCCGGAAGAAGTGTGGGCCAGTATGAGCACCTTACTCTTTCGTTCGGGAGATAGTTCTCTATGCAGATCGAGTTCCCAGTTGTGAAAGAAGGCGGGGCTACTGCTCGATTGGAGCGAGGTTAGCGTCTGGTAGAAGTATGAGATGGGTTTCCCAATAGCATGTGGGTCGGAGAAAGCAATTTCCAGGGGGGAGAGATCATCAAACGTTCTGAGAGGCTTTGGTAGGGAATGAACAAAGGCGGTGAGTTGGTGGTGTTTCCATTGATCCATGAAAGAGCAGGGAGTCGCTGTGAGCAGGGTGGGCAGTGGGAGTATTCCTTTTGGGGAGGTTACTTGGTGCAGGAGAGTCTTTGTCCCAAGGTACCAGGTTTGGGCGCTGGACGGGAGGTTACCAGGAGGAAAATAGTCATGTCCCAGCAGGGGAAGTAACGGTGAGTTGTGTGGCCAACCATGTACCCTGCAGAGAGAGTCCCAAACCGCCAGCGAGGAACGGGTCAGCGGGGAAGCAGTGGGGGAAAGGGTCCTGTATTTCTTTGGGATCCACATGAGTGTAGAGAGGGCGGAGCCACACAAGTCCTTCTCCAGGGTTACCCATAGTTTGGTGCCTGCTGAGAATTTCCAGTCTAGGAGTCTAGTCAAGACAATGGCCCTGTAATATAGCCTGAAGTCCGGTAGGGCAAGGCCTCCCTCTCTCTTGGGTCTGATAAGGAGGGACCTAGGCAGTCTTGGCTTTTTCCTATTCCACACATACCTGATCACTAAGGAGTTTAAAATAGAACCCAACAGGGATATTATACGGAATCATCTGGAGCATGAACAGTACCCTGGGCAGTAGATTCATTTTGATTACTCCTATTCGGCCTAGCCAGGAGTGTGCAAGCTGTGACCACTTCTGTACGTCTGCACGGAGGGTGTTGAGCAGGGGGATAAAATTTGTGCGGAAGAGGGTAGCCGGGTTGGCTGTGAGATATATTCCCAAGTATTTCATGTGTTTTGGTTGCCAGGCGAAGGGGAAGGACTGCTTGAGACGGGACTCTAGGCGGGGAGGGACGGATAAGTTCAGGATTTCGGACTTGGACATGTTGATTTTAAAATTAGAGACCCGGCCGTAGTCAGAGAATTCAGACATGAGGTTGGGAAGTGATATGAGGGGTTGTCGGATATAAAAGAGGATGTTGTCCGCATATGCGGCATATTTGTGTTCGGTCTGCGCGACTGTTATGCCATGTATGTTGGGGTTCTGTCTAATCTTGGATAGGAAGGGTTCCAGGGAGAGCGCAAATAAGATTGGGGAGAGGGGGCAGCCTTGGCGCGTGCCATTATGGAGCACAAATGGGTCACTTAGTGTCCCATTGATCCGGAGCTGAGCCGTTGGAGCCCTATAGAGTGCCTCTATCTGATGAAGAAGGGGGGTGTTAATACCTAGGTGGGACAGCGTTGCCATGAGGAACTCCCAGTCCACCCTATCGAACGCCTTTTCGGCATCCGTAAATAACAGCAGGGTGGGCTGGGGGTCCCCCCGGGCGTGTGAGATTAGGGAGAGGGTGCGTAAGGAGTTGTCCCGGGCCTCCCTCCCCGGTATGAAGCCCGTTTGGTCCTGAGACACCCAACTCGGGATCAGGGGGAGCAAGCGGTTTGCAATGGCCTTGGCATAGATCTTAGCGTCTATGTTCAGAAGTGATATGGGGCGGTAGCTGCCACAACTAGAGGGGTCTTTCCCACTTTTAGGGATGACTGTAATATAGGCATGGGTGGTCTCTGGGCGGAGGGCGCCCCCGTCAATGGTCACGTTAGCATAAGTGGTCAGGCGCGGGATCAGAATGTCAGCATATGCGCGGTAGTATGACACCGAGAGGCCGTCCGGTCCCAGTGCCTTACCCCTCGGCATGGCTTTCAGTGCCTGATGGAGTTCAGTCGGGGTGAGCTCGCCCTCCAGAGTCGTCAAGGTCTCCGGGGGGAGGGCCGGTAGGTTTGAGCTAAGCAGGTAGTCTTTAATGAGCTGTGTTTTGGTCGCACTGTCGGCTATGGAGTGTTGGACATGGTACAGGTGTTGGTAAAAATCCCTAAACTCTTTGGCGATTTTTGGGGTCTCGTGTACAAACTCCGACGCAGGGTTCTTAATTTTAGATATAAAAGACGCTTATTTGCGTTGCTGGAGTGAGCGGGCGAGGAGCTTACTGGGCCTATCACCCCATTCATAAAATTGTTGGGCCACCAACTGAGTTCGCTGCTTGTGGTCAAGCTGCATAAGAGATTTCAGTTCCTCCCTCTTTTCAGTTAGTGTGTGTAATAGGGCCAGTGCTAGTTTTGACTTATGTAATCGCTCAAGGCGTTGTATCTCAATGAGTAGGGTGGTCTGTTGATGTGTGCGTTCCCTCTTTTTCCTGGAGCCCAGCTCAATAAGCTTGCCTCTTATGTGGGCCTTGTGGGCCTCCCACAGTATGCCGGGGGAGATGTCAGGGGATGTGTTATCTCTAAAGTAGTGTGCTAACTCCACCCCTATATTTTTCAGGTCGATTTCGTCAGCAATGAGTGTATCATTCAGTTTCCAGTTAAGGGGCCTAAGGGGGAGTGACTGTACCTTAATTGTAAGGGAGATTGGTGCATGGTCGGAGATAGGGGACGTTTCCACGTCTGAGCTGCGTAAGAGGGGCAGGTGTTGATGGTCAATGAGTATTAGGTCGATTCTGGAGTAAGTGTGATGGACTGAGGAGTAGTGCGTAAAGTCACGTTCCCTTGGGTGCATGATCCTCCAGGCGTCCACCAACTGAGAGTCGTGGAGCTGTTTGCGGATGTATCTCAGTCTCTTATGGGACAGGGCGGAGCCGCCCCTGGAAGTATCCAGGGTCGGCTCCAGCGGAACATTGAAATCACCTGCGAGGAGGACGCACCCACTGGAAAAGTCACGTAATTTCCTCAGTGTGGTGGCAATAAAACTGGCTTGGTCCTTATTGGGCGAGTACAGGTTGGCAAGTGTACACTGCATACTGCCCAGGGTACCCTTCAAAAACAGAAAGCGCCCAGCCGGGTCGCTCAACATTGATTCCAAAGTGAACGCGGTTCCCCTACGGAGCCCAATGGCCACTCCCTTGGCTTTGTGCAGGTCAGATGAGCTATAGTACCACGTGGGGTAGTGGTGCGAGAATAGTTTAACTGAGGACATATGGGTGAGGTGGGTCTCTTGGAGGAAAACCACGTCACCCTTCAGGCGATCCAATTCCCTGTAAAGGGCATGTCTTTTACCAGGGGCATGAAGCCCCCTAACATTAAATGATATTAGTTTTATTCGGGCCATGGGAGCTCAATTGGGGAACCGGGCACACAGTGATACCCCGCACACAAAGCATATATAAAACGTATCTGAACAGAACCCTGGACGGACTGGGGCAGACGGGAGGGGAAGGGGGAGGGGGAAGCAGAGGGGGGATAGGTGAGAGAGGAGGGGAGAGGGTGAAGAGTAACAGAGCGGAGAAGACAAGCTGTAACCATACAACCACAACAGCTGAGTTAGCACGCATAACAGTGCAGTGCATTAGCAGGGCGCCCGTCCGGCCCAGCGCAACCGCCCCCGGGGGAGCCGGGGAGCAGAGGCCCTGTGCCGAGCGGGTACCACTGCGGGGGGGGCGAGGAGACCGAGGCTCCGGAACACAGACCCGCAACATACGAGGCATAATGTCCCAGAGCCCCGGCGCCGACAATGATCGGCAGACCCGAAGGAGAACCCCTTCTTGCCTGTGGCCGGTGTTAAACCAACCGGGGGAGAGGAACAAGGAGGCATATAACACTTAAAAAAAAAAAGGGGAAAACAACGAAAGAAATAATAAGGAAAAAACCACAGAAGTGTCCACCGCGAGTGCTCCACGAAGCCCCGGGCTCTAAATTGTAAAGTAAAGCTAAACAAAACTTAGGGACTTAACTTCAAGTGTTGCCCGGGCCCAGTCCTAGCATTCCACTGTGTTCATAGGTCCGGTGGTGTGGATACAATCAGCGCGGCCGCGCTGTGCGGGTAATTAAGCGGGGCTCACGGCACCCCTGCTCTACTCGTTGCGAGTAGGGTCCGGGGGAGGTTTTAGCAAAACGGGCAACAGTGGAAAAGCGACGAACCGGTCAGGGCCAAAAAAGAGAAGAGAAGAGGCTTTTGTAAAGGCCTACCTGGTCCGGCATCAGGTGAAGGAGGTCTGCGAGGAGAAGGGCAAAGGACCGGGGCCGTTTCACCGCTTTGAGGCGACAGGAGCGACCATCGTTAAGCCCGTCCATGACTCAGTCAGGGGGGATTGAGGAGCTGGGTGGGGAAGAGTGGCGCCTTCTCTCATTTTTATGCCACTGCGGGTCGGAGTTGGTGGGAAGAGGCGGTAAGATGTCCTGCCAGCTCGGGAGGTCCGGTATGGGGATGTTCAGGTCTTTGCAGAACTTCTGGAGGTCCTCCGGGAACCGGAGGACAGCCGTTTTACCATCTGCTTGAGCGATCAGAGCCGCGGGGAAACCCCATCTGTATCTGATGGATGCTGTGCGGAGGGTCTCGGTGAGTGGACGCAGGGCCCTGCGCCTGTCTAGAGTTTCCCTGGCCAGGTCTGGGTAGAACGAGAGCATGGCGCCGTCGAAATCTAGCGGGGCCGCGACCCTGGCCTTCTGCATGATGAGCTCTTTCTCCGGGAAGTGGTGGATCCTGCAAATAACATCCCTCGGCATGTCTGTCGTAGCAGCCCGGGGCCGGAGGGCTCTGTGCGCTCTGTCGATTTTTATAGGGGTGTCAGCCGCGCGGCCTAGGAGGCTGTTGAAGATGCCTCGGACTGAGGGGAGAAGGTCCTCGTCTCCCGTGGCCTCCGGCAGGCCACGGATCCTGATGTTATTGCGCCTGCTCCGGTTCTCCTGGTCTTCCAGCTTGTACAGGGCCATCCTGTGGGCAATCGCTAGTTGTCGGGTGGTGGATTGGAGGGCCCTGATGGCGGTCGCGTGGCGGTCAAGGCGTTGCTCCGATTCCTCCACACGGAGAAGGACCTGCGACAGGTCTGAGCGCACCGCGGAAACTTCCTTTTTAATGACGCGCTCAAGGCTCGACAGCATGGATGCCAGATCGGCTTTGGTGGGTAAGTCCTCAACTAGGGATGCAACACCCGAGCGTCTGAAGGAGCTTTCTTCCCCATCCGAGCCCGCGTACGAGGCAGGCCAGAGCTGGCCGCGGTCGGGCCTGCTCGGTGGGCGGAGCCTGAGGCTGTAAGCGCGTCAAGTGGAGAGCGGCCTAGGCCGTCAAGGTCCTCCAGCTCCGGTGGTTCCACGGACATAAACCGCTTGATCGAGCCGGCGGAGGAGCCTTTTTTGGGGAGGGATTTGGTCGTTCGCCTCTTCATCTTTGGAGGGGTGTTCTGGGGGTCTGCGCGTTGATTAAAGTTGATAATTCTGTGTCGGCACCGGAGCTCCAAGAAAGCACGTCTGCTCTAGTGCATAGTCAAGGCCACGCCCCCCGCCAAGTATTATTCTACACAATTTTTTTTATTGTGCATTATAAAATTAGACATGTTATCTGCCAATAGAACTTAACCAAAAAGTGCATTCTATGCATCCAAAAATATAAAAAATATAACAAATCAAATCATCATTCAACCCAAAAAAATTATGTCAAAGCAATAATGCCAAGGCCAATAATAAATAACACGTTATCTCAACATGTTTGGTTGATTCCGCAATATGTCTGGTTGACAAACGACCGTTCAGAAACAAACTGAAAAGCACGAAATGAAAAACGTGAACTGAAAAGCGCTAAATAAAAAGCGTGAAAAGAAAAGCATGAATCAGCACTCACCAAACTTCTACTAACACAAAATTAGCAGAAGGAGCGGTAAAGAGCTGAAAAACAACGTAGTACATCACTACGTTCGTGTTTGTTGGCCAACAATTGTGTGGCCATGTGTATGCAAGACAAGTTAGGGCCAACGCCCTTCGGACAAAATTCCACAGTTTTGTTGGCGAACAATCCGATCGTGTGTACGAGGCTTTAGTCTAAATGTAGGCCAGTGTACATGAAGCCTAATGCCGCGTACACATGGTTGGATTTTCCGATGGGAAATGTTGGATGTGAGCTTGTTGGCGGTATGTCCGACCGTGTGTATGCTCCATCGGACATTTGTTGTCGGACAAATGTTAACTAGCATGTTCTCAAATTTTCCGCCAACAAATGTTTGTTGTCGGACTTTCCGATCGTGTGTACACAAGTCCATCGGACAAAAGTCCAAAGTACAAACACGCATGCTCGGAATCAAGGACGAGCCGGAAGCGCTCGGTCTTGTAAAATCAACTACTTGTAATGGAGATATCACATCGGCTCGCCGTACGTCTTGTACGTCACTACGTTCTTAATTGTTGGCCAACATTTGTGTGACCGTGTGTATGCAAGACAAGTTGGAGCCAACACCCTTCAAGCAAAATTCCATGGTTTTGTTGTCGTAAATTCCGATCGTGAGTACAAGGCATTGAAGTAAGGAAGTCCTCTCAGCCAGAGTGAGCAAAAAGGTGAAACAAGCTTCCAAATGCCAGACCTCATATCCACCACACCACCTAGGTGAGGCAAGCAGGAGCTTACCAGAACAAAGGGATTATAATCTCTTCTCTAGATCCTCTTTTGAGCATAGAACCTATAAACAGGCTGTCTCATGAAAATGCCACCTCCAAGAATGCCAACATATACACGTGGTTAACAGCCGAACATCATACCACAATAAAAAAAAGAAACATTCCCCATAGTGAAGATCCATATAAAACAAATACATTTTATTAATTGCATTACAAATTGATGGAAATAATAATGCTAACAGCATTCTTGTGTGTGTGTATATATATATATATATATATATATATATATATATATATATATATATATATATATATATGTATATTTATTACGTACTATGATTAAAAGAAAATACACAAAAATAGAATGACACATTAGTTGAAGACCAGGAATTTTCTCTGCTTCTCTGAGGTTTAAAGCATGAAATAGCAATTTAGTAGAGCCTACTTCCTGAAAAAAAGGCACAAACTATTTCAGTAAAAGAGTTTTAGCAATAAATATTTTTTACATCATGGAAAGCTTTATTGTTTGGCACAGTTTTAGGGTAAATTGGGAATATATATTTTTTTTAATTTAATACATTCTCAGAACTTGTTATTTCTTTAGTTGACTAAAGACAATGAACAATAAATAAACTCTTCCACATAGTGGCATATTAATAAAGAACTGTGACATTCACCAGACATTCACAGCAAGAGAATCAATCATTGTCATTTAAAATACATGCACCAGGAATATTCATTTTCAGGGAATGATTAGTGAATGCCACATTTACTGTTTATAAATATGCCCCATATATTTTTTTCAAAATATACATTTTGACATTTTGTTTTAATGGTAATTAAATTACAGTCCTCACCTCCTCAAAGAGATGTCAAACTGTGAAAAATTTACTGCGGACACTTAAACATCTTTTTATGTTTTTTTAAAAATAATTTTTCTTGAAAAACCTGTGAAATTCTTATGGAAATATACACATAAATATGTTGTTTGTAGATACTTTTTATTTTTTTCTCTTAAAGGGAATGGATGCTGGTTTTGCACATATTGTACAGTATATATGTATGTCTTTATTTAGTTATTTAGTAGTTATACCATAGTCATATATAAAAAAAATATAGTTTTTAAAATATTTTGATTCGAGTACAGTAAATATAAAATATTTCAAAATAACATTATGTAGTCTTCTCTCCAGCCAATAAGTGGAGCTCTAGTCTTTACTGTATGTGTCCTAGAGACTGCTTATCAGTCAGCAGTCACTTTGCAAAGTGCATGTTCTCACATAACTTACTGAATAAAGCAAAAGTGTTTTTTTTTTTTATTTCCATTGTATGTGATTATGTTTTTAAAGCAAATTAAGCTTTACAGCATGAAGTTTTAATTAGGCAAAGCTGCAAGAAAGCCTGTTACCCTTGGATAACCAATCGTGTTCTGGGAATTGTTTCTCATTATCAGATGCTTTTGAGGCCAGAGGAGGGATCTGGATTCTATCAGACTGCAGATCTCTTCATAAAGACTACATGGCATTGACCAAGCAATCACAAGGGATGTTGTTTATCCTTTGTAATAGCAACATAACAGTAACACGTAACAGCAAAATGATATCAAAAAAATATAAAGAGAGGGTGTAATTTTTTTAAATCACATAAATAATAATAAAAAAATTTAGGGAGCCCCTGTTCACATGCAAAGGCAAATGCATATGTCAGTCCCGCAAGCATATGGAAACAGTGATTGCAGCACGCACGTGAGGTTTTGCTGCAAACCTCATAGCGAGAACAATAATTCTAGCACCAAACCAACTGTGTAAATCTAAACTGGTAACCTGTGAAGGTTTTTAAAGGGTCACAAATGGAAATGTTTAAATACTGTAGAGAAAAAATATGGAGAACTTGGGGGACTTTAAAGGTGCGAGTACACACAAAATATGTTTAAAAAGTATTTGAATATTTATTATACATCATTAAAATTAATTTGATAAAATGAATGGGTTTCAACAAACACATATATCACATTTCATGTGAAAATTGATGCTTCAACTCAATTGTAGTTGTTGCCATTCCACAGCTGTACGCAATTTTAAAGCGTGACATGTCAGGCATCTACAGTTGTGCTCATAAGTTTACCCTGGCAGAATTTATGATTTCTTGGCCATTTTTCAGAGAATATGAATGATAACACAAAAACGTTTCTTTCACTCATGGTTAGTGTTTGGCTGAAGCCATTTATTATCAATCAACTGTGTTTACTCTTTTTAAATCATAATCACAACAGAAACTACCCAAATGACCCTGATCAAAAGTTTGGTCTGATAACATGCACACAAGTTGACACAAAGGGGTTTGAATGGCTATTAAAGGTAACCATCCTCACCTGTGACCTGTTTTCTTGTAATTAGTGTGTGTGTGTATAAAAGGTCACTGAGTTTCTGCACTCCTGACAGACCCTTGCATCTTTCATCCAGTGCTGCACTGACGTTTCTGGATTCTGAGTCATGGGAAAAGCAAAACAATTGTCAAAGGATCTGCAGGAAAAGGTAGTTAAACTGTATAAAACAGGAAAGGGATATAAAAAAATATCCAAGGAATTGAGAATGCCTATCAGCAGTGTTCAAACTCTAATCAAGAAGTGGAAAATGAAGGGTTCTGGTAGACCAACTAAAATTTCAGCCACATCTACCAGGAAAATTGTTCGGGATGCAAGAAACCCCCACAAATAATGTCAGCTGAAATACAGGACACAAAACATGTGGTGTTGCTGTTTCAAGATGCACAATAAGGAGGCACTTGAAGAAAGATGAGCTGCATGTTCCAGTCGCCAGAAGAAAGCCATTACTACGCAAATGCCACAAAGTATCTTACTTACAATGGCCAAACAGTTCAGAGACAAGCCTCAAACCTTTTGCCACAAAGTCATTTGGAGTGCTAAGACCAAAATTTAGCTTTTTGGCCACAACCATAAACGCTACATTTGGAGAAGAGTCAACAAAGCCTATGAATAATTATATTTATTGTATGAATAAATATATTTAATCTTTTAGATGTAATAACTTCAATTTAAAATTACATTTATAACATTTTCTAAAATAATAGTCCACCTGACCCATGCCATTGTGCTTTAAAAAGAGTAAACACAGTTGATTGATAATAAATGGCTTCAGCCAAACACTAACCATGAATGAAAGAAAAGTTTTTGTGTTATTATTCATATTCTCTGAAAAATGGCCAAGAAATCATAAATTCTGCCAGGGTATGTAAACTTATGAGCACAACTGTATTTACTCAGCGTAACATCATCTTTTACATTTTACAAGGAAATAGGTATTATATTGTGTTTGTGTGCACTAAAATTCATTAAAGTGTTTTTTTTTTTTTTTTTTTTTTTTTTTTTAAACGCTGTGCATGTATTGTATGACATAAAAACATTTGTTTTCTCCTGGGCCTCTGCTTTCAGAAAGTATATAATGTTTGAGGGTTCTAAGTAATTATCTGGTAAAAAAAATGCAGATTTTTACATGTATGAGAGAAGTGTCTGAATTGGTTTGGACAGCTAATGGTTAAAAACGTTTTTGCAATAGTAAGAAAGCATATACACAGGAAATAAAGAAAATAAATAGTAAGCATCAGTATAAAAACATATAATAAAAAACAAGAAAAACTGCTCTCGTGAATGACTAAACGTGTAAACAGCAGCACCACTAACGTGAGATATAATCACATAGACAAGTAAATAAAAACAAATGTGTTTATTTATAAAAACATATAAACTTGTCCTGCAACAGTATACATATTTACTGAGGAACCTTACAACAGAACATATGACAAGGTAAGGGGGAAACTGTTATCAAAGGATCTGCGGGAAAAGGTAGTTAAACTGTATAAAACAGGAAAGGGATATAAAAAAATATCCAAGGAATTGAGAATGCCAATCAGCAGTGTTCAAACTCTAATCAAGAAGTGGAAAATGAAGGGTTCTGGTAGACCAACTAAAATTTCAGCCAAATCTGCCAGGAAAATTGTTCGGGATGCAAAAAAAAAAAAAACCACAAATAATGTCAGGTGAAATACAGGACACAAAACATGTGGTGTGGCTGTTTCAAGATGCACAATAAGGAGGCACTTGAAGAAAGATGAGCTGCATGGTCCAGTCGCCAGAAGAAAGCCATTACTACGCAAATGCCACAAAGTATCCCGCTTACAATACGCCAAACAGTTCAGAGACAAGCCTCAAACCTTCTGGCACAAAGTCATTTGGAGTGCTAAGATCAAAATTTAGCTTTTTGGCCACAACCATAAATGCTACATTTGGAGAAGAGTCAACAAAGCCTATGAATAATTATATTTATTGTACGAATAAATATATTTAATCTTTTAGATGTAATAACTTCAATTTAAAATTACATTTATAACATTTTCTAAAATAATAGTCCACCTGACCCATGCTGTGATTGAACACAGCACAAGTTTGGCAGCAGATTGTAAAGGTAAAATTAAGGTAAAATTGTCTGTACTTACAGATCGGCCACGAACATCCTCTTTTCGGGTCCCCTGCCGGTGCTCCTGGACCCTCCTCACTGTCCATGGGGCACTCATGCGTGCTCGCTCCTGAGCCTCGCTGATGCATCCATTGACACAGGCAGCGGGACTCGCCCCCGCCCCATGGTCCCTCATCACTGGCTTTGATTGACAGCACTGGGAGCCAATGGCTCCTGGTGCCCCAGCAAAGCCAGTGAGACCCAGAAGTGAGGGGAGAGAAGACATGCAGACGTGCACGGCACTGGATCGAATGAGGGCTCAGGTAAGTAAAAAGAGGGAGGAGTGAGGGGGGAATGCAAATACCTAAAAAATGTTTGCCTTAATGCAAGGGGATGTCACTAGGTGGCCCTGCTCCTTACTTATTTAAGAACTGTCAAACGGCAGAGCAGGCATTCGGCCATTAGCCGTCCTCAAGGGGGGATCTTTTTTTTCTGGGTCCAATGGTGAGGCAGGCGTCGTGATTGATGATGGATCTACATGGGGGGACATTGTTTTTTATTTTTTAATAAAGGAATTGACAAAAAAAAAAAATTGGTGAATGGGTAGGGGTGCTCACTCATCCCCCCCTTCATGACCTGCTGGGTTGCATGCTTGGATAAGGGTCTGGAAATGTCTTTTCTATTTCCTTTATAAATATCAGTTTTGCTGCAGCAGGTTCTATACATGGTACAAATGCGGCAATTTACAGGCAGACTAATGGGGCCCCCCAGGCACTATATTAAACCACTTAAGGACCAGGCCTATTTTTCAAACTTGTTATTTATAAGTAAAAAAAATTTTTTTGATAGAAAATTACTTAGAACCCCCAAACATTATATATTTTTTGCAGACACCCTAGAGAATGAAATGGCAGTTGTTGCAATACTTTATGTCACACCCTATTTGCGCAGCGATCTTACAAACGCAATTTTTTTAGAAAAAAATACACTTTTTTAAATAAAAAAATAAGAAAACTGTAAATTTAGCCCAACTTGTTTTTTTACATTGTGAAAGATAATGTTATGCCAAGTAAATTGATACCCAACATGTCATGCTTCAAAATTACGCCCGCTCATGGAATGGCGACAAACTTTGACCCTTAAAATATCCCATTAAGCGACATTTAAAAATTTCTACAGGTTACCAGTTTTGAGTTACAGCAGAGGTCTTTTATTATAATTATTGCAGCGATACCTCACATGTGTGATTTGAACACCGTTTACATATGTGGAAGTGACTTACGTATGCGTTCGCTTCTGTGCTGGAGCATGGAGGGACAGGACGCTTTAAGAAAAAACATTTTTTAGATCACCTTTATTCCTATTACAAGGAATGTAAACATACAGTACCTTGTAATAGAAAAAAAGCAGGACAGGACCTCTTTAATGTGAGATCTGGGGTCAAAAAGACCTCAGATCTCACATTTACACTTAAATGCAATAATAAAAAAAAATAGAGAATTTTTTTTCCCCTTTAAGGCTGTTGGGCAGAAGTGAGATTTGACGTTGCTTTAGTCATCCAACGCCATTGAGTCGAGTGGGGGCCATCATTCCCTCACAGCCTCTGAGGGGAAAGGATCGTACCATCTACTGGCGGCTCAGGTGATCGGCAGAGAGGACCGTAACACATGGGAGGAGGGCGGGCACCGCTCCCGCTGCCAATAAAAGTGATCTCACGGCGGATCCGCTGCGGAGACCACATTTATCTTAATGAGGACCGCCCGCCGTTTTAGAAAATACCAGGGTTATGGCAGCTATCTGCTGCGGTATTCTACCTCAAATTACCAACGTACAGCTACGGCAGTTTGCGGGAAATGGTTGAAGGAATTTTTAATTTTTATTGTTTCACTTTAACCTTTAATTAAAATCACTGCTCCTATAAAAACGATATTTAAATTTTTTTTTTTCTGCGTTGATATATTTACCCCAGGGCAGTACACGGGTCCCCATACCCTTTTTTTGACCAATAACTTGCATATAAGCCTTCAAAATGGGGACTTTTGATTTTTTAACCACTTCAGCCCCGGACCAATTGGCAGCCAAAGGACCAGGCCCCTTTTTGCGATTCGGCACTGCGTTGCTTTAACTGACAATTGCGTGGTCGTGCGACGTGGCTCCCAAACAAAATTGGCGTCCTTTTTTTCCCACAAATAGAGCTTTCTTTTGGTGGTATTTGATCGCCCCTGCGGTTTTTATTTTTTGCGCTATAAGCAAAAATAGAGCGACAATTTTGAAAAAAATGCAATATTTTTTACTTTTTGCTATAATAAATATCCCCAAAAAATATATAAAAAAATTTTTTTTTTCCTCAGTTTCAGCCGATACGTATTCTTCTACATATTTTTGGTAAAAAAAAATCGCAATTAGCGATTATTGATTGGTTTGCGCAAAAGTTATAGCGTTTACAAAATAGGGGATAGTTTTATAGCATTTTTTTTAATATTTTTTTTTTTACTAGTAATGGCGGCGATCAGCGATTTTTATTGTGACTGCGACATTATGGCGGACACATCGGACATTTTTGACACATTTTTGGGACATTTGTCATTTATACAGAAATCAGTGCTATTTAAATAGCACTGATTCCTATGTAAATGACAGTTGTAGTGAAGGGGTTAACCACTAGGGGGCGGGGAGGAGTCAGTGTGACGTGTGTGTTTTTTTTTACAGTAGGGGGGCGTGGCTGTACGTCTGACGTCATTGATCGGCGTTCCCGATGACAGGGAACCGCCGATCACTGACAGTCAGTGTAGGAAGCGCGGGGAGAGGTTTGTTTACACAAACCTCTCCCCGTTCTTCAGCTCCGTAACCCGATCGCGGGACACCAGCGGCGATCGGGTCCGCTGGTCCCGCGGCCGGGGTAACGGAGCTCCCGACCGGGCCGCGAGCGCGCCGCTGGCGGCGCGCGCGCGACCCACAGGCAGGCACATGCACGATCACGTACAGGTACGTGATTTTGCCTGCCCGTGCCATTTTGCCGACGTATATCGTCGTTAGGCGGTCGGGAAGCGGTTAAGTTCGGGTACCATAGACTTTAATAGGGTTCAGGGTTCGGGTTCAAACTTTTGCCATGTTTAAGAGTTCCAGTGCGAACTGAACCGCTTGGCCCAACTCTAACAATGATAAATGATACAAACAATACCCACTCTTCCCTGAAGAATACCACAAAATGCATCAGTATCTGCATATCTGTCATTCTTTATTGACTCCAAAAGCACTGCATAGGATAATATTTGAACGATACAATGTATATTTATGTATACTGTATATCTAACGTGGAGAATTCAACAGTGAAGAACTGAAGAATAAAAAAAGTCTTGTTTCAGACTTTCTATTGCTTTTGTGCAAAAGTATATATGTATTTTTTTTTTTTCAAATATTTATTTATTCGGTTTTCAAATTACAAGGTGAATATCCAATAACGCATTGTGAATTACAGGTTATATGTATTTTTAATAATAAATTATTCAAATGAATTGATTGTCGATATCTACAAATTTTAGGTATTACTTAAGAGTGAATCCTAAAAAAAAAGATGGGCTTTCTCTATGAATTATAGTCCCTACCAGAACTTTTAATATTTATAGTGCTTAAAGGTGTCTTTATAAAACAACTATAGAAGACTAAGCCCAGAGTAAGGGTGGAAATAAACGACTGATTTTTGCAGACAATGCTCCTGATTGGAATACCTTTTTTAAAGATAGAGCCCTATATGGTAAAACAGAAACAATGTAAAGCAGGCACCAATCTTTTCCTTTTCAGTAGTAGTAGAGAGAAAAGTTAAGTGTTACTAGGCACTCACACCACACCATTGTTGCATGCCCCCTGAGTATCATTCTGGGTCTCAGTAATACACTTTGATAAAATTAAATAAGGATTGCTGCACTTATCTCTCTACCTCTTAAAGCAAAACAAATTGGTACAAATTAAGTCACAAATTGTAAGCTGCAACCAAATAAGTCTGTACACAAGACTAAATAAGCTTTAATTAAAAATAGGTGCGCTAATCTAATGCCAAACTTCAAAAAAATAAAATAATAATCAAAAAAACAATGAAAAATGCAATGCCTTGACCGCACACAAACTTATACAAAATATTTCATAAACAACATGTGAGTATAAATGTTTAATGAACACTTTTAGTGGTGTTTAACCGCTTCAGCACCGGGCGATTTTACCCCCTTCCTTACCAGAGCACTTTTTGCAATTCGGCACTGCGTCGCTTTAACTGACATTGCACGGTCGTGCGACGTTGCACCCAAACAAAATTGACGTCCTTTTTTTCCCACAAATAGAGCTTTCTTTTGGTGGTATTTGATCACCTCTGCGGTTTTTATTTTTTGCGCCATAAAAGAATAAAAAAGAAGAGCGACAATTTAAAAAAAAAACACAATATTTTTTACTTTTTGCTATAATAAATATCCAATTTTTTTGAAAAAAAAACAAAATAGGAGATAGATTTATTGCATTTTTATTTTTATTTATTTTTTACTAGTAATGGCGGCAATCTGCGATTTTTTTTGTGACTGCGACTTTGCGGCGGACACTTCGGACACATTTTTGGGACCATTCACATTTACACAGCTATCGTTGCTATAAAATTGCACTGATTACTGTGCAAATGTGACTGGCAGGGAAGGGGTTAACACTAGGGGGCGCTGCAGGGGTTAATATATGTTCCCTGCAAGTGATTCTAACTGTGGGGGGAGGGGACTCACAAGGGGAGGAGACCGATCGGTGTTCCTCTGTTCTGGGAACACACCATCGGTCTCCTCTCCAGTGAAAGGACGTGGAGCTGTGTGTTTACACACACGGCTCCACGGTCCTGCATGGTCCCGCTGTTTTCACGGGCAATCGAGGGTGCCCGGCGGACATCGTGGCTGCCGGGCACGTGCACTGGGTTCCGAGCGACGCCGCGGGTGCGTGCGCGCGCTGCCGGTGGCGCGCGCGCGCCCCCTAGATGGCCGCAAATAGGAGGACGTCATATGACGCCCACCCAGGATGGGAGATCCATCTTGTGGGCGTCATATTACTATAGGCGGGTACTGAAGTGGTTAATCACCACTGGGTTTTTTATTTTTTGCGCTATAAAAGAAAAATGACAATATTCTGTACAAAAAATTATTTTTCTTAGTTTCTGTTATAACATTTTGCTAATTAGTAATTTTTCTTCATAAATTTTGGCCAAAATTTATACTGCTACATTTCTTTGGTAAAAATAACCCAAATCGGTGTATATTATTTGGTCTTTGTGAAAGTTATAGAGTCCACAAGAAATGGTGCCAATCTCTGAAAATTGATCACACCTGAAGTACTGACAGCTTATCTCATTTCTTGAGACCCTAACAAGCTAGGAAAGTACAAATACCCCCCCAAATGACCCCTTTTTTGAAAAGTAGACATTGCAAGGTATTTAGAAAGAGGCATGGTGAGTTTTTTGAAGTTGTAATTTTTTCCCACAATTCTTTGCAAAATCAAGATTCTTTTTTCTTTTCTTTTTTTTTCCCCACAAAATTGTTTTACATTAGCAGGTTATTTCTCACACACAGCATATGCATAGTACAAATTACACAGCAAAACACATTATACTACTCCTCCTGAGTATGGCGATACCACAGGTGTGAGACTTTTACACAGGGTGGCCACATACAGAGGCGCAACATGCAGGGAGTGCCATCAGGTGTTCTTTGAGTATAAATTACACATATCATTTCTTGACTACCTCTTACACTTTTAAAGGCCCTGGAGCACCAGGACAATGGAAATGCCCCAAAAAATGACCCCATTTTGGAAAGAAAACAACCCAACGTATAATCTATAAGGCATAGTGAGTCTTTTGAACATGACATTTTTTTCTACAAGTTTATGGAAAATGTGTAAAGAAAATGAAAACGCATTTTTTTTTTTACACAAAGTTGTCCATTTATACAATATTTCTAACACATAGCATGTACATACCAAAAATGTGATTCTCCCACGGCAATACCACATGTGGGAGACTTTTACACAGCCTGAGATAGGTGGCACTGATAGGCGGCACTGATAGATGGCACTGATAAGCTGTAATAATCAGGAGGCAATCACTGATGGGCACAGAGTGCCATCCTAATGGGCACTGATTGGAACCCCTGGTGGGCTCACCTGGTGGTCTCCAGTGGGCATCCCTGGTGGTGTTCAGTGGGCATACCTGGTGGTCTCCAGTGGGCATCCCCGGTGGTCTCCATTGGGCACTGATTATCAGAGCGGACTCCCTTGTCAGGAGAGCAGCCAATCGGCTCTCCTCTACTCGCATTTGTCAGTGTGAGTGGAGGAAAAGCTGATAAACGGCTCTTCCTGTTTACACTGTGATCAGCTGTGATTGGACACCACTGATCACGTGATAAAGATACATCATAGGCTCTTTACCTAGATCAGAGATGCAGTGTGTCAGACTGACACACCACACCTCCGATTGCCCTGCTGTGTGCCCCCACAGGTGCACACTTGCCGCTTTTCCTACTGGATGCCATATGATGTCCAGTCAGGATAATACAACCACTTTCCGGCCGTCATTTTGTTATATGGCGGGCAGGAAGTGCTTAAGGTCAGCATAAAATACAAACACAGTGGTGGTCAGCACCAGCCTGCTCGTGCGGGATGACGTCACAAATAGTGGCTCCGCCCGATGCGTTTCCCTGTAACAGGCTTCAACTGGGAAAGGAAACTCCTTTCCCAGTTGAAGCCTGTTGCAGGGAAACGCGTCAGCCGGATACACTATTTGTGATGTCATCCCGCACGAGCAGGCTGGTGCTGACCGCCGCTGTGTTTATTTTTTATGCTGACCTTAAGCTGCCTATTTGTAAGTGTATACTTAATTTTAATAAATGTTTTAAATGTATTACACTACGAGGCTCTCCTCTTCTCTCCATACATACTGGGAGCACTGCTACCAGATTTCTAAGCATTGGCTACTTTGGAGTCACTACCATCATCACCTGTGAATCCGATCTCTCTCCCAGCCTGACCGCTGAGTTCCTTGGAATTTAAACAAGCGTATATGATCTCTATTATCTGAGATCCCCTATTTCTGAATTGGGTGTTTATATTGCTACCTCTTTTTATAGCTTTGATCTGAGCATGCATGGCACTTTGTCCGTCGAAATTCTCTACACACGATCCGTCGAAAATTCCGATGGAAAAAGTCTGCTAGAGCCCACACACAATCGGATTTTCCGACAACATAATCCGATCAGACTTTTTCCATCAGAATATCTGACCGTGTGTACGGGGCATAAGAGTGTCCCACCAGAAGAGACAACAGCCAACATGCTTGTCCTACATGTCTTATTGCTTGTAGCCGCTCTTATGCAGAAAGGTATGCTTTTTCAAACACTTTGTTATTTCATATAATATCATATATTATATATATCTCATATAATTCTGTACATTAGCTAGAGGATTGCAGTTCTCCAGCTGTTGATGAACTATATTTCCCAGCATGCTATATCAGCCATTGACTTGCTGTTCCTCAACAATCAGAGGATACCAGACTTCATATGAAGGATTCAAACATCACTCTATTAAGGATTGGATTTGAGCTAGTTGTTGAGATCTCTATATCTAAAGTTTGGATAGCTAATAATTTATACTAAACAATTTTATTTAAGTTAAATTCAGTAGAATTATTGTGGTTCTTGGTAAAACTGATTGACCTAAAAATATGGTGTAGCAAGCTATATGCTAAATATGTCTTGCACATCAATGTAATGCTAAAACAGAAGCATCAACAGGCAATGTCACTGGGTGCACACATGTGCATTGTTGTAAAGCGGAAAAATTTTGATGCTGCCTTGCTGCAGGCTCCATCTTCATGCCGTTGTATGTTGCCAGAGTGCACCATCAAGTTAATGAAAGCTACAGTTAATACATATGTCCATTGCTTTACATGCTTTACATGCTTGAAGTAATGAAAATAACTGCATCTCATAGGTATATTTGTATTGGCATTTTAGAGTTGTATACCATACTACAAATGTTATTATTATTTTTATTATAATTACTATGAGTAATGTTTATTTTATACACAGAATGGGTACACCAAAGGTATATATATAGATACTTATGAAGTTGTTAAATTAATAATGACACACTAGTTTTAGTAACTCTGGTAAGCTCATCCTAAATGCATCCCCACTGATTGATGGCATGAGATATGAGTTTATTACTTTAACAAGGCGATGATGTCACCTTAAGTCACTTTATCACCTTAACAAGGCAACCTTAATATGAGACCCACCCTTAGCAAAGTCAGCAATAACCCCCCCAGCAATGATGTAAGTGGCCTCAATAATCTCCTATTCATTGGTGGTCTCAGTGGTAGTAATGTCAAACCCCCTACTGGTGCTCAGTTGGAGGCTTAAGCTGCAATAAGACCACTCTCTCCCTTCCCCACAGTATTGGTGGTCAGTGGCACTGTAATAACACTGTAATAATAAGCCCCAAAAAAACAAAACAAATATAGCAGCCCCTCTGATCTGTTTAAAACTAGCAACAAAAAACAGGAAAAGTGCACATAGGCAGGGCAATATACAGTATAAAAAGGGACCCCAACACATTTTTTTAAACTAGCCATCAAAAAAAAGAAGCACATGTGTTTAGTTAGAATAAAAAATTTATTTTAGTTGGATAAATTTCAAAAACAGATGTGGAAGCCACATCAAGGTACCTCTAAAAAGTGTAGTCCCTAACTTTAAACTGATGCAAAAAAAGACAGCAGGCTTACCTGAAGTCAGCTTAGTTTAAAAGCAGCTATACGTTTGCTAAATAGCTTGAAGGTGTGCTGAGAAACCCTTTTGGATTGTTTTGTAATAAGAGCTCCCAACATTGGTAGTCAGTGAAAGGCTTAGGCTGTAATGATAACATTTCTCCCCCATAGCATTGGTGGTGAGTGTCAGGCTTAGGCTGCAAAGATAACATTCCCAACATTGGTGTTCAGTGGTTTACTTACCTGAGCACACGCTCATGTGCTGCAGCCTCTACTCCTTGGATGGAACACTACTTCTGCTGTTGGGCAGAGGTCACTCCACCTAACAGTTCCAACTTCTTTCAGTGAAGGGTGCTGGAATACAAAGAGCGTTTTAGCACTCGGCACATCAGTGCCACTCTTCATGCCACCAGGGCACCATCTAAAGCCTGGTGCTGACCACTGCCCCCTGGCTCTGTGGGCAAGACAGAAAAAAACACTCATTATTCTTGCATACCAACTTACAAATGTAACTGTCAGACAATGCATCTTCACATCAAAACAATATCAACACACGTGTTTACAAATCTGCTCCTCTATGACAATGGTCATATTTCCATCATTCTAAGATAGAACTCAAGCCAACACTTTTTTGTTTTATTTTGGATATGGTGGGTAAAGTAGGAAACCTAGGTCAGCTTTCTGTTAATTAGGGACATCCTGAAAGAAGCAACAAAATTATTTCAGAACAGAAAATATGACCATCAGAACTTTAGTTTCCCCACTGATTAAAAGTATAGTTAATCATTCTAACTACTGGTTTTAACATTTTTATAGAGTATATTTTAATTATTAGTAATAGATTTAGCACCTTGCACTTGTTTCAGTGAATTGTATGAATTGTAAAACGAGTTAATCAGCTAGAAATATGTGTTGGTTGTTTTATTACTAGACACGCTGAAAAGAGTATGGTCTTTACCCATAGTTTGCATGAATTTGTTATATGAAGTTGGAATTGTTTTTAGATTTTCAGGTCCTGCGTCTTATCATGTTTATAGAATTAACAGTGGCAATTAGAAGTATTGCATCTATTCAGGTTGCTGACATAGTTTGTGTTAAACCTAGTAAATTATTTCTACAGCTCAAATATGCAAATATTACACTTTTTCTAAATGGGATACAAGTTGAAATCACAACTCAATTTTACATATTAATAATTATTTTTGTGTTCAAAAATAGAAGAGAAGTTTATGCAATGTGTGAAATGGAACAATAAAAAAAAAAAACACAAAGAGCAACAAAGCACAAAGTAATGGATTTGAAAGAAATTAGAAAGTGTAGCTCTGCATTGTAGTGGTATATTTATAAGCAACAATTCACCAGAGTACAGACTGATATGGTGATGTCAGCAATCACAATGCCTTTTTTTTTTTTTTTTTGGTGAGCAGTGATCCATACAAAGCAACTGTATTGGTTTCCGTCTCACCTTACCACACCCTGTACAGGTGCAATACTTGGTAGGTCAGCTTTAATCCTAAGCAAATCACTTCTAAAGTTATAGCAAGAGTCAAATTATCAAAGGTACTTAACCTTTTTCATAGTTTTCAGTGTCAAAAGAACAATATTTAGAAATATGCAAAAATACAAAACCACTTATATATAATTAAACTAAGCAGGGCTGCAGTTTGCTCACCCTTTGTTATATGAAGTTTAGACAATAGATGTAGTGTTACATAGGATTTAAAAAAAAAAAAATTACATAGGATGTTGCATAGGATTTAAAAAAAAATCCCCACTGGTTGTCAGAGAATAGACATGGTAAGTGGAATATTCAATGTCTTTTAAATTGGGCAAATCTATAAATAATTTTTAACCACTTTAAGACCAGCCTCGTTTTGGATTTTAGGTGTTTCCATGTTTAAAACAGTTTTTTTTGCTAGAAAAAAACTTAGAACCCCCAAACATTATATATTGTTTTTTTCTAACACCCTAGAGAATAAAATGGCGGTCGTTGCAATACTTTTTTTCACACCGTATTTGCGCAGCGGTCTTGCAAGCGCACTTTTTTTGGAAAAAATTCACTTTTTTGAATAAAAAAATAAGACAACAGTAAAGTTAGTCCAATTTTTTTATATATTGTGAAAGATAATGTTACGCCGAGTAAATTGATACCTAACATGTCACGCTTCAAAATTGCGCCCGCTCGTGGAATGGCATCAAACTTTTACCCTCAAAAATCTCCATAGGCGACGTTTAAAAAATTCTACAGGTTGCATATTTTGGGTTACAGAGGAGGTCTATGGCTATAATTATTTCTCTCGCTCTACCGATCGCGGCGATACCTTACATGTGTGGTTTGACCACCGTTTTCATATGCGGGCGCTACTCACGTATGCGTTCGCTTCTGCGCACGAGCTCGTCAGGACGGGGCGCTTTAAAAAATTTTTTTTTTGTTTTTCTTATTTATTTTTCTTGATTTTATTTATTTTTACACTGTTTTTTTTAAAAAAAATAATTGGCTCACTTTTATTCCTATTACAAGGAATGTAAACATTCCTTGTAATAGAAAAAAGCATGACAGGTCCTCTTAAATATGAGATCTGGGGTCAAAAAGTCCTCAGATCTCATGTTTGGACTTCAATGAAAAAAAAAAAAAAAAAATGTCATTTAAAAAAATTACATTTGAAAATGCCTCTTTAAGAGGTATGGGCGGAAGTGACGTTTTTGACGTCGCTTCCGCCCTCCTATGGTATAGAGATGAGTGGCGGCCATCTTAGCGTCACTCATCTCTAGACACAGGAGGGGAACGGACCCGATCGCCTCCGCCGCTGCCAACGGTTCCGGTAAGCGGCGGAAGGCGCGGGAGAGCGGCGGGAGGGGGGGCACCTCTCCCGCCGCTGATAACGGTGATCTCGCGGCGAATCCGCCGCGATGACCACCATTATCGGACAGCCGACCGGCGCCTGAAGAGATGGATACCTCGGTTGTGGCAGCAGCTGCTGCCGTTACCGAGATATCCCTCTTCAAAAAAGGGACGTACATCGTCGTGCGCCGGTCGGAAAGTGGTTAAAGAGCACAAAACCCCATTATCTTATTATCTTTGGACTTAAAGTTGCAATAATTTATGATGATAGCAGTAGTCAATTTAAACATAGTCCACCTAATAGTTTAATAGCTGGAAAAGTAGACTGTTAACCATCTACAATGTCAGTTAATGCTTATAAAAACATAATGTATAAATGTTGTACTGATCTTAAGTTCTTTTTTCTTCCCTTTAGGAGAAGCTTACACATGCTACAGTAAGTAGTCGTTGTCCATATGTTTAATGCCTTTATATACACAATAGAGATATAGGTAACCAGGCAGAAAGATAATAAAACTATATACTCTATATATTTGTTAACAAATCATGGAAAGATGACTCTCCCTTTGTCCTGGTCACACTAAGGTATGGCTCTTGCCATTTTCTTGTGTGTGCTGGTGCTGGAGGTGGAGCTAAATCCCTGATTCTGAATCACATGTTATAATGGACACAGACATACCATATTAAGGAATGCTTAGAAAATGAGAATTTTAAACCAGATAGTAGGCAATCAAAGTGTAGTAAAAATACAGACTTTACCCCCCTTGGGCACATCACAGAGAAAAGCTTTGGTACATAATGTGTTTAGCAGTGGGCTAAAGAGGCATGGTTAAATAAAACACAAGCCTATTCACTATATACATTTATCCTTGTACCCATAAAATGTGCCTTAATTTCCGTACCACTAGGCAGACTCTCACAGACAAACATAAACAAGGCTGGGTTTATAATGTTAGCATGCATTAGCATGCCTTGTGTAAAGCTGGCTATACATTATACTCTTTTCTTATTCAAATTCTTTAAGACCCCTTTCACACTGAGGGCATTTTGCAGGCGCTATAGCGTTAGAAATAGCGCCTGCAATCTGCCCTCAAACTGCTGCTCCATTGTCTGCAGTGTGAAAGCCAGAGGGCTTTCACACTGCAGCAGTGCGCTGGCAGGGCGTCACAAAAAGTCCTGCCAGCAGCTTCTTTGGAGCGGTGAAAAATATCTGCTTTTTACCGCCGATGCTATGGGCGGTGTGGTGTGAAAGGGGACTTAGACTTGCTTTCAACTATGTAGTCCAAGGGCCTGCCTGATTGCATACAAATTTAAAGTGTTTAGCTTTGACCTCATATTATATGGTCCTGGTAAATATAAAGGGAAATTATACAAGAAGAAATTTATTTGAATGGGATGCCTAATGCACCAAAACATGGCAAAAAGGTGCATTCACAATTTTTGTCTAACTTAGAGCACCACAATGCATGGTAGTGTAACTCCATAAGTTGTGGTACACTGAAGAGCAAGTGCATTGAAGTGCTATTAATAAAGAACATATTCACACTGACACCAGTATGAACCCAGCCTTAAAGTCAATTTTAGGGACTAAATCAAGCAAAAAAATATTTGTTTAATAGGTTCTAACCTTTCCTCTGTCTATGTCAAGGGTTTTAATGGTTTCTGGATCTCCATTGTGGAGATTTCCTCTTACTTCCTTCGCCAATGAAAATTATAGGAATCAGAGGTGATATAGAGGAGAGCAAAATACTATTATGTGTAAAATATTGATTCTAAAGTAGTTAATCCCTGCTGCTTTTATTATTCTTTACAGATACACAATCTGGTGATGGCACAATCCTGTGTAGCGATGCTTCATGTGGTGGAGGATCTTGTACATTAGACAATGGATGTGCATGTAATATTGATGGCATTAAGACCTGTGTTCCGACAACTGAATGTGCCAGCGTGGCCGATAATATTTGTTGCCCTACAGGCTACTACTGGTCACCATCAGACACCTGCTGTACAGGTAACTTGAGTTATTGAATTATTTTTTTCTTTTTGGGTGCCTTCTCAGTAGAATCAACTATAGGAATCTGAGGTTCTACTTGTAGTAATTTTGACAACTTTTTTTTTACCTATTACAGACACTCTGATCTGCAACCCTGCTTGTACCAATAATAGGATTTGCACAAATGTCAGCTCTGTGGCCACTTGCGGCTGTAATACTACCCTCTACAGTGCTCTGAGTAAGTCCCATAAACTTAAAATATGGTATAACAACTGTTATCGTTGATTGGCCAATTGTTTTCACCTTGTACAGGTTGTTATTACATATGAAACAAACTGCTGCATTAAAAGATGAAAAATGTTTACTTACCTCTAGTTTAAATTAGTCGATTTGCTTTACTACTTTGGAACACTGGACATACAGGGGAAGATTTTTATAAAACTGGTGAACAAAGAATCTGGCGCATCTGTGCATAGTGACTTATCAGCTTCTAGGTTTTGGCCCTCGTTCACATTGAATGCGACTTTGAAATCGCACAACTTCATCTGAAATCGCACAATTTAAAAGCCGCATGTCAGTGCAACTTCAAAGACATCTGTGTGGCTTCATGCACAGATGTCTATGCAAGTTGCACCCGAAATCGCCAAAAGTAGTGCAGGTACTACTTTTTCAAATTGATGCGGCGCCGCAAAATCAGTGTCACACTGATTTGAACAGTGCCATTGCTGACAGTAGGGTGCGACTTGTCTTACGATATGACCTGTCAAATCGCATAACAAGTGAGAGCTAACTGTCAAAGCTTAATTGAACAAGCAGAAGTTAGAAGCTGACTGGTTACTAGGCACAGCTGCACCAGATTCTGAGAGCACTAGTTTTAGTAAAGCTCCCCACAATGTTTATCAAAAGCTGAAGTTTAATCTCTTAATTTTTGACTTCCCTGGTATCATCTGTGTGTTTTGTTTCAATGCAGGTAAATTCTTTAAACTACTGTATATAAAACTGTGTATGAATGGACTACCTGAATAAAGAGAGTTTTTGTATAGTTATTACTACTGCACAGTGTCTGTTTCATTACATACTGAATTCAAAAACTTGATTTTGAGAATAATAATCTGGTTTCTTAATGGGTTTGATAGTCCTAAGATTTTAAGTATTTTTTTTTTTATAGTTTCTTATTCTAGGCTAGGGATCTCCAATGTTTTCATGGGTCACTTTGTATATTTTACAAATATTTGATGGCTGAAAAAAACAAAATCTGCTTTATAAACGAATTAATACATTTGAAATAAACTAATAGGTACCCCCTTTACATTCGAAGAGTGCAGAGCAGAGTCATCCCTTACATCCAGGAGCACCTAGTAGAATACCCTTTATATGCAGGAGTGCCCATCATAGCCCCCTTCCATCCAGGAGTGCCCATCAGAGCCCATCATAAACCCACATTACATCAAGGACTGCCCATCAGAATGTCTTCCTTACATCAAAGATTGTGCATTGGAGTCCCCCTTACCTCCAGGAGTACCCATTGTAACCCTCCTAATACATACTAGAGTGCCCATCAGAGTTCCCCCTTGCTGAACTGCAAACAGATATGTAAATCCATGAGTAAAGTAATTTACTCGTGGATTTATATTTATATTTTAATGTAATTCCCACTTAAAAGGGCAGCTGTCACATTAATGCACATAGGTTTACATGGTTGCCGCCCTTTATAATTGGATTCTTGCAAACAGATATAGTAGACACAAATGAATGTAGCTATATGATTTTTAATTAATAATCAAAAAAATA
This sequence comes from Lithobates sylvaticus, assembly GCA_028564925.1. Taxonomy (NCBI): domain Eukaryota; kingdom Metazoa; phylum Chordata; class Amphibia; order Anura; family Ranidae; genus Lithobates; species Lithobates sylvaticus. The sequence goes on along the minus strand of CM053027.1, from coordinate 183,106,165 downwards.
TTTTCTTGTTTATTACAACTAGTATGAATACCTGAATTTGACTTGGTTTCCACCTTTGGCAATTTAATGTACAGCAGCATTTAAGCAGCCCATAGATTTCAGAGTCAGTTTGGATAGTATAAGAAGGCTAAAACCACCGTATCTTTTTGTACTGTCAGATTGTTATTACTGTCTGGGTTCCCCCTGGGGAGACTCACCTTATCTAAATGTGAGTGAAAATCCCAAATCTTAAATTTTCAAAAAATAATAAAAAATAGAGGGGGATATACCAAAGTCAAAGATCAAAGGCATTCTTTATGTGACAATTAACTTATTTTAGAGAGATTTGCGATTACTTCTCGTTGTGTCAATGGAACAGAAGTTTATTCTCCCCAATGAGATACACATGCCAAATAGGAATTGCCAATGGTTTAACTTATCCCCCTACACTATCCAAAACCATTTAATGGCCTCTTTTTATTTCCCTAAAAGGTTTGGTAATTAATTGTAGGAATATTGAAGAATATGTAAACCCTCACCTTGTAAAACAACCCATTCAGTTTAAAATAGAAATGAAAGGCAAAATGTGTGTATAGGTATAAAAAAAATTCTAAACACAACTTTTACCCGTTTTTTCTAAGTGATCACATAATCTCCGTTCTTAGTTGCATACAAGCTAGGAGTTAAGAAGCAGCACATTGGTCTTCCCAATGAATGGCCATGCCGGGGGATGGGGGGTGTCAGGACAAGTCTGATCATTGGATGAGAGCAGGATGAGTTTCCAGCATAGCTAGAGAACTGACCCCTCTGTGCTCTCCTGCCTAGTGTGGTCAATTTGTAATAGGAATGCAGAGGAACTGAAGGAAAACCAGGTATTTCACACAAAGGAAGCAATGCAAAGACAACAGGATATTTTTTAAGGCAAGCCCATATCAGGAAAATTATATGTTGGGTTTACAAATTATTAAGATATCATTGAAGTAGACACGCTAAGCATGCATTGTCACATCCAACTTTTGTAATAGTGAGCCTTCTTATATTTTCTGCTTTGCTTTAGACTCATCATCTCTGTCTCCAACAATAAATTGTGGATCAAATGTCATATCAGTCTCCATTAGTGAATGCTTATTGGAGTCGCTTGGCTATGATTCCAATAGCCTCCAGTTAAACAACAACTCAGACTCCTGCACTAACTTCTACACACAGACCACCAACAACCAGACTATGGTGACAATCCAGGCTTTACCCCAGACAGGATGGTGTGGGAATGTCATGACTGTAAGTATATCTGTAGAGATCTGTTTATAAATATGTGCTAGTATACTGACAATACAGTATCAAACACAGGTCAATAATTGGACAAGGTTAGTTCATTTTACACCTATGTCAACATTCAGCTACAATGGCTGTTTGAATAAAGGACAGCTAGAATTGAAATTACAACGTATATAGCCATTACCTACATTCGCACCCGAAATGTGGTGTTTTATGAAGTGAGTGTTTATTATAGATACACCCAATATTTGGGTTAGTAGGTAGTGTACTCAGCAACTTAGTGTTCGTCTTGATTTACAGGGCTCTGTGTCCAAGCTTAGAGCAGGTTAGTGTTGGTCAACTGGGTAGGTGTTAACCTGCACACTTGTATTACTGTACATTTACTAGAATTTCAGAATACTTCTACTTCACCTAAGAGAAACACAATGCAAGTGGTGCTATTACATCCACAGAACATTTATATGTGCATTGAACTTCATGGTCTATTCCATGCACCTACAGTAGTCTAATGCTGCGTACACGATTGGATTTTCCAACAAATGTTGTCAGAATTTACAACAACAAAAAGAGAGCTGGTTCTCTAATTTCCCAACAACAAAATATACGAAAATGTGTGTGGTCTCTATGATTGAGTGTAAACATGGTAAATGAGTAAACTTGTACCATCATCCAGGAATCTTTGGAATAGAGGGGTGGGAACCTGGTCCCTGATCAGGTCACCACAAGGGAATTGTGGGCAATATTGGACTATCACGGTACGGTGAAACAGTAAAATGTAGGTAAGTAACGAATATATAATAATAATTATATAAAATCATTTTATTAATACAGAAATAGTAATTAATTTACAAATAAAAACATAGCAACAGTTCATATATGTCACCAAAACAGTTAGCCCCGGATTGGGGGAGTCACAGTGGGACAATTCATCACAGAAAACAATTCGACTAGTTTCGCGGACTAGTCGACTAGTGTCCGCGAATTTCCGATAACATTTGTGCGACCGTGTGTATGCAAGACAAGTTTGAGCCAACATCTGTCGGAAATAAATCCAAGGATTTCGTTGTCGGAATGTCCGATCGTGTGTATGTGGCATAATACAGCCATTTACAACCTGGGGTGCCTTCAGGTTACTTCAGGGGTGCCTTGGAAAAATTCCTAACAATTGTCCAAAAATTGTGTACAAGACAGCGGGTATATCAAGTCTGCCTTTTAGTTAAACAATGCCACAGGTTTTCATTGTGCACCATTACAGCCTTCCAGCTGCCGCCATCCTAACACCCAATGACCTCATCGGTTGATAAGGAGGACATCGGGCGCCTGCATAGCATCCTTGTAGCACCCTCCCCTGCACCTCTGAAATGGGGTGCCTTGAATTTTAAAGAGTGCCTTGACTGAAAACAGGTTGAGAAACACTGGTCTAATATAACTGAACATGTGATGTTATCAAACTCGTTGATCTTTCCAATTGCCAAAAAAGGATCCAGATATATTTTCAACATTTGTTGTTTTTCAGATGGACAGCTCAAAAGTTTATTATTCAAATGTCCTCCACATTGGAATTCAGAACAAATCTATAATTACCGTAAATCCTGTAAACCTCACTTTTTCCTGTTCCTACAACTTGACGATACAGACAAGCTTGGCTGGCGGTTTTAATACTTCCATGAAGTAAGAATACCTTTAAAACTATTAAGTGCTAACATTTCACAGAAGAGGTCTAGAAATATTTTGGCCTCTCCCTGACATATACTGTATATACATTTTCATTTTTCTTCCTTCCTTTCTTGTCTGGTAGCACTGTCAACCTCACGGCAAGCGGGGTTGGCTCCGTGACCACTACAATGGCAGCCTACTGGGATGCACAATATACTCAACCTATACAAAGCAGTGACACTGTACCTGTTGGATCAAACCTCTATATCGGCGTAACCGCAAATGCTGGAGATGTCAGCACATTTGTTCTAAGAACCGAGAGCTGCGTTGCCACTCCTGATAATAATATTAATAATGTCAACAAGGCAGTCATTTTGAGCGGCGGGTACGTTTTTAAGATTTCTATAATCATTTCTGTTTTTTATTATTATTATTACATACTGTATTTCTGACTATCATACAGAGACAAAACCAGTTGTATTAAAGTAAAACTCCAGGCAGCCAAATACACAAAGGAAATACATATAAGTGAGCTGTTTTATCTGCCAAATTATTTGTATCTGTGTCCATCCAGTTCTGTCATTTATACATCTCACAACACAGCTGCTGGACAGAGGAGGAGACTTGATTTGTCTATGCTGCATTTAAATCTAAAAGCAAACTTATATTATATTGCAATTTACTGATTCTTAGATGTGGTGGCTGCATTCGTTTTCTTTTTTTAGACTTTCTTACTTTTATTTTCACCTGGTGATCCAGCCGGTGTGTCTGTTGTTTTTCAACAGAATAATCTGTCCTGCAGATGTAGCTTTTATAGGGTTAAGACAAACCATTTACTACTGACAGGCGTGCTTGCAATGGTCAGCTTTTATTTATGTGAAACCTTTATCCAAAAAAGAACAAAACTGTTGCTGTAACTGCTGATAAAGTGTGAGCTGGAGGTTGGATTCAATTTGTTAGTGTAGATGTGCTAGTACATCTAAAACTCCCATCCCCCCAGACTGCTTAATTGTGCCCCTGTGCTCCTTCATTTGGAGTGGGGGCACTCTAATACAGGAGGTGTGTTACTGGCCAGATCACCAGGTGAAAACAAAGAAAAAAAAGACCTAATGCTACCACCATATCTAAGGACTGGTAAGCTGCAATATATTAACAATTTTGGTTTTGGGTTTAATACCATTTTAGGTAGAATTTACTAGTCTTGATTCTATCCTAACCGTGGACTGCACAGTGAAAGAAGAAGCAACAGATTGATAAGCTCATCTCTCTTTCACTCAGCTCTGTCCCCATATCAGCATGTTCCTTGCACTGCAACACATCTATTGTCTCCTTGTGCTGCTTCTCCAATCCCCAGTTTGAGCTTTGCTTTAAAGAGACAGTGGAGACTGATTTTAAGTCAAATTTAGATATTTATAATGCTTTTACAAAAATACAGTCAAGGATTTATTAATGAATACAGAGTTGCATTAATGTGTGTCTTTTTGTGTAAAGCTTTCACTTCAGTATTTTTGGTATGTTTAAACCTGATGCATTGTTTTCCCATATCTAACATCATGTTTATTATTAATATACATTTTTTGAAGAATTAAAAATTGATAATACAGCCATACACACCCAAGTCTATCGGAGATGCATTGTGAGATGTTAAACATTTCACCAGACCTTAAGCTGGCCAAACATTATACAATTTTCTTATTTAATTTCCTTTAGATTTATCTTACACCATGTAGTACAAGAGCCTGCCTGATTGCCTAAGAATTGTAAGTGTTTAGGTTTTACCTCATATTATATGGTTTTGGTAAATCTAAAGGAAAATTGTACAAGAAAATTAAAAGCCTTAGAGACTAAAAAGTAAGGGCATCACGTAATCCAAATATGGCTTCCCTGAAATACAATTTACATAGGTAATGCAGACCATATAGTATGTGGAACAATCAGAGCCCATAGTGACCATGGCATGTTGTTACATTATGTTAAATTGGGATATTCATTAATCCTTTTATGCTGGCCATGCAACATAAGATTTTATTTCAGTGATAATTTGTCTCATTCACAAAAAGGTACCAGGAACTGTGTAGTGTGAGAGTCTAAAGCCCCATACACACAATAGGATTTTCCGATGGATTCTGTCCTATCCTACAATGTTGTCGGAAAATCAGACCGTGTGTAGGCACCATCGGACAGTTTCCATCAGATTGTCTGACGGACAAAGTCCTATCTCCTGTTGGATAGATTTTTGGACAACAAGGTCCGATCACACCAAATCCGATCGTGTGTATGGTAGTCCGACCGGACAAAGTGCTACGCATGCTCAGATCACATTACAAGACCAAAGCTATTGGCTACTAGCCTCTACGTAGTCCCGTCGTAGGCAACAAACGTCACCACGTTCAGAATGATCGGATTTTCCGACAACTTTGTCCGACCGTGTGTACGCAAAACCAACATCAGACAAAGTATGACAGACATGGTCTGACGGACCTGGTCCTCGGATAATCCGCGCGTGTGTATGGGGCTTAACTGTGTATCATTTAAAAGCATTGCTTAGGTAGGCCACCCCACTACTTGGCCATATAACCAAAATTCAACTGTGTGTAGACAATATTAGAGATTATTGACTGAGGACGATGTGTTTAACCAATCTGAAAAGGAAATCCATGTCCAATTATTAACAATGTTATGTTAACTCACAGGTGTCCTGCCAACCAGGGAATCACTGCACAGGTTAACGATAATGGAGATTCTCTTGAATCCAGATTCCAGTTTAGATCATTTGCATTTCAAGGACAGCCATTAGTTTATATCACCTGCACTGTTCGACTATGCAACAAAAACACAACCTGCACAGGGGTAAGAGATTGTATATATACTCATGTCAAATCCACTAAATATTCTATTCCACATACTTATAATATTATCATCTGGTCTTATTGTTTTCTTTGGTGTAGACATAGTATATAGATCATAACACCATGCACATCTCTATTACAGTGTAATGCTGCTCGTGATGCTGATACTGGACTAGGCGTGTTACAGCTGCCAATCAACTTCATGGGTATGTTCCTCTTAACTGTTTTACAACATTCCTGGGTCGTCTCTTACATTGGAATGTAGGCCGCACCTCTCCCTCCCCCAATACCGACAGTATTAATTTCTAATAAATAAAGACGATCAACACCGAAGCTTGGTATAAAATTGTCCGCGGCACATTTATTGGCGTAATATTTAAATAAATTCAAATCCATTTACCGTATATATTCGAGTATAAGCCGACCCGAATATACGCAGAGGAACCTAATTTTACCACAAAAAAATGGGAAAACTTATTGACTCGAGTATAAGCCTAGGGTGAGAAATGCGCAGCTACTGTAAGTGGAAAAGAGGGTCAACAATGCCCATTTGCAGCCTCACTGTGCCCATTTGCAGCCATAGGTCCCCTGAACTTCAAACTTGGTAGTTAAGGGTTCCTAGATGCCCCCTAGCTGCAGCCAAAGGGTCCCGAAATTACATTGCTGCAGATGGACACAGTTGACCGACTTTGGGGCCCCGTATCTCGGGGCCACTTGGTGCTAGGAACCCCAAATTTGGATATGTTGTAATGTTGGTTCCACTGGGTTTGCACACCAAATTGAGTGCTTGACTCGAGTATAAGCCGAGGGGGGCACTTTCAGCACAAAAAAATGTGCTGAAAAACTCGAGTATATACGGTAATCATTTTTAATACATACATTTCTAAACTTGTAAATAATAAGTACAAAACAGCTCAGTCTTCAGGTCTCGAGCAATACCGCATATCAATAAACACAAGTCCCCGCTTTAAATGTAAAGGGTGACCAACCACATAACGTGCCTGCGACAAGGGGTTGGGGGAGGTGGAGAGCTCGTTGCTGACTTCTGCCAACAGTGAAATATTCCTGCGGTGGGCCAACTTATATAGAATATATAACCTTTATAGAACACTCCAGCAGATCATATGAGCCTCTGGGAATTTCCCCGGCGGTCATGTGACATTGTGGGAAATTTCCCAATGTTACATGACCCCTTTTTTCCTGCCTAAGAATCAAATACATTTTTCTTAAAGTGACCCTTTTTTTAATATAACAAACAAGTTGGAAGGGGGCGGCCACATGCCCATGCTGTCCGGGCCCAAATACTTAAGCCCTCTCAGTCCATTCTGATCTGTAACTAGTATTCTCCGTTCCATATTTCCCTTACCATCTTATTGTTTGTTTCACCTTTTTTTTCATTTGCAGGCTGACTTGTTATAATTGAATATATAATTTTACTTTCAGATGATTACGGAAATTCAGCATCCAGCATAGGTAAGAGAAGCAACGTGATGCTAAGCATTTCATACTATAATACAGTATAATGTTTCGAATCATGTTTACATTATGTAATGCAAGGTTAATGCTAAGGTCACCTGAAAGCTTTTGTTGGAGGTTTATTTAAATGAAAATCACAGCAATTAAATTGCTGATTGATGTGCAGATTGCTGTACGATTTCAATGGGGCTCATGTCAGGATCACAGAAGTGACATTGCAGTCAGGAGTAGAGATGAGCTTCAAATTCGAGTCGAACTATTTGGGGTGTTCGCGGCAAATTCGAACACCCTGTAAAAGTCTATGGGAGGAATCTAAAGTGCTATTTTTAAAAGCCTATATGCAAGTTATTGTCATAAAAAGTGTTTGGGGGACCTGGGTCCTGCCCCAGGGGACCTGTATCAATGCAAAAAAAACTTTTAAAAATAGCCGTTTTTTCAAGAGCAGTGATTTTAATAATGCTTAAAGTGAAACAATAAAAGTGTAATATTCCTTTAAATTTCGTACCTTGGGGGGTGTGTATAGTATGCCTGTAAATGGGTGCATGTTTCCCGTGCTTAGAACTGTCCCTGCACAAAGTGTAATTTTTGCAGGGAAAAAAAGCATTTAAAATCACTCTGGGCTATAATGAATTGTCGGCTCCCGTAATACAGAGAACAGTCATTGAAAGTCATTGATAAAAAATAAAATAAAAATATGCGTGGGGTTCCCCCCAAATTCAATTACCAGGCCCTTCAGGTCTGGTATGGATATTAAGGGGAACCCCAGGTCAAAATTTAAAAAAAAATGACGCGGGGTTCCCCCTAAATATCCATAACAAACCTTTCAGGTCTGGTATGGATTTTAAGGGGAACTCCACGGCAAATTTAAAAAAAAAATGGCGTGCGTGGAGTTCCACCCAAAAATCCATACCAGACCCTTATCCGAGCACGCAACCTGGCAGGCCACAGGAAAAGAGGGGGGACGAGAGAGCGCCCCTCCCCTCCTGAACCGTACCAGGCCACATGCCCTCAACATTGGGAGGATGCTTTGGGGGTCTGTGACCCCTCAAAGCACCATGTCCCCATGTTGATGAGGACAAGGGCCTCATTCCCACAACCCTTGCCCGGTGGTTGTGGGGGTCTGCGGGCGGGGGGCTTATCAGAATCTGAAAGCCCCCTTTAACAAGGGGACCCCCAGATTCCGCCCCCCCTGTTTGAAATGGTAAGTGGGTACAAAAGTACCCCTACCATTTCACAAAGTAAGTGTAAACATTTTTTAAAAAACACAGACACCGTTGGGAAAAGTCCTTTATTAAAAAGAAAAAATAAATAAAAAAAAAGATTCCAGCTGTGGTAATCCACTCTTGCTATCCATCGATGGGTGATCTCTTCTCCGGGGTCCAGCGATGGATGATCTCTTCCGATGACGTCCAGCGCAGTGCATCCTGTCTCCACGGAGGCACTGCGGGAATCCCGTCTTAGCCGAGGAGGACCAGGCCACCCGTCACCTGACCCCGCCCCCCTCTGATGCAACGCAAGGGGGAAGCCGGGCTTCCCCAGTGACGTACGGATGAGCCCGCCCCCTCTGATGTAACGGAAACCTGCATTACATCAGAGGGGGGTGGGGTCACCCGTACATCACTGGGGAAGCCCAGCTTTTCCCTTGTGTCAGAGGGGGCGGGGTCAGGTGATGAGTGGCCCGATCCTCCTCAGCTGTGTCTCCGTGGAGAAACCCAGGCTTCCCCAGTGATGTAAGGGTGACCCCGCCCCCTCTGACGCAAGGGAAAAGCTGGGCTTCCCCAGTGATGTATGGGTGACCCCGCCCCCCTCTGATGTAACGCAGGTTTCAGTTACATCAGAGGGGGGCTGGTCACCCGTACGTCACTGGGGAAGCCCGGCTTCCCCCTTGCGTCAGAGGGGGGGGCGGGGTCACCCTTACATCACTGGGGAAGCCTGGGTTTCCCCTGGGTTTCTCCACGGAGACACAGCTGAGGAGGCCCAGTCCTCCTCAGTTAAGATGGGATTCCCGCAGTGTCTCCATGAAGACAAGATGCGCTGCACTGGACGTCGTCGGAAGAGATCACCCATCGCTGGACCCCGGAGAAGAGATCACCCATCGCTGGATACCAAGAGTGGATTACCACCGCTGGATTCTTTTTTTTATTTTTAATAAAGGACTTTTCCCAACGGTGTCTGTGTGTTTTTTAACTATTTTTTACACTTTCTTTGTGAAATGGTAGGGGGTACTTTTTTGTACCCCCTTACCATTTCAAGCAAGGGGGGGTGGGATCCGGGGGTCCCCTTGTTAAAGGCTCTCTCGTCCCCCTCTCTTTTCCTGCGGCCTTCCAGGTTGCGTGCTCGGATAAAGGGTCTGGTATGGATTTTTGGGTGCAACTCCACGCCATTTTTTTTTTAAATTTGGCGTGGAGTTCCCCTTAAAATTCATACCAGACCTGAAGGGCCTGATAATTGAATTTGGGGGGAACCCCACGCATATATATTTTTTTTTAATCAATGACTTTCAATGACTGATCTCTGTATTACGGGAGCCGACAATTCATTATAGCAGCGAGTGATTTTAAATGACTTTTTTTCCTGCAAAAATTACACTTTGTGCAGGGACAGTTCTAAGCACGGGAAACATGCGCCCCTTTACAGGCATACTATACACACCCCCCAGGTACGAAATTTAAAGGAATATTACACTTTTATTGTTTCACTTTAGGCATTAATAAAATCACTGCTCCTGAAAAAACTGCCGTTTTTAAAAAAAAAATTTGCATTGATACATGTCCCCTGGGGCAGGACCCAGGTCCCCAAACATTTTTTATGACAATAACTTGCATGTAAGCCTTTAAAATTAGCACTTTTGATTTTGAACGTTCGAGTCCCATAGACTTTAATAGGGTTCTAAAGTTCAGACGAACTTTAGGTCTGTTCGCAGGTTCTGGTGCGAACCGAACAGGGGGGTGTTCGGCTCATCCCTAGTCAGGAGTGACGTTGAGTGTCAGACAGATGATTGTATGTGCAAGTAAAGTGCCATCCACGGATGAGCTACATTTGTCTAACAAATGAATGGGATTAGCCCATCACACATTTTGCTTTTGTTCCAGCAGATTGTTTACCCAACGCTTGTGTGGCAGAAAGGAGGATTTATTATATTTCAGCGCTAAAAATTTAGGGGTTGATTTACTAAAGCTGGAGAGTGCAAAATCTGGTGCAGATCTGCATGGTTGCTAATCAACTTCGAACTTCAGCTTGTTCAATTAAACTTTCTCGATAAAACCTACTTGAAGTGATTGTAGCCGTATTAGTGCAATTGTGACAGAGAAAATTGAGTACTGTCCGTGATACTTTTTTTATTTGCACTAACATATAATTTTGTGACAGAGAAAATTGAGTACTGTCCGTGATACTTTTTTTATTTGCACTAACATATAATTTTTCATGGACAAGCTTTCGGAGTGTGTCCCCTTCAGGGGACACACCCCGAAAGCTCGTCCATGAAAAATTATATGTTAGTGCAAATAAAAAAAGTATCACGGACAGTACTCAATTTTCTCGATAAAACCTGAAAGATGATTGGTTTCTATGCAGAGCTGCACCATACATTGCGCTCTCCAGTTTTAGTAAATCAACCCCTCCAGTGTCTGTAGTGTCCACTGCCAATAAAATGGGAAAACTCCAGTTCCCTGCATATTCTTACTTTCACGTAGCCCTTAGGGCTATATCACATATTTACAGAATCGTCCAAGAGAGACTTCCACTTACTTCTATGGAAGTGATCCTTTGCTGGTCTGAAACACTGACACATTTCTATCACTAGGGGACAGTGGTTAGTTTAGGCGCAGAAAGCAGTCTTTTGAGATCCTGTCACAGGCAAATTTTCACCACAAGTTTGCTGACGTGAAATGGCCCTTAGGCTCACCCTAACATTCAAAGCCTTTGTCACCTAATACTTAAACATAAGCTACAATTAACCTTTAACACTTAACCTCTCCTAACACTTAACCCATAAAGTGTATCTAAACCCAAGACCAAAATTGTAATATATTTCAGCTTACCAGTCCTTACATGTGGTGGTTGCATTAGTTATTCTTTTTTTGCTGAATTCATCTGGTGATCCAGCCATAGAGTGGGAGGAGATCTGGAGTTTAATCACTTTCTGTCCTAGGGAGGTACTGGGGTTAATTTACTAAAACTGGAGTGCTCAGAATCTGGTGCATCTATGAATGGTGGCCAATCAGCTTACAACTTCAAAGAGAATATACTGTGCTACCTAAAATGTGTACAAATGATAAAAAATAGAAAATAAAAAATGGCTGCAGCTAGAAATTGCGAAATATGCACAATCACAAAATGGTTAATTGGAAAATATAATATCAAAGGTGACTGTTGATATGACTATATAAACTAATATCGCAAATTTATAATGCAATATTGTAATGGGCAATCGTGAAAATGTTAAATGAAACCCAGCAAGTGACAAAAAACAAAATAATCATATAAATGAATATTAAAAAAAAAGAATCAATAAAGTCCAGTGATAAAAGTGACAGAAATCCCCATGGGTGGATAATCTTCTGTGTGAAAAAAACAAACACCACCAAATGAGTGAACCACCACCATGCAGCTTATGCGCTTACCAGAAAGCAAGCAGTATGGAGCCTATAGTATCAACACAGCATCAAGACCTCAGATCACCTCTTGCAAATATACTAAGAGCAAACCAGGGAGTCCCAAATCGATAGGCAGTCCAAAAGCAGCAATCACAATCTCAGCAAGGAAAGAAAGCTCACCATAGTGTAACTCAATTTCAGGAAGCAATTTATTGTACAAAAAAGTAATGCACTTACATTTAAAATCTTTAAAAACGCTTGTGTGTAAAATGAAGTAAGCTGGCCGGCTTGTAGACACCCGTCCTAGACAGCGATGACGTCAGCACGCCTCCCTCCCAACGTTCGTTTCGTCAAAGAGTGACTTAGTCATGGGGAACGGGTGGCGTACTGATTCATCGCTCTAAATAGAATAAGGAGACAACCAAGCCTCATTTTGATATGCACATAACCAAGCATCATTGTGAATCTTAAATGGCCAGATGAAATCAGCAGATTCGTCACCCACTCGAATCCGCAGAGATCAGTCTAAAATTACAACGTGACCTGCATCCCCAGAGGGTGGGGTAAATCAATAACATGAAAATCAATCTGAGTTGTTAAAAAATACATTCATTACATAAAAAATATTTAAATAATGAAGGGACAGAGAGCAAAATAAAAACGGACAAAGAAAACTAGAATCTTCCTGAATCAACAGAAAGGATAGTTCTCCATGTAAACCACCATCAATCTGATGAAAACCAACCCACCAGTGACACACAGTGGGGGAAGAGGGGTATTATCACCCTCAATAGATTGATAAATAAAAAATATATAATACTACAGCAACCTCCATCATACAAATGGAAGGGAGGAATATTTAATTTATATGAACCTTGAAATTGCTATAAAGTATTAGAAAAAACTAACATAATAATAATAGCAAACAAACATAGCAATATTCTATGGGGTGAATAGTATTTAATAATACCACAAATTACATAATAGTCCTTATATTGATTGAAATATAAAAACTATTTGATATGGCCACTCAGGACACACATTGAGTTCACAAAAACTTCAGAAACTTGAAAATTCAGGAATAGGCAATAAAGGCATTGACATCAATGTCTATGTTTAACCCGAAAGGGGTGTAAACTTTTAATTTATAAATCCAGGCCATCTCAAGTCTCGAGATACCTCAAACTACAGAACTTCCTCTCCAATGGGAGATATATCTATCTATCCCGAGGAAAATGGTCTTAGCCGGGTTCTTGTTATGAACTTCTAAATAGTGTCTCAAGACTGGATTTTTGGGAAAACCATGGATGATATTAGTCACATGCTCGTTAAGTCTAACTGAGAGGGCCCTCTTAGTCCTGCCCACATATTGTAGCCCGCAAGGGCACTGGAGCAGGTACACCAACCCCTCGGTAGAGCATGTGATGAAGGGTTTAATGTCAAATTCTTTCTGGGTACTAGAAGATAAAAACTTGTGGGTTCTTCTATGCTGACACCCAATCCACAAGCATACACGGCACCTCCTGCATTGATAGAACCCTGTAAGGTTCTCAAAAAAAACCTTTCTGATGGGCGGGGGGTCAAACACATTAGGTGCTAGTCTGCGCTTCAAAGAAGAAGCGCCTCTGAAGATATTTGGCAAGGAGGACAGTACTCAAAACTGGATCACTGGTCAATATGTGCCAGTGTTTATTCATAAGTTTGCCAATATTCCTATGTTAAATGGAATATGTGGTGATAAACCTTACAGTATTTGGCTTTGGAGTCTGAGGGGAGTGGGGTATAGGTATTAAGAGCTCCTAAGATGATATACATTTCTCTCATGTACAAGTTATCTTCAGAGGCGCTTCTTCTTTGAAGGGCAGACTAGCACCTAATGTTTTTGACCCCTGCCCATCAGAAAGGTTTTTTTTTTAGAACCTTACAGGGTTCTATCAATGCAGGAGGTGCCGTGTATGCTCGTTGAGTGGGTGTCAGCATAGAAGAACCCACACGTTTTTACCTTCTAGTACCCAGAAAGAATTTGACATTAAACCCTTCATCACATGCTCTACCAAGGGGGTGGTGTACCTGCTCCAGTGCCCTTGCGGGCTACAATATGTGGGCAGGACTAAGAGGGCCCTCTCGGTTAGACTTAACGAGCATGTGACTAATATTACCATGGTTTTCCCAAACATCCAGTCTCGAGACACTATTTAGAAGTTCATACCAAGAACCCAGCTAAGACCATTTTCCTCGGGATAGATAGATATATCTCCCATTGGAGAGGACGTTCTGTAGTTCGAGGTATCTCGAGACTTGAGATGGCCTGGATTTATAAATTAAAATGTTACACCCCTTTCGGGTTAAATTTAGACATTGATGTCAATGCCTTTATTGACAATTCCTGAATTTTCAAGTTTTCTGATGTTTTTGTGAACTCAATGTGTGTCCTGAGTGGCCATATCAAATTGTTTTTATATTTCTATCAATATAAGGACTATTATATCGTTTGTGGTATTTTTAAATACTATTCACCCAATAGAATATTGCTAGGTTTTTTTGCTATTATTAAACACTCCAATTTTACATTTTTTTCTAATACTTCATAGCAATTTCAAGGTTAATATACCGTATATACTCGAGTATAAGCCGAGATTTTCAGCCCTTTTTTTAGGGCTGAAAGTCCCCTTCTCGGCTTATACTCGAGTCAGTGCGGTCTGCCTACATGAACAGCTTGTCATGTAGACAGACGGCACTGTTCAAAAGACGCGCCGCCTCCTCCCGCCCGTCCGTGATAGGCGGACACTAATTTTCCCAGCAGCGCAGTGTTCCGCCTATCACGGATGTTCTCTCATTCTCATCTCATGGACGAGGATGAGAGAATATCCGTGATAGGCGGAACACTGCACATGACTGCTTGGAAAACCGAGTGTTCCTCCTATCACGGACGAGGAGGAGGAGGAGGCGCGGCTTTCAAACCGGCAATGGCGCCTGGAGCCTCAGCGCGTACGAGGGACACCGGACACCGGACACCGCACACCGCACACCGGACACCGCACACCGGACACCGCACACCGGACACCGCACACCGCACACCGGACACCGAGGGACAGCGGCCCCCGAGGGACGCGGGACACCGGATCGATCTGTCACAGGTAGGCTGCACTGGGGACACGGGGGGGTTGTATAGGACACAGGGGACATGTAGATGGGCATTTGGTGACACTTTTCCACTTACAGTAGCTGCTCCATTTCCCCCCCTCGGCTTATACACGGGTCATTAACTTTTCCCATTTTTTTGTGGTAAATCAGGGGCCTCGGCTTATACTCGGGACGGCCTATACTCGAGTATATACGGTAAATTAAATATTCCTCCCTTCCATTTGTATGATGGAGGTTGTTGTAGTATTATATATTTTTTATTTATCAATCTATTGAGGGTGGTAATACCCCTCTTCTCCCACTGTGTGTCACTGGTGGGTTTGTTTTCATAAGATTGATAGTGGTTTACATGGAGAACTATCCTTTCTGTTCATTCAGGAAAATTCTAGTTTTCTTTGTCCGTTTTTATTTTGCTCTCTGTCCCTTCATTATTTAAATATTTTTTATGTAATGAAAGTATTTTTTTAACAACTCAGATTGATTTTCATGTTATTGATTTACCCCACCCTCTGGGGATGCAGGTCACGATGTAATTTTAGACTGAGCTCTGCGGATTCGAGTGGGTGCCAAATCTGTTGATTTCATCTGGCCATTTAAGATTCACAATGAGGCTTGGTTATGTGCATATCAAAACAAGGCTTGGTTGTATCCTTATTCTATTTAGAGCGATGAATCAGTACATTGCCCGTTCCCCATGACTAAGTCACTCTTTGACGAAACGGACGTCGGGAGGGAGGCGTGCTGACATCATTACTGTCTAGGATAGGTGTCTACAAGCCAGCTGGCTTACTTCATTTTACACACAAGCGTTTTTAAAGATTTTAAATCTAAGTGCATTACTTTTTTGTACAATAAATTGCTTTCTTTCCTTGCCGAGATCGTGATTGCTGCCTTTGGACTGCCTATCGATTTGGGACTCCCTGGTTTGCTCTCAGTATATTTGCAAGAGGTGATCTGAGGTCTTGATGCTGTGTTGATACTACAGGCTCCATACCGCTTGCCTTCTGGTAAGCGCATAAGCTGCATGGTGGTGGTTCACTCATTTGGTGGTGTTTGTGTTTTTCACACAGAAGATTATCCATCCATGGGGATTTCTGTCACTTTTATCACTGGACTTTATTGATTATTTTTTTTAATATTCATTTATATGATTATTTTGTTTTTTGTCACTTGCTGGGTTTCATTTAACATTTTCATTATTGCACATTACAATGTTGCATTATAAATTTGCGGTATTAGTTTATATAGTCATATCAACAGTCACCTTTGATATTATATGTTTTATAGTCTATTTAAATTTGTGCGCAGCTTCCATTTTCCAATTAACCAGCTTACAACCTCAACTTGTTCAATTAAGCTTTGACAAAAAAAAATAAAAAATCTGGGAGCTGATTGGCTAACATGCACAGCTGCACCAGATTTTGCACTCTCCAGTTTTAGTAAAACTACCACACTGTGTCAAAACCTCCACTTCGTCTCATCTCGTCATCATTTAGAAACAAAAAAATAAACTTTACTGTTCATTTAAGACAGATGATGTGTGGTTAGTCTTGAACATCTGAGTGGTTCTCTATAAACATAAAAAAAGAAAAGTTGACTATGCAAAGCCTTAAAATTTATATTATCATCAACCTCCTGTGGCAATTCATACTGTTTAATCTTTTCACCTCTTGTTTGTCAGAATACCCTTTGTTCACTCTACAGTGTGTGTAGTGTGTAAAAATCATAATAGGATACTATAGCCTCATTATTAAAAACAAAATGTTGATCCTCTTCAGAGTCTTTTATCTCACTAATGTTATGCTGTTGGTAAGGATGGGCTCAGACTAAGGCCCCTTTCACACTGGGGCGGGGAGCCGCGGTGACGGTAAAGCAGCGCTATATTTAGCGCTGCTTTACCGTCGTTTTAACCGCGGTATTCGGCCGCTCGCGGTGCGGTTTTAACCCCCGCGAGCGGCCGAAAAGGGGTTAAACACCCCCCGCAGAGCGCCGCCGTAGCGGCGCTTTGCGGCGGTATTACCGCGGTTTCACTGCGGTGTCCCATTCTATTCAATGGGAAGGAGCGGTATAGGAGCGGTGAACACACCGCTCCTATCCTGCTCCAAAGATGCTGCTAGCAGGACTTTTTTTGTCATCCTGCTAGCGCACCGCTCCAGTGTGAAAGCCCGCCGGCTTTCACACTGGAGTTAAAGGGGCAGGATTTTTTCATGCGGTGAACAGGCGCTATTTTTAGCGCTGCACCGCATGAAAAACGCCTAGGTGTGAAAGGGGCCTTAGGAAAGCTTAGAAACCCACACAGCACCAGTTCTGGTCCACAGTACTCCTTAAATTATTGCAGCCAATCAGCAACAAAGTGAGAAGGTGTTGTCTCTAACTCTCCAATTGAAAAGCCGTGGTAAGGTCAGGGGCTTGCAAGGAGTCAATACAGTGTAAGGCATTTTAACTGGAGTTGTCTATTTAACACATAAAGGGTATATTTAGTTCAAACTTTTTTTGTTTATTCTTTTTTTTTTTATAATTGTGGATAGACTAGGGAAAGGTTACAACTCTTGTAAGGTTTTATTTATTTTTGTGTCCCATTGGGGAGTTTGTGTTTGTGTCGCATTGGGGAGTCCTCCATTTACTTCCTGTCCTAAAGACATTAGCACTTCAAGATCTTCTTGAAATATTTATTGGTTAAGAACATCAAATACAGTCAACATCTCATGCCGCGTACACACGATCGGAAATTCCGCCAGCAAAAGTCTGATGAGAGCTTTTGGCCGGAAAATGTGATCGTGTGTATGCTCCATCAGACTTTTGCTGGCGGAATTCCAGCCAGCAAAACATTGAGAGCAGGTTCTCAATTTTTCGATCGGAAAAAATTCCGATCGCCTGTACCAATTCTGACGCACAAAATTCCTACGCATGCTCGGAAACAATTCGACGCATGCTCGGATGCATTAAACTTCATTTTTTTGGCTCTTTGTAGTGTTGTACGCCACTGCGTTCTTGGCGGTCGAAAAAGCAAACTTTTGTGTAACTGTGTGTATGCAAGCCAAGCTTGAGCGGAATTCCATTGGAAAACCATCCAAGGTTTTTCAGACGGAAAATCCGCTCGTGTGTACTGGGCATTAGGGGAAAGTCTTCTACCCTCGTCAGGGCTTGAGCAACGTAACTTATTAGAATCATGGTCAGATGCAATAGAAGAGCTATGTTAGGGCTTGTTAAAGACTTTCATCTCTTTGAACTGCACTACGAACTTCCAGCAGACAGACAGCAATACAAACCCGACAAAGGATGTATCACTTCCCTGCTCAAAGCTAGATAAAAGGTTTTGGCTAGAGATGTACTTTAAATGCTGATAGCTAGATGTGATTGAAGTAATCATTTAAAATCTTATATTGTTGGACTGTTATTGACACTTGATGGCAGCCCAAAAACCTAATATATATTTTTAAAAAAGCACATTACTAAGGTTATTTCTATTTTATATAACCTCTCTTGTTCTCTTTTTAGCTGTGTCCTGGACTCTGCTGACCAGCTCCCTTCTTGTCTTTTTCTCCATGAAATTCTTCTGAGGAGGATCCTGCTGCTGAGTGGGCTATAAATAAAAAATGGTCTAGGTATATACTTGTATTTAAAGCTGATTTCTGAGGGACTATAAGCTATTTATTTTTCTTTATCATTCTGATGACAACACATAGTTAAAGGGCTTTGATATGTTTTTTTTGACCTTATAACTACCCCCATGAGGTCATTTGAATATATTCCTACTATCCATCACAGACCACATAACCCTTATTATTTGGAGAAACTACCCCCACCAAGTGTTCAGGATGTATTCTCTGTAAATCAACTTTAATTTAAGTATTAAAAAAAATCTGCATATACTAAATGTTCTGATTTTTATTCCTGGATCAAATAAATATATTTATAATATATCATCTTGGTGGCTTGCTCATTGATATCAGTGTGTATATGGATATCTATATATTGGTAAAATTAAGATTTGCTTAGGTGATTAGGATAATATAACTCACATCACAAGTGTACAGAAAAATCCTGTGGGCATATTCTTGCAAGTAAATGGCTACTGGATGATATAACAGGTACTCCTAAATGCCTACACGTGTGCTTTGTTCAATTCCAGAACACTGTACTCTGAGTACTAGCACTTTGCTGGTTGCATGGTGGCCTGTCACCTTCTGCTCCCTTCTCCTCTCTATTGACCAGTGTAATTAGGGAGACTGTCATGGAGAAAAAAACTGCAGATACTTAGAGGTGAATGACCTACCAAACCTCCCTGTCACAGATTGATTGCCAGGCTGTTATTTCAGGCAAAGATTCAACACTTCCTGCTAATGCTTATGTTTGGCAACGTCTTCCTTCCACACTTCTATTGATCATTTAGGCAGCCCATCACAGTAATCGGCCAAAATGAATGTATGGGGGTGGGGATTAGCAGTGCACTCCAACATTACCCAAAGGTCTGTGACCTTAAAGTGGTTGTAAACCCTTACAAACCACTTTGACCTACAGGTAAGCCTAGATTAAGGCTTACCTGTAGGTCCAAGAAATATCTCCTAAACCTACACAGTTTGGGAGATATTTGCAAAAAGACAGGCACCGCTGTCAGCGGTGCGCAGGCGCACTGAGCACGCCGCTGCTAACGGCTATATGCCGCGAGTGGCGGCTCCCGTGCGCATGCGCGGGAGTGACGTCATCGCGGCTCTGGCAAATCACAGCGCCCGAGTCGCGATACCCACAAAGAAGATGGAGGCTCTGTACACAAGGGGACAACGTTGACATCGCAGGCTCCTGTGTCAGGTAAGTGACACATAATGGGCTACTATGCGATGCCTTTGCAGGGAAACAAAGAGGAAGTAAACCCATCAGGGGTAACTCTCCATTACTCTGTTTAAAATTAATTAAAAAGTTTTGCCCATAGTTCAAATTTAAGTGGGAGTGCCTGGCAGTATCCAGTTGGTGCTTAATTGATAGATGGCGCTGTTTTCCTTGGTTTCCCCAATTCAGCCTGACTGCTTACTCATCCCTGCTATCAAGGAGTGTCTCTGGTAACAGAGAGGGAAGAAGCAATAGGGCTGAAGTATGAATATTTGTGTCCTTCTTATGCCCCATACACACGGTCGGATTTTCCGATGGATTCTGTCCTATCGGACAATGTTGTCGGAAATTCCGACCGTGTGTAGGCACCATCGGACAGTTTCCATCGGATTGTCCGACGGACAAAGTTCTATCTCCTGCTGGATAGATTTTTCGACAACAAAGTCCGATCACACCAATTCCGATCGTGTGTATCGAATTCCGACGGACAAAGTGCCACGCATGCTCAGATCACATTACAAGACCAAAGCTATTGGCTACTAGCCTCTACGTAGTCCCGTCGTAGGCAACAAACGTCACCACGTTCAGAATGATCAGATTTTTCGACAACAAAGTCCGACCGTGTGTATGCAACATCAGTGTCGGACTAAATCCGTCGGACAAAATCCGATGGATTTTGTGGTCGGATTTTCCGACCATGTGTATGGGGCATTAGGCCAACCAGTAGAAGTTTTTGTTGTCTGTGGTGCATCCTATTAAAGGATATCAATATTTGAGCTAGAATTGTGAAGGTGCTTTTTCCCCAGGCTTAGGCCTAGGGAGAAGTGCTGTCAGTGTGTCTATCCTTCTAGGCCTGTGTCCTAGGAGGTTAGGCCTTGGTCAAGGTTTGTAGCTGTCCAGCTTGGAACAGAGGAAGCCCTACTAAAGCTGGATTACCAGGGGAAAAGATCTCTCTCAGAGAAGGTGTCCTGAATAGTTGTAAGCAACTGAAGCCTAACAGAGGACTGTAAACTCTTTTAAAGAATAGATAGAATCCCTTACTCATTAGCCAAGGTACTGCCAAATAACAGAAATGCTGTCAAATGAAAGAAATGAGAAAGGCACTCATTATGTTTAACTGAGAGAGGAGGCTGGGGATACCCTAAACCCTCTCTCCTTTTGCTCAATTGCTGCCAAATAAATACAGTTTATCAGTGATTGGCAACCAATGTCTTATATCCACCACTATTCAATGTGGACTCTGGGGTGAAATTCTAGTCCACCCTGTCTCTGAGAGTCCCTAATTTGTCTCTGGGGGTCAGGAGGGTGCAACAGGAGGATGTGGGACCTTGCTGCAGGTGCACACAGATTTCTCTAGGTGCCTTTACTTTATATCCGCATATCGTTGTTTTTTTTCACTCATGAAAAGGGCCACTTTAAATATTTAGGTATAATTTTTTATGTTAAAATATTGCCCATTTACATGTTACACACAAAACAACAAAACATGACAAAAAAATACAGCCCTGTTTAGAATATAACCACTTTTTCACAAAATACTGTAAAGGAAACCTGTATTAAGAGAAAGATGTAGCCTGCTATTACTTTGTAGGCAGTAAACATTCCTGATGTAGTTACATTTTTTAGGTTAGTGACTTAGAAAACATGTAGCACTCTCTAGCTTAATGTACTGGCTGTAAATAGGTTTTTGCTAGTGTAGGAAAATTTAGCCTGGCTGAGAACCAGACTAAATTGAATCTGGGTCAGGGTGAGTGACTCAGGAATGCTGGATGACTCATCAGGCAGCACCTCTGGTACCTCCCCCTGCTTGTTGGAACCTTGGAGAAGCTTCCAGAAGAATGGGAGGGAGGTTAGGAGGAGCTGTCTAGAGTATTGAGGAGGGCCCCCAGCGAGCAGGAGCTACTAAACTACATTGAGGACCTGCAGTCACGACTCTGCACTATACAGCCGCAGAAGTTCCAAAAGGCTGGAACGAGCCTGAAAACATCTGCTCAAGGCAGGGTTGAGTCTGAGGCTGATGACTCCCCTATGAAGATAACCGACATCGGTGAAGAGAGTTGACGGTCTGCCACAGCCTGCAGCCCAGTCAGGGAACTGGCACCTGTGACTCCTGCCCAACAGGAGCTAAATTACTTCCCTGAAGTGCTGGCCATGCACGTTGACCCTGCCAGCTCCTCTAGGAAGAAGCCTTTGCAGGAAGACAACTCGTCTTCATGTGAGCCAGTGGGAAGTTGTAACGGTGGGTGCATAGACTGGGGGCTGCCTAGACTGTATGCAGAATTAAAGATGCACAATGCACAAAATGCACAAAAAAGAGTTTGCGGACTGGTCATCACACAGTAGCTTTGGGGAGGAGTGGGAGTGGGAGTGGAGAGACTCTTAGGAACATGTGGAAGTATTGCCCAAGGTGTTTAATGTGCCAGATCTAGCTGAAAGGACCGGAGGAGCCATGCAGATCTCAGTCAGTGTCAGACTGATATTCCTCAACAGACCCTCTACCACCCAGTCCAGAGCCACTTAGTACAGGCAGTGGGTAGTGAGGTCACCCAATGCCTGTGTTCTTCCTGGTAAGGAGAAGCCAAGAGAACTGCCTAGGTTTTCCAGATCCCAGTGGGAAGTGCAGCGCAAAACAGCTCTGGAGTGGGTCTGGACTATTCCTATGTCCCTCCTGACATCATGGACATCCTTGAGGACTCCCGGGCAGAGTGGGAAGATGACCTGGTGTGGGAGTACAGGCATAACCCCAAGCCTCTGCAGGTGCCAGATTGTGAGCAGACCTAGGCCCAGTTTCAGGACATTCGACAGGAATGGAGGCTGGGGAGGGCAATCTACAAAGCAGTTGTGGTTGTGAAAGCAGGACAGCCTGCCAGTAGCCACTCTGTCGCTGTCAGAAGAGCTGATGGCAACTTATTACCAAGTCCTTATTTCTACCTGTGAAGGACAGATGTGGAGTGTTCAATTTGCAGGTAGAGATTTTCCCATGGACAGCTTGGAGGAGATTTGCTGCCTGAGTTTCTTGCTTTCATGGACTAGGCCGGCCTAACACCCTGCCTGTTCCAGATGCATGTCCCATTCCCAACTGAAGAACTTTGGGTGAGGCCTAGTACAGTGACACAATGTTTTTGAAAAGAGCCTGCCAACAGGGAGGGGCTCCTTCCACCAGAGACTCTGAAAAAAATTAAAATTTGTGTGCGCTACAATTTGTTTATTTCTGTTTTTTGTTCTATTTGCAGGTATCATTGTGGATGCCTGTTCAGCCTGCTTATTATGTACTCAACATTTTCCAGTAAGCTGGGAGGGCTTCCCTCCAGTATAATTCTCTGTGCCATATATACTGTGTAGAGTTAGCTGCAGGGACCTTTAGCTAGGATGTAAATATATTTCTAATGCCGCGTACACACGATCGGACTATTCGGCCAGACCATCCGGTGGACTTAATCCGGCGGACAATCCGCCGGACTTTCCAGCGGAGGTCCGCCGGACTTTCCGAACGTGTGGACTTGCCCACACACGCCCGGACTTTTCCGGTGGACTAGATCTGCCGGAAAATCCGCCTGAGTTTTGGCGGAGGTCTGCCAGACTTTTTAATGGACTTGCCCACACACGGAGTAAAGTCTGTTCATTTTGAACGTGACTCCAGGTAGACGGGACTAGCGAAGGAAGCCAATGTCGCCGCCTGGATCAGCGAGATTGACACCTTGCTAGACCCGTCACCTGGTATGGATTTAAAGGGGAATCCCTACGCCCAAAAAACGGCGCGGGGGGTCCCCCCCGAATCCATATCAGACCCTTATCTGAGCACGCAGCCCGGCCGGTCAAAAGGGGTGGGGATGAACGAGCGCCCCCCCCCCCCTCCTGAGCCCTACCAGGCCGCGTGCCCTCAACATGGGGTGTGCCCTGGGGAAAGGGGGGCCCTGCTGCCTCCCCACCCCAAAGCACCTTGTCCCCATGTTGATGAGGACAAGGGCCTCTTCCCGTCAACCCTGGCCGTTGGTTGTCGGGGTCTGCGGACGGGGGGCTTATCGGAATCCGGGAGCCCCCTTTATGAAGGGGGCCCCCAGATTCCAGCCCCCCCACCCTATGTGAATGAGTACCATGTACCCCTACCCATTCACCTGGGGGGAAAAAAGGGTACATAAAAAACACAACACAGGTTTTTAAAATACTTTGTTAGACAGCTCTGGGGGTCTTCTCTTCTACAATTACAAGCGGAGACAGCGTTGTGTCAACATCGGGAGAAGAAAGAAGAAGAAGCAGAAGAAGAAGCAGAAGGTGGCGGCGAAAACAGCGACGAAGCAGAAGACCGGGCCAACGCTAGTAAAAGAAGATAGCGGAGGCCAGGCAGAACAAACGAAGAGCGGGACAAGACCCCCGAAGGCGGAAGAAGACCCCTGGATGGCGGCGGCGGCAGAGAAAGCTGGGCTCCTCCGCTAGTAAAAGAGCTAGTAAAAGAGCAGAAGATAGCAGAGCAGTCCGGCGAGAAGACCACCGAAGACGGAAGAAGAGAAGACCCCCTGAGCTGTCTAATAAAGTATTTTAAAAACCTGTGGTTTTTTTTTTATGTACACTTTTTTTCCCCCAGGTGAATGGGTAGAAGTAGATGGTAACCCATACTCATTCACATAGGGTGGGGGGCCAGAATCTGGGGGCCCCCTTATTAAAGGGGGCTCCCGGATTCCAATAAGCCCTCCGCCCTCAGACCTCGACAACCAGGGTTGTCGGGAAGAGGCCCTTGTCCTCATCAACATGTGGACAAGGTGCTTTGGGGTGGGGTTCCCCAAAGCACCCCCCATGTTGAGGGCACGCGGCCTGGTATGGCTCAGGAGGGGGGGGGGTGTCCCCACCCCCTTTCCTGACCGGCCGGGCTGCGTGCTCGGATAAGGGTCCGATATGGATTTGGGGGGACCCCCACGCTGTTTTTTCGGTGTAGGGATTCCCCTTAAAATCCATACCAGGCGACGGGGCTAGCAAGTTGTCAATCTCGCCGATCCAGGCGGCGACATTGGCTTCCTTTGCTAGTCCTGTCTACCTGGAGTCACGTTCTAAATGAACGGACTTTACTCCATGTGTGGGCAAGTTCATTAATTTCAAAAGTCCGGAGGACTAGCACACAGACGGCTTGATTGTCCGCCGGACTGCCGAGTCCGGCTGATAATTTTGAGTCAAAACTTCTTTCTAAGTCCGCAGGACTTTTGGGAAGAAAAATTCCACCGGAGCTCACACCAAGTCTGCCGGATAGTCCGATCGTGTGTCCGGGGCATTAGTTTGTAATGTGATTTAGAGAAATGTCTATTTTTATGCCTGCTAACTTATTTGTTTTATCTCTCCCTCCCAAAACTGTATTTATATGGGATGCCCTTGCTCCTGGGTCCAGGAGATATTTTTCCATTTTTTCCCAGCCATGGAGACAGGTTGGTCTCTTTAGGGAGGGGGGGGGTGAGTGTAGCTAGATTGAATCTGGGTCAGGATGAGTGACTCAGGGAGGCTGGATGACTCATTAGGCAGCACCTCTGGTACCTCCCCCTACTTGCTGGAACCTTGGAAAAGTTTCCAGAAGAATGGGAGGGAGGTTAGGAGGAGCTTCCTGGAGTATTGAGGAGGGCCTCAGCCAATCCCCAGAAAATGGGCTGGCAGGGGGTAGGCCCCACTTAAATACTCAGGGTCAGGCTAGAAGGGGCGGGGAGTTTTGGTAAAAGCTGGAGAAGGAGTGCTGAGGATGCTGTTGGTGGCCCTTGAGGGTAACCCCCTAGTCTGGGGGGTGGCCTCAGGCCTGAGACTCGGGTGCTGGAGAAATCCTCTTACAACACATGGAAGAGTAGTGTCCAGAGGCACAGGAGCAAGAGTGAGGACAGCAGGAGCCAGCTAGCACTTCCGGGAGATCTCCAGGAGAAATCACCCGCCAGGTGGCTGGTGAGTGTGGCTGTCTGGGAGGACTGTGGGAAGTAGCCAGGACCCAAGAGGGCTAGTGAGAGAGGCAGCTTCAGCCAGGCGTGCTGGCAGTGCCTGAAGAGGTGGTGCTGTGATCAGTAGCCACAGGAATGTAGCTATACACTAAACTTTTCTCTACACAACCAAAGGGGCACGAGGTCCCTGCCTGTAAATGGCTTTTGCCAGATTCACCAGTGTTCCAGCTGGGTCTATGTTGTTTTCTGCAAGCAAGTGATGTGCTGGAGGAAGATGAGTGTATATAGCAGGGGTCAAGTCCTGGGGAAAAAAGTGTGGGAACTCCCACCCAAGAACCACTTCCCCCACCAAAAAAAAAAAAATGATACGCTCATATGCACGAACGCTTCAAAAGTGGTATTTTTTATCCAATTCTCGTATTGTGTGTATGAAGCTTAACTGTTAGTACATAAAAGAAAAACAGTCCTCAATAAACATAAATACGGTAATTCTCTGAATAATCAGCATTCATTCAATTGTGCTTCCATACAAATGTGAACATCATGTTCTGATCTTTATTGGGGAATTTTATTTTGTATATAGAGTGTTTATGTGGTGAATTTACACGTTTCATTGAACAGAGTTGGGATAACACAGGGTTAAACTAAAAGGTCATAAATGAACTGCACATTATCTGGACAGAATGCTTGGGGAGATAGTGATGTGTTCCTGCTTAGGAGATGTATGTTTGCTTGGGGGACTGCAAACTCTGCAGGGCTCCAACACACACTCACTGCTATTCCAACCCTTCACATTTTCCACATAAACTTCCCTCCTGGCATTAAACTTTGCCAGGTATTGTGCTCAGCTTACCACCCCAAACTGATGTTCCTCCCTCAGCTCACCTCTCTCCCTGCAGGTCCTGTGAGCAGAATAGCTCTGCTCCTCCTCTGGGTTCTCTCATCATATGGCACTGAAGATCGAGGAGGGGGGGATTCAGCGGGACACACAGAGCAAGTATGCAGGAGACTGGGGGGGGGGGGGGGATGAGGAGACAGAAAATCAGGAGGGGCCAGCGGGGAGGAGCGCATCACAAGAGGTCTGACTAAATACAATCTCTTAGCAGCAGGGACCTGATCTAACCGTCAGCTAGCTGTGATTGACAGGTAGATCGAAGTGGAAGCTGTCATGGGGCCCCCTACTGGCAATGCCTGAATGGTCAGTCCACCCCTGGTGTGCGTCACTTACTATTGCGAGCTGTGTCGGCGGCTGCTGGTGTAGCACCTGCCACACAGCTCGTATACTTCAAAGTCTTGCAGGACATGGCTGCTAAAGGGAACTGAGTTCCTGTTGTGGAAAAAGTACAGGAACTCCGTTCCCATGCGTTCCTGCAGGACTTGAGCCCTGGTATATAGACTGTGTATATAGTTGAAGAGGTTTGTCACTGTCTAGCGGGCACCCCATAAAACCCCTATCCCCATCCAAGTTTATTAACCCCTAAATAAAGCACAAAAACAAAGTTGCTGGACTGTTTCCTGTCTCAAGTGAGCCTGTGGAAATTTGGTGTGCCTGACTGTGGACAAAGGGGATGTGTATTTTTTGTATACAGTACTGTAATCTGTAAGATTACAGTACTGTATGTGTGTTGTGTTTTTAAACTTTTTTGAATTTGGTGCCGATCTCCGCTCCCGTGCGTCGGAACGTCGCAGGGAACTGAGATCAGCGGCACTCGGGCACTGTGTGAATCGAGCGAGCAGACGGCTCGCTCACACAGCGGGGAGACATCGCAGGATCCAGGGGACAAGGTAAGTAACTTCCCCCTGTATCCTGCAACGCAAGCCCGAGGCTCGGGGTTACCGCTCCTGTTAGAAAAAACTCAACCCGAGCCAGACTCGGGAACACCGCCAGGGAGGTTAATAAACAATACAAGACAAAATAAAACATCAAACACATTGGATCAAAATAATGAAGCAACTTCAAAATCCAATCACATAGCATAGTAGAGATTAATTCAAAATAGCAAGTTAGAACAAAAAAATTGTTTACAGAAAAGAAAAACATTGTGATTCGAATGAGATCAAATTAACTATCAACACATATGCAATAAACGTAGGTCCCCCCATAAGCATTAGATGCCGTATACGGCTTATCCAGACACTTTGCCCAGACTTTGTCAAACTTACTGGGACAACCCCTATTTGTGTAGGTATCTCTATACAGTGGGAGATTATTATTTACCAATTGTTTCCAGTATAAAAGCATAGGAGAAGAGGATTCCTTCCAATGCAAAGCAATAGTTTTTCTCGCATAGAATAACATAGTATTAGCAAACACTCGCTCTGACACTCTGGGAAGAGCAACCTCAACCAGACCCAACAAACATATAGACAGTGAAACCGGCAATGGAGCAGAAGTAATAGAATTCAACAGATCTACCACTTCTTCCCAAAAAAATTGCTATATGTGGACAGGTCAAGAATATGTGGGAGAAATCCCCCTGAACCCCTCCACACTGCCAACACTCAGAAGAGCACTCAGGATTTATCTTCCGAAGTCTGCATGTTGTAAGATATGCTCTATGTACCAATTTAAATTGGAGCATACGGTCTCTCAAATCCCACACACTCCTCCAGTTTTCCATGTCCAAATCCGGTATGTCTCGCACCCACCTAGCCCTAAGACCCTCCAATGGCAGTAGGGAAATTAGGTTAGGATGAGAATACAACCTCAAGGTGGATCTCTCTGTACATTCAGCCATAAGCATTGATTATAGAGTGGGTTGTGTAATTATTAAACTATCATGTGGAAAGTGGGCCTGGGAAGTATGAGAAAGCTGAAATATCTAAATAAATAAGAACCAGGCAAGCTAAAAGTTGGAGGAAGGTGTAGAAAAAGAAGACATTTTCTGATCAGTAGCTACCTGAAAAAGTAGTTTGATGTTATACTTAGTCCATGCAATAGGCTCTGGTAATTTATAAAATTGAGGAAGGGTAGGATTTAACCATAAAGGGGCATTTGGAGAGATCACGTCTTTGGGATAATGTTCACATCTAAGGCCAGCCTCCCAAGCTCGAATAGTGTTGAGCATTGAAGCAGTCAACTGGTAGGGTGCCCTACGACCCCTAAATACAAGTACCTTAAGAGCCTCTATAGAGCCCACCACCGCTGCTTCAAGCCGGGTGCAGGAGTTGGATAAATCCAAACTCAACCACCATATGACTGTGACCAGCTGAGTGGCCAAAAAAATGTGTATAGATTCGGGAACGACAAAACAACCCTGATCCCAAGGACGCATCAGGGTGGTTAATTAGTGGGAATGCTTCAGCAGTCGCACTATTATTATTCGTTTTTATTTATTAATCATCATCTTTTTATTATTATTAGGGGGGATGCTTCAGCAGTCCCACTATTGTTATTAGTTTTTTTTATTTATTAATCATCATCATCTTTTTATTATTATTCCGTACGTTTTTTGGCTCTGCGTAACTTCTGCATACTTTCAGCTATTAAAACCATTCAACTTTTAAAATGTTCAGCTTTTCAGCTGATGGGACATCAACTTTTTTCTA
The DNA here is from genome assembly GCA_028564925.1 of Lithobates sylvaticus. Taxonomy (NCBI): domain Eukaryota; kingdom Metazoa; phylum Chordata; class Amphibia; order Anura; family Ranidae; genus Lithobates; species Lithobates sylvaticus. The sequence continues at coordinate 183,076,909 of CM053027.1, read as the reverse complement.
CTATTTATACTTTTAAAAGCTTTTTAACACTTTTTTAAACATTGAAGTCAATGAGAGCATGCTTAAAATCCTTAAAATCTTCTTCCGCTACCAAAAGTTTCAGCTCCTTCATACTTTCATTTACAGACGCCAAACGGACTTTAAAATGTTCACAAAATATTAATCTATCTGGCTATATCTTTTCAGTTTGATATCTTTTACAGGTTTTTGTGAAAAAGCTGTTTAAGTTTAGTGATCATTTCAGAAAATGTCATTAAATTTAGGGCATCCAGGCTTTTGTTGTCTGTTTGTTTACATGGTTACCAAAGCTTCTTATACACAGTGATGGGCGGTGGGGGAGAGCACAGACACACAATGTACTGATTTATAATAGAGGAATGTGATGGGCAGTTTTGATGGGGGTAATATGATGGGGCAGTTTTGATGCATTTTCTAGTTTATATCTGGGGTTCTTTGATCCCCATATGAAGGATGAAAAAAGTTGATTTAAGCTTGTAAAAAAGGAGCCAGGGAGCCACTGAGGAGAATGTCTAAAAAGGTACATACGTTTTGGTATAATTTTCATTTTTAAAAGGTTAATACTTCCCAGTAAGGATAATGGTAAAGACTTCCACACTTTCAGCTTTAACCCAATATCTCCTAGGATCGGGATCAAATTGAAGTTCTCTACCCACTGCAATGGAATATCATTTGAAGCCATACTATGGGCCTCGATGTCTATTGGGAACAATAAGGACTTAACCCAATTTACCTTCAGCCCAGTGACAGTTGAAAAATAATCCAATATCTGTAAAGCTCCTTGGAGAGAGGGTCCAGCATCATTCAAAAATAATAAAAGATCATCTGCACACAGTGCTACCCTCCAACCAACCAATCCATAACCCCCTAATATTGGGTGAAGTACGAAGAACCTCCGTCACAGGTTTCATAGCAATAGTGAAGAGGGTCGTGGACAGAGGGCAGCCCTAAATAACGAAAATGAAGCTGACAATCCTCCCCCATTTTCACTACAGCTGTGGGATGCTTATATAGGACCTGCAACCATTTTATAAATACCATTGGAAAGCCCATTCTGCGGAGCACATCCCATAGAAAGGTCCATTCAAGAGTGTCAAAAGCCTTCTCTATATCTAGAGAGGCAACCACCCTAGAACCTATATTAAGATGTGATGCATGGATATTAGTATATAATCTCTGCAAATTCACATCAGTGGCCCTACCGGCCATGAACCCCATCTGATCTGGATCAATAATGCTAGACATCATAGGTTGTAATCGTTGGGAAATAAGTTTTGTCAAAATCTTGAAATCTACATTCAAGAGAGCAATAGGCCTATATGAGGCATAAGAGAATGGATCTTTTGGAGGCTTATAAATTAGGACTATATGGGCATGGCTTATTGAGTCCGGCAAAGCTCCCTCTTTTAGACAATTAGAAAAGTGTGGCTAACAGAGGAGCAAGTAGATCTCCATGGGCCTTGTAGAATTCAATTGGAAGGCCATCTGGTCCTGGGAACTTCCCCATAGGAAAGGAACCAATAACCGAAAAGGACTAAGTATAGGCAAAAAACCGGGCTAACCCAAACACACACTCAATTTTAAATAAAAATAATAAAAAACTAAAACAGGCTGCAGAATAGTGAGATAAACACAGTACATAATGCAAAAGTAGAAAACTGCGCCAAGTTATGAGGAAACTACTACTGGAATCCAATAGTGAGTGGATGCCCAATTCACATTAGCAATGAATATATCCAGGGGGTTTGACACTTAGTCCAATAATGACAGTGGATGTTCAATTTACATTATCAGTGAGAAAAAGATATATGCAAATATAAACTCTGCAAGATAATGAGTGATGCAAATCGAGATATTCACAAAAATGTCCACAAATTAAAATTGCTTTAGAAGGTAGTCCTCATTCAAGTGGAATAGATTCTTATATGCATAACACTTTTCACACCACACCACTGTGCTCCACATCAAACGGGGTGCCACCACCGGTATATAGGCTGCTTACCAGATGGTAGATAGAAAACGACACTAAGAATGAGCACTGGGCAAAGATCCTGACACCTGAGAGGGACACACCTCAAGGGATTACATCCAAGGATTTAGCCACTCGAGACTTTACACTCCGGAAGGGGCACAACAGAATATATGCATGAAAGATCACAGCACTCGGCGGTGCATCCAGATGGCAGCATAAGAAAAATTAAAAACAGACCATCGTGTGATACTGTATATTAGACTTAAAACTTTTATTAGAATGAGATTATACTCACATTTACAATGAAGGAAACGAGCAAAAACAAGTCCTGGAAGTATATTTGTAAAACGCCGGCTGGCAACGATTTGGAACCCTTCCTCCTTCCTGTAACAAACGTGGTGACGTCACTGTACGCCCCTTCAGACGCGTTTCGTCATTACATAGACGTTTTCAATGGGGATATTTCAATGAAAATGTTGATGCGGAAATAAACAGCATCTCCCCGTTCTGCCTAGCAACTAGTGACGCCGATCTCTGCTCCCTGTGATTGGAGCAGAGATCAGCATTCACTAGCTCACAGCCATGCCCCCCACAGTTAGAAACACACCTCTAGGCACATGTAACCCCTACACTGCCACCGAATGGTTAACCCCTTCACTGCCAGTGTAATTTACACAGGAATCAATGCATTTAAATAGCATTGATTGCTGTATAAATGACAATGGTCCCAAAAATGTCCGATGTGTCCGCCATAATGTCGCAGTCACAATAAAAATCACTGATCGCCGCCATTACTAATAAAAAAATAATAATAAAAATGCTATAAAACTATCCCCTATCTTGTAAACGCTATAACTTATGCGCAAACCAATCAATAAATCGCTTATTGCAATTTTTTTTACCAAAAATATGTAGAAGGATACATATCGGCCTAAACTGAGGAAAAATATTTGTTTTATATATTTTTGGGGGATATTTATTATAGCAAAAAATAAAAAAGAATGCGTTTTTTTCAAAACGCTCTTTTTTGTTTATAGTGCAAAAAATAAAAACCGCAGGGGCGATCAAATGCCACCAAAAGAAAGCTATATTTGTGGGGAAAAAAGGACGTCAATTTTGTTTGGGAGCCATGTCGCACGACCGCGCAATTGTCAGTTAAAGCGACCCAGTGCCGAATCGCAAAAAGGAGCCTGGTCCTTTGGCTGCAAATTGGTCCGGTCTGAAAGTGGTTAAGAGATCAAGCACAAAACCTATCCCTGCTTCTAGCGTGAAGCCACCCCACCCCTCCATCCCAGTGTAAATTCTGCTGCCCCTTCCTCAAAATCCTCCAGGACAAAAACCCCATCCCCAAATCCCCCCCTCAGCAAATCCCTTCCCCCCACTTCTAGCAGAGATCCTCTCTTCCAAGTCCTCCCTTCCAGCACAACTCCCCTGTTTTGGGTCAAATCCACCCCATTCTCCCCAGCACAAATCCTCTTTCCCCCACTCCTGCACAAGTCCTCTCGCCAGTTCTATCACAAATCCTCGCACCCAAATCCCCCCTCCCAGTACAGACCCTAAAAACACAAATCATCTCTCCTTCTAAATTAAATCCATACTTCCCAGTTATGGTGAGACTTTCCCAAGATATAAACAAAATCCTGCAAATCCGGACAAAGTGCCCGTTCACACCAGAATGAGCAGTGGGAAACCTGCGTTCCATGCTCGTGTCCCGCACCGCATTGAAAATGTACTGCAGTTGTGATCTGCACTGGGTGTCAGTGTTAACTTTAACTGCATTAACTTTAATGACACCCCAAATGTAGGTTGCAAATGCAGTGTGTTTGCCTGCACCAGATCACATGGTTCAGTAATACTATGCTATCCGCTTGCTGAGCATTTTTTAAAGTAGTGTGTGCAGTACTTTTGGTGCGGTCTGGCGCGATTTCAGCTCATTCAAATGAATTGCATATGAATCACACAGGAAATAAGAAGTTGGGCATCCTTACATATCAGAAATTTAGGAGTGCGCTATGTAGAGAGTGCAGAGTTCAGGAGTACACTACATATAGAGTGCAGAGTTAAGGGGTGCGCTAACTTAGAGAGTGCAGGGTTGAAGAGTGTGCTACATACAAAGGGCAGGGTTGAGGAGTGCACTACATACAAAGCATAGAACTCAAGAGTGTGCTACATACAGAGTGCAGGATTGAAGTGAACGCTACATACAGAGTGCAGGGTTGAGGGGTGCGCTGTGTGCAGAATGCAGGGTTGAAGGGTGTTCTACATACAGAGTGCAGGGTTGAGGGGTGCGCTGTGTACAGAGTGCAGGGTTCAAGAGTTCACTACACAAAGAGTGCAGGGTTGAGGGGTGCGCTATGCACTGAGTGCAGGGTTGAGAGGTGTGCTACATAAAGTGTGCAGGGTTAAGGGTGTGCTACATAAAGAGTGCAGGGTTGAGGGGTGTGCTGTGTACAGAGTGCAGGTTTGAGGTGTGTGCTATGTACTGAGTGCAAGTTTGAGGTGTGTGCTATATAAAGAGTGCAGGGTTGAGGGGTGCGCTACATACAGAATGCAGGGTTCATGGGTGTGCTACATAAAGAGTGTAGGGTTTAGGTATGCGCTTTGTAAAGAGTGCAGGGTTTAGGGGTGCACTACATAAAAAGTTGAGGGGTGCGCATTGTATGGAGTGCAGGTATGAGGGGTGTGCTACATACAGAATGCAGGGTTGAGGGGTGTGCTGTGTACCACAAAGTTCTCCCACCAAGTAGAAAGTTCTACTACAGCATATCTGTGCAGGCTACCAGCGCGAGTATCTGGAGGAACTTCTGCCGTGGGGCTAAGAGCTGCCGTGTAGATTCCCCACCCCCTCTTTCCTCTGCTCTCCTAGATGAGATGGGGGTTCTGTGCAGCGCTTCCCTATTTACAAGTGACAGTATTGAGCAGGGAGAAGTGAGCAACACCGGGTGGTGGCGGAATGTTCCGGCTGAAAAAAAGCTCTGCTGGAGCCTGTGCCAGGACGCACCTGCCAGGAAAGTCAATTGAGCCAGGTGATGGAATTTGTTCTGGCACTGGGCTCCACTCCAGGATGCAGGGACTTACATCCAATCCAGGGACAGTCCCGACAAGTCTTGGACGGTTTGGAGGTATGCATCCTCATGTGGGTAAACACAGTCCTCGGACAGGCATATGCTGTAGTACAAGGCCTTAGAGTTTAAGCTCATTTGTAACTGAAATAGATTCCCATCAAGGCTGACATTTTACCAATAACAATAACAACATTCTTTTACAGCAACAGTGTCAATTATCTATCTATATGACCATACAGACCAACAGGCAACAGAGTCAAACTGGCCATACAAATACAATTTATTTTTCGTTCATGGGATGAATTAAAAAAATCTATCAGATTCCTCCATCCACACCACACAGAGTCCATTGCGGCTACTGTAACAATTGGATGCAGCCACTGTACAGCTGACAACTTTCAGCATGGCTCTTTCGATTTTTTAACCAAGGGATGTTATGCAGGAGGTGACTGATAGGACCACATACTGAGTGAATTTTAGCCGGATCATCAGCTCGGTCAGTGTATGGTGAGTTTACACCCAGTGCTCTCAGTAATTAGCACTCAGTAACAGACCTTTTCAGAGACCAACACTAGACTTTTTAAAGGAAGTTTGTGCTGAGTAGGGATGAGCCCAGTGTTTGAATCGAACATCAGCCGTTCGTCCGTTCGACGAGTCCAGAACTCTGCGGGCCATTCGCATCAAAATTCGTGTGATATGAACGGCCCACAATGCACTGCGCCAGTCGCAGTGCATTGCTGGCTGATGATTGGCCAAGCATGCACTGTGACCCCACATGCTTGGCCAATCACAGCGCCGGCAGCGAGGAGATGCCTGTGGCCAATTATAGCTCAGGGGGTTTAGTACACGCCCCACACTATATAAGGCCGCCGGTGCGACGGCCTTGTGTAGTGTGTTCCGGTGTGCAGGGAAAGAGCATTGATAGGCAGGGACAGTGTGTTCTTTATTACCAGGCATTTGCAGGACTTAGTGTGTGTTCTGTGCCTCCAGCACAGTATACACCTGTATCTACCCTTTAGTGGTGTTGTTCAGTGGTGTTGTTCTCTATAAATACAGCCATCTGCAGGATTTATAGTGTGTGCTGTGCCTCCAGCGCAGTATACACCTGTATCTACCATTTAGTGCTGTTGTTCTCCATTAATACAGCCATCTGCTGGAGTTAGTGTGTGCTGTGTGAGTCCAGTACAGCACAGTATAAACCTGCACCTGTATCTACCCTTTAGCTCTGTTGTTCTCCATTAATACAGCCATCTGTAGACATGTGCGATTAGTTTCGTACAAATTTTTCGAAATTCGTACGAATTTTTCGAAATTCGTACGAATTTACGAATCCGCAGTACAAATTTTTTCGAATACGAATTCCGTACGGAATACGAAATTCGGTTTACGAATTTCGTCGCCAAACTATTCGAATCCGACTACCAAATATTGAATTTCAACTAATATGAAAGAAATTATTATAGCAGATATAACGAATGATTCGAATGAATTCAAATGAATTCGAATGAATTCGAATGACAAAGTGTCATTTTTGCAGGAAAAATTTCCACTTGCGGCTATTGAGCGGCCCCCCTCCCTCCTGAACCGTACCAGGCCACATGCCATCAACATTGGGAGGGTGCTTTGGGGTCCCCCCCAAAGCACCTTGTCCCCATGTTGATGAGGACAAGGGCCTCATCCCCACAACCCTGGCCATTGGTTGTGGGGGTCTGCGGGCGGGGGGCTTAAAAAAGTACCCCTACCATTTCACCAAAAAAGTGTCAAAAAATTACAAAGAAAAATTTCCTTTATGAAAATCTTCTTTCTTCTGGTCTTCTTCCTTCTTCCTTTCTTCATCCTTCGGTTTCTTCATCTTCTCCTTCCGGCATCTTCTTCTATCTTCTTCTTCCTCTGGTCTTCTCGTCCTTCTCGCCCGGCATCTTCTTTCATGGCGTCGGCGTCTGTTCTTCTGTCGGGCCGCTCCTCGCAATGGGAGGGTCCCGCTGTGTGAGGCTTCGCTCCGGCTGACAGGTCTTTTATAAAGGAGGGCACCTGGTGACCCCGCCCCCTCTGACGTCATGGGAAAAGCCATAGGGAAGTCCCCATGACGTCCCCGTGCGTCAGAGGGTGGCCGAGTCACCAGGTGCTCTCCGTTATAAAAGACCTGTCAGCCGGAGCGAAGCCTCACACAGCGGGAGCCTCCCATTGCGAGGAGCGGCCCGAGAAGAGATGCCGACGCCATGGAAGAAGATGCCGGACGAGAAGGACGAGAAGACCGGAGGAAGAAGAAGCGAATCGGCGGAAGAAGATGATGGAAGAAGATGGAAGAAGATGCCGGAAGGAGAAGATGAAGAAACCGAAGAATGAAGAGAGGAAGAAGGAAGACCAGAAGAAAGAAGATTTTAATAAAGGAATTGTCAAAGACCGTCTCCTGTCATTTTACCATTTCACACAGGGGGGGGCCGGGATCTGGGGGTCCCCTTGTTAAAGGGGGCTTCCAGATTCCGATAAGCCCCCTGCCCGCAGACCCCCACAACCAATGGCCAGGGTTGTGGGGATGAGGCTCTCGTCCCCCCCTCTTTTCCTGCGGCCTGCCAGGTTGCGTGCTCGGATAAAGGGTCTGGTATGGATTTTGAGGGGGACCCCATGCCATTTTTTTTTTTGGCCGGGGTTCCCCTTAAAATCCATCCCAGACCTGAAGGGTCTGGTATGGATATTTAGGGGGGACCCCACGCCATTTTTTTTGGCTGGGGTTCCCCTTAATATCCATACCAGACCTGAAGGGCCTGGTTATTGAATTTAGGGGGACCCCCATGCTTTTTTATTTTTTTATTTTATCAATGAAGGACTGTTCTCTGTGTTACAGAGCCGACAATTCATTAGCCACGAGTGATTTTAAATAGCTTTTTTTTCTGCAAAAATGATACTTTGTGCAGGAACAGTTCTCAATATTACATATACTGAATCTCGAATTCATTCGAATCATTCGTTATATCCGCTATAATAATTTCTTTCGTATTAATTGAAATTCGATATTTGTAGTTGGATTCTAATTGTTCTCTGTGTAACGGGAACCGACAATTCATTAGCCGTGTTAACGATTCGTAACGATTCGTAACTTGAAATTGAAATTCGATATTTGTAGTTGGATTCGAATTGTTCTCTGTGTTACGGGAACTGACAATTCATTAGCCGCGTTAACGATTCGTAACGATTCGTAACTTTACTAACGATTCGTAACGATTTGAAAATAAATTTACGATTCGTACAAAATTCGTATTTCGTACGAATTTGAACGGAATTTCGTAGATGAATTACAAATTACAAATTTTTTTATATACGAAACGGAACGAAAACTAATTTTTTGACAGTTCCCATGTTTAGCCATCTGCAGGAGTGTGTTGTGCAAGTCCAGCACAGCACAGTATACACCTGCACCTGTATCTACCCTTTAGTGCTGTTGTTCTCCATTAATCCAGCCATCTGCAGGAGTTAGTGTGTGTGTTGTGTGAGTCCAGCACAGTATACACCTGCACCTGTATCTGCCCTTCTTTGCTGGTGTCATCTAATCCAACCATCTGCAGGAGTTAGTGTGTGTGTTGTGTGAGTCCAGCACAGTATACACCTGCACCTGTATCTACCCTTTAGTGCTGTTGTTCTCCATTAATCCAGCCATCTGCAGGAGTTAGTGTGTGTGTTGTGTGAGTCCAGCACGGCACAGTATACACCTGCACCTGTATCTGCCCTTCTTTGCTGGTGTCATCTAATCCAGCCATCTGCAGGAGTTAGTGTGTGTGTTGTGTGAGTCCAGCACAGCACAGTATACACCTGCACCTGCATCTGCCCTTCTTTGCTGGTGTCATCTAATCCAACCATCTGCAGGAGTTAGTGTGTGTGTGTTGTGTGAGTCCAGCACAGTATACACCTGCACCTGTATCTACCCTTTAGCGCTGTTGTTTTCCATTAATACAGCCATCTGCTGGAGTTAGTGTGTGTTGTGTGAGTCCACAGTATACACCTGCACCTGTATCTGCCCTTCTTTGCTGGTGTCATCTAATCCAGCCATCTGGACCGACGTCCGATTGTACCAGGCAAATTTCCCTGCCCCAGCTGCTGGACCGTCGAAAGAAGTATACTCCCAGCCATCCACATGCCCAGCGGTTGAATGCTATCTTGGCTAAATTGCTAGCACTTCAACTGCTGCCTTTTCGGTTGTTAGACTCGGCCCCTTCCGTGAGTTTGTGCAATGTGCGGTTCCTCAGTGGCAGGTTCCCAAACGCCACTTTTTCTCACGGAAGGCGATTCTGGCTCTCTACCGGCATGTGGAAGGCAATGTCTTGGCCTCGCTGGACAGGGCAGTCAGTGGTAAGGTGCATATTACCGCTGACTCATGGTCCAGCAGGCATGAACAGGGATGTTACCTGTCTTTCACGGCCCATTGGGTCACTCTTTTGGCAGCTAGGAAGGATGCAGGACAAGGTGCAGTAGTGTTGGAGGTTGTTCCGCCACCACGCCTCCAAAATGCTACTACTGGTTGTGACACACCTCTCTCCTCCACCCCCTCCTCTTCTTCTTCCTCCATGGCCTCTTCAAGTGCTCTGTCCTCGGAACCATCGGTGCTCTGTAGGCGTCCAAGGGGCTACGTAAGTACGCAGGCAAAAAGATGCCATGCCGTGCTTGCACTGGTGTGTTTGGGGGACAGGAGCCACACTGGGGCAGAGGTTCTGTCAGCTCTGCAGGGGCAGGCCGAGAGGTGGTTGACGCCACGCCAGCTTAAGCCAGGAATGGTGGTTTGTGACAATGGCACCAACCTCCTCTCCGCCCTGCGACAGGGACAGCTGACCCATGTCCCCTATATGGCTCACGTCCTTAACCTGGTGGTGCAGCGGTTCTTGGGCAGGTACCCAGGCTTACAGGATGTCCTGAGGCAGGCCAGGAAAGTCTGTGTGCATTTCTGCCGATCATATAATGCCAGTGCTCGGCTGGCTGAGCTGCAAAAGGAGTTGAACCTGCCCAAGAACCGCCTTATATGTGACATGACCACCAGGTGGAATTCAACGTTGGCCATGCTGCAGCGACTGCACACGCAGCAGAGGGCCATCAATGAGTACCTGTGCGACTACGGCACCAGGACAGGGTCAGGGGAGCTCGGATTTTTTTCCCCACGCCAGTGGAGCATGATCAGGGATGCATGCACTGTCCTGTCACCATTTGAGGAGGCCACGAGGACGGTGAGCAGTGACAGTGCATGCATCAGTGACACTGTACCTCTTGTCCACCTGTTGGAGCATACGCTGCATGGGATAATGGACAGGGCACTTGAGGCAGAACAGAGGCAGGAAGAGGAGGACTTCCTTGCCTCTCAAGGCCCCCTTTATCCAGACAGTGTTCCTTCTCTCCCACCCATCACACAGGAAGAGGATGAGGAGGAGTAGGAGGATTGTGTCAGCATGAAGGTGGAGCCTGGCACTCAGCATCAGTAGCAGCAGCAGCAGCAGCAGTCTTTTAGGGATGATTTACAGTCCCAAGAAACCAGTGGACTTGTACATGGCTGGGAGGAGGTGGCTGCGGATCATGTCGTCCTCAGTGACCCAGAAGACTCCGGACCGAATGCCTCAGCTAACCTACGTTGTATGGCCTCCCTGATCCTGCAAAGCCTGCAGAAGGATCCTCGTATTCTTCGGATCAAGGAGAGGGACCATTACTGGCTGGCCACTCTCCTTGATCCATGGTACAAGGGTAAGGTTGCGGACCTTATCTTGCCGTCGCAGAGGGAGCAGAGGATGAGACATCTCCGGGAGGCCTTGCAGAAAGGTCTGTGCAACGCATTCCCAGAGACTGGGAGGTTACAAACTCCTGGTCCTGGACGACGAGTTGCTGAGGCTTCGGTCAGTAGCAGAAGGAACGGTGGGGAAGGTGGACGTCTGACCGATGCGTTCAGACAATTTTTTAGTCCGCAGCCCCAAGGTATGATCGGTTCCAGCAACCATTGCCAGCGTCTGATATACATGGTGCAGGAATACCTAGGGGCAAGGTCAGACTTGGACACCTTTCCCACCGAAAATCCTCTGGCTTACTGGGTCTTGAGGATGGATCACTGGCCAGAGCTTGCACAGTATGCAATTGAGCTACCTGCCTGTCCTGCATCCAGCATTCTTTCCGAATGCACATTCAGTGCTGCTGGAGGCTTTGTCACCGATCACAGGGTGCGCCTGTCCACCGACTCGGTTGATCGACTGACCTTCATAAAGGCACCTGAAGCTGATATAACAGAATAATTTATTTTGAAATGTCACATCCCTTCAAGACTGCCTATGCTGATGCTGAGTGACTGTCCTGTTATGTTGACTGACTATCCTCTTCCTCCTCAATGATCCTGATGATAGCTTGGAAGAACATTTTTGTTTCTGGGTGCCACCACCAGTGGCTAAGGCCCAATTTTTCAGCCCCTGTTTAACAGGGGCGTGTAATTAAAATGTTTTATGCAATGCTTTGCAACATATCTGATTGCTGTGCTCCAAGTACAGTATCTGTGAGGGGTTGCAGTGTTGTGGCACCAGCACCAGTGCCTAAAGCCCAATTTTTCAGCCCGTGTTTAACAGGGGCGTGTAATTACAATTTTTAATGCAATGCTTTGCAACAGGTCTGATTGCTGTGCTCCAAGTACAGTATCTGTGAGGGGTTGCAGTGTTGTGGCACCAGCACCAGTGCCTAAGGCCCAATTTTTCAGCCCCTGTTTAACAGGGGCGTGTAATTACAAATCTTGATCTAATAATTTACAGCAGGGCCCATTCCTGTGCCCACCAAGAGTAACTGTGAGGGCTTACAGTGTTGTGGCAACACCGTCCACCACCACCACCAAAGGTCCAATTTTTCTGCCCCTGTTCAACAGGTGCATGCAATTACAAATCTTGATCTAATAATTCACAGCAGGGCCCATTCCTGTGCCCACCAAGAGTAACTGTGAGGGCTTACAGTGTTGTAGCAACACCAACATCTAATGGGGCAAATTTATGCAGAGTATATACGGCAGGCCCCTACTTTCAAACATCCAACTTAGAAACGACTCCTACTTGCAAACGGAAGGAGAAAACAGGAATTGAGAGGAAATCTACCCCTAGGAAGGAAAATTCTATCCTGTTAGATTTAATTTGGGAAAAAGGTATCTCCTCTCTACTGATGCTTTATCACCAATCCTTGTTTCAATAAAAACCACACTTTTCCAAAAACATTTGTCATTGGGACGGAAAGTGAGGTGAAATGTTCTGAACAGGTGCACAGACAGCAAAACAAATGTTACAGGGGTGATAACCCTTCCCTATGTTCTCCAAAAAGCTTAAAAATAGATTTTTTTGGATGGAGCTACACTTAAAAATGTACCTGTTCAAAATTACACGCAGATTCTACTTAAGAACAAACCTACAGTCCCCATCTTGTTTGCACCGCCTGTATACTGCTGTTCAGAGTATATAGGGTTGTAGGTATAGGGTTTTATTTTGGGTGCGGGGTTCCCCTTAATATCCATACAAGACCCAAAGGGGCTGGTAATGGGCTGGGGGGGGGGGGGGGGTGATGGGGTAGCCATGCCCTTTTTCTCAAAGATTTTCATCCATATTGCCAGGACAAGACATGACATTAAAGCCGCAAGCAGTTTTAAATGGCTTCTTTTTTTCCATTACAAAATGTCATTTTTTGCAGGGACAGTTCTAAACATGGGAAACACATGCCACTTCACAGGCATACTTTAGACACCCCCCATGTACCATATTTAAAGGAATATTTCACTTTTTTTTCACTTTATGCATCATTAAAATGACTGCCCCCGAAAAAACTTCAGTTTTTAAAACTTCTTTTTGCATTGATACATGTCCCCTGGGACAGGACCCGGGTCCCCAAACCTCTTTTATGACATTAACATGCATATTGGCCGTTATAATTAGCACTTTAGATTTCGAACGTTCGCGTCCATTGTAACTAATAGGGTTCAAATGTTCACGCAAACTTTCGGTCCGTTCGCAGGTTCTGGTGCGAACCGAACCCGGGGGTGTTCGGCTAATCCCTAATCCGCAGCCACCTTCTCCCAGCCACATACACGTCCACGGGTTTCTTGGGACTGTGAATGTTCCCTAAAAGACTGCTGCCGATGCTGAGTGCCAGGCTCCACCTCCATGCGGGGGGTGGAGGAAAGAGGTGTGTCAGAATCACCAGTAGTAGCATTTTGGAGGCGTGGTGGTGGAACAACCTCCAACACTACTGCACCTTGTCCTGCATCCTTCCCAGCTGCCAGAAGAGTCACCCAATGCGCCGTGAAAGATAGGTAACGTCCCTGTGCATGCCTGCTGGACCATGAGTCAGCGGTAATATGCACCTTACCGCTGACCGCCATGTCCAGCGAGGCCAAGACATTGCCTTCCACATGCCGGTAGAGACCTGGAATCGCCTTCCGTGAGAAAAGTGGCATTTGGTAACCTGCCACTGAGGAACCACACATTCCACAAACTCACGATAGGGGGCAGAGTCTACCAACTGAAAAGGCAGCATTTGAAGTGCTAGCAATTTAGCCAAGCTAGCATTCAACCGCCGTGCATGTGAATGGCTGGGAGTGAACTTCTTTTGACGGTGCAGCAGCTGGGGCAGGGAAATTTGCCTGTTAAGTAATGTGTCAAAGTCTCCTGTACCCCTGCCACAAACCCCAGGTCATCCAGCAGATTCTCGTTTCGTTTCCAGGTCCTTGCTTTAGCTAGGGCTTGGGTCAGAGAGAGTGTGAGTGTCACCGGTGCATGGTCAGAAATTGTGATCTGGTCTATGGTCACCCCTAGTATTCAATCCAGGGTACCCGGATCCACCAGTAACAGGTCAATTCTAGTGTCCACCTTGTGGACACTAGAATAGTAGCTATAGTCCCTCTCAGAGGCATGCAGTGCTCTCCAGCTGTCCACCAATGTATGCACCTGGAGGGTCTTCTGTAAATGTCGCAAGAAGGCGTGGGAATGTGCTGATCTGCTCGCTGAGGTGTCTATCTCAGGGTCAGGGCTGACATTGAAATCCCCTCCTATGATTAGTCTACCCTGCCGAAAGTCTGCCAGCTTGGAGAGGGTTTGGTCAATGAATGTGAGTTGTTGCGAATTAGGAGCGTATAGTGTAGCAAATGTGTATGTTTGTCCCATTATGGTGCCCTTCAGGAACACATAGCGTCCCTGGGGATCTACTCTATGATCAGAGGGTTGAAATTGGCAGTTTTTATGTATAGCTATAGCCGCACCCATGGATTTAGGTTTTGGGGAATTGCTCAGGTACCATTGTGAAAATATGTAGGTGGATAAATTGGGGAGGGAGGAGTCAGTAAAATGAGTCTCCTGCAAGAACAGCACCTGTGCCCCCAGTCTTCTGAATTCTAGCCACAACCTATTCTGTTTGTTAGGGGAGCACATGCCACGTACATTATATGACACTACCTTATTTGTAGCCATGATGCATCAGAGGGGGTTGTCCAGGCGACCATCCCGAATCTGAGGAGTCCAGTGAGAGTAAGTGCGGTTCCGCTTTCTAAGAAAAAGAGGCAAGATGGGAAATGGAGAGACAAAGAGGGGGAGATAAAAGAGGGGAAGAGAGAATTAGCATAACATAAAATAAACAAAACATCTTATAGTGTGGATCCACTAGCGCCTCATAGGCCATAAGTGGTTTTACCTTGAACTGTTTGCCCGACTCATGTATCTCCCCTAATATAGGGGAGCCACCTGAGTGTGGCAAAGTGCCCATATCTGGGCTAACACCCAATGCGGGTAGTCCTATGTGGGAGTCGTGATCGGACATGGGAAGCCAGGAAGTTCCTGCTCCCCACAGAAGCAAAAGCAGTAGTTGTATGTTTGGCGGGTCCCTAAAGAAACTAGGGTGCCTAATAATGCACTGAAACAGTGATGTCCTGTTACAGCCTTATTGGCTATTTGCCTTTTTACATATGTTGTAGTGAGCTAAAAGAGGCAAAAAACAAAAAAGGAAAAAGGGGATTCAGATGGGGTATCTGGGTCCCACATCACTGGTGCTTGCGTATCTGAAGATACCATTTTTAGTCAAGTCAAGTCTAGAGGCTGTCACAGGTGTTTCCGTGAGGATGTGGTTATGCATGTGGACCTTTCAGTCCCCTGCTAGGGACTCCTGCCTCGCAGTTGTAGAAGAAAAGCGTTTGCGGTTCCGTGAGTTCCGGTTGGATCAGGCCTGCTGCCAGGGTTGAGGTGCTGGTACCTTTCAGATATCCATGGAGAACCTCCAGTCAGGAAAATCTACAGGTTGCAGGTTCGGTTGTGACAGGAAACGTGGGAGGTCATATTTAGTGGCAGATTTTCCATCTCTTCCTGCATGGAGAGTGTAGGTGATGCCTGCTGTGCGCAGGAATTCCAGGAGGGGTTGTAATGCTCTGTGCTGCATCAGAGGGCTTTGGGACAAGTCCTGATTGAAAAACAAGCGGGCTCCATCAAAGTCAAAGTAGGGGCGTTTGCGCATAAGCTGCATTATTTAATCTTTAACTGTGTATTTGTGCAGATTATATCACGTGGGTTGTCTGCATCTTGTGAGGGGGGTCGGAGGGCCCTATGTGCCCTATCGATCTCAACTGCTTCATTAGGGGGGAGGCCTAGGAGTTCCTTGAATATGCCTTGCAGTGTTGGGACAATGTCCTTAGGGAACACAACAGGGAAACACCCATCCACAGAGAGTACCTACTTCAAACACACGTACCCCACAAAGAGGTAGGAGGTAACAGTAACAATTCAAACAGGAGGGGCCAAAGGGGACATAGAGCTAACCACTCCAATTCTGGAAACCGCCACTACGAATATGAAGATTACCAATATAGGGGTTCACCAGCCAGGTACTATGAACACCCTAAAAACTACTCTAGTATACAAATTATCCACCTATACCCACTCAAAATACTAATTATCCACCCATACCTACCCAGAACAGATACCAACCTCTACGAGAACCTTATGAAGATATGATCTATCCTTATCCAGATGCTGAGTATGACCAACTCACATATGGATATAATCAGATTAACCATTATCCAAATCACAGGGACCCCCAAGGCAGAAAAAGGGGCCCAGACCTAAGAGAGGTTGCAGAGGAGGGAGGAGGATACAGAGAAGGAAAAAGAAAGCGCACATAATGTGCTAAGGGGTATTTAACTTGAGCAGTACACAATTGACAGATGAGGAAAAAACTGTCCTGGACAAGGGTCTCAAGTTTGCACCCCCGCACAAATTAAACAAATTCAAAACTTTTATAGATGTACACAAATATATCCGTAAAGTCAATATTCAGAGATATATAATTTAAAATCCAGTTAGAAGCCACACTAAGGCAGCAATGTCTGGCACTGTTAATTCAGACCTTTCTAACCCTTCACTTTTCAACCCTCCCACCCAACTAGCACCAGCACTGAATATTTTCCGAGATCTGGTGCTAAAAGACCTTGCCCAATTGCCCCCAAAGTGCAGCAATCAAAACTCCATGCCCAGTAGAGGCCTTAAGTCCCTCTGTGACAACAAAGATCTGGTAATCCGCCCCGCCGCCAAAGGCGGGGGTATAGTCCTATTGGACAAATCAGCATACATGGGTGAGATGTACAAGATCCTTAGCGACCAGGCTACATATAAAGAATTACCAGTTAATCCTACCATACAATATAAGAAACAGCTCACTATAATTATTTCTAGAGGATTTGAATTGTCTATTTTAAACCGCAAAGAGAGAGAATTTTTAATCCCCCTAGCATACCCATTAATTATTATCTACCTAAAATTCATAAAGACGCGACTAATCCTCCAGGACGCCCTATCATTAGTGGCATTGATTCCGTCGCGTCCAGGATTGGGAAATATGTAGACCACTTCTTACAGCCAATCGTCCAAAAAATTCCCTCTTACCTAAAGGATACGAAGCATGTTATTAATAAATTTGCTTCACTGAGGATAGAAGATGGCTACATCATGGCAACGGCAGACATAGCATCTTTATATACATGCATAGCGCATTCAAAAGGCCTGGAAGCTGTGGAAACCTTCTTAGAAAGGGAACACACTTTAGTAAGAACACAAACCAATTTCATCATGGAACTATTGAACTTTGCTACTCACCATAATTACTTCTGGTTTGATGGACGTTTTTACCTACCGGAAAAGGGAGTGGCTATGGGGGCCAAGTTCACCCCTAGTTTGGTGAACATTTTCATGGCCAAATGGGAGGAGGATGTCGTCTTAGCCATGGAAAGACCACAATTGATACTTTGGGCATGATACATTGACGACATCCTCCTCCTATGGAATGGGACCCCTGAATCTCTACAACATTTTTTCCTGTCCCTCAATGATAATGACAGAGGTATAGTTCTCTCTTATGAATCTAGCCAGAGTAAAATACATTTCCTTGACCTAGAAATCACAATAAAAAAACGCCGCTTTGAATTCAGCACATATTTCAAATCTACGGATCGCAATGGTTTTATACCCATTGACAGCTGTCACCATAGATCCTGGTTGCGATCCGTTCCTAAGAGCCAATTTCTGCGCTTACGCAGAAATTGTACAGACATCACTACTTTCAAGTTACAGGCTAATACATTGACAGACCGGTTTGAGGAAAAGGGGTATAATATGCAGGAAGTTGATCTAGATTTAAGAAAAGCATTGGAGGTTGATCGATCAACCCTACTGGGTGACAAACCAGGTCAACCCCACAATGACAACTTTAGATGGTCTTTCCTTACTTTGTACTCAGTACAACATAAACAAATAAAGTCCATCTTAGAACATCGAAAAAATAAAAGCTAACACCGCGCTAATACCTAGATATAACAAAATGCGGGTAGTGTATAAATAATATACCCAAATACAAAAATATATGTACCCAAATACAAAAACAAAGTAATAGGAGCAGCAGCTAATAAATGTGAGATATACACATAAACAGAAATATACAGTGAAAAAGCCACGCTAAAGTGATAATTTGAATGAAATCACAAAAAACACAAAAAATATTGATCAATAATCTGTGTAAAAAGAAATTGTTCATAAATTAAAGTCCGTTTAAGACTAAAAGTGATGGTGACAAAAAATATTTTGTGACATATGATCTCCAAAAAAGTGAATGTGAAAGGAAATCCACCAAGTGACCTTAATCCACCACCGCTCTAATGATGCGCTTACCAGAGGGCAAGCTTAGATAAGCCTGTAACTCGATAATCATCAAGGTATAACCGAACCACTAGACATCGCCTCCAAAACCCATGCTCAGCTGGTGATAGCGACCAAAATCCTGGATCAGGCAGACCTTCCCTTGTGGGGTATCTATGGACTCAAACTCCTCCAAAGGTATCAAGCCAGGGAACCATACACTCTCAGCATGTGGACAGATAAAAATGAGGGATGCTCCCATAGTGTGAAACCATATTAAAATTTTATTATATCAGATAAAAGTTCTACTTACATCAACTCAAAATAATGCTCGCAGAGTACACATAAAAAACACTGCCGGCCGGCTAGCAGAACACCCGCTCACAGTGCGGAACGTGATGACGTCAGTGCGTCAGCCTCCCTACGTCCGTTTCGTCTAATTGACGTCTGCCTGATCCAGGATTTTGGTCGCTATCACCAGCTGAGCATGGGTTTTGGAGGCGATGTCTAGTGGTTCGGTTATACCTTGATGATTATCGAGTTACAGGCTTATCTAAGCTTGCCCTCTGGTAAGCGCATCATTAGAGCGGTGGTGGATTAAGGTCACTTGGTGGATTTCCTTTCACATTCACTTTTTTGGAGATGATATGTCACAAAATATTTTTTGTCACCATCACTTTTAGTCTTAAACGGACTTTAATTTATGAACAATTTCTTTTTACACAGATTATTGATCAATATTTTTTGTGTTTTTTGTGATTTCATTCAAATTATCACTTTAGCGCGGCTTTTTCACTGTATACATCTTAGAACATCATTAGGGAATTCTTAAAAATGACAAAGTTTTAGGTACTCTCATACCATAATAAAAACCATCACAATTTTTAAAATGAAATTTTTTTTTATATATGTTTTTATATGTATTTATGTGTTTTTATACACATGGTTATATATATAAATTTTAATACCATCGATGTAAATTCAATGATCCTTCCTTCATACATATATATAAAATTGTGAGCTCATATATTATAAATTTCTCAAATTTTTAATATATATTTTTATTAACCGCTTCAATACAGGGCTTTTAAACACCCTTCCTTACCAGAGCACTTTTTGCGATTCGGCACTGCGTCGCTTTAACTAACAATTGCGCGGTCGTGCGACGTTACACCCAAACAAAATTGACGTCCTTTTTTTCCCACAAATAGAGCTTTCTTTTGGTGGTATTTGATCGCCCCTGCGGTTTTTATTTTTTGCGCTATAAACAAAAGAAGAGCGACAATTTTGAAAAAAAACACAATATTTTTTACTTTTTGCTATAATAAATATCCCATTTTTTTTAAAAAAAACAATTTTTTTCCTCAGTTTAGGCCGATACGTATTCTTCTACATATTTTTGGTAAAAAAAATCGCAATAAGCGTATATTGATCGGTTTGCGCAAAAGTTATAGCGTCTACAAAATAGGGGATAGATTTATTGAATTTATTTTTTTTTTTTTTTTACTAGTAATGGCGGCGATTTGCGATTTTTTTTTCGTGACTGCGACATTGCGGCGGACACTTCGGACACTTTTGACACATTTTTGGAACCATTCACATTTACACAGCGATCGTTGCTATAAAATTGCAATGATTACTGTGTAAATGTGACTGTCAGGGAAGGGGTTAACACTAGAGGGCGCTGGAGGGGTTAATGTGTGTCCCTAATAGGAGTGATTCTAACTGTAGGGGGAGGGGACTTAAGGGGAGGAGACCGATCATGTGATCCTCTGTACTGGGATCACATGATCGGTCTCCTCCCCGCTGACAGGACGTGGAGCTGTGTGTTTACACACACAGCTCCACGGTCCCGCCCGGTCCCGTTGTTTTAACGGGCAATCGCGGGTGCCCGGCGGACATCGCGGCCGCCGGGCACTCGCACCGGGTCCCGAGCGATGCCGCGGGCGCGCGCGCGCGCGCCCCCCAGGCGGCCGGGAACCCGAGGACGTCATATGACGCCCACCCAGGATGGTAGATCCACCTTGTGGGCGTCATATGACTATGGGCGGGTATTGAAGTGGTTAAATATACCATCCACATCAGAGGTATGACTCCACTCTGGCTTCTATGTATTATTTAACATTGAAATTAGATTTATGTCAACCATTTGCTTATTGCCCCTAAAATGGATTATGTCCCCATGCGCAATGAAGGCTTCCGGGATCACCACCGTGTCAGCAGTGTATGATCCCCTCTCCATCCTGTCGAGAGCGGGGCAGGCGCAGTTGCGCCATGGCTGTCCGCCGTCGTATTCGGAACGAGGCTTGGTTTCAAGCCAGCGCCAGATTGGTTGACTGCGACGTAACGGCGCGCTGCTGTTATGCGCGGCTGTCTGCCCTCTTAATCCATGGCGAGGCTTGGTACTAACAAGCTTAGCCATGGATAGGGCGGAAGTGACGTCATGACGTCACGAGCGGCATGCGTTCCACCGATGTGTGATAAACACAGACGCTGGAGTGCTGCAATCATCTTTTAAATCGCCTTGTAAGCCAAAAATTTACTTATAACAAACCGTAATGCATAACTAATAATAACAGAGCATTTAGAAGTAAATTGTCACTGTTTTAGCTTTGTATTACCGCCGGACCGGAAGTGACGTCTACTTCCGGTCCCGTCTCATTCCAATAAGAGTTGACACCGACAGGACCACGATCACCTCACTTAGAACACCATACAGTATCAACGGCTGTTCAAGAGCATTTTTGTCACCTATATGGACTATACCGTTGTATAAATATATGTATAGTTCAGTTGTTCTTCACCCCTCACCAACTTGTCGTTCTAAATATAATTTATATATTTTTATTTACCATATTTAATTTTTAATTAAATATTTTATGGTTTACTGTTCACCATAATTGAATATACCCTTCTCGGGGTCACCTTTTCACCATCACGGTCATTTATTCACACATATCTTTTTCATTCTATTTTAATATAATTTATGTTTTTTACATATTTTATGATTCATATTTATGTGATTAATCTTGATTCATGAGATATTCCCAAATACTCATGCACACTAGCACTTTAACGCAACATATATATTTTTTTCATTTTGCATTTACCGCTAGTCTATCGGCAATGTCTGCAGCTTCTGTATAATTTTTCAATACTCATATTATCCAATCCTTTTTCCATAATAGCTCCGGTTGCCTCTGGTAATTATGTGTATATTTTATGGGGATCCCATTGAAGATGTCTATTGATGACGAAACGCGCCTGGGAGGACGCGCAGTGACGTCACCACGTTTGTTTGAAGGAGGAGGAAGGGCTCCATATCGAAGCCGGCCGGCGCTTTCCATTTACTACTTTGGATACTCTATCTGCTTGCTTTTTCTGACAAAATTGTGAGTAACATTTTATCCTTAATAAAATCACAGAGTTTTATACAGTATTACGCGATGGTCTGTCCTTTATTCCCTACATGGTAATCCCTGGACACCCCGCTGAGTGCTAAATCTGTCCATCCACCTATATATAGTATTGTGCACCCCCCTTGGAGTTCCAGTTCTAACTAGCAGATCTTTGGAGGAAACGGTTTGAGGTGCAATTTCCATCTGGCGTTCCGAACTCTGGTCCAAGGCTCAGTTTTAAGTGCTGGTTTTATCCATTCATCTGGTAAGGAGCCTACTTACTGGTGGTGGCACTCCGTATTTTACCTGGCGCAGTTTTTTATTCTTATACTACATTGGGTGTCAAGATACATATGTTTTGGACATTTCCATTTCATCAAACACTCTCTAACTCAGTGGACTTTTTCTTTTAATCATTTTTTCTATTATTGCTTTTGAGTTTATAAAAAGTTGTTCACTGCATTTTATATGTCTGGTATACATTGGTTTAATCAACTGATATCACCGCATTTATATGTATGGTATACAGGGATGAGCTTTATGTTCGAGTCGAACATTGGCTGTTCGCCAGTTCGCCGAACAGCGAACAATTTTGGGTGTTCGCAGCAAATTCAAAAGCCGCGGAACACCTTTTAAAGTCTATGGGAGAAATCAAAATTGCTAATTTTAAAGGCTTATATGCATGGTATTGTCATAAAAAGTGTTTGGGGACCCGTACCTGGGGGGTGTCTATAGTATGCCTGTAAAGGGGCGCATGTTTCCCGTGTTTAGTACAGTCTGACAGCAAAATGACAGGAAAAAAAGTCATTTAAAACTACTCTGGGCTACAATGAATTGTCGGGTCCGACAATGCACATAACAGTTCATTGATAAAAACAGCATGGGGATTTCCCCACAGGGGAAGCCTGAACCAAAATTAAAAAAAAAAATGCGTGGGGGTCCCCCTAAATTCCATACCAGACTCTTTAGGTCTGGTACGGATATTAAGGGGAACCCCGGGCCAAAATTAAAAAAAAAAAAAAAATGGCTTGGGGGGGCCCCCCTCAAAATCCATACCAGACCTGAAGGGTCTGGTATGGATTTTAGGGGGAAACCCGCACCGAAATTTAAAAAACAAACAATGGCGTGGGGTCCCCCCTAAAAATCCATACCAGACCCTTATCCGAGCACGCAACCTGGCAGGCCGCAGGAAACGAGGGGGGATGAGAGAACCGGGCCTGGTATGGAATTTAGGGGGACCCCCACACATTTTTTTTATCAATGAACTGTTGTGTATTGTCGGACCCGACAATTCATTGTTGCCCGAGTAGTTTTAAATGACTTTTTCTCCTTTAGAAATGTCATTTTGCTGTTAGACTGTTCTAAACACGGGAAACATGCGCCCCTTTACAGGCATACTATAGATACCCCCAGGTACGAAATTTAAAGGAATATTACACTTTTATTGTTTCACTTTAAGCATTATTAAAATCACTGCTCCCGAAAAAACTTCTGTTTTTAAAACTTTCTTTTGCATTGATACATGTCCCCTGGGGCAGGACCCTGGTCCCCAAACAGTTTTTATGACAATACCATGCATATAAGCCTTTAAAATTAGTGTTATGCCCCTCACTACACGTGACTGAGGTGTATTTGGGCACACTAATATCTTCCCTTATAGCAATGCATTCCAGTAGGCGCAGAATCCTTTTGAACTTTTATTGATACAAGATACAGTTTTACTCTAACAGATACAAACAAATGCAATTAATAAAACATCATACAATTACTGCCTCCCTATCTATGTAGCTGAAGACACAAATAGTAAACATACCGAAGATGGATCCGGATGGCTAACGTAGAACTTAGCAGCAGGTGTGTTTGCTTCCTTCCAGGTTGAAAGGGAAAAGGAAATGGCAGAAGAGGCTGCCGCAGGGCCTGATGGGATAGCAAGTACGGAGGCTTGCATGTACCAAATCTAACCAGCCTTTCTAAATTACTACATTGAAATAGGATATAACACAGTTATACAAAATGGCCACTAGATGGCAGGGTAGATTAATCTAATTAAACCAAAGGTCAATAAGAGGATTTCAAGCCTTATTAACGAAGGCATGACACTCCCCACTTGGTTTTCCACGGATACCACATATCATGGCACTCTAGAGGAGAGTAACAAAATAAGTTCAGAAACAGGTCTGAGGAAAAGTTTAGGCTGACCTTGCCTAATGACTTTGAGCTCAACTTTCCTGATGTTTCCATCTTCACTGGGAAACACTTGGGTTATCAGACCCAAAGGCCACTCGTTTCTCTTAGATTGAGAGTCTTTCATGAGAACGATGGCACCAGGCTCTAAGTTGGGTTTGCTGTCTTGCCATTTGTTCCTGGTCTGTAGATTAGACAAGTATTGTTTCCTCCACTTGTTCCAAAAGGTGTCAGCTAACACTTGTACTCTTTTCCATTGACATCTGTATAAGTCCTTTGGGTCTAGATCAGGGGTCTCAAACTGGCGGCCCTCCAGCTGTTGCAAAACTACAAGTCCCATCATACCTTTGCCTGTGGGAGTCATGCTTGTAACTGTCAGGCTTGCAATGCCTTATGGGACTTGTAGTTTCGCAACAGCTGGAGGGCCGCCAGTTTGAGACCCCTGGTCTAGATTGACTGCAGGAGCTGTGATCACCTCAACTTTCTGAGTGAGCAAGGTGAAAGGTGTAAGCAAGAAAGGATCTTCTGGATCATTGGATATAGATGTCAAGGGTCTGGCATTCATTACAGCCGATACTTAAGCCATGAAGGTTGTCAGAGTCTCATGTGTGAGTTTTGAAGTTCCCAATTGTAGAAACATTGAATCTAGGATTCTTCGAGCCATACCAATCATATGCTCCCAGGCACTTCCCATGTGAGAAGAGTGTGGGGGGTTAAATGTCCATGTACAACCCTGTCCTGAAAGGTATCTCTCTACATGTTCTATGTCAAGGTTTGAAGTGATATTCAATTCTTTTCAAGCTCCAACAAAGTTGGTTCCCCTATCAGAGCGTATGTGCTTGACAGGGCCTCTAATAGAAATGAAATGTCTCAGGGCATTGATGAAGCTGGATGTGTCTGCGGTAAGCTCTCTAAGCAGAATCTTACCTTGGATGGTGACGGGTGCTGCAAACCCGAGTGGATCATACAGGCTGTTGATGGTGGATAAGACACCTCGCCGTGTGAAGGGTTTTGGCTCTTGGTCAACCTGAAAAGTAAGGGTGTCAGACTTGAGATCCCAGTTGAATCCTAGGCTGCGTTGCATAGGAAGGGAGTCTGTAGCTAAGTCCAGATCTTTGAAATCACTGGCATAATCTTGGGAATGGAAGGCCTCCATGACAACCTTGCTGTTTGATGCTATCTTATGCAGTCTGAGATTTGAAGAGGCAAGTGTGCTTTGAGTCCTCTTGAGTAGACTTATTGCAGCTTCGGGTGAAGAAAGTGATTTCAGACCATCGTCTACATAAAAGTCTCTTTCAATAAACTGTGTAACGTCTTTCTCACCTTCTTGGGCAGATAGCTTAAAGTCCATAGATGGCAACAGCAGGAGATGGACTGTTACCAAAAGCATGCACTTTCATGCGGTATTCTGTAATGTTTTTAGTAGGGTCATTGACTTTGAACCATAGGAATCTCAAGAAGTTCCTGTGTTCTTCCTTGACTTGGAAGCTGTGAAACATTTGCTGAATGTCTGCAACTATGGCAACTGCTTCTTTGCGGAATCTGATGAGCACACCAAGAAGTGTGTTGTTGAGATCTGGTCCCTTTAGGAGTACATCATTTAATGAGACCCCTTGTCAGGAACGGTGCTATTACTTGGATCGCCTGCTGGTGTCACTGTTTCCTTTGGCATCAAAGGGTGCAGTTCTGGTGGCCACCAGCAGGGGTCTCCCAGCCGATGGACATTGTCAGGAATGGTGTTATTACCTGGATCGCCTGGTGGTGTCACTACTTCCTTCAACATCAAAGGGTGCAGTTCTGGTGTCCACCAGCGGGGGTCTCCCAGCAGATGGACATGCCAGGAATCAGGCTACACCTGTTGTGGATTTGCTGGGTATATAAGCCTGTCCTTCACTGAGGTTCAGTGCTTCAGTATTCCTTTCTGTAGCCCTGTCTTGCCTGTTCTGAAACCTGATCCTGGACCTGAAACCTGTACCTGTAACCTGACCCGTTATCTGCTTCCTGCCCTGTCCTGGATGTTGTCCCCCTTACCTGGTTCCTGAGACCCGTCCCCTGTCTCCTGCCTTGATGTTCCCTTGCTTCCTGTTTCCCCCTTGGTCTCTCCTCCCTGCCTTGTGTATATATATATATATATATATATATGTTCCATTGCTTTGAGGGTATTATTAGTTAGTTAGTTAGATTAGGGCTTGGGGGTTTGCTGTGTTATTTGTGTTCTTGCTTGTTTGTGGTTGCTGTGTTCACGTGTGTCTTTATTATTAATAAATATATCTTTATCACTACCTTTTGGAGCCTGATTCCTTTAGTGCAGCCCATCGATCTGTTCACTTGTGTTGGATGCCTGTGTTTAGGCTCCATCCCTAACAGAATACTGAAGCCACACTAACAGATCGGCTGCACTTGGGAATTGGGTCTGGACACTTGCTTTTGTCAAGGAAGATGCAGCTGGAAGATATTTTGTATCTTTCACTCCTGGCATTGGAAGAAAGAGATCTTTGTTATCAGACTTTGGGTGACTATACTAGGGAGCAACTACTGGAGTGCAACCGTATAGCCCATGCTTTTGTTGATCAGGGCCATTTTCTTTTTGAGGACGTGCAGCCCCTGATCCAGATTTGTGCCGAGCTGGCCCTGCCCTGTATTCCTGAGGGCCGTGATGATTTCACTCCCCCTTTTGATATGAATCAGGTTGTATCCCTAGTATGGCTTTTTGAAGATGATCCCGACGACTTTTTTGAGCACTACTCTGGCTGTTCCCCACAGGTGATTTCTGAATGCATTGTGTCTGCGCAGTCTTTTGTTAGACAGGGAAACTTGAATTCACAATTTGTACAACCCATACTTTCAGCATGGTCTGGCATGATGCAATTAGCCCCAGCCAAACAAACCACTTCTGCCATCAGACACCAGCCTACCCAAATGTATGTTTCCCCATCACCCATACCAAACCCAGTTGCCACCCAGTATACACTGCTCCCAACCAAATATTCATATCCGGTCTCTTCTCCCTGTACCTATCCTGCATTTAACCCCCTGCCTCTTCTCAGCTGCCTACAAATCCACAAATGTATGTTTCCCCATCACCCATGCCAAACTCAGTTGCCACCCAGTATACATTGCTCCCAACCAAATATTCATATCCGGTCTCCTCTCCCTGTACCTATCCTGCATACAACTCCCCTACCTCTTCTCTGCCAAATCCCAACACTCCTTTCCTGTCTGCTGCACCCCCAACCTACAAAGCTTCAGCGACCAAGTCAAAGAAAAGACGAAAGTTCTTCCCGACCAAAACGATCCTGCCAGTAACCCAATCTGCCTCCACACCCACTAATCTGTCCCAGCCTGAAGCGCCAGAGTTCCAGCCGGAGGTGCCAGCAATCCAGCCTGAAGAGCCAGTACTAGCCTTCCAGCCTGATGTCCTGGTGCCAGCCCTCCAGCCTGATGTTCCAGCCTTCCAGCCTGATGTCCTAGCCTTCCAGCCTGATGTCCTAGCCTTCCAGCCTGATGTCCCAGCCTTCCAGTCTGATGTCCTGGTGCCAGCCCTCCAGCCTGACGTTCCAGCCTTCCAGTCTGATGTCCTAGCCTTCCAGCCTGATGTCCCAGCCTTCCAGCCTGATGTTCCGATGCCAGCCTTCCAGCCTGATGTTCCAGCCCTCAAGCCTGATGTCCCAGCCTTCCAGTCTGATGTCCTGGTGCCGGCCTTCCAGCCTGATGTCTCAGCTTCCCAGTCTGATGTCCTGCTGCCAGTTTTCCAGTCTGATGACCCGCTGCCAGTTTTCCAGTCTGATGACCCGCTGCCAGTTTTCCAGTCTGATGACCCGCTGCCAGGTTTCCAGTCTGATGACCCGCTGCCAGTTTTCCAGTCTGATGACCCGCTGCCAGTTTTCCAGTCTGATGACCCGCTGCCAGTTTTCCAGTCTGATGACCCGCTGCCAGTTTTCCAGTCTGATGACCCGCTGCCAGCCCTCCATTCCGATGTGCCCGTGTCTGCTGCCCAGCCCGAAGTGTTCCTGTCTGCTGCCCAGCCCGAAGTGTTCCTGTCTGCTGTCCAGCCCGAAGTGTTCCTGTCTGCTGCCCAGCTTGATGTGCCTGTTCCTGCTGCCCAGCTTGATGTGCCTGTTCCTGCTGCCCAGCTTGATGTGCCTGTTCCTGCTGCCCAGCTTGATGTGCCTGTTCCTGCTGCCCAGCTTGATGTGCCTGTTCCTGCTGCCCAGCTTGATGTGCCTGTTCCTGCTGCCCAGCTTGATGTGCCTGTTCCTGCTGCCCAGCTTGATGTGCCTGTTCCTGCTGCCCAGCTTGATGTGCCTGTTCTTGCTGCCCAGCCTGATGTGCCTGTTCCCGCTGCCCAGCCAAAAGTGCCCGTACATGCTGCCCAGCTTGATGTGCCCGTTCCTGCTGCCCAGCTTGATGTGCCTGTTCCTGCTGCCCAGCTTGATGTGCCTGTTCCTGCTGCCCAGCTTGATGTGCCTGTTCCTGCTGCCCAGCCTGATGTGCCTGTTCCCGCTGCCCAGCCAAAAGTGCCCGTACCTGCTGCCCAGCTTGATGTGCCTGTTCCTGCTGCCCAGCTTGATGTGCCCGTGCCTGCTGCCCAGCTTGATGTGCCCATGCCCGCTGCCCAGCTTGATGTGCCCGCTGCCCAGCTTGATGTGCCCGTGCCCGCTGCCCAGCTTGATGTGCCCGTGCCCGCTGCCCAGCTTGATGTGCCCGTGCCCGCTGCCCAGCTTGATGTGCCCGTGCCCGCTGCCCAGCTTGATGTGCCTGTGCCCGCTGCCCAGCTTGATGTGCCCGCTGCCCAGCTTGATGTGCCCGCTGCCCAGCTTGATGTGCCCGCTGCCCAGCCTGAGGTGTTCCTGTCTGCTGCCCAGCCTGAGGTGTTCCTGTCTGCTGCCCAGCCTGAGGTGTTCCTGTCTGCTGCCCAGCCTGAGGTGTTCCTGTCTGCTGCCCAGCCTGATGAGTTCCTGTCTGCTGCCCAGCCTGATGAGTTCCTGTCTGCTGCCCAGCCTGATGAGTTCCTGTCTGCTGCCCAGCCTGATGAGTTCCTGTCTGCTGCCCAGCCTGATGAGTTCCTGTCTGCGGCCCAGCCTGATGAGTTCCTGTCTGCTGCCCAGCCTGATGAGTTCCTGTCTGCTGCCCAGCCTGATGAGTTCCTGTCTGCTGCCCAGCCTGATGAGTTCCTGTCTGCTGCCCAGCCTGATGAGTTCCTGTCTGCTGCCCAGCCTGATGAGTTCCTGTCTGCTGCCCAGCCTGATGAGTTCCTGTCTGCTGCCCAGCCTGATGAGTTCCTGTCTGCTGCCCAGCCTGATGAGTTCCTGTCTGCTGCCCAGCCTGATGAGTTCCTGTCTGCTGCCCAGCCTGATGAGTTCCTGTCTGCTGCCCAGCCTGATGAGTTCCTGTCTGCTGCCCAACCTGATGAGTTCCTGTCTGCTGCCCAACCTGATGAGTTCCTGTCTGCTGCCCAACCTGATGAGTTCCTGTCTGCTGCCCAACCTGATGAGTTCCTGTCTGCTGCCCAGCCTGATGAGTTCCTGTCTGCTGCCCAGCCTGATGAGTTCCTGTCTGCTGCCCAGCCTGATGAGTTCCTGTCTGCTGCCCAGCCTGATGAGTTCCTGTCTGCTGCCCAGCCTGATGAGTTCCTGTCCGCTGCCCAGCCTGATGAGTTCCTGTCCGCTGCCCAGCCTGATGACCCAGAGCCTGCTGCCCTGTCTGTTTTTATTTCCAGATCTAAACTTCCAGACCCTGGTGGTGGGGTACATGTCCCATTGTCGGACTCGGGTGGCACGCCTCCTAGTAGGTTAAGAGACTCTGGCCAGAGAGCGCAAGGAAGTCTGCCGTCACAGAGAAGACTTTTTTTGGACTCTTCCACTTTTACACGCACTGCCAGATCTAGGACAGAATGGAGTGTCCAGAGGCCACTCCTTAGGGGGGGGAACTGTCAGGAACGGTGCTATTACTTGGATCGCCTGCTGGTGTCACTGTTTCCTTTGGCATCAAAGGGTGCAGTTCTGGTGGCCACCAGCAGGGGTCTCCCAGCCGATGGACATTGTCAGGAATGGTGTTATTACCTGGATCGCCTGGTGGTGTCACTACTTCCTTCAACATCAAAGGGTGCAGTTCTGGTGTCCACCAGCGGGGGTCTCCCAGCAGATGGACATGCCAGGAATCAGGCTACACCTGTTGTGGATTTGCTGGGTATATAAGCCTGTCCTTCACTGAGGTTCAGTGCTTCAGTATTCCTTTCTGTAGCCCTGTCTTGCCTGTTCTGAAACCTGATCCTGGACCTGAAACCTGTACCTGTAACCTGTACCTGTAACCTGACCCGTTATCTGCTTCCTGCCCTGTCCTGGATGTTGTCCCCCTTACCTGGTTCCTGAGACCCGTCCCCTGTCTCCTGCCTTGATGTTCCCTTGCTTCCTGTTTCCCCCTTGGTCTCTCCTCCCTGCCTTGTGTGTGTATATATATATATATATATGTTCCATTGCTTTGAGGGTATTATTAGTTAGTTAGTTAGATTAGGGCTTGGGGGTTTGCTGTGTTATTTGTGTTCTTGCTTGTTTGTGGTTGCTGTGTTCACGTGTGTCTTTATTATTAATAAATATATCTTTATCACTACCTTTTGGAGCCTGATTCCTTTAGTGCAGCCCATCGATCTGTTCACTTGTGTTGGATGCCTGTGTTTAGGCTCCATCCCTAACACCCCTTGATGCCGTGAGCTGGAGTCAAACAGTACCCGGATTTTACCTGGCTTCTTGGGGTGGTAGACGCCGAAGATTGGTAGGTACCAGCACTCTTCATTGTCTTTTAGAGGTGGGGCTATCTCAGCATGGTCATCCTCAAACATCTTACTCATGAATGAGAAAAAATGTCCTTTAATTTCTGTTTTCTTTTGGAAATTGGATCTGAGGGAAGAAAAGCATTTCAGAGCTTGTTCTCTATTGTTAGCAAGACGGGGTCTCTGCGCTTTGAAAGGCAGGGGTGCCACCCAGCTGTTTTCATTGGTTTTGTAGAATCCGTGTCTCATTATCTCCAAGAAGATATGATCTTCAATAGATGGGCTAATTTTGTGATCTTCTTTAGTCCTTTGGAAAACTGAGCACCCTAAATGATCTCTGTCTTCATCACAAAGAAGATTAGCGGTGTGAGGGTTGGAATGAATTACACTGGCAGGCTTCTCTCTTACAAGGAATCTGTTGGTGCAAGGCTGAAATAGAGATGGACACCCACCTTCTAGTGTCTTTGTAAAGAGAGAGTTCACGCTGGTTGGTTTGTGAACACTCCCTAGGCATACATTGCCTATGATGACCCATCCTAGATCTAGCTTTTGGGCATAGGGGGAGTTGTAGGGGCCATTGATTTGTTTTCTCACCTTGTGAACTCTGATGATGTCCCTCCCAAGGAGAAGCGCTATCTCAGCCTGGGGATCCAGTTCAGGGATGAGATGTGCTATGCCCTTCAGATGTCCGTGATAAAGTGCCACCTCTGGTGTAGGGATCTCCTCTCTGTCCGTTGGGAACTGATTGCACTCGATTAGAGTTGGCAGAGGCAGGGTTGTCTGACCATCAAAGGATTTGATTTGGTAACCAATGACTCTTCTCCCAGTTTCTTCACTTACCCCTGTACAAGTCTTGAGTAAGTATGAAGAGCCGGCGGATGTGAGGAGAGGGGGGCTGAGTGCTGAGGAGTGCTGAGGAGATGCAAGGAGAGTTGGTGTGAGAAGGAACGCTGCTGTGCAACCCCCTCCCCCTTCTAGCTTCTGGATGAAGCCGTCATGAGAAGCTATGGTATGCTATGAGCTGCCTCCTGCTCCCTGCCCCCCACGCTGAACACGCTGTGTGTAATCTCCTTCTCACAGTCCTCTGCTTGTGGGGGAAAGGTAAAGGAAAAAAGCCCAGCAAGGTTTGCCAAAGGACTGTTACTAAGATTCACTGTGTGACTTGGACTCTCTGTTGCAAAAGATTGAAAACTACCTGCTGACCCCACATAGACCTTCAGTGCTGGACATGTGAGTAACATGCAATGGAATAAAGGGGAAACATAGCGATGCTGTCTAGTGCCTGCGCCTTATAAACTGTCATTAATGATGAAATGAAGTGAATGAAAGCCATATTGTTCATATTGGTGTCACAAGGCGGACTTTCTTTATCAGCTGAGAGAGATAGTATATACTATCTACTAAAGGTGTTTTGCTACCAGTGCTTTCATGCAGGAAAACTGTGAGTTCAAAAATGCTATATGCCTGGCTGCTGGCACCCACACATAAGTAAAAGGAAAAAACTGGCCTGTCTGGCTGTCAAGGCTCTTATATATGAAGTAATACCACTAATATACCGCTGATATATGAACGTCAACTGACCACCTGGCTGGCTGTCTGTATACTTCCACGTGAAAAATCTCTCATCTTGCTTGCCATTTATAAAGCCGCCAAGGACTATGTATACCTACTAAAGGTCCAATTATGTATGTAAGAGCTGGAGCGGACATTGTATACTGCTGAGCGCATGTTTTACTACCAGTACTTTCATGCAGGAAAACTGTGATTTCAAAAATGCTGTGCGCCTGGCTGCCTGCACACATACATAAGTAAAAAGAAAACACTGGCCTGCCTGGCTGTTAAGGCTTTTATACATGAAGTAATACCGCTGATATACCGCTGATATATGAATATCAACTGACCTCCTAGTTGGCTGTTTGTATACCCCCACGTGAAAAATCTCTCCTCTTGCTTTCTATTTATATATCTGCCAGGGGCTATGTATGTAAGAGCTGGAGCGGACATTGTATACTGTTGAGTGCATGTTTGGCTATCAGTGCCTTCATGCAGGTAAACTGTGATTTCAAAAATGTTGTGTGCCTGGCTGCTTGCACCCATACACAGTATACATAAGTAAAAGGAAAACATTGGCCTGTCTGGCTGTTAAGGCTCTTATACATGAAGTAATACTGTTGATATACTGCTGATACATGAATGTCAACGGACCACCTGGCTGGCTGCCCGTATACCCCCACGGGAAAAATCTCTTTGCTTGCTTGCTGTACCCGCTGGTAGTGCTTAGTAGTTAACTGCGCTGTTTGTGTTCTATCTGAAATAAGGAGGAGAGGGTGATCTCTCTCCCGAGGACTATATTTGGAAGATCTGTTGCTGCTGACATAACTACGGTTGAGCGTAACCTCGGCCGCTTTCCCCTTTTTTTTTTTTTTTTTTTTTTCTCCTTTCGCTGGCCGCTCTGGCCCCTGGTGTTGAAAAAGCCCTTTTTTTTCCTCTCGGCTCCTGGCTTGTGCTCCTATATGAGAAGAACTGCTGCTGATACAGGACCCCCTTAGCAACCGCTTACCTGACCATCTGCGTGGTTTCTTCTTTTTTTTTTTTTTTTTTTTTCTCTCCCTCCGACCCCCGTGCTTAGAAGAGGGGGGAAAAGGGGGGGAAGGGAAATATAAATATTGTGTGAAATAAGAGGAGAAGGGAAAATGCAGCAGCTACGATCTGCAAAAGATAAAGATAAAAGTGTCCAACAAGCAGGTATGGCTGCTGCAGCAAAACTAGAGCAATTTGCACACACAACTGGGCATACACTGGGGCAACCCATGCCGCCGTCTCCCCCAAAAAAAGGGACTCAGTCCAAAATCCAACAAGGAGGTACAGGAGAGAGAAAGAGTCAAGGGCAGAGCCAATCAAATGCGGCAACACCAGGGGCCCAGGGGGTAAAGACACAGACACAGGGAAGTAAAAACACCGTGGCCGCAGATCAAAATATAAAAACAAGCATAGAAGCAATTGGGGTTGGGGCAGGACCCGCCCCACCTCTGGAGAAAGAACCCACATTAATGGACATTTTTAAAGCAGTAAAAACCTCAAATGACTCGCTCAAAGACTTGGGCGTACAGATGAGGGGGGTCAAAGAGGACTTGGCACTGGTAAGACAAGACATGCAAAGGATAGCTGAGAGAACCACAGTATTGGAAGGAAGGATCAGCCAGGTGGAGGATGATGTTCTTCCACTGGTTAAAGAGATGAAGAACATGAGGGAGCAGTTACACCGGCAAGCCGTTAAATTGGAAGAAATCGAGAACAGGAGTCGTAGAGATAACATTAGGATAGTGGGAATGCCTGAGAAGAGTGAAGGATCCAACCCTACTGAATTTTTGGAAGGCTGGTTAACTGAGACCTTTGGGAGAGAATCCTTTTCAAGATCATTTAGCATCGAAAGAGCACATAGGGTGCCGTTCCGCCCACCACCAGCAGGAGGCTATCCACGAACCCTGTTAATGAAGTTCCTTAATTTTAAGGACAAAGTGACACTTCTGCGAAAAGCCAGGGACAGAGGGAATATCTTTTTTAATGGGATTAAAATTTCTTTCTATTCAGATTTCTCTCAGGAGCTCCAAAAACGTAGGGCAGAATTCACCCAGGTCAAACGTTCACTACAAAAGTTTAAAATTCAATATGCTCTTTTATACCCGGCCAAACTGAGGGTAACGGCCCTGGGGGAAACCCGGTACTTTGAGGATCCAGGAGGGGTAGAGAAATGGGTGGAGGAGAACAGGGAAAGGTTACTGGCATTGTGATAAGTTGTGGTACTCAGAATAGATTACACGAGGGGGGGGGGGGGGGGGGGGGGTTGGCACAGTGGGCGGGTACGAGAGGATGTTGATAAGGGTGTATGTGAAGAAAGGGTTAAGAGTATGGGATAAGGTCACTGGTAGTCCCCGGGGGGTTCACCGAGAGAGGTGGGGAGGGGGGGAGGGGGGAGGGATGGGTATGGGTAATATTTCAGATCAAAGGTGTGTAAAGGGCCAAGGGAAAAAGGGTACATCCACTGATAAAAAAAGAGAGAATCACGGTAGACGCACAGAAGTGGGAAGTAAAAAGGGAGACACATAGAGCTTTTCAACGGGGAACCACTAGGATAATGGGTGAAAACACTGCTATAGAGATAAAATACTACTGATTAAAATACATTGGGTGAAAAATGATGCAATCTAAAATATTAAGAATTGGGTCATGGAATATAAGAGGGTTAGGCACAGCGGGTAAGAGGGCAATAGTGTTTTCTATGATGAGGAACTATGGGATTGATGTGGCTTGCCTGCAGGAAACCCATTTGACAAAAGAAACAGCCCAACAACTACAAAGGCAGAATGGGGTATACCAATTTCAGTACCACTCGGTTTATGGCTCATACAGTAGAGGGGTTAGCATAATGGTGAAGAAAGGGGTGAATTTTTCCTGCATGCAAGCCATCTCAGATGAAATGGGCCGGTATATTTTTCTCTGTTGTCAAATTGAAGATAAAAAGATGGTGATAGCAAATGTGTATGTCCCCCCCCCCATTTAAAATGGAGATCATGCTTAAATTAAACGAGTTCCTGTTGGATAAGCAGGGAACACCAATCATAATAATAGGTGACTTTAACCAGGTATTGGATTACAATATGGACAGATTCCCAGCCCAGAGGGTAGCAGAAAACATGAAGAAAGGGCAGTTGAGTCGGTTTATGGAGGAGGTGGGTTGGATAGACTTCTGGAGGGTGCGGAACCCTGACGCTCAGCAATTTTCTTGCTGGTCGGCCACACACTCCACCCTCTCCAGAATTGATATGGTGATGGGAAACGATAGGGCATTGGAGCTGGTAGAAGCAGTTGAGTATTGGCCAAGGGGGATCTCGGACCACTCCCCTCTTATGCTTAGTTTAAAGATAGGGAGGGAGGAAATATTGAGGGGGTGGAAAATTAACCCGTGCTGGTTTGAGATACTCAGAAGTATAGATACCATCCCACCAACACTGAGAGAATTTATTGTAGTCAACGCAAACACAGCAGAATCAGGGATTATATGGGATACCCTTAAGGCTTTCTTGAGGGGATTATTAATTCAGCAGGTGGCGAAGTACAACAAGGGGGTAAGGGCACAGGAAGAAAATAAAAGGAGGGAAGCGGCTGCAGCGGAGGCTAATTATATTCTAGCCCCAACAATGGAAGGGAAAGAAAAATGGCTGGAAAAACAACAGGAATATAAATTATGTGTAATCCAGAGAGTCGAGACCAAACAGTTGCTACAGAGGCAGGAGGCCTTCATGGAAGGAGAGATGGTGGGGAGGATGTTGGCCCAGGTGGCAAGGGCGAACAGGGCCCCCAGTAATGTATCAGCTATTCGAAGTAGAGACGGGGGGGTAACCTCGAACTCCAAAAGTATACTGGAAAGCTTTGAGGAGTTCTATAGGGACTTATACTCCGCACGAGTAAGGGGAGCGGGGAGATCAATGATGGAGAGTTTTTTGGGGAAGGTAGCCCTTCCGAAGATAACACTTGAAGAAAGAGTTGGTCTGGATTCCCCAATAACGCTCTCCGAATTACAACAGGCTGTAGCCGACATGGCAAATCAAAAGTCTCCGGGTCCGGATGGTCTCCCAACGGAAACGTATAAATACTATGGGGATATCCTGCTCCCGGAACTGTTGAAGGTTTTAGGGGGGGCAATGGAGGTGGGTTATCTCCCTGAGTCAATGAGAGAAGCTACCATCATCGTACTTCATAAGGAAGGGAAAGATCCCCTAGATGCCGCTTCGTATAGGCCAATCTCCCTTTTGTGCACGGATGCAAAAATTCTAGCTAAAGTTATCTCAGCTAGAATGGATAAAGTTATTTCAAAATTGGTCCACCCTGATCAGTCTGGGTTCATAGCAAACCGATCAACCAGTACAAATATAAGGAGAGCTTTTTTAAATCTTCAAACGCCAACAGATAATATAGGGTCGAAGGCGATATTATCATTGGATGTGACCAAAGCCTTCGACTCTATAGAGTGGGAATACATTTGGCGTATACTGGAAGAGTTTGGATTTGGACCCACGCTGATCGGGTGGATCAAGATGCTCTATGACAGACCAGTAGCTAGATTAAAAATTAACAATAGATTTTCAAATCAAATAAAATTGGAAAGGGGAACCAGGCAGGGGTGCCCTTTATCGCCCTTGCTCTTTGCGCTAGCTATGGAGCCCCTTGCGGAGTACATCAGAAGGAGCCCTGACATTGTAGGTTTCCGTAGGATCTCAGGAGAAGAGCGTATAGCATTATATGCTGATGATATATTGCTCTTCCTGGGGGACATAGAACACTCATTGGAGGAAGCAATGAAAGCTGTGGAGAGGTTTGGTAGTTTCACGGGTCTAGAGATCAACTGGACGAAGTCAGAGCTCCTTCCGATGGCTGAAATAAGGGAAGGGATGCTAAGGAATAGCCCTAAATT
This sequence comes from Lithobates sylvaticus, assembly GCA_028564925.1. Classification (NCBI taxonomy): domain Eukaryota; kingdom Metazoa; phylum Chordata; class Amphibia; order Anura; family Ranidae; genus Lithobates; species Lithobates sylvaticus. The sequence goes on along the minus strand of CM053027.1, from coordinate 183,039,880 downwards.
AGCAGTCGTAGATTCCCTTAAATATTTAGGGATCAGGATAACAAGAGACCCCAATCAATACTTGCATAATAATCTGATACCAATATTGGGGAAGTTCAGGGAGAAAATTAAAACATGGAAATCCCTCCCCCTGTCTAGTGCCGGTAGATGTTCATTAATAAAAATGATTTGGCTGCCCCAACTGTTGTATGTGCTCCATAATGCCCCCATATGGATCCCCAGAAAATGGTTTGATAAAATCGAGAGTCTATTTAGGGAATTGGTGTGGAAGGGGGGACAGGCAAGAATACGGCTTCGGACTCTGCAACTCCCTTCAGGGGAAGGGGGTCTTGCACTGCCCAATCCTGAGATATACTATTTAGCGTCTCAGTTACAACAATTAGTGGGATGTTGTGCCCAAGAGGGAGGGTCCCCTAATGGAAAAATTCTTTTGACAGGCGCGCTACACGAGACCATAATAGAAACTTTAGAGGCAGGGTCGTTTGGGGCTAAGAACCCAACAACAAAAATGGTCAGTAAAGTTTGGAAAGTCGTCAAAAAAAAGTTAAAATATATGGAGACTAACATATATACCCCAATCTGGAACAATAGCAACCTACAGGAATTACGTATAATGGGGAAAATCAGGGAGTGGGAAAATAGGGGAATTAAAAAAGTGAGCCAAATATACGATGGTCAGGCCATAAAAAAATTCGAAGTACTAAAAAGGGAATTTGATATCCCCCAGAATACACAGTTTAGTTATCTTCAAATAAGCCATGCCCTAGAAGCCCAGTTTCGAAACCAACCTATGGTATGGGAGGAACTACCAGTGCTACAGGTTATTGGGGAGCCAGGATCCACTAAAGGATTAATATCTGTGATATATAAACTACTGAACAGAGGGACCCTAGGCGAAGTAAAGCTGCTGGAGGTAAAAAAAAAATGGGAACAGGATCTAGGTGCCATTCCACAGGGACAATGGAAGAGAATACTAGAACTAGCCCCGATGATATCGGTTTCGCCCGCCCAGAAATTCTCACATCTGATGCTACTCAACAGAGCGTATTATACACCAAAGCTGTTATGTAAATTTGGAAGAAGGCCTAATGATAAGTGTCCGAGGTGCCAGGGGCAGGGGGACCTGGTCCATATGGTATGGAGATGCCCCAAGCTCTTCCGGTACTGGGAAGGGGTGACAAAAGTATTGAAGAGCATATTTAAAAAAGAAGTGGAAAGGGAAGTGGTACTTTGTATCCTGGGGTATAGACAGGAAAAGGGTGAAACAAAAAGTACAACAGTGGCAATATTAAGGGGCATGTACCAGGCCAGGAAGATGATAATGATGAGATGGCAATCACAGATGCCACCCACAGTAAAGAATTGGATCGATATAATGAATGAAACCCTCCCGAAGGAGAGAGCCGCGTACATAAAGAGATATAATATGAAAGAATTTGATAGGATGTGGAGACCATGGATAGAGGGAATACACCAGATACAGCTGGAATAGAGGGGGGGGGGGGGGGGGGGGGGAGGGGAGGCGGGAAAGGGGGGATAATGAGACAGGAGTAAATCCAGGCAATATTACTCAAAAAGCGGCTCCCTCCTTTTTAGTGGAGGGAATATAGAGTGCTCTTTTTTTTATCTTCATAAAGAGATATACCTATGTGTTAAGTACAAAATGTATGTAAAAAAGATACTGGTCCTGGAATATTGTGTTGAGGTGTAAACATGTTTTATAGATGGAAAAACTAATAAAGATTATAATTAAAAAAAAAAAAAAAAAAAGTATGAAGAGCCGGCTTCCTTGATTTTGAAGGTGTCAAAGAAGGCTGAGCTGGCGAGTGATCTGTTGCTTTGATCGTCCAGGATCACATATAGCTTCACTGCCATTTCTCTGCGACCCATGGGGTAAACTGTAGCAAGACAAATCTTAGAGCAGGATTTGTTAGACAGACCTTCTCCACAGACTTGAGTGCACTGGGGTGTAACTACAGGAGGTACTGTGTCTTGTTGCTCCCCGCCATGCCCTTCCACCTGGGGTGAGGGGGTAAGAGTCCATGGCGCTGGCCCTGGGTGTAGAGCTGTGTTGTGCTCTGTGCTGTTGCACTCAGAGCAGTTGATGCTCACCTTACAGTCTTTCCCAAAGTGAGACGTTGATGTGCAGCACCTGTAACAAATTCTGTTTTCTTTGAGAAAGGTTCTGCGATCTTGGAGAGTCTTTTCTCTGAAACCTCTGCACTTTAACAAGGAATGAGGCTTCTTGTGAAGAGGACACTCTCTGCTTGGATTCTGAGCTGGGGATACACTTGTTTTGCGTACTGCAACAGGTGCGTCTTTGAAGTTGCGGGTTAGAGCAGTCTTACTTGACCTAGGGAAAGCAGAGTCAGATGATGAGATGTCAAAACTAGGATAATTTTTAGCCTTTGCTTGATGGCGAATAAAGTCCACGAAATAAGAGAATGGTGGGAAGGGGACTTTGTGCCTTTGCTTGTAGTTGGAGCCTCGTGTAACCCAGGTTTCCTGAAGGCTGTAAGGTAGCTTTTGCACTATAGAGTTAACGCCACAAGCTGTGTCCAGAAAGGCAAGGCCTGGCAAGTCTCCTTCTGCTTTGGCTATTTGGAGTTCTGTCACTAGGTCACTCAATTCTCTCAGCTTCTGGTAGCCTTTGTTAGGAATCTTGAGAAAGTCCTCTATTCTTTTAAAAAGAGAGTTTTCTATAACTTCTGGGGAACCGTAACATTCATCAATCCTCTCCCATATCATGCTCAGCCCTTTGGTTGGGTAATTAATATTACATTTACATTACATAACTAACATTGTCTCTGATTCTCCTTGCATGCTCGGATGACTCATTCCCCAGCCAATTGACTAAGAGATCGGCTTCTTCACTTGCCTTGAAATCAAGATCCCTAGTTGCATTTCTGAAGGACGAACGCCATGCTCTATAACTTTCAGGGCGATCGTTAAACTTTGCAAGTCCCTTTGCTAACAGTTCACGTCGTGCTAAGAACTTGAAGAGATCTGAATTCTGGGATGGAGGTAGACGTGAGGACGTAGGGCGGTGATGCACCACAGAGGGAGGGGCTGGACCTAGGGAGTGACGGCCGGACGGAGAGGAGGAGGTGCACGCCGGGGGATGAGCGGCGCGACACACGCGGATGAAGCCCAGCGCTCAGGAGATCCATAGGAGCCGGCTAGCGTAAGCGGGACACCCGCTACTGATGACAGCAAGGAAGCAGCCGTACAGATGGGAGTGAGCCCCCGTTCCCCCCCCCCCCCAATAGCTGCCATCAACTCCCCACCCCGTACCTGATGTACGGTAAAGCGCTGGATGAACTCAAAGCAAAAGTGAAACCACCTCATCACCCCAGCACGAAAAAAAAAACGGCGTGGAAGGGTAAGACCCCATGTCAAGGGGAAGAAAAAAATCAATACTAAGGATCTCTCCTGGAGGGGGTAAGTGAACAGACCTCATAAAATGCTGGTGGTGTGTATCTGCAAGAGGATTGTTTAAAGGTGGACTATAATAGACAAATAGCAGTGATACAAGAAGGAAAGCAGATAACATTGCTGTATGGAGGAAAAAGGGGAAGGTGTGTGGTAGATATATCAGGTGAGAAAGGAGGGCTAAACCCCCCCCCCCATAGGTCAACGACAGAAAACGCAATACCGGTTTATAAGGGGGCTATAAATTCTGAATCAAAACATATCCACCTGAACTACCTATCCCCCGATGGTTTCCCAAATGCTTCAACTAACTGTATGAGAAGAGGTGCACTTTTATATAAGGGCCAGAAATAAGGGACGGTGGAGGGAGGGATACCCCTGTCTACCCCCACTGATGATCCTCTCACCCCTGGTCCTAAATTATGTACCTTAGGGTGCTTGCCCTTCTGTTTTTGTGCCCGTTTTTTTCATATTCCAACCTCCCGGGCTCCTCAGGGTGTGGTACATGCCTGCTTCTCTTGCCTTTTTTTTTTTTTTTTTTTTTTCCTTCAGTCTTCTACCTGGAAATTGCTTGGTGTAAGTGGCCTGGGAAAGAAGGAGCAATAATTGGCCTGGAAAGCGATATGCCCAATATGTGTTTTATGCCAGTAGGACCTACATATGCTTAAGGATTACTAGCTGGAAAACGGCTAGGGGACTATATATGAGAGCAGCGTATTGGACACACACATTCTCTTTAATATAGTATTATTGACCAGGCCAAAGTGGCGGTCAGGGCAATTGGGCCGCATATACGCTGAACTACCAAGGGCTACGTGGTGGTTGTACTCTTCTCTCTTTCCTCCGCGCCCTCCCCCTGCGCCACAAAACTCCGTAAGCATAGAGAAGAGGTGGGCCCTAAATAAATAAAAATTTTAGTATGACTAGCAGAGCCACCAAAGGAACGGAACCCAAAACACCAAAAGAAAAAGCAAATATAAGTACAATTAAGCAATACTTGGTCCAGGGACTGAGCCCCAAGAGTCCAGTTATGGAAAAACAATCAACGAAACAGGGAAAAAAGAAGGAGGTGAACAAAAAGAAGGAGGAAACTCCTGAGGCTGCAAGAGGAAATATTAGTACCCAAAGTGAAACAGATAGTAGCAGGACTGAGGAACAGAGGGAGAATACCCAAGTGTTAACCAAGACAATCCTGGCAGAAATGCTGACGAAAATGGAAAAATCAATTAAAAACTAAATAGTGGCACTACGAACGGATTTAACACAGGTGTTGACCCGAGTAGAGGAAGTGGAACACAATACAGACAAACATACACATGAAATATCGGATCTTAAAGACCAGCTCAGAACGGTTAAGATAAATCAAAGGAGGACTCTGTATAAACTGGAGGAACAGGAAAAGGTAGAAGGCAGAACCTCAGAATACGATCACTCCTAGAGGAGAATGGGGAAGATCTTATAAAAACCATAAAGGAAATATTTAACCCTCTACTAAATAAAACCCCAGAATGGGATTTGAAAATTGAAAGGATACATAGAGTCAGGAAACCACAACATATACCAACAGACACCCCTAGAGATATCCTGGTTAGATTCCAGAACTATAGTGATAAAACTAAGATATGGTCTAACTTGAGAGGAAAACCCCCCCTGCAATTCAGGGGAATAGATCTCCAAATCTTCTTGGACCTGCCCCCAGAAACACTGGCTAGGAGACAGATGCTTAGGCCACTATTAAACCAAATGCGTCTGGACAATGTAAAATACAGCTGGGGTTTCCCGGCATGCCTGATAGGGTATAGAGAAGGTAGATCGGCAAAGCTAAGATTCCCTGAAGATCTAACAGAGTTCTGTAAAAATTTAAATCTACAAGTAGTAGAAATCCCAGAATGGTCAGAAAGGGAAGGTCTGGAGTGAGAAGGAGGGAAGGGGAAGTGACAACCTTGAGAGGATCAGGGCCCTCCCTTCCTATGGGGGAGACCAGGAAGGGGGTAGCTCTTGAAATTCTCATAAGATGCAGTTAGTCGTCCATATGGGGTGGGGTAGGGGGGAGGGGGGGAAGGAGAGGAAGGGGAGAGGGTGAGACCTGGGTGGAAATCCTCTTTGGCCGAGGGACCGTTTTACCCCCCCCCCCCCCACCTGTATCAACAGGGGGAGAGGGGTAGAAGGGGGAATGGGGTCTGAGCCTAAACCTCTGAGTAAGAAGCCCAAAGGCGGAGAAGAATATTTCTGATCGGCCAATGGTCTGGAGGTCAATAGTGACCATAAGAAAGGAGGGGAGGGGGAGGTTGGGAGGGGGGGGCAGGGAGGGTGGGTAAAAGAAGGGAGGTGCCTCTCCGTAAAAAACAAAAACAAAATAAAAGTCCCAGATTAGGTTTTTAACATATAAATGTCCGAGGCCTGAACAACCCTGCTAAAAGGCACAAAATATTAACAGAGCTTAAACGCTATCAGACAGATATAGTGTTCCTCCAGGAAACCCACCTCTTTCAGGGAGCTAATATAAAACTATATTCCAAAAAATTCCCTACTTGGATATATGCAGATTCAACTACCAGGAAAGCTAAAGGAGTCGCGATAGGTTTCTCCGAGGGAATTCAGTTCAGAGAAGAGGAGAGAGTAGTAGACCCAGAAGGGCGGTTTCTTCTTTTACGTGGTCATATGAATGGGATACAAGTTACCTTAGCAAACATTTATGTACCAAATAAAAATCCAACAGAATATGTCAAGAAAATGATACGTATGCTAGCCAGTTTTGGACGGGGGATGACTATACTGGCAGGGGACTTGAACCTATGCATGAATCCAGATGAGGATAGTACGTCAAGAGTGCGGGAGACGGGAAAGCTACCTTTAAAAAAACTGAAGAAAACCCTCCACCGAAATCAACTGATGGATGTGTGGCGAATTATGAACCCAAAAACACGAGATTATACTTTCTTTTCCCCCGTTCACGGGACGTACACACGCATTGACTATTTTTTTGTGGATCATAATACGTTATCTAGGGTCACGGACGCCCATATAGAGATAGCTACCTTATCAGACCATGCACCAGTCATGATGACAATAGAAGAAATTAATATATTAAAACCCCTCTCGAACTGGCGATTAAATGAAGCTTTGCTCTCGGAGAAGCAAGACATTGAAAAAATACAGGAAGTGTGTTTTTTGAAAATAACGAATCAGTCGACATTTCAGACTCAGTATTATGGGAAACACACAAGGCATATATCAGGGGTATCTTTATTGCGATGGGTTCAGGGAAAATAAAAGAAAGAACAAAAAAAATTAAAAAGATAACTGAAGATATACATAGCCTAGAGCAATTGCATAAGAAACCAGGGGGCCATCGGCAAGAGATATATCATAACCTTATAATGAAAAGAGAAGAATTAAAGGACATAATGACCCAGGATACAAAAACGTTTTTAAGGCGACTCAAATACAGAAATATGTAGGAGGTAATAAAATTGGAAAACATTTAGCTAAAACCCTGAAGAAGAATAAAGCCAGAAACTTCATCGAAAAAATTCTCAATAGACAGGGTGATCTAGTCTTCAAGTCCAACGAGATTGCAGAGGTCTTCCAGTATTATTATAAAGCCCTATATAATGTGGATAAAGAGAATAAGGACCCGGAAAAAAATAAAAATAAAATCAGAGAATTTTTAAAGAATTCAGGACTTACCCAGATATCTATGGAAGACAACTCAGAAGTGAGCTTCTCCAAGCGATGGCAGACACAAAAGTAGGGAAAAGCCCGGGACCGGACGGCTTCCCGATCCTTTACCTTAAAAAATTTTGTAAAATCCTGGTGCCTAGAATGTGTAAATATTTCAATGGACTGGGAGCAGACTATGGACTAAGCCGAGAGGCACAAAAGGCCTTAATAACCCTTATCTCTAAAGAAGGAAAAGATGACAGCTGCTGCTCAAGTTTTAGACCAATATCCCTCCTTAATTTTGACACCAAGCTTTATGCAAAAATCCTTGCAATTAGATTAAAAAATTTATGAATGATTTGATCCATGTAGATCAGGTGGGCTTTGTGGCCTCTAGAGAGGGACGGGATAATGGAATCAGAACCCTATTATTATTACAAAAATTAAAGACAGAGGGGCCCCCAGGTCTATTCCTGTCGATAGATGCCGAGAAGGCCTTCGACAGGGTAGACTGGGGGCTCATGATGGAAACATTAAAATATATAGGCCTTGGCCCCAGGATGTTACAGAGAATTGGAATTTTATATGAAAAACCAACTGCAATAATAAAGATCAATGGAGACCATTCATCCCCCTTCACTATGAGCAACGGGACGAGACAGGGTTGTCCCCTGTCCCCGTTGCTGTTCGTTCTTTCATTGGAACCATTACTAGCCACGGTCAGACGAGATAATAATATAAAAGTAATTAAGATAGGGCAGACCGAACATAAAGTAGCTGCGTTTGCTGATGATCTATTGTTCTATATGACGGAACCTAAAAAATCAATGCCAAAATTATTGGAGACCCTAAAAATATACGGAGATATATCGAACTTTAAAATAAACATCAACAAGTCAGAAATTTTAAACATCAATATTGGAAAAAAAGAAGCCCTTGTGCTACAAAGAGAATATCAGTTCCCATGGAAACAAAAGGGCCTAAAATATCTAGGGATTAAACTTGCAAACTCTATGGAAAAGCTATATAGTGAGAACTTCCTCCCATTGTTGGAAAAAATAAGGAATGAAATTAAGAAGATCCAGTATAGGCCTCTATCTTGGATAGGCCGAATAAATGCGGTGAAAATGGTGATTCTTCCAAAAATTACATATAAATTTCACATGATCCCTATCCCCCTTCCTGACTATTATTTTCAGAGTCTAAAATCAATTATAAATAATTTTATATGGCTAAGTAAGAAAACCAGGATATCAAGAGACACGCTAAAACAAAGCAAAGAAAAGGGGGGCCTGGGGGTCCCCGATATAAAAAAATATTATCATGCGGTAATACTCTCAAGAGCGGTAGAGTGGACACGGAAGGATACTCAAAAACAATGGGTGCACATAGAAAACGACATCAGTGAAGTAAAGTTAAGAAGTGCGATATGGTGCGCACCGAAACTTAGGGATTTAGGAGTAAAGACACAGAGGATCACCAGGCACGTTTTTAAAATATGGGACTTAATACACAAACAACACGGGTGGAGCTATAATTCACTATTAATGCCACTGAAAAACAATGATTATTTCCCACCAGGAAAGATAGAATGGGGGGGACACTGGATAGAAGAAAATACACAATTGGGTGAGATAATAGAGAATGGAAAAATAAAGTCACTGGCAGAAATACAACAGAACACAGCACACATAAATGTAAACGAATGGCGCTACCGCCAGCTGACGAACTTCGTGGGGAGCCTGCCACAACCTATTAGAACCAAAGATAACTATACCTTCTTGGAAAAAATATGTGGAACAAAAGGATTAAAAGGGAAAAAAAAGAGACACATCCTATCTATATAAAATGCTCATCGAAGAGGGCCAGCCGGAGGTACCCCCATTCCTCATAAAATGGGGAAACGAACTGGACTCACACGGATACAAACACAATATAAAAAAAAATTTGAAGTTAGCACACAATTCAGCGACAGACAGTAGAACCGCAGAAATTAACTATAAATGTCTCGCAAGATGGTATATTACACCGAACAGAATGAATAAATTTCAGCCCGGGACTTCACAGGAATGTTGGAGAGGGTGCGGGGAACGGGGGAATATGGCCCATATTTGGTGGAAGTGTCCAAAAATCAGGGAATATTGGAAAACGATCCTAGACCTAGTAAAGGAAATCACAGGGATTAAAATAAAAGATGACCCTTGGACATGTCTATTTCATAATACTCCAGACCCAATAAAAACATATATGAATACCTTAATTCCCCATATGTTAAACGCCGCTAAGGCAGTGATCCCCAGGAGGTGGCAACAAGTTCAACCACCCTCTGATCTAGATTGGATAGGAAAGATGGAAGAGATATTTCACCTGGAAAACCTTAGATACAATGGGGACGAGGAGGAAGAGGAAGATATGGGTAAATGGAAGAGGCGGCAAGATTTTAAACAAACCTGGAGGTATGCAGAAATACTAATGCAAGCAGGGTAGAAGTAGATACCTAAACATAGAAATGTAAAAGCAGAGGATTAAAAGGAGAGGCACAGGGGGGAGGGGTGAGCCGGGGTGGGAAGGGGAGGGAATATAGTTTGTTTTAAATTTAAGAAAGAGATTAAAGATAATTAAAATGAACATGAAGTCAATGTAGAGGAATAGGTTATATGTATGTTTTTTCTATGTGATAAAAGGAAATCCTCCACAATGATGAATATAACACAAGAGACATGAATGAATTTCAATCTGAACATTTCTTTCTCTTGGTTGTCTGAAGTGGAAAAAAAAAAAAAAAGAAAAACAAAAAAAAAAAAAAAAAAAACAAGAAAAAAAAAAAGAAGAACTTGAAGAGATCTGACATACCTTGATCGTTGTGTGAGTAGCCAGGGGGTGCTCTGTTGTGCCGGGAACTTGGTGGGTAGTTGCGGTTATCATAGATACTGTCGCTATGTCTTTTAACTCGTCGTTCTTCATTTTCAATTTGCTCAACTGTGACATAGTGTTTTGATAGCCCGGATGCAGAATGTGCTGAAAACTGACTGAGTGCGGGTTTACTTTCTTGCTTGATGTAAGGCATGTGAATGCCGGGGGTTGATTCCGCTCTCAGCGCTGTAAGCGGGCAGTTGTCTGGTTCAACGTCTAGCCGCACATATTCTGAGGTACGCTGTGTACTGTCACCAGGAATGGATTGTTTTTCGAATACGTTGCTGAGCCGCTCACTGGCGGGCTTTGCAAGTTCTTCTAAGATGTCTGCCTCGGCTGCAGCAGCCGCTGACTCCTTCTCTGCAGCTAGTTCCTCTAATGCAGTTTCCATGCGTAACTTTTCTAATTTAAGTTGCATTTGCATCTCTTTTTCGGCGAATGCAGCTTTTACTTTGGCTTCCCTTGCCACAAAGCTTTTACTTTTGCAGATTCCGCCTTTGCGCGGGCAATGGCGATTGTTTCGCTTTTCACTGACCTCCTTGTGCTCGTGGGGTAAACTTCTGATCTTGTCGCAAAGTGCTCTGACTTTGTCTGTGACATGGTGTCTGGCTGTATGGAAGCTGATAACACTGCTGTTTTACTGGCGTTCTGTATTGCTAGCTGTGCTTAGAAGCCTTAGCTTTACTGCTGTTCTGTATGCTAGCTGTGTTTAGAAGCCTTAGTTTTACTTCTGTTCTGTATGCTAGCCGTGTTTAGAAGCCTTCGTTTTACTGTTATGCCCCCTCACTACACGTGACTGAGGTGTATTTGGGCACACTGATAACTCCTCCCGTACCAATGCATTCCAGTAGGCGCAGAATCCTTTTGAACTTTTATTGATACAAGATAGAGTAAAACTGTAACAGATACAAACAAATGCAATTAATAAAACATCATACAATTAGTGCCTCCCTATCTATCTAGCTGAAGACACAAATAGTAAAACATACCGAAAATGGATCTGGATGGCTAACGTAGAACTTAGCAGCAGGTGTGTTTGCTTCCTTCCAGGTTGAAAGGGAAAAGGAAATGGCAGAAGATACTGCCGCAGGGCCTGATGGGATAGCAAGTACGGAGGCTTGCATGAACCAAATCTAATCAGCCTTTCTAAATTATTACATTGAAATAGGATATAACACAGTTATACAAAATGGCCACTAGATGGCAGGGTAGATTAATCTAATTAAACCAAAGGTCAATAAGAGGATTTCAAGCCTTATTAACGAAGGCATGACAATTAGCACTTTTGATTATTCATGTTCGTGTCCCATAGACTTTAACAGTGTTTGAACAAATTTTTTGCCTGTTCACATGTTCTGGTGCGAACCAAACAGGGGGGTGTTCATCCCTAATGGTATACATTGGTTTAATCACCTGATATCATTATTTCAATATTGCACATGCATACTGTTAGTTTGATATCTTCACAACTATTTTAACTTTGATACAGTTAGATGTATATCAGGTTATCTATACACTTTAGATCACTTAAATTTCAAATTGTTACTAGCGCTGCACCATCACTTTTCCACTTTTACTCATTGCAATTGTCATTTGCGGTACTGGCAGCTTCCCTCCCCTTTTTTGGAAAGTGCGGTATTTAGAATATTTTTTTTCACTGGATACTGTGTACACTGCCTGAAGTGTATTAGAAACAGTACACCATGGAATGCACTGTAGATATAGGCTACACTGGATGGAGTGTATGTATATACAGTATCTCACAAAAGTGAGCACACCCCTCACTTTTTTTTTTAAATATTTTATTATAGCTTTTCATGTGACAACACTGAAGAAATTACACTTTGCTACAATATAAAGTAGTGAGTATACAGCTTGTATAACAGTGTAAATTTGCTGTCCAATCAAAATAGCTCAAGACACAGCCATTAATGGCTAAACCGCTGACAACAAAAGTGAGTACACCCCTTAGTGAAAATGTACAAATTGGCCCCAATTAGCCATGTTTCCTTCCCGGTGTCATGTGACTCCTTAGTGTTACAATGTCTCAGGTGTGAACGGGGAGCAGGTGTGTTAAATGTGGTGTTATCGCTCTCACTCTCTCATATTGGTCACTGGAAGTTCATCATGGAACCTCATGACAAAGAACCGAGGATCTGAAAAAAAGAATCGTTGCTCTACATAAAGATGGCCTAGGCTATAAGAAGATTGCCAAGACCCTGAAACTGAGCTGCAGCACATTGGCCAAGACCATACAGCGGTTTAACAGGAACGGTTCCCCTTCGAACAGGCCTTGCCATGGTCAACCAAAGAAGTTGAGTTCACGTGCTCACCATCATATTCATCGGTTGTCTTTGGGCAATAGACGTATGAGTGCTGCCAGCATTGCTGCAGAAAAAGAAGAAGAGATGCATATGAAACCACTCATAAAGTCTATCAAAAATTTAATATTGATGATACAGGGTAGGAATATTTCCTTAAATATGGTGGGCTTCCTGTCCTGGAGCAAAAATTATTAAATCTGAAAAAGGGGGAAGGGAAATGAGGCCAGACGGCCCCACGAATGCTCACAATGGACAAAGAAAGCAACAAAAAAATGTGAATGAAAGATATGTGAACTTTATTGATACAAATCACGCACTCATCAAGGAGTAAAGGAGGAATATCCCACAGCTGAATTACAAAATGCAAGCTGTGGGTTCCTGTCCCAATACATTACCGCATAAAACATGCATGAGATAAGCTATTATAAAAACTGTAACAAGCTGGGCAAAAACAAGAAACAAAAACAACATGGTATGTTTCAAAACAATGCTGAACACTGCTGCCACTCACAATGTTAGTATCCCCTCCCCTTTGCTTCTCTGATCCACCTTGTGTGCCCTGAAAGATGCTGCTGCAAGTGTAAATATGGGCCACATTTACAGGTGGTATAGTGTAGGTGGACTGTATCCTAGTGAAACAGTATTTAATGAGAAGTCCATGCTGATCCAGTGAAAAAAGGAAAGAAGAAAATGGTATAAGAATGTCCTTTCCTGTAATAAATATGAAAGTCTATTGCCAGTATGGGGAATTCAGAGCTAGTACAAAGTCAGTCCTGATAAATAGAGATTCTGATTACTAGATGTAGAACTAAACATGCTTTATTACAAGCTGATCCACAGATAAGGACTAAATAGTCCAGATTCTCAAGAATGTGTCCATTTACATGGAAATTGCCTGGGGAAATGCCTTGCAGCCACCAACTGGTTAAGGTGTCATAGACAATAATACAGGATCAAAGACATACAGCTGGTAGCAAGCTACAGTGACTGGTCATCCATCAATTTCAAGCTGAGTAGCACAGAAATGTGTGTTCAGGTAGACTCCAAAGCAGGTAAGCAGACCGCTGCTAATATAAACGCCAGAGCCAGTCAGGTGAGGACAGCATGGGTCTTGTGTGAGCTCCTTTGCCCTGAGCACTTCCGGGTCAGCATAGATCTCCCTGAGAGAGAAATCCTCTATAGGTCACCAGTAGAGGGAGCTTCTCAAAAACAAACATGACAGTCTCAGATACACTGGATGCAAAGTCACTTGCTGGTAATTCAGAGCTAGTTCAGAGTCAGTCCTGATAAATAGAGATTCCGATTGCTGTATGTAGTACTAAACATGCTCTATTTAAAGCTGATCCACAGATAAGGACTAAATAGTCCAGATTCTCAAGGATGTATCCATTTACATGGAAATTGCCTGGGGAAATGCCTTGCAGCCGCCAACTGGTTAAGGTGTCATTGACAATAATACAGGATCAAAGACATACCACTGGTAGCAAGCTACAGTGACTGGTCATCCACCAATTTCAGGCTGAGTAGCACAGGAATGTGGGTTCAGGTAGACTCCAAAGCAGGTAAGTGGACCGCTGCTGATATGAACTCCAGAGTCAGTCAGGTGAGGACAGCATGGATCTTGTGTGAGCTCCTGTGCCCTGAGCACTTCCGGGTCAGCATGGATCTCCCTGAGAGAGAAATCCTCTATAGGTCACCAGTAGAGGGAGCTTCTCAACAACAAACGTAACAGTCTCAGATACACTGGATGCAAAGTCACTTGCTGGTATAGAAACCGTCCATCAAACAGGGAGAATCACCTCAGAGGGTGTATGGGGGGTGGGGGCTTGGGGGTGGCAGTAGCTCCTGGCACTTCAACTGGACAAGGTGCAAGTGCAGATATGCAGTATATATATATAGTTATCCAACCAATCAAACAACTGCCCTTGCAACAATGAATTTGTTACTGCGCCATCTTGTGGACAGATGGAAGCCTGCCGCTAAAAACTAATAATAAATGCTAAGCTATACTATGCAGTGCAATACAAAAAGGTACAAACTGATGGGTGTCCATACATACAAGGATACAAAAATTCATGTGTAGATGAATCCTTCTTTCAGATGAAACATGAAGGGAATACACCTCCTATACATTTAAGTGAAGTGCAGGTAGAACGAGAATGAGGTAATTGCAAATACTGGCCCCATTATTAACCCCTGGCAGATCAACATGGCAATGGGGATGTAGATAATACAGATATGATATAATTATGCTTCCAAAAAAACCTTAAGACTCAATTCTACGTTGAGGCCTTCAGGCTGCAGAGTCTGGAGCCTGAAGATCCAACGTTTTTCATGTCTAAGGAGAGTTGTATCAAAGTCTCCCCTGCGTTGTGATACATTTAAGGCAAAAAAGCCCTTTACAGTGAGACCTTGTGTATTGCCCTGGTGAACCTGAATAAAATGTTGTGCTATGGGGGTATCCTCCTTTAGCTGGATGCTTTTGAGGTGTTCGGCAAATCTTATCCGCAGTTGGCGTTTTGTTTTCCCTACGTACAATTTACAACATGCCATGGGCACTCCAAAATATAGAGTACCCTTGTTGTACTGCAGTTGATGAAGGTTTTAATATCATATCTGGCAGTTGAACCTGAGTCACGGAAAGTAGTGGTTTTGTCCAAAAATTTGCAAGTGCCGCAATGTCCGCAGGGAAACATGCCTTTAATTCTTGGCATCTCGGTGAGCCAGGTTCTGCTGACAGGACGTTGATATTCAGAGACAAAAAATTAATCTTTTAAATTCCTGGCATGTTTGGCTGCCAAATGGGGTCTGTCCCCCACTATAGCTTTTTAAGTGTCCGATCGTGTAAGAACATGCCAATGGTCATTAAGTATGGAATTCACTTTAGACCATTGGACCCCAAATGGGGTAATAAATCGTATAGGTTCATTGGATTGGCTGTTTTCATTGGTCCGCATCCCCAAGAGGTCTATTCTAGATCTTTTACCTGCGATAATTTTTGCCCTCTTGAGGGTACAGTGGGAGTATCCCCGCTCGCGAAAACGTTGATATAATAATATCGATTTGCGTCGGTAGGCCTCCTCGAATTCGGAGAAACTGGCCCACCGGAATCCCACGTATAAGGGAGTGTGGGTGATGACTATTGGCCAGGAGCATGGTGTTGGCAGCCGTGGGTTTTCTAAAGGTCTGGGTAACCAGTTTGCCATTCTCTATTTTTTTTTTTTTTGCAAAATCTTTTTTATTAAATTTTACATTAGCATACAAAATAGCCCACGCAGGGGCCAAACATTACCCACACAGGGGCAAAACTTCCGATATGGCAACGGACCACATCGGTGCACACCATATACTCTAAACATTCTGCCTCTGAAGCAGCAACATACCGCAACAGGGCAGATCAACAATAATACAACCTTACTTATCTATACCCCAATGTGGGGAGAGGTTTAGTTCAGGAGGTTCTGTGCTCAATATTATATTGACAGGATAAATTTGACATGAGAGTACTTGGGTCAATCTACTATCATACTATAACCATGACGTTAATCTAGGGGTTAGTTACTGCATCTGTTGCTGTAGTAGTGTCATCCAACCAACAGGTCCACACCTTTTCAAATTTTTTTGGGCAACCCCTGCCCGAATAGGTGGCTTTATACAGGGGTAAACTGGCGTTCACTAGGTTTTTCCAGAATCTGACAGAAGGGGGAGACAATTGTTTCCAGGTCATTGTAATGGCCTTGCGTGCATAGTACAGCAATAGGGATATGAGTATTTTCCTAGCTCTGAGGATTGACATTTGCTCCACCAGCCCCAGCAGACAGTATTTAGGATCATAGGGAACATTAGTCTTGGTAATCTTAACTATCACATGAAGAACTTCCTTCCAATAATGTGCAATTGCTGGGCAAGCACAGAAAATGTGAAAGAATTCCCCTGGTTGATAGGAGCAACGCCAGCACGCCGGGAAATGCGCCGGTGACATCTGGTGCAGTCTGTGGGGTGTGTAGTGAGCTCTGTGTATAATTTTGTATTGGACCAGTTTGTCCCTGGCTGAGACCAGAGGGGAGAATGGAAAATCCCAAATCTCCCTCCAATCATCGTCATCCAGCTCCGGTATGTCCCCCACCCATTTCCTGCGGAGGGAGGAACGCTCGGGGATGGCAGCAACCAGCAGGGACCCGTAAAGCTGAGACGTGGGCTTCTCCAAATCTTTCACCCGAAGGGTGAATTCGAGCTCCGAATATTCCAGTAGGATCGGTTGACCTAAGAATTGACACCTGTAAGCGTGTGCAATTTGAAGATACCTAAAATGGGCCCGCGCAGGTACATTAAATTTGGTATGCAATACATGAAAGGGAGTGAGCTCCCCGTTAATGATAACATGCTCAAGAGTCAGTATCTTGTATTTGGCCCAGACCTGTGGATCCGGGATGTTATTAAACTGTGAGAGGTTGGGATTCAGCCACAGAGGGGTGTGAGGAGACCAGGAGTTCGGGATGGATGCCCTCAGCGCCTCTCCCACCTTCCACGCCCTCATAGTGGTGCGCATAGAAGGGGTGAGGCAGTGAAGTGTTTTTGGTCCCCTGAATATTAACCCCTTCAAGGCCTCCAGAGACCCCACAATAGCCGCTTCCAGCACCGCTGCAGAGTTGGTCAGGTCTGGTTGCAACCACCAATGGGCAGTTACAAGCTGAGTGGCCAAGAAATATTTGTGGCAATCGGGGAGAGCCAAACCCCCACTGTCCACAGGCCTGGTCAGAGTGGTGTATTTGAATCTAGGTGATTTAGACCCCCAGATAAAGGAGAGGAAAAGTTGCTTAAGAGAATTAAAGAGAGTTTTAGTCAGCCACTGTGGGGAATTCCTAAATATGTACGTAAGTTTAGGGAGGACTTTCATTTTAAGAAGGTTGATGCCCAATGAGGGAGAGGGGAAGATTACCCCACGCTCTCAATTTGGATTTTAGCCCTATCAGGACAGGTTCAAGATTGAGCCGGACAAAGTCCCTGCTCTCTCTTGAAATAACAATACCTAAATAGGTAAATTTGTCAACCCATTGAAGCGGGGTAGAGGAGAGTGAGGAGGTCCTGGCCCCTCCATCCACCGGAAAGAGCTGAGATTTATGCCAATTCACCTTCAACCCGGTGAAGACGGAGAAGGCGTCCATGATTCCAAGAGCACCCCGCAGAGAGTCACCAGGATCATTTAAAAACCGCAGCAGATCATCCGCGTAGAGAGCCACTCTCTCCTCCAGCCAGCCCACCCTAAGACCACGGACTTCGGCCGAGCTCCTAAGGGCCTCAGCAATAGGTTCCATGGCCAGGGAAAACAAAGCCGGGGAGAGAGGGCATCCCTGCCTGGTGCCCCTCTGCAGGGGGAACGAAGGAGACAGGGAGCCATTTAGTTTAATGCATGCTAGAGGACCGGTGTATAGCGTGCGCATCCAGGCAATGAATTTTAATAGGAAACCCATTCGTCTAAGCACCTCCCACAGATGCACCCACTCCACTGTATCAAATGCCTTCTCCATATCAAGAGTGGCAATGGTCCTAGTGCCTTGATTAAAATGGGGAGCATGAATATTAGAAAACAGTCTACGTATGTTGATGTCTGTGGACCTGCCTGGCATAAAGCCTGTTTGATCAGAGTCAATCACAGATTTTATTACCTTATTGAGTCTAGTGGCCAGTATCTTGGTTAGTATTTTTAAGTTACATTTTAGTGCTATTGGCCTGTAGGAGGCGCACAGTTTTGGGTCCTTATTGGGTTTTGGAATGAGAACAATATGGGCCTCCCTCATAGAGGACGGCAGGGAGCCCCGTTGGAGACAGGCTCAGTACATCTGAGCTAACCTGGGGGCAAGCAGTTCTACATGGGCTCTATAATATTCTATAGGTAGTCCATCTGGCCCTGGGGTCTTTCCTGCCGGGAAAGACCCAGTGGCCATCGCGACCTCTTCTGGTGTAATCTCCGAAACAAGGAGTTGTCTCTGTGTCAGAGAGCCATCCCAGTGCTAGCGTATCCAACATGGAGGTCATAGGTGTGGGGTCAAATCTGTCAGGGAGTGAGGAGACGTATAAAGAGGTATAAAACTTAGTGAAAGCAGACAGAATATCCTCCTGAGTGGTGACTAGTACTCCTTCTGCCGTGAGTATTTCTGGTATAACCGCTAAGGGCCTAGCCTGTTGTGCTAGCATCGCCAGTAGTTTGCTGTTCTTGTCGCCATGCTCAAAATATTTCTGTCTGCTATTTTGTATACCAAGCCTGGTGGTGTCTGAAACATGGAGATGCAGTTCTCGCCTAAGCGATGAAAAGGTGCTTGAAGTTGGGGACCGTTGCCGAGGCCGAGTATTGATTAAGAGTCTCTTCAACTTTGTGCTTCAGGTCAGAGACCTTGTCCCCAAGTTCCGCCCTAACAGCCGCCACAGCTGAGATATACTGACCCCCTGCTGTGGGCTTTGGAAGCATCCCATGTCATTCCCAGGGAGGCTGACCCCTCATTGTGCACCCAGTAGTCCTGCATGGAGAGAGAAACCCTATCATGGACTGTCTCATTGTTGATCCAATGGGGTTGTAACCGCCACAGGGCTTTATTCTTTGTCTTGGTGGTCCTTATGGTCAGTTTAAGAGGATGATGATAGGCCAGAAGGAAGGTAATTGGCCTCCTGGATATTGGCCATGAGGGCATCATTGGCAAAAGCCAAATCAATTCGGGAGGACGTTTTAAATGTGGATTAGAAGCAGGAGTACGCTCTGTCCTGGGGATGGAGCCATCTCCATGCCTCTTGGTATTCTGTTGCCTGGGCCCACATGCCAAGATTAGGATTGAAAGTAGATTGTGGGGAGGGTCTGTCTAGGTCACGGGACAGTGTGGCATTAAAATCTCCCATGAACAGGACACACGCCGGACAATGCGGAGCCAGCCTTTCATATAGTGCATACAGAACGTGTATCTGGCTCGGAGGAGGCAGATAGACGTTTACAATGACATACTTCCTATTATAGATGCTCAACACCACCATAACAAATTTCCCCTGGGGATCTAGATGGATCTCATGAATTGTACATGGAACTCTTTTACTAATTAATATAGACACCCCTCGAGAATACGAGGAGTAGGTCGCATGAAGCGCCCTTTGCACCCAGGGTTTTTTCAAAGCCAGCACCTTACTACCAGTTGCGTTTCCTGTAGCAGCACTATGTGGGGGTTATGCAATTTTAAATATTGAAATAACAGTGAACGTTTGTATTTGGAATTAAGCCCCGTGACGTTCCATGATAGAATGGTCAGCGACTCAGCATCTGAGGGGGCCGTCATGGAACACCAGGGGGAAATTGGGGCAGGATGATCCTAACCAACCAGTATATGCAAATAAACCAAAATATGGTAGACATAGTCAGCAGCATTTGAGCAGCACAGTACTTATTCATTACTTTAAAGCAGAGAAACCCCTCCCCCAGAACAGATAACACCCTACCCAAACATCATGAGAACCAATTTCAATGACCAAAAACCTAGGCCAGAGAGTCATACAAACCGATGTCGGGGTTTTGTCCCATAACTAGAAAAAAACGTGGAGTCCTTGGGTCACTAGGACCCCTGTACGTTGGGCCACAGGGCCAAAGGTGGATACAGTCCTTCCTGAGAGATTCCTTCTCGATTCCGGGAGGGAAATCCAAAGTGCAACAGGGAAACAGGGGGCGCTTCCGAGCAAAAGGTGGGGTAATTCAGTGGTAGTCTTTGGAGCTCCTTAGGCAGGAGTAAGTGGCAGTCTAGCCAGCAACAGAAGACAAAAGTATTCAAAACCGGCAAAAGTGGGAAGTAGCAGGGAAGAAGGGACCGGGAACAGAAAACAATAATGCCAGGATTCAGCAAGAAAGAGTCCTTTTGAAAGAGAGAGGGATACTTAGCTATTCCCTGCTGGTTGCAGTCGGTCAATTTTATCCCTCAGCCGCATGTGCTTAGCGGGTATCCAGCCACGCTGCCGCAGCCTCTGGCGTGTCAAAGAATCGAGTGCTGTCTCCATCAGTAATTCGTAGCCTGCTGGGATATAAGAGGCCAAAACGAATTCCTTTTTCACGGAGCCGGCGTCTTGACATCAGAGTAAAGGATTTGCGCCTTTGCTGTACTTCCTGAGAGAAATCTATATTTAATTTCAGGCATGGTACGTGCCGCCGCCAGGATGCGGTCCCGATCACGGTAATTCCGCAGCAGGAAAGGGCGTGAAGAAGCCCCCGGCCTCGGAGGGAGTGGTGGGACCCTGTGGGCCCTTTCAACTACAAAGGTGGGAGGCATCTCCCCCAGGTTGAACAGGGTGGACAGCAACTGTTCAGTGAACTCAGTGGGTCTGGAGCCTTCAGCCCTCTCCGGCAGCCCAAGAATATGGATATTGTTCCGCCTGAGGCGGTTTTCAGTGTCTATGGCCCGCTCCTGAAGCGCTTTTACCTGAAGCTGCAGGGCCTTCACCTCCCTGGAGTGCGATCGGACCGTGTCCTCCACCGTGGAGATCCTGTACTCCACCTCAGCAACACGTGACCGGAATTTGTCCATATCTTGGCGGATGAGACCGTCAGGAAGTCGATCATTGCTGTTAGGATTTCTTTGCAGGATGTTATGGCGGCTAGGATCTCTGCTCCTGTGGGAGCGACCACCTCCCCCGACTCCGCCACCTCCCGCGCATTGGCCGCCATCTTAGCTGTGGACCTTCCCGCAGACGAGGCAGCCGTCGGCGGGGGGGGCACGAGAATTCTTCGAAGCGGATTTAGAGTATCGGGTCTTAGGGTGGCCCATTTGCAGTTCACCCAGAGGTGCAGGAGAGTCCTGAAGGAGTCTGAGATCCGAGGACAGGAGACAGGCTTCGGGGTCCTGGTGGCCGGATGGAGGGTGGACCAATAATGAGCCTCCTGTACAAGATCAGGGCCCTCCGCAGAGCAAAGCCTCTGCAATGATGGGGGCACAGAGAGGGCAAAGCAGGCTTACTGGGGTGCAGATAGTGTCACAGGTAGGAGAGTGTGGTGTTCCCGGGGCAGGGACCAAGGCACAGGCAGGGGGATACAGTAAAGTTACAGCACAGTACCTTGTGTTGAAGGATGGTCCTGGTACAGTAGGCCGCAAGATGGCACCTGCAGTCAGCCCCTATGGATCCTTCAGGAGTTCACAGGCCCCCAGACAGACTTGCCCTCTCCCAGGAACTGCCGCCGGATGTGTGGGGATTTACGGCCTCTCCTCCCGCAGATGACAGCAGCTGATGGGTGGCTGAAGCAAGGTAGGCCACAAGGTGATGGCAGTGCACAGGCCCCACGGAGACTCGATCGGCCGACCGAGCTCCGCAATATCCGCTGGGGCTGATGCAGGGGGTATACTGTGACCGTTAGGGAGAGTCTGTAGTCCCCCCAGGCACCAGCAAGTGAAGGATGGCTGTGGATTATCGGTCAGGCCGCAAGATGGCGGCGGCCGCGAGCGCCCGGGAACGGCCTCCGTGGGTCCCCCTTGATCTTTCAGGCCCCCTCACCACTCTGCCTCCTCCCAGGGATGTCCGATGGCGATACCCGGCAATCCGCAGCCTCACCCTCCGCCGATCGCGGCACTCGAGCCCACGGATGTAGAAGGCAAAGTAGGCCTCAAGATGGCGGTGGGTTTCTGGAGTGTGGAGCCGGCCGCGGCCCTGTAGAGACTCGATCGGCCGGCCGAGCTCCACAATTCCTTCTGGGGCTGATGCAGGTGTTGTCCGGTGCAATGTAGGGAGAGTTTGGAGACTCTCCAGATGCTGGCTGTGACAGGATAACTGCAGATTAGATCAGGATCGGCGGAGCTCCTCTGTGAGACGTCTTGCTCCCTCTACATCCGGACACGCCCCTGCCATTCTCTATTTTAATCATAAGATCCAGAAATGGAATTTTAATCGGGTCAGTAACAAAGGTCAATCTGATGTTCCGTGTGTTATTGCCCAAGTATTCCATGAATAGCAGAAGTTCAGAATGGGGGCCAGTCCACACCATAAATATATCATCGATGTACCGCAGCCAGATATGTACGTGGCTGCGGTACATCGATGAAGCATAGACTGTGTCTTCCTCCCACCATCCCAGGTGGAGGCAGGCATATGAGGGTGCCCAAGGGGCCCCCATAGCTGTACCCCTTAATTGTTGGTAATGGTGGTCAGCAAAAACAAAATAGTTATGTTTGAGGGCCATCTCCAAGAGCTCCAAAATAAACTAATTTTGTGCCCCCATCAGGGGAAAGTGCTGCAGAGGTTAAAGGGGTGGGGGGGGGGTCAGCCTGTCAGTGCTCAGACCATACGCACGCTGCATTAAATTGGTCTGCATGGCTGTTGTCTAAGAAGGAAGCCTCTTCGAAAGATAATGTGCAAGAAAGCCCACAAGTTTGCTGAAGACAAGCAGACTAAGGACATTTATTACTGGAACCATGTCCTGTGGTCTGATGAGACCAAGATAAATGTATAAGATAATATGAATTGTGGTTGTCTAGATATAGTAGACTGTAGATCCCTGTCCTGCAGTAAAATAGGCCAGTACTTTTTTAAGATAGTTTCTACTTGTTTGTATTGTCTATTGAATCCTGTGATGAAAGCTATGGTGCCTTTAAAGTCTGTATTTTTCTTCGTTTCTAATAGTGTTGCTCTATCTATCTGGGATACTTGTGCGATTACTTGGTTGAGAGTTGTACCCTTTCTCTAAGAATCTCAAAAAAAATCAAGGAATATTCAATATTCAAATATTCTACAATTTAATAAGTAGAATTCTCTGAAACAGAATTAGAAATATTAAACCAGGGACTAAAATATGCACCAAGCAAAAATGCAGATAAATTTGAACTTTTCGTGGACATTGAAAAATATGTCATGAAATTAAATATTAAAAAACATTTTGCCACTCAAGCTCCAGTAGGGGATGTATCTCGTTTAGAACCCCCATATTTACATACCAATCTTCGAAACAATTCGGTATTCAACCCACAAAAGGGGACAGACACACCATCACATTGAAGTTTTTAAAAACATGGTCCAAAATGAAGTCAAAAACATGAATATCACAAAATACGCTGACACGAAAAAAATATGGGACGCTATAAAGTCTATTGCAGAAAATAAACAAATAGTTATTTGGGCAGCTGATAAGGGGGGGGGGGGGTAGTTATAATGTCCCGTGATTAGTACTACCTAGAAATGAAAAGGCAATTAGAGGACACTAATACCTACAAAAAACTAAAAGAAGACGGAGGGATGGGGTGGATGGGGTGTGGTTTAGACATGGTTGGGTGAGGCCACGTTTAGTCTGAGCTCCGGGACTTCCATGTTAGTGTAAAATAAATGATTGGGAATACTGCTTGCTGACCGGCATGAGTACGAGCAATAGATACCAGACGAGATACTCAAAGGAAAAAGTACACCCCTGGATTATACAAGGGGATATCCAGCAATATTTTTCACCTCCACCGCGTGCTCTCTCAGGAAGTATACATGCGTCATTGCATAATCAGAGCGGCGAGGTTAACAAAATATCTGGCACCGTGCTAGCTGCTTGCTTACCGGCTAAAGAGGCTCAGAAGATGCAAGATCCGATGCATTCCCAGCATGAACCGCTGAGATTAGCCGACCACGTTGAGCGGACACAGAATGGAAACCTAGAAGGAGACATTCAAGACATCCGAGTGCTGCTGGATGCCCTGCCAACACGCCGGGATATTGAAGTTCTTATCTCACGCCTGGAGGAGACACAGTGCCGAGACATACAGGCAGTAAGGCAAGAAGCAGCAGCCTTATCCGAAAGGGTGAAGGGGGGAGAAGAAACAGCGCAAAGCATACAAGCAGCTGCGGCGGTGGACTTACAGCTGCACATGGAGGAACTTGAAGATAGAAATCGAAAGAACAACCTTCGAATCCGGGGTCTGCCTGAAGCATCTGGGAGTGAAGACCTAAAGGTAATTGTAAATACCTTTTTTCAATATATCCTAAAATCTACTGAGAAAAGTATTGATATGGACAGAGCTCATAGAGGTGCAGGCCCTAGGTCTAAAGACCCAGAGAGACCCAGGGACGTCATTTGTCGTATACACCATTATCCAGAGAAGGAACGGATACTTAAAGTGGCCTGGGAAGCAGGGGAAACAGATTTTGAGGGAGCCCATATTAAAATTTTACCAGATCTGTCTCGAGCGACTCTCCAACGTAGAGCCTGCCTGCGCCCGCTCCTAGACCTAGCAAGAAAACAGGGATATACATACAGATGGGGGTATCCACTGGCAGTAAGGTTTCCGCAAGGAATCATTATCATACACTATTCACACACCAACGGATCTCCCCGGACTATTTACTTTTTTGGAAGTGGCCCCTATACAGATTCCGAATTGGCTCTCATATATCCCGCATACAGGGGGGCGCTTAGACCCTTTAAATCAAGGGTCTCAAACTGGCGGCCCTCCAGCTGTTGTGAAACTACAAGTTCCATGAGGCATTGCAAGGCTGGCAGTTACAAGCATGACTCCCACAGGCAGAGGCATGATGGGACTTGTAGTTTTGCAACAGCTGGAGGGCCGCCAGTTTGAGACCCCTTCTTTAAATAAACAAGGATCTCAGAGAGACTCTCGGATAAGACAAGGACAAAGACAAAGATCTCAACTTCTGCGCAGTTCTGTCAGTTAAAGCGACGCAGTGCCGAATCGCAAAAAGGGGCCTGGTCCTTTGGCTGCAAATTGGTCCGGTCTGAAAGTGGTTAACCACTTCAGCCCCGGACCAATTGGCAGCCAAAGGACCAGGCCCCTTTTTGCAATTCGGCACTGCGTCGCTTTAACTAACAATTGCGCGGTCATGTGACGTGGCTCCAAAACAAAATTGGCGTCCTTTTTTTCCCACAAATAGAGCTTTCTTTTGGTGGTATTTGATCGCCCCTGCGGTTTTTATTTTTTGCGCTATAAACAAAAATAGAGCGACAATTTTGAAAAAATGCAATATTTTTTACTTTTTGCTATAATAAATATCCCCAAAAAATATATAAAAAAACATTTTTTTTCCTCAGTTTAGGCCGATACGTATTCTTCTACATATTTTTGGTAAAAAAAATCGCAATTAGCGATTATTGATTAGTTTGCGCAAAAGTTATAGCGTTTACAAAATAGGGGATAGTTTTATAGCATTTTTTATTATTTTTTTTTTTATTAGTAATGGCGGCGATCAGCGATTTTTATTGTGACTGCGACATTTTGGCGGACACATCGGACATTTTTGACACATTTTTGGGACATTTGTCATTTATACAGCAATCACTGCTATTTAAATAGCACTGATTCCTATGTAAATGACAGTTGTAGTTAGGGGGTTAACCACTAGGGGGCGGGGAGGAGTCAGTGTGACGTGTTGTGTTTTTTTTTTTTACAGTAGGGGGGCGTGGCTGTACGTCTGACGTCATTGATCGGCGTTCCCGATGACAGGGAACCGCCGATCACTGACAGTCAGTGTAGGAAGCGCGGGGAGAGGTTTGTTTACATAGACCTCTCCCCATTCTTCAGCTCCGTAACCCGATCGCGGGATACCAGCGGCGATCGGGTCCGCTGGTCCCGCGGCCGTGGTCACGGAGCTCCCGACCGGGTCGCGCGTGCGCCGCCGGGCAGGCAAATTAAAGGGGACGTACAGGTACGTGCTTTTGCCTGCCCGTGCCATTCTGTTGACGTATATCTACAGGAGGCGGTCGGGAAGCGGTTAAACAATGCCAAAAGTAAATTTTTGACTTTATATGGGTACATAAGCAACCTTGGCTGCAGCGTAATCAATTGACACTTCCTAAAAGACAGGGAGGGTTGGCAGTGCCCGATATACGTAAGTATTATCAAGCCATACATTATGGCAGGATAATCGATGGGAACAGACACAAGGATTACAAACTTTGGGTACAGATCGAACACGCACAGTCAAAAGTCTCCCTGGGGAGAGCACTCTGGTGTTGTACACATCTCCCTGAGGAGGTGATTAAACACCCCCTAATAGGTAACACGATCAAAACATGTGTAACGTTACTTCCAAATATGGGTATAACACCAGAGACCTCTCCCTTATATCCCATAATGGGAAACCCCCTTTTTCCACCGGGGATGGATGATGGGGCTTTTAAACATTTATTAGACATGGGCCTTATACAAGCCTCTACTTATACAAAGGAAGGAAAATGGCGAACTATACCGGAGTTGATGGACAGGAAAGATATGTTTAGATTGAGATTTTGGAGTGCTTTACCAGCTGTCCACTTTCTTAGTACCCTCCCGGAAGGGTTCACTAGACCTCTTACCACTTTTGAGAAAATATGTTCAGCAACAGGAGCAATGTCACATGCGCTTTCGGTTAACTATGGTTTACTAATGGCAGCAGGGAAGCCTGACTCCTTGAAATGTGTTTGTGAATGGGAACCAGAGTTGGGGAAAACTTTTGATACAATACAAATACAACATATCCTTAGGTTTACACATGAATATTCGATTTGCGTGAAAACCCAGGAGACAAATTTTAAAATTCTGACGAGGTGGTACAGAATGCCAGAGAAATTGAAAAAAATGTATCCTGACATCTCGGACCGGTGCTGGAGATGTCAGAACGATAAAGGCACTATGCTACATATTTTCTGGGAGTGCCCGAAATTAAGGAACTTCTGGATAGAAGTTAGACGGATCCTTCAAATTTTTACAGAATATACAATCCCAAACGACCCAGCTTTTTTTCTTCTTCATGCTTCCCACATACCAGGAAAACTATATAAAGATTCTATAATTTGTCATCTATTAGATGCTTCTAAGGCATGTGTTCCACGGAAGTGGAAATCTGAATCACCTCCGACGATAGAGATGTGTCTAGGTAAAGTGAAGGAGATAAGCAAATTGGAAGACTTGGTTCTTTCAGCACGCTCTCAAGGATAGAAATACTCCAGGACCTGGTTGCTTTAGAATACTTTCATGGCTTCAGAGGAGGGAGTCATCCTAGGCGTAGAAGGGAATAGCTAAGTCATTATTATTAACAGGATTACGTTAAAGCAATAGGCGCGCTGGAAATAGATCTCCATGAAGTGGCCCCACCCTTACCCCATCTTTTTTTTGTTAATTTTTTATTTTTTTTCTCATCTTCCTTTCTTTTTTTTGTTTGTTTGTTTGTGTGTAATTATATAAAATTGAGTAGGACAGGCCTGGGAGTGTGGGCAGGGGTAGAGAGGAGATTGTACAGAGTAGAGCCACTTAACAGAAGATATCACCTATTAACGGGGAATTATAAAGTGTGGTATGAAAAAAGTCTGGATTTAATGGTAATTAATGTTTATTGTCTGTATACCCTTCTTTGCCTCTGCGTGTATTCCCTCGAATGTGTACTATTCTTAAATAAAATAATTGTAAAAAAAAAAAAAACTAAAAGGAGACCCAACATTGAAACTAAAAGCACAACTGAATAGCTGGGTAGAAGAAGGGGTACATAAGAAATTTTTGAATATTAAAGAAGCAAAATATTTGGTAGTTTTGGCTCCGAAGATTCCAGTCATGTATCTAGTGCCAAAAATACACAAAAATAAAGAGCGTCCACCGGAGAATATTTAGATTGCTTCTTCAAACCATTGGTGTCAAAGAGTCCCTCTTACTTGAAAGATAGTAGACAGTTAATAGTGTTACTGCAAAATGTGAAAGTCACCAAAGATCTAACTATGATCACAGTGGATATTGAATCTTTGTATACCAATATCCGACAGTTAGATGCTTTGGTAGCAATAAAATGGGCCCTAGAAAAAAATTCTGAGTTAAAAAAGGTACAAATTAATTATTTAGTTAAAGGTTTAGACTTAGCAATGAGCAATAACTATTTTTGGGCAAATAAAGAATATTACAACCAAGTAGGAGGAGTCGTGATGGGGGCACGGTATGCCCCCAGCGTGGCTAATATAGTCCTCAATAAGTGGGAGTCAGAAACCATTTATAAAAATCACAACAAGTCGCTTGTATTTTACAAGCGATATATAGATGATGTCATACTGTTCTGGGAAGGCAGTATAGAAGAGTTCAGAAATTATCTATATATCATGAACAACAATAAATATGGCCTCAGCTTCACAGCAGAGCATATGGGACTAGAGGTCAATTAACTAGACCTCACTATTGCCATAAAACACAACAAGCTCATTACAAAAACATATTTCAAATCCACCGACCGCAATGGATATGTGCCCACTACCAGTTGCCATCACCCGCGGTGGATAGGGGCCATTCCGAAAGGACAGTATATGCGACTCAAATGCAATTGTACCAGTGAAAAAGACTTCCAACAACAAGCCCAATTACTTACAGAGAGATTCTTAGAGAAAGGATACAAACCAGCAACTCTCAATCAAGTAATCGCACAAGTATCCCAGATAGATAGAGCAACACTATTATAAACGAAGAAAAAAAGCAGACTTTAAAGGCACCATAGCTTTCATCACAGGATTCAATACACTTGTATAGGACAATACAAACAAGTAGAAACTATCTTCAAAAAGTACTGGCCTATTTTACTGCAGGACAGGGATCTACAGTCTACTATAGCTAGACAACCACAATTCATCTACAGAAGGGCACCAGGATTGAGAAATAGAATAGCCCCAAATGTGCCAGACCCACCTGGAAGGATGACTACCTTTCTAGATGGGTCTGGTTTCCATTATTGCACTAGATGCAAAGCCTGTAAACTTACTAGACTTTCGGGTACCCCCCAAAAAATAACACAATTTGAATCGTGTGTGACAAGAAAAACTTATAAAATCAAACCCCTTATCACATGTAATTCTGATCATGTGACATATGTGTTGGAGTGCCCATGCCCGAAACAGTACGTGGGTCGCACCACTAGAAAATTAAGAATACGAATCAATGAACACCTAGCCAACATCAGTAAAAGTTTCCCAAATCACAGTGTATCGAGGCACTTTAAAACACATCATGCTAGCGATGCCAGTTTATGCAAATTTTACGTAATAGATAAAGTCTCCAAATATTGGAGAGGGACAAATATGAAAAGGGAAATTTCAAAAAATGAGACAAAATGGTTATATGAATTAGGGACCATGCAGCCCCAAGGTATGAATATTGAGCTTGACCTAAATAATTTTCTGTCCAACGAATGATGTCCCTTTTCCCTGTTTAATAAATAAAGCAACTAGGGAAGATATTTTATATTTTTTATTTATTTTTTATTTATATTTTTTTATTAATGTTATGGTATCTTACTAATACCAAATATAAATAATATTTTTTAATTTCCAAAAGGTTATTTTAAATTTATTTTTTATCTAGAATTGTTTGCTTACAGTCTGTCAGGAAATGTTCCATCCGCTGGTAATATCTGCCTTTTGGCATGCAGTACTGCGGTCCACCAGCAGGTGTCTCCTGGCAGTTTGGAACTGTCAGGAGAGCCTTTCCCTACAGCTGTGTCATCATTGGGCTGCAGTACTGGCATCCACCAGCGGATGGATCCTGGCAGTATGGGGCAGACAGCACCTCCTGCGCTCAGGTGTCACTTGAGGACAATTAGTTCACTCTTATAAATACCCGGCAAGCCCATACATGCTTGCCTTGGTATCGCTCTCTCCAGGTGGCCCTGGCTGTATTATCTGTACCTGAGCCTGTATCCGACCCAACCCAACCTGATCTATCCCAATCCCATCCTGGACCTGTCCCTCCTGTCTCCTGCCTACCTTGGATCCCTGCTCTGCAGCCCATCCATCCGTCCTCTCCCTCTCCTGCTGGTTCCCCATCCTTACCCATCTACTGACCCCCTTGTGTACGACCTCGGCCTGGCTTTTCGTTTACGATTCTGGTATTGCCCATTTATTGTATATATTATTTGTTTGTAGTTTGTGGTTGTTAGTGTACTGTTTGTTTTCACTTCTTGTCATTTATTTAAATAAACACTTATTATTTCACTTACATGTGTTTTGGGTTTCCTCTGTGCAGTCCACACAGTCTGGTCTACTAATTCCCTGACAGTATACCAAGGCCATCTCTGACCAGAAGTGGCTGCACAGGGGAACCATCTCGGTTCTGTTTCACATTTCTGGAATGGATTCAGATGTAATTGTCTATTATGCTCTGCTGGCAACAGAGAGTTCTGACTACCTCCGGCAGACATTGAAAGGGTAGTCCAGTGATCAGCTGCTGGAGATTATCGGTTTAGCTCACACTGTAGTCGATCAGGGCAGTATATTGTTTGAGGATGTTCAGCCTTTGATTAGAATATGTACAGAGCTGGCTCTGCCCTGTATCCCAAAGGGTCGTGATGACTTTTCTCCCCCCTTCAGCATTAACCAGGTTGCGTCCTTGGTATGGCTATTGGAGGATGACGCTGCATCCTTTTTGGAGCACTATTCTTTCCGACCCACACTATCCTGCCAGTAACCCAACCTGCCTCCACCCCAACCAACCTGTTCCAGCCTGATATCCCAGTTCCTGCTTCCCAGCTTAACGTCCCAGTTCCTGCTACCCAGCTTGACGTCCCAGTTCCTGCTACCCAGCTTGACGTCCCAGTTCCTGCTACCCAGCTTGACATCCCAGTTCCTGCTACCCAGCTTGACGTCCCAGTTCCTGCTACCAGCTTGACGTCCCAGTTCCTGCTACCCAGCTTGACGTCCCAGTTCCTGCTACCCAGCTTGACGTCCCAGTTCCTGCCACCCAGCTTGACATCTCAACCTTCCAGTCTGATGTCCTGGTGCCAGCCTTCCAGCCTGATGTTCCAGCCTTCCAGCTTGACGTCCCTGCCTTCCAGTTTGATGACCCGCTGCCTGCCTTCCAGCCTGATGACCCGCTGCCTGCCTTCCAGCCTGATGACCCGCTGCCAGCTTTCCAGCCTGATGACCCGCTGCCAGCTTTCCAGCCTGATGACCCGCTGCCAGCTTTCCAGCCTGATGACCCGCTGCCAGCTTCCCAGTCTGCTGTCTCTGTGCCGGCCTTCCAGTCTGCTGTCTCGGTGCCATCCTTCCAATCTGCTGTCTCGGTGCCGGCCTTCCAGTCTGCTGCCCTGGTGCCAGCCGTCCAGTTTGATGTGCCAGCTTCCCAGCCTAATGTGCCGGTCTTCAAGTCTAATGTGCCGGTCTTCAAGTCTGATGTGCCAGTCTTCAAGTCTGATGTGCCAGCCTTCAGGTCTGATGTGCCAGTCTTCAGGTCTGATGTGCCAGTCTTCTGGTCTGATGTGCCAGTCTTCTGGTCTGATGTGCCAGTCTTCTGGTCTGATGTGCCAGTCTTCAAGTCTGATGTGCCAGCTTCCCAGTCGGATGTGCCAGTCCTCAAATCTGATGTGCCAGTCCTCAAATCTGATGTACCAGCTTCCCAGTCGGATGTGCCAGCTTCCCAGTCGGATGTGCCAGTCTTCAAGTCTGATGTGCCAACTTGCCAGTCCGATGTGCCAATCCTCAGGTCCGATGTGCCAGCTTCCCGGTCCGATGTGCCAGCTTCCCGGTCCGATGTGCCAGCTTCCCGGTCCGATGTGCCAGTCTCCCGGTCCGATGTGCCAGTCTCCCGGTCCGATGTGCCAGCCTCCCGGTCCGATGTGCCAGCCTCCCGGTCTGATGTACCAGCTTACCAGTCCGATGTGCCTGTTATCGAGCCTGCCCTTGCGGTACTTGCTGTTCGGCCTAAGGTCCCAGTGTCTGCTGCCCAGCCCGATGTGTTCCTGTCTGCTGCCCAGCCCGATGAGTTCCTGTCTGCTGCCCAGCCCGATGAGTTCCTGTCTGCTGCCCAGCCCGATGAGTTCCTGTCTGCTGCCCAGCCTGATGAGCTCCTGTCTGCTGCCCAGCCCGATGAGTTCCTGTCTGCTGCCCAGCTTGATGAGTTCCTGCCTGCTGCCCAGCTCGATGTGCCTGTGCCTTCTGCCCAGCTCGATGTGCCTGCTTCCCAGCTCGATGTACCTGTGCCTGCTTCCCAGCTCGATGTACCTGTGCCTGCTTCCCAGCTCGATGTACCTGTGCCTGCTGCCCAGCTTGATGTGCCTGTGCCTGCTGCCCAGCTTGATGTGCCTGCTGCCCAGCTTGATGTGCCTGCTGCCCAGTTTGACGTGCCTGCTGCCCCGCTTGATGCTCCTGCTGCCCCGCTTGATGTACCCATGCCAGATGCCCCGTGTGATGTGCCTGCCGCCCAGCTTAAGAACCCGGAGCCCGCTGTCTGCCCTAAAGTGCCTGATGCCCAGCCTAAAGTACCCCTACCCATTGTTCTGCTTGATGCCTTAGACTTTGGACAACTACAACCAGTTGGAGCGTCCGGAGGCCGCTCCTTTGAGGGGGGGTACTGTCAGGAAATGTTCCATCCGCTGGTAATATCTGCCTTTTGGCATGCAGTACTGCGGTCCACCAGCAGGTGTCTCCTGGCAGTTTGGAACTGTCAGGAGAGCCTTTCCCTACTGCTGTGTCATCATTGGGCTGCAGTACTGGCATCCACCAGCGGATGGATCCTGGCAGTATGGGGCAGACAGCACCTCCTGCGCTCAGGTGTCACTTGAGGACAATTAGTTCACTCTTATAAATACCCGGCAAGCCCATACATGCTTGCCTTGGTATCGCTCTCTCCAGGTGGCCCTGGCCGTATTATCTGTACCTGAGCCTGTATCCAACCTGACCCGACCCAACCTGATCTATCCCAATCCCATCCTGGACCTGTCCCTCCTGTCTACTTTGGATCCCTGCTCTGCAGCCCATCCATCCGTCCTCTCCCTCTCCTGCTGGTTCCCCATCCTTAACCATCTACTGACCCCCTTGTGTATGACCTCGGCCTGGCTTTTCGTTTACGATTCTGGTATTGCCCATTTATTGTATATATTAGTTAGTGTACTGTT
The DNA here is from genome assembly GCA_028564925.1 of Lithobates sylvaticus. Taxonomy (NCBI): domain Eukaryota; kingdom Metazoa; phylum Chordata; class Amphibia; order Anura; family Ranidae; genus Lithobates; species Lithobates sylvaticus. The sequence continues at coordinate 183,006,713 of CM053027.1, read as the reverse complement.
TGTTTTCACTTCTTGTCATTTATTTAAATAAACACTTATTATTTCACTTACATGTGTTTTGGGTTTCCTCTGTGCAGTCCACACAGTCTGGTCTACTAATTCCCTGACACAGTCACTGGCCAGTGGAACTAAAGTAAACAAATCACTCTTTCCTCTTGTAATAAACCTCCATTTAGTATTGGAAAATGTCTGATATAACCCAGAGATGAAGTGAGACATCTTATGAATTGAGAATTGAGAATTAACACAGCTAGTCTCTATAATAACATTGTTAAGATGAGTTAATAATAATAAACCAAATATGCAGTTTAGTACATTCAGTTAGATTGCGCTCAAAGTATATTTAATTATTTTATTTTTACCTGACCTGATTATTTAATATATCTCTATAAGCTGTACGTGTCTATGTATGAAACAATTGTAAATGGCAACAGCTGGTATCAGGGCCTGGGCGGGACTGAGGCTGCGCAATGCAAGACGTTTTCAATTGGCTGATAGATCATGACTGACACCTCAAATATGATTGACTCCATAAAAAGAAGATATGGTTGTGGTGAAGGGTTTCTCACCAATCTACAGCTAAGAGTGGTGCCTTGCGGTTTATCTTCTCGATTTTACCATACAGCACAGAAGATTTTTCACTTTATTTTCACAGAGATTTTTATTTACCTAAATGGACTTTCTATATGTTAACACAGGACTGTTGTGAATCCTTATAGAGGAACAGTGCGGACATATGCAATAGGTTGTTGAATTAATCTGCATGTATATGATGCTACTATTACTGTACTTTTTTTTCCCTCCATATACCAGTGTTACATTTAGGTCCTATTGTTATTGATGCACCAAGATATTTACCTATTTATTTTTCACTAGTAATTTAGTAACTTAGCACTAGCGCTGTAATTCCAGTGTTATTTTAATTTTCACACACACCGCAATCAATGGTTAATTCATGATAGGTGTTACTCACTTATATAATTAGTGCCCCTGTCACACAATTTCCCAAACCATTTAATCTCACGATTTTTAAGGGAGCAGCTTGATATTAGCTATTTGTTTCACATTTTTTTTATTATTTTTTATTTTACTTACCACGTGGCGCGGAGCTATACAGCCCTGATTAAGAGCTGTCTGTTCACATGATAGCATACCTACCTGACCCTCACATTATTGATCGTGGCTGGTCTTTGGGTAAGCTTATGGCTCAAGATATGAGCTGCAGATTTGTGGTCATAATAAATACCTGGAAGTACTGGCTAGGACAATAATACAATTAATACTTAAAAATACTTAATACAATTTCAGTGGCCATCCACACACCCATTTGCAGACATTGAAGCCGCAAATGGACCTGTATGCTTGTGAGCAAGGGTTAAACCCTTAGACAGGAGCATTTATAGATAGTAGTGTAATAAACCGATTACTTAAAGCAATGTAACTTAAGCAGAACACTGAATTTTTTTCATGCTGGCATTTAGACATAATAGGTTAATGCATAGCAATCATTAAACACATTGCACCCAAAAGCAAACCATGAACACATAGCAGCAACATAAATGCATAGCAGTGGCATCCATACTGAAGCATCACTGTCATAAGCAGCGCAACAATGGGTTAATATACCTAGCAGGAAAACCTACACTAGGCGACTGCCTGGTAAAAGGTTAAAAAACAGCAAATCCAAGCATTGGAGCATTGACACAGTGATCCCATATCTGTAAAGCCAGGCACTGCTGAGTTAATAGGAAAGACTCAACTTTGCAACAAACACCTGTATATCAGTTCATGCATTAGTAGTCCTACAGACAAACAAAACCTGTGAAGCAAATGAAACAGACAGAACTATACACAGCCATTTAACCTACTTTGGCAGCTTGTATATTAACAGCATAATGATTCAGACACACCATGACAGCCCATGGAAAGCTTACCTGCTCTGTGCAGCACCCCTCCCTGATTGGCTCTAGGGAAGGGGGGAGAGGCTCATTTCCTGAACAGGTGGCCACCAATCCATTCCCAGGCAGTCGCCTGGGGCTCCTGGCCACTACTACATAGACCAGCAGTTACCCCAACATCATCTTGCTGCTCCCTGCCAACTGAAAGCGCAGTCCAGCCACAGGAAGCAGACAAGGAGCCATCTTGGAAGGGGGCAGCCCTGACAACAACATTCCAGCATCTTTGCAAGGGAAACCAACATACCCAAAGCCAGACTAACAAAAATGTGTGTGTGGGGCCACAACTCTCTAGGAAGAAGATCGGTCAGAACCCAACCACAAGGCAGAACGGTTTTACCTGCATCCAGAGACCAGTATCCCAGCCCCCCAGTATCTGGACCTGGGGGGTCTCCCTCATGTGGAAGTTTTACAACCGAACAGAGGGACTTCGTCACAGGAAAGAGGCTGAACCTGTATGACTGGCCAGATGAATCTGGCAAGGTGAGGGCAAAAATTTCTTTGATTCATAGCTATGACCAGTTGAGCATTTGAGGAACAAAAAGAGAATGCTGCCTGGGGGGAGTCGACTCATTTATATATAGTATAACCAGTCCTGATTGTGCGAGAGGCGGAGCCTATGACATTTGTGTATGCTGTCATGCTTGTGTCAGGAAAAAAGATTTTCATATCCCTGGTTCCAGTGTGAAATATGTACGCCCACAAGTACCAGCTAGCACTTGCTACAGTAAAAGAACAATGCAAATGCACATGTACTACTCAAATGGCCGGAATTGTGCTACCATAATGTTTAATGTAATAGTACATATAATTAATCTTTCTCAGCCTGTCTGCAGGGAAACATAAGCAGGACGAGCTTCTTTTATTTAATAATAAAATCATAACATTTATGAATTGGCATACAAATCTATATATTTAAAATCAAATATTTATTATTTTTTGGCAATAACATGGTGTGGGTGGATTTCTGCCAGTCTCAGGCTGTGTCATGCCCCTTCAGCCTGTGTCTTAGAATAAGAGGGAGGTGAAGCTTCTATCAATCTACATGTACTATCCCACCCCCATTGTGTTTAGATGGTTAGTGGGCATGGAGGAGGAGGGAGGGATTGGGCTTTCATTTACCACTGTATATACGCCCACATGTGTGACTCTATAACATGGGCTGCTCAGATGTTATAGGAAGAAATACTCAGCATCGAAACTCACTGAAAACTGAGCATGTGCAGAGTTACCACTACAGCTGCAAATTTACTAGCTGAATTGGGGACATGAACAGAAGGGGGGATAGATAACAGCAGGATCAGCCAGGTTTTTTGCAGAATACAGAAAAATTGTGAGTTAAACAACATGTAATACACTATTTATTGATAAGTTTTTTTTATGATGTGGGTTTAGTGACAATTTTTATAGGGGTTATTTTCTTAGAAAAACACCCTTTATACCTGCTAGCATGGGGAAATGGTGTGAAGTGTTCTTGCCTCCACCAGTAGTCTACAACTGGAGTGGGCGGAGTAACTGGGAGGAGTGGCTTAAGTAACTGTTGTGTGGTTGGAGTGGCTGGAGTAACTGTGGAAAGGTTGGACTGGGCAGAGTACCTTTATGGAGTGGGCGGAGTAACTGTGTGGAGTGTTTGGAGTGAGTAAAGATAGTAAACATTACACTAACCAATTGATTGATCAAATTTAAAAAGTGCACATGACAAGCTTGATAGAGTGAGAAATGCATTTCAACTTTTATTTATTTATATAGCACATTTAATTGCAACGTTGTTGCCCAAAGTGCTTCACAGTTACATTAAAACATACATTTATAAAAACATTAGCAGTATTATCAAGCCTAGCAGATGAAGGTATGACCACATGCATTTGAGGGGTCTCAGCATCTTGACGTAGAATGGAGGTGAAGGTGTGCTATCTGTTTCTAAGATATCTATCTATCTATCTATCTATCTATCTATCTATCTATCTATCTATCTATCTATCTATTCTAAAGCCCCATACACACGGTCGGACAATCCGCGGACCAGGTCGGTCGGATCCTGTCCGTCGTACTTTGTCCGATGTTGGTGTTGCGTACACACGGTCGGACTACGTTGTCGGAATATCCGGTCTGCAAGAACGTCGTGACGTAAGTCGTCGTCCACGAGATTAGAAAAGGGAAGTTCAGCACCACGTCAGGCACCCGTTGGGCTCCTTCTGCTGATCCCGTGTTTATCGCGAGTTAGTCGAAGTTTGGTGACTTAAGATTCGCGCTTCTCAGTTTTCTGACTCAGATCGTTACTGCTCTTCAGTTTGTGCTTGTCGTGCGTATCTGTTTATTAGTGTTTATTATTGTCGTTTGGGACAATATTTGGACAAATTCCTCCAGAAAAGTGTCCAAAACACCAGATCGTATCTGAAGGACACAAAGAACTTCCTGAATCTGTTACAAAATGTTGATCTCACCAACAAACCACAGATATGGCTTGTAACAGCTGATGTGTCATCATTATACTCAATTATTCAACACGATGACGCGCTCCTGGCCCTGAACTGGGCCCTGAGCAAAAGGGAAGACATACCCCACAATCAGAAAATCTTCCTAAGAAACAGTTTAGATTTCTGTTTGGGGCACAATTATTTTTGGTTCAATAAAACGTTTTACTCACAGCAACGCGGAGTAGCTATGGGTGCAAAATTTGCACCCAGTATAGCGAATTTGTTTATGGCCGAGTGGGAGGATAAAATAATTTTTAACCAACAACCAACAGAACTATTATTTTATAAACGTTTTATAGACGACCTATTTTTTATCTGGGCTGGAACAGAGTGTGCTTTGGACATGTTTTTAAGTTTTTTAAACAAAAATGACCGCAATATAGTTTTAACATCAGAAAGAAGTAAGGAAGAGATTAACTATTTGGATGTCACCATATACAGAAAAGGAGAGAATCTTGAAACAAAAGTTTTTTTCAAAAAAACGGATAGGAACAGTTATCTACCAATAACAAGTGGACATCATCCACAATGGCTCAAGAACATCCCGAAGGGTCAGATCATGCGGGTACGGAGAAACTGTTCGGAAGATTCCAACTTCGTGGAACAGGCCAACATTTTAACAGATAGGTTTGTAACAAAAGGTTATAACCCTAGTATCCTGGGTAAAGTAGTAGAAGAGGTGAAGAGAATACCCAGATCGGTCTGCCTGAAAGAAAAGGATATCGAACCAGCAGTTCAACAAAAAGAGACCCAAAAATCAACCAGTAGCAAGGAATGGGGTTTCATATCTGGTTTTCATTCTCAATATAAAGAAATTGAAGAGATATTTAAACAGCACTGGCATATACTCCTGTTAGACAAAAAGCTTAACACCGAATTACCACAGGTACCGCAGTTTATTTACAGAAAGGCCACTAATTTTGGGGATAAAATCGTACGGAAAATCGTAGACCCTCCGAAAAGACCACCCACGTTCTGGGACAGAAATGGATTCTATGCTTGTAGAAGGTGCAAAGCCTGCCGAGAAATAACCTCACCTAGCAGAGCACTTGAGAGCTTTAGCTCATCAGTAAACAACCAAATATTTTCAATTGATCAGTTCATTACTTGCAACTCTACCCATGTGGTCTATGCTTTAAAATGTCCGTGTGGATTGATTTACATTGGACGAACCAAAAGGAAACTGAGAGTACGAATTTCAGAGCACATTCATAACATAAAAATAGGGTACAAAGACCACAATGTGTCTCTGCACTTCAAGCTGAAGCATGACAGGGATGCATCCGGCCTACTATTTTGGGGGGTTGAACAGATCCAACCCCACTGGAGAGGAACTAACCTAGTACGAGAGCTATCCAAACGCGAAACTCACTGGATATACTCAGTAGATGTCCTAGTGCCTAAAGGCTTGAACGTTGAGCTCGACATCAACTGTTTTATAAGTGACACATAGTTCATGGATTTTATTCCTCTTTTTTATATATATGGTTTTATCTATACACGATTTTATCTATATATATATATTTATGTATTTATTGATTCCTCTCAGACACAGATTGATCTATTCATGTATTTATTTATTTTATCTATATATATGTATTTATTTATATATATATATATTTATTTATTTATTTCTAAAACATAGAAGGCTACATCCACATGTAAAAAAGCCTGTTCCCAAAAAGCAAATTTCTTTAAAAAGTGGGGTTTCTCATAAGAGCCTTGTTCTAAATAAGGAATTGATTACAGGTCACTGACACTAAAAGGTCACAGCGGTCATAGTAATCCGATAAAAAAGGTGCATATGGAGATTTGCTCCACCTCAATGACTAGTCTAATATCCCTAACTTTTACGTATAGCGTAGAATTTTTTACGCATATCGCAAGGTTTTATACATCCGATTAGTGGAGTTTTATACCTAGGGTTTTATATATAATGGACTATTATGGGTTTAGACGGTATATGATTTTTATATGTGTGCACTTCAATTTTTTATCTTTCAATTTTTTATATATTTTTCATCAAGTTTTACACATATTATATATATGTATGTATACATATGTTTATATCTCTATATTTTGTTTGAAGTAGATACAGAACAATATTAGAGACTGGACGTGCATGCCCTATATAGCTGAAATTGAGTATAATATCAGCATAGTTTTACCATCCCCCTATCCAATTTAAATTTAAATTTAAACTTATATGTGGATAATCTTTAATTTTTAATTTTTATATATATTTTAGTATTTTATTATGATTTTATTCATACATTTTATGACAAATATTTTGTGCGAATTTTAAATTTGTCTCTATGGAGTTCACTGTAGTGTTAAATCACACATCAAATATATGGAGATATGGATATAAAATGATTGGAATATGGGGATGTTGTCATACCGGCAGAATTATTGACACTAGCATCGCCATGTATGCAAATATGGATGCGGACTAACACAATTACTCTAAAAGGTCCCACATTAATATAAATAAACCACCCACTACAGTATGGGTTTGGATTTTGCAATATACAAACAGAGCGGAATTATCTCTGTATAATATATATATGTCATAGAACGCATACACCAATTAAATGATTATAACACGCAGCCTTAAACACATATATTTCCACATCAGCAACCATATAAGGTCATGCGATGTAAGGGTTAAAAGGCCGGCATTAATGTATGTATAGAGAAACAAAGCGTGTCTTGTAAGTTTTAGTTATTTAGTTATTGTATACATTATCATATAAATATGAAACAAATATGTATAGGCACTATAGCTAATGAACTAAAGATATGGTACATAAATGAAGGAAAACTTCATAGTGAACATGAAATGCAGACAGCGGCTGTGCATTACAATGTATTGCTGGCTGGGAGTTTCCATTGGCCAGATATATTGGCAATCAGACAGCTCAGCGCCCGGATTGGGCGCTGATTACTTATAACCTTCACTTCTGGTGGCGAGGTCACACCCTCAGACGACGTCCGGAAGTGACGAAACGCGTCAGGGTCGTGACCTTGCAGGAAGTGACGCATGCGTTCCAGTGTGCGCTCCAGCCACCAAGCGACCAGGAAGTAGAGGCTGACACCGCTCTACACATCGCTTTGGAGCCCGATTTCCGGCGGACGGACGGGACTGACAGGCAGAGTGCATTTTGATTACAAAGCTGATTATTATTTGCTTTTGGGTACGCAGATTTTAATAAGGGGGGTATTGGATATTACAATAAAGTTTATTTTTGCCAAACTGTACTACGCTATCTGCACCATTATTCTCTTCATATGTGTATGCTGGGTTGGAGTGGATCCTTTCTAATGCTTGCAGAAGGTGAAGAGGTGACCGTGCTGAGGAGATAGCAGTGGCCTATGGCTTATGATTGAAATGCCCATTTTTATCATATTTCTGGTGAGTGAATCCCCAAAGGGGAGTGTGTACTGCACGCGGTGAAAATTGGATATCCGGTGGAAGGTGTATCACTCTGTCTTTGCGAGTTGGGGCTCACTGCACCATCATGAACTTTATTTTGGGTCACCATGCTTTTTAATGAACTTTCTTAACATAAAAGGACTGTATTTTAGCGCTGCTGCAATATTTTAAAGGGACAAACGCCTGTCTTTTATGATTTGTGTTTTACCTGGACTTTTAATATTGCCTTATCACCAGTGCGTGTAGTCAGTTCGCATTTGTTGGTCATTGTGGCCTATATCTTGATATAGGACGCTTTGATTTGCACTGCTTATTGTCTGCTCGTTTCTGGTATTCATTTCGTTCTTTCAGGCCTTGCTGTTTATCGGTGCTTTCTGTTTGTCCGTTCTGACCAGCCGACCTTTTGTGACCTTGTGAGCGATGTTTCCCATGCGTACTCGTCGCCGAGTTCGTGCTGTACGCGGAATTGGTGTCGGGCTTCTAGCTTTGAGCCAAGACCCGTCCATGAACAGAGTGACGAGGAGTATGTGGACCAAGAATTGGTTGCTTCAGCGTGACCAATTCTCGCACATGCCTTTGCTTCGTGAGATCCAGGAGAATAATCCTGATGATTTCAGGAACTTTCTCAGGATGACGGACCCCGATTTTCACCGTCTTTTGGCTTTGCTGACCCCCTTTATCAGCCGGCAGGATACCTGCATGAGACAAGCCATTACTCCGGAGCAGAGGCTTGTTGCCACGTTGAGGTACTTGGCGACAGGGAGAAGTCTTCAGGATTTGAAGTTCTCTTCAGGTATCTCTCCCCAGGCCCTGGGACTCATTATTCCAGAGACCTGTTCTGCCATCATCCAGGTCCTGCAGGAGGACTATATTAAGGTAACATTTATACTTTACTATTCCCTTCTATGTATGTTCTTTTTGCTAATGTCTTCTATTTTTGACCTCCTTCCCTAATTACCATGATTGCAATATGCTCTAATATGCTGTGCCCCTTTTCTCCTTCATGCATTTTTCCCTTCACTTACCTCACCAGCATGCTCTTCTGCCCCAATAGACACCTATGGCCTAGTCACCTAAGCAATGTATTTTGTCTGCTGCATAGGATTTTTTGCCCCCAAACACCCCCTAAAAACACAAATGTTTGCTGTGTGGTTTACTTCATGTAGAGCCCCTTTTTTTTATTGTTTTTGGTGGGGGGGGGGGGCAAACTCATTAGGAACCCCCTCCCCAACTGCTCTGTCAGATGGTACCAATCCTCTATCTGCTGGCTTTCCCAAGGTCAATACACACTATATACCTACCTCTTTTTAGTGGGCATCTTTAGGGATGAATTCTGCAAAGCATGTAGTGCAAGGGGCTGCCTCCATACTTTCCATTTCCTATTTTTTTGTGTTCTTTCCCTCCTATTAGCTTGCTTGGTAATTTCATAATGTCACAATGTGCTTTCCTTTTTTTTGGGGGGGGGGGGGGGTTGAAATGTTAGTTTAGCTTTCCTGGGGGCTGCCAATAGTGTTAAGTACAGAGGGTCTGGCCAAACTAGCACACATTATTGAGCCATTTGCCAATCAATGAAGTGCAGAGGGTTACCTGTCAAACAACCCCCCCCCCCCAAAAACCTAGTTATTGTCAAAGGCCCATCAGAAGTGGGGGGATTGATGGGGGGTGAGTAATCTGTGAAGGGGAGCCTCTACTTTTCTGTGCAAATACTTTCCAGCCTCCAATTTTATACAATGCTCTTGTTCCAAGATGTTGATTGTCTAATCTGCTTGCAATGTTTATGTGCAAAGTGACTAATTTTTTTTTCTTGTTTCACTCCACAGTTCCCTTCAACGCCACAGGAATGGCAGACTGTGGCCTCCCACTTTGCCAGCCGTTGGGACTTTCCTAACTGCGGAGGGGCAATTGATGGGAAACACGTCCGCATCGTCCCACCGCCCAACTCGGGGTCCCACTATTATAATTATAAAGGGTTTAATAGTGTAGTGATGTTGGCGGTGGTGTCGGCAACATATGAATTTATGTATGTGGACGTGGGGATGAACGGCCGGATCTCGGATGGTGGTGCCATTACGCACACGGAGTTCTACTGGCGTCTCCAAAGTGGCAGTCTGTGCTTGCCACCTCCAGAGGAGAATGCTGAAGGACTCCCCTTCGTCTTTGTCGCAGATGAAGCGTTTGCGTTGACTCCCCATGTGATGAGGCCGTTCCCGATGAGGACCCTCACCCCAGAACAGAGGGTCTTCAACTACAGGCTGTCCAGAGCCAGAAGAGTGGTGGAGAACACTTTTGGCATCCTGGCCAGCCGCTTCCGCCTGTTCTTGACGGCAATTAACTTGGCGGAATACAAACTGAACCACATAGTTCTTGCCTGTTGCATATTGCACAACTTCCTCAAAAGACATAACAGGAACTATGTGGTGCCCGTTGGCCCAGATGTGGAGGGCCCTCCAAATGCTGACCTCACAGCCCTTCAAGTGGCACGTCCAGGCTTGCCCCCTCTAAATGCCCGCGCAGTCCGCGAGCAATATATGGACTACTTTGTGGGTAGGGGGCCATTGCTCTGCCTGACGATGTGTGAGAGGCATTTTTTAATAAATCTGATATTTCAACCAACCTATGATTTCTTGTGATTTCAGTATTCTTTTTTGCTTATTTTACCTTGAAATTTTTTCACTTTGCCTTCGACAGTGGGAATGCACTTTCTGGGCAAAAGGAGGTAACAGTCTCTTCTTCCCAAAAAGATTAGTCTCATGTTGTGTGTTTGATACCTAATCTTTGGTCTAGATAAGGTTTGTACTGCCTAAACTGACACCCAAAATACTCCTTTTCATCACCAGGTCAGACATGTGTGTATTCTCAAAAATGCTGTGCTCCGTGTTTTTGTACAAAGCACTGTGGGTGTCATTTACATAAGTCAAATCCACTATGCTCTACAAGTGCAGTGAAAAAGTGCCGTGGAAAAGAAACTTGCAGTGCAAAGTGGACTTGCCTTTAGTAAATAACACCAATTGGCCCCCATATCCTTTCCATTTGACATACATAATGCATTGTGTTTTTGAAATAAGGAAGCCACACATTTAGAAAAATAAAAAAGTTTACTTGGAAAACATTCACAAGTGCGTTTACAATCTTCACGCCCAAACTGACAACATCTTGGTTATTTACAACATTGTTTAGAAACATTACGCAATTGGTAAAACCAGGCATGGAGCAAAACAGAACCTATGAACTTGGAAAGTTCAACTTTGTAAAGTGAAGACAAGATCAGACATGACTATATGTTCAAAGTGTGTTTGATCTTGCCTTCATCACATGGGGGGGTCACCCCTGGAAAGTGGAAATTTAGAACATGCACACAATTTGGGTCTGAAAATGGTCATTAGATGGTAAAACACATGCCTAGAAGCTTCAAAAGTGCCATTTTCCATCATGGGGATGAATGGACGTTTTTCGGGGGTGCAACCCCTTCACCACAACCACTTTCGTAGTTCGTAAAGTGGTTGCACCCCCAAAAAAACGATGGCATTCATCCACCATGATGGGAGCTAGCACATGTGGACACAATGTGTGCATGTTCCAAATTTCACACAGTTCTTAAGTTGCAAATGTGTTCATAAGCTGGCACAAATGTGTGTTAATTACTTGGTGCGTTTTCATATTTTTCCTAAAACATCAATGATGTTCTTCAATTTTTGTTGAACATCATTGATGTTTTGCTTTATGTAATCGAGATCTCTATTGCAGACCATTATCTCCCCGATGAGTACGTGGGCACTCTCTGTGGTAAAGTGCGATTTTTCTTCCACAACATCCACGTCACCTAAAAACCACAAACAAAAAAAAAATCGGGTGTTGGAAATGAGGCAGGCATACATTGATTAGCTTACCAGTAGCTGTGTTCTCCCACACTCACCTGTTGTGGTGACAATTTCTCCAAGTTCGATGATCTCTCCTTCCTCCTCCTCCTCCTCCTCTGCTTCTGCTGTTTCACCTTTTTTGGGAGGTGTTGGTTTTGGGGTTTCCTCAGACGGGCCAAGTTTTCGCTCCCCTATGAGAATGTACAAAAGGAAGATTTAGCAACACAATCTATTGAGGGCACAAATAGGAAATGACAAACATTGCTTGAAAGTGACGGACACAATTTTTGTTTGGCCAGTTACAAATGCCAACTACATGAATGTAGTCACTTTGTAAAGGTGCTAAACTGACTAGCTTTTTGGTAGAAGTTTGTGTGATGGAGACCCCCCTCTAGTATCCACTGGAGCACATGTGTGGAAAAGCCTACTAAAAAGGTGGTTTGGGTGTCCCAGCACTAGTGCTCTAGAGTCCAGATGGGTAACCAGCTACTGGGTGACCTCTCCTTTACATTGAATAAATTGGCTTTACATTCTTGATGACATTTCGAGTGAGAACAAACTTCCTTTCCACAAAAAAAACACCAAACATCGTATTATAAGTGGCCGATCGTTGCGTACGATCGAATGGACACACACGACCATGACAGTGGCAGAAAGATCGAGGCTGAGTACGATCGAATGCACAGACGAACATGAAAGTGGCCATTTTGGAATGTACAACTTTGTAAAAATCAAACCACATGGAGCAGTATGCAAGCAAGAAATAAAACACAAAACACAACTACTTACTTTTTTGAAGAATTCGCTTGATCTTTCTGTACTGATCGGCCTCCCTCAGTTTCAGGTCTGACCAGCGTTTCCTCAGTTGCTCCTTGGATCGTTGTACCCCAAAATTATTGTACAGCCTCCTCACAACTTTAGACATGATCTTGGCCTTGCGGACATTGGGGTTGAGGTAAGGCCCATACTTCCCATCATAGTCGCTCCTCTTTAATATGTCCACCATCTCCAACATTTCTCCAAATGACATATTGGAGGCCTTGAATTTCAGGCTCCGGGATCGGGACGTTTCTGCCTCCGGACTTTCCTCGTCCTCCTCGTTGGTGGGATATTTGTGGCGCACCTGCTGTGTCCCCGCCATGTGCTCTCCCCACTGCGCCGTAAAGAGAAGGGGTGGGGAATAGACGAGAAAGATCGTCAGGGGTGGGCGGAGTTTGACGCATGCGCACTGTATATAAAACGTCACACGCCTGTGTCGTAGCCACGATCTGGGAGACGAGGGGAGAGAAAACTCACGCACGAGACGATCGCTACAAACGAAGGTACAATTGGACGTTGGTACATAACTAGCCTAGACTGATTCGAACTTGAGGCCTCTTTATGGAGAAGATTAGGAGAGTTTAGCCTGACATAATTTATAGTGTTTTGTGTGGTGTTGTGTCTTGCAGAGATTATGAAGGGATTCAACGACATGAGTTTTCTCCCCCTCTTCATTGCCAAATACAGGGAATTTCCCATTTTATGGCAGGGTAAACACCCCCATTATAGCAACAAACCAAAGAGGCACGCAGCCCTGGAGGAACTTGTGGAATTTGTCAAGCCAAGGTTCCCCACGGCAACTGTTGATGCTATAAGAAAGAAAATTGGCAGCCTGAGGAGTGCGTATATCAGGGAGCGCAAGAAGGTTGTGAAGTCGGAAGAGACTGCAACTGCAGCAGATGAGGTCTATGTGCCCAAGCTCTGGTACTATCAGAGTCTCCATTTTCTCAAAGACCAGGCTGATGTCACGGAGCCACTCTCGACTCCTCCTTCACGCTTCCTTGCGCGCAGGCCACCCCTGATGAGGCTTCCGAGGAGCAACCTGGGCCTTCCAGTCTGGAAGAGGTGGAGGAGCCCAGCTTGTTCCAGGTATAGTAGTTTTGTTACCATTTATGTGAATAATGAATGATGATCACTTAATTCAGGATCCCCAATTGCTTAGTTCCTAACGTGTTTGACATATCAACTGACAGTAGTGTTGGAGACAGTTGGGGCCACAATCTAAACTGCAGGGCTGAGAATTGTATGGTTTTCTATTTGTAAACATTTTGCAACAGTCACTAGATGAAAATTGTGTGTGTTTGATGAACAAATAACTGAAACTATGTCCCTTTTTCATACACAGGAAGACCTCAGCCAGGAGGTGGCTGTGGAAGGTGGCAGTCAGGAGGAGGCAGGGGTTAGTGGCAGCCACCAGGTGGGTAGTGGCAGCCAAGAGGGGGCTAGGCCTCGGAGCCTGACTGACTCCCAAATCCCTCTCCTCCGCCTTCCGTACAGAAGGGCGAGAAGGGGGGGTTATGCGGCAGAGTCAGCGCTCCGCATGATCAGAGAGGCTTCAGCCTCCCTACATGCCACACCCGCCGACGAGGAGACCTTTGGCTCGGTGGTTGTCACGAAGATGATGGGTATGGAGGTGAGGCAACGCAACATGTGTGAGGGGCTTATCCTCCATGTCCTAAATAAGGGTAGGGCTGGGGAGATGACCCCAGTCACACATGTTTGCCATACTTACCATGCTCCGCCTCCTCCTCCTCCTCCTCCTTCTGCCAACCCACCAGCACGACAGCCACAGCGTGCAAGGAAGCGTGGAAGGAAGACCTGAGAGTGACGACCTGGAATCAGTCTGGTCTGAGAGAAGATGGAGCCTCTTGTAGTACCAGAGCCTGGGGACCTAGATGGCATCTGCTGCAGTTCCGGATGCTTTCGACTTCAGGACCAGATTGCACTCCCCTTAATATACGTACTCCTCAGGCCCCCAAATTTTCTACGCTTGAAAAATGATGGTTGCCGTGGGGGGCCAAGGCTTTGCAAATTCCCCAAGTTTCACCATGGCTGCGTTCCTCTTTGGTTTGTTGCTGAGACCTAAATAAAGGTTTATTTGATTTGAAATAATCATTGACTATTGTGTTTTACTTTTCTACAATGACAGTTTTTCTTGGAGTAGGCAGGTACATTTCACTAATCCTAAATTAGAATTAACAAGGGGCACCAACAACCAACAAACTCCTAGTAAATTTAAGCAAGAAATACAAATGTTAATAATGTGGTTTTGCTAAGTTGAGACACACAACCCCCCTCCAAAAAAAAAAAAAAAATTCTCCTTCAAATATGTATTCCCAAAAAAAAAAAAAAAAAAAAAAAAAAAAGACAAATCATGGTAAAAATATAACAAAGATTGTTTTACGATCTGAGTAAAAATAAACATGTAGTGTATAAATGCTGAAAAGTAATAAAGATACTAAGTTTGTGAGAAGTGCGGGTGAATAGGAGCAGCTAAAACATGTCATTCTTGTTGCATTGTAAAGAAAAAGAGAATGCGCTGCATTAAAGACATTTTAACATTGCAGCGTGACGAATGTGCTGTGTCAATTAGGAAAGGTAGTTTTACCTGACCGAGCGCTTCCGTCACAGAATTTCTTCTAAGCATGCGTAGCACTTTGTCCGTCGGACAACCGTACACACGATTGGATTTGGTGTGATCGGACCGTGTTGACGGCAAATCTTTCCAGCAGGAGATAAGACTTTGTCCGTCGGACAAACCGACGTACACTGTCCGATGGTGCATACACACGGTCTGATTTTTCAACAACATTGTCCGATCGGACAGAATCCATGAAAAAGTCCGACCGTGTGTATGGGGCTTTAGTGTGTTCACAACCACTGCTCAAAACATACAAGTTACAATACACAGGATCATAATAGCTGTAATAACTGTGCAGTACTTCAAATGGTCGTATTTTAAAAACTATAAATCCTACAGCGAAGATTATATTGTGAGAATCACAAGACCCAGACCTAGATTTTGATGCACAGTATGTCTCTGAAATATTAAAAATGAAGGCACAGTCGCAGTTTAGATATTGCCCTTCAAATTTGAAGTGGAGTGGAGTTTCAATAAATGTCTATGGACGGTGTTAATTGCAAACAAATGGTCATATTGTGAAAACTATCAGGACTATGGCTTAGCCGTGGACATGTTTAGTGGCAGCAGGGATAGCAGAATGGTTTGCTATACGATTTGTGTAGGTGGGCTTGAAAATGAGGGAGTGGTGGCAGTTTAGAAATCATGTCCTGATTTTTCAGCTTTTGTCATCTCCCACTCTAGTTTTGAACATTTCGCCATTCATTCCTATGGGACAAATTTCGCTGCAAAAACTATATTTTGTGAACCATTTGGCGAAACGTTCCACAAAGTAATAGCACACCAATCGGGGAACAATCCGCATGTTTTTGGTATATTACTGTCTATATAATGTAAAAGCTGTGGGAGGAGTTAGGGTGGTAAATTTGGCTAGAATAAGAATAATATATATGTGAGCTAACAGTAAGTGGTCTTGCTATGCAAGAACAATTCATAATAATAAGTAGAAGAGCTACAGTTTCTGGGGAAATTGTGTGAAGTGTTCTTGCCTCCACCTACTGGAGTGGCTGGAGTAACTGTGAAAAGTGTTAAAGCTTAATATTTTAAAAAGTATAAATAGTAGTAAAAAATCTGAAGTCCCATCATTAGCTGAAAGAGCTGAACATTTTTTTTCAAAATAATTTTTTTTTTTTCAAAAATGTATTTTTTTTTTAACAAGAACAATAATAATAATAATAATAAATGTGAGATAATAGTAAGTGGTCTTGCTATGCAAGAACACTTAATAAAAGTAAAGCATAAAGAGAAATGGTCAAGATTGGGTGGTGACCTAAGACCCTTCAATAGCAGTATTGCAAGAGAGATATAACTATTTCCACAATCTTTCTTCTTCAGTGTTTTAGTTACTACCTATATATTTGTCTTAAGAAATTACTTCATATTTATAATATGATTTCATTAACAGATCTTAATAACATTGAGTACAGCAACTCTGGACATGTTAAAGGTAAGAATACTATTTTAAGAATAAATAGATTTCTTCAGTTGCTTTCATGATTGTGATGGAAAGTGTGACATCTTTTCCTGGCCTAACAGCCACTCAAGTGGCACTAACTATGTCTGGCAAAGAGCAACATATATCACTGTACATAACCTGGATTTTTTGTAAAAGTCACTTTTATTTTATAAACTAAAATACATTTTGTTGGGGGACTCTCAGGCTGACCTTAGATGACTAGATGTCTCATGGAGAGTGGAGAATGTGACAACTGTCCTTTTGCAGATCACATTAGCTTGAAAACTGTTACATGATTCTGTCTGAGTACATGTAGCAGTGTTGGCTGGTGCTCAAAATTTTTTGGAGGGGGCACAAATAAACAATGAAAATGAAAAAAAAAGCCCATCAAATGCAGCTACTGTACCAAACGCAGCCACTGTGCCCATTAAAACGCAGTCACTGTGCCCATTAAAAGGCAGCCACTGTGCCCATCAAATGCAGCCACTGTGCCCATCAAATGCAGCCACCGTGCCCATTAAAATGCAGCCACTGTGCCCATTAAAACGCAGCCACTGTGCCCATCAAACACAGCCACTTTGCCACTGTGACATCAAACGCAGCCACTTTGCCATCAAAACACAGCCACTTTGCCACTTTGCCATCAAACACAGCCACTTTGCCATCAAACACAGCCACTTTGCCATCAAACACAGCCACTTTGCCACTTTGCCATCAAACACAGCCACTTTGCCATCAAACGCAGTCGCTTCAAAATAAAGCTGACCCTGCAAAGAAGACCATAAACACATGTCCTGCTGCACATGCTGCTAATCTCTGTGCCCAAAGTAATGCCACTGTGCCCCCCCGCCCTGCACTTACCTTGTCTCGGGTGACAGCGGCAGCAGTGTCCTCCATTTCTTCTCCTGCCTGCTCCTCCTCTCATCCTCTGCTATGATTGGATGCTTGATAGGCGCCCAATCACAGCGCCTGTCTTTTCAGCCAATCAGGGCACAGGTAACACAGACCTGTGCTCCTGATTGGCTAAGGGGCCGTACAATGTTAGCAAACCGAATTCCTTCGGTTTACTAACATACTGCTGAGTGACAAGGAACGCACAGCATTGCGCCCGCTTCTCACTTTTTCGGCGCTAATCAGGTTTTTCAAAAAAACACCCCCAGCGCTGTAATTCAGGTGCCCGGTGACCGAAAAGGGTCCGGACACCTGAATAGGGGGTGTCAGCAGCGACCATAGAAAGATTCATGCAATGCATGGCAGGGGTCCCAAACTGGCGGCACTCCAGCTGTTGCGAAACTACAAGTCCCAAGAGGCATTGCAAGGCTGACAGTTACAAGCATGGCTCCCACAGGCAGAGGCATGATGGGACTTGTAGTTTCACACTAGCTGGAGGGCCGCTAGTTTGAGACCCCTGAACTATGTTGTATAGAGAGTGACAGGAGAGGGGGGCGGCGCTCCTGCACCCTTTATGGACGCACCGCCGTTGACATGTAGCATAGTGGAGGGTGAACTCTTCACCCCATTAGTAAAAGGAATGATCTATGCTAAATAGTGTACTTCATCTCAAGGTGATTTTTTCCCATGCCAATTTTGCAATTTTATATACTCTTCATATAATACAATGTGCTACTATCTCTGAATTAAGCAGCTTACACTGAACATCAGTGGTGGCCGCTCATACGGGGCACAGGGGCGCCGCCCCCTAATCTCCATGCTCCCGGCCTATAATCTCCATGCAGAGTGGATTTCTATGGGGTTTTTTTTTGTAAGCACATGATTAGAGCCTGAGGCTCTAATTGGCTTCAAAAAGGGTGCGCTTCGGGCGCAGAGCACTGTGCTCCGAGCCCACCCAGTTGTGTGACAATAGCAAATTAATATTCGCTATTGTCTGTCTGCCTGGAAGAAGCCGAGAAGGAAAAGCAGAGGGGGAGCCACGGAAACCGTCTGCGACCTGGGTGAGGTAAGTAGTGCGGGGCAATTGACCGAGCAGTGCAGGGGGCTGAACATTGTAATATTGACAGGTTAATTTACTAAAACTGGAGTGTGCAAAATCTGGTGCAGCTCTGCATAGAAACCAATCAACTTCCAGGTTTGTTTGTTTTCTTGTCAAAGCTTAATTTAACAAGCTGAATTTAGAAGCTGATTGGCTACCATGCACAGATTTTATACTCTTCATTTTTAGTAAATCAATCCCAATGTGTCAATACTTTTTTCATAAAAAAATTTTTTATTTATTGTGTAGCACTGGCTCCTGACAAGCATACGCTATGTGTTTTTCAAACTTAATGTTCCTGAAACCACAGTTGGGTTTTAGGGCTAATTGTGCCAAATGATGGTCTCAGTATCAGTCTATATGGAATTGCACTGAGTTCTCCTTGGCCGTAGGTGTCGCTGTCACCGCCAGCAGGTATGAGAGCGCAGTTTGGCTGGGTATATTGGATACCATTCTTTCTCGGAACCAGCCCAGTGGGAGTGTCATCCTGCTGTGAATTCTGGGAGGGGGTATTTAAGGTACTGAGATCACGTGTTTCGGGGTTCCGGTCCAGAAGATATCTTCTGTCTGTTTGGTCCTCCTGACCAGCCCTCAGGGCCCTCATGGCCTAGGGTGCGAATCTATGCAATTCCAAGTCTCAGAGCTGGATAGCCCGAGGCGAAACAACTGCAGGGACAGGCCTGAATGGATATCGGGGCCTAATTATCCAAGAGTGGTCCAGTGTCGTCTCGTCTAAAGCCCCATACACACGCGCGGATTATCCGAGGACCAGGTCCGTCGGATCCTGTCCGTCATACTTTGTCTGATGTTGGTGTTGCATACACACGGTCGGACAAAGTTGTCGGAAAATCCGATCATTCTGAACGTGGTGACGTTTGTTGCCTACGACGGGACTACGTAGAGGCTAGTAGCCAATAGCTTTGGTCTTGTAATGTGATCTGAGCATGCGTAGCACTTTGTCCGTCGGACAACGCTACACACGATCGGATTTGGTGTGATCGTACCTTGTTGTCAAAAAATCTATCCAGCAGGAGGTAGGACTTTGTCCGTCGGACAATCCGACGTACACTGTCCGATGGTGCATACACACGGTCGGATTTTTCGACAACATTGTCCGATCGGACAGAATCCATGCGAAAATCCTACCGTGTGTATGGGGCTTAAGGAGAGGCACAGCAACTTGAGGAGCATCCAGGGGAGGACTCTTTGGGAGAAGGCCATGCGCAAGGCTGGCTTCTCTGAAGGAGCCTGGAAGCTCAGTTGAAGGACACTAAATGGATTTACACTCATACGGTATTGCCGGACCTGCTGAGAGATACTGGTACCGTATGATAGCTCTCCAAATTTGTCTATGTCCCTCAGTTACGCTCAAGTCTGTGGCAGAGACTTATTCTCAAGTGTTCTACATTCAAGTCTGTGGCAGAGACTTATTCTCAAGTGTTCTACATTCAAGTCTGTGGCAGATACTTATTCTCAAGTGTTCTACATTCAAGTCTGTGGCAGAGACTTATTCTCAAGTGATCTACATTCAAGTCTTTGGCAGAGACTTTCATTTACTTAGCGCCCTGCCGGCTGCTAGGCCTAGTGAGAGTCGGTCTATCCGGGGTATAACAGTTATTCTCTGGATTCTTACAATAAGAGACTTCCTACTATTGCAGTTCCAAAAGTACCTGAACTTTCCTCCTAACCCTCTACCCTACATTAAGAGACTGTGTTATCTTTTCAAATAAATAACTCAAAAGGAAGACCAAGTGTCATTTTCTTCATTTCTTTGGGCCATCTACCATGGAAAAACCCTAGACGGAGACGAGGTGAAGAAGGTAACGGTGAGCCCAATAAAACCAGCAGCTCTTTCGGGGGCTTAGTGCTACATGTGGGGGCTCGCAGTCCAGGATTTACCGTTACCCCTCGCAACAAAAAGAGAAAATGTCCACGTGGAATTTACATGGTAGAGGGTTATCTGATTTGGACTGCGCCATTTTTGCAAAGAATGATTGACATCCACTGTTGGTGCGTAAACTGTGGGAGGAGTCTGTAAAAGCCCACGAGTTGCGTGACCGGAGGAACGAGTGGGAGGAGTCTTGCCTGTTTCGTTTCCCTGCACGAGGCACTGCGTGAGTGTGTCGTAGGAGAAAGAGGAAGCAGGTTGTGTTCTTTTGCAGAAAAAAAAAATGTTCCGAGTGCCAGGGGCATCGTCCATCATGGGACCCAGGAAGCCTTCCGTGGGAAATCCCACGAGTGTGAGACTGCCTGGGACTGTGTTAACGTATACGGGAACTTGTCTGTTACCGCAGGGGCATTTTATCCTGTACACGTCGGGAGACTCTTGGAATGCTCTGCAGAAAGTGTGGGGGACTGGTCGCTGTCTACAGTGTGGAGACTATTCATTTAAGATGGAACAACCCATCGTACCGCCTCGGGCGTACCGCATGGATTGGGCCATGGGCATTGCCACTGAGGAGTCTACAGTCTACACTCCTCTGGTGAGGTCTACAACCTCTACGTTGCCTGCTGCTGCCAGTGTCCTGGAAGGATATTCTGTTACTACTGTTGCCGGAGAAGCTACTCCGGAGCTCATGGATATCACTTCATCTATTGTCACCACTACTACCGTCCCCGATTCAAAAAGAGTGGGCCTAGGCCTCCTGCGGACGCAGTAGAGGACCACCGCAAAGTTCTGGATCAGATCGGAGGAAGGAGATCGTTCCCGAGAAGTCCACCACAGTTACCGGTGAGAAATTTGGCGTGATTGTGTTAAGCAGCACTGTACATAATTATTTACCGGAAGAAGAGTTGCGGGACTCGGAGATAGATTCTCTCTCCGATGTGTTCAGGGGATGATGATCTTTTGGAGACTTTGTCCCAAGAATTATTGTGGGCAAATGGGGACGATTTGGCCGCAACTTGCAGTGACATATCGGGCTGGCTAGCCCTTAATTCGGGGAATGCATAGCCACGTGCGGGAACCCCTACAACTGTACATAGTGAGACTGTGCCTAAAAATGTCAGTGTGTCTGGAGCTAAGAGACTGTCTGTCTGATTTTAAAATGGTGCGCAAATCACCCAATTCCTGTGTGCCTCCCGGGGATGGAAGTGCTTGAGCTCTGCCCAGGCTCGCACGGTCCCAGCGGCTGCTGAATAAGCGGGTGGCCACAGAATATGGACTGGAGTTCCCTTACGTCAGACATGTCCAAAGTCCGGCCCATGGGCCAATCGCAGCCCGCGGCCCGGTTTTGAACGGCCCGCCTGGTTATATAAACCAGCCTTTCTCAACCAGTGAAAACATATAGAAAGATAGCGCTGTTGCTCAATTGTCAGTATATAAACCTTCTAATTCATTCAAAGAAATGCAATTCTGATTAAGAGTGAAATAATAAAACTAATATGAAGAGCAAGTGAAAGAAAAACCTTAATGTGTTTTTTGCAAACAAGTCCATAGTCCAGGGCAAGCCTCCAGAGGGGAAGTTGAGAGCAAACTCCAAAGTTACATGCAAAAAAGAGAACAAAAGAGGCGCCACCAAATTAAAAACTTTTGCATTTATTATAACACAGAAGGTGCATACATCCACTTACATATAAACAAGGGGTAGTCAGCACATGAGTCCTTTTGGCGTCAGTCAGTGTTGTGATGCCTGTAGATGTTATCCTCCAGGCATGGAGTCCCGACCAGCAGGATTTCCTGGCTTCCTAGTAGTATGCACTGAGACCGAGGCTTGGCTGAGGTCCGCAGTGAGAATCAGGCGTCAAGCGCGATGACGTCACAGCCAATAGCGACGATGTTTCGGAGCATGCGCACTGTAGGTAAACAGACAGGCGCGCTCCTTCTTCAAGCTTAGAGGACTGGGGCTGCATACAGCCTTTTTAGGTGCTCTACGTTTCTGCGCCATCTAACGGTTGAAATGAAAAGCAATCTCTCACTGACATATTCTAGCATGGTTGCAGAGACACTGGATTAATTATTGCATATGCAAAGGCTTTAAAATTCAAACTAATGACAAGGGGCAAGACCTATGAGATTAGTGAATTCTATAATTGCTCATCGGACTTCGTAGTGTACTGCCTGTGCTGTCCTTGTCAGCTACTCTACGTAGGCCGCACCATCCGCCCTCTCAGAGAGAGGTTTGGTGAACATCGCAGGAAAATAGAGGCAGGCAAGGACAAGCACAGTGTCCCTCGCCATTTTGCCCAGTGCCATAAAGGATCCACAGATGGTGTAAAAGTATGGGTATTGGAACAAATGCCGAAAAACATATCAGAGGCAGAAAGGTTTTTTAGGTTGTGCGAACGCGAAACGTTCTGGATCTATTCCCTTGATGTGTTGTCACCCGGTGGAATAAATGAAGCTTTGGAATTATCCACGATTTTTTAAACCCAATCATTCTTTACATTTTGGTCCGTTTTCTAAGTCTATATATACATATGTCCTTTATCTATATTTTTATATATATTTTCACAATATTTCAGGGACATAAAACAAGTATATAATGATCTATATTATTCTATGGATCATTCAATATTGTTTAATCTGCAGGGAACTATATAAAGTCATGTTATGATTTTATTATAATAATAATTTTTTCCTCCTTCCAATTATAAACTTTGCTTCTTTTATATATATATTCTCAGATTTTTATATCAATATAGCAAGAAACATTCAGATTTTATCAAATAAATTATATAATGATCATTACCATGCAGTCATGACACCAAATATTCCAATTAATGCGCTATTATATCTAATAATGTTCATTATACTTGAGAAGTACATATATGGGATGTTTTTTTGCATTATTTTTGATAATAATTATTATTGATTTTAAATGTTTATTGCATTTTTTATTATGTAATTTTTTGCAAGAAAGACAGCAATATAATGCAATAATGTTTTATGTTTCCTCATAGAGCATTCCCCTTTAGATATTCCCGTTTTTATTGTTTTTTTCCCCTCTTGTTTTCTCCTCAAAATTCCCTTGTCATTAGTTTGAATTTTAAAGCCCTGTCTTTGCATATGCAATAATTAATCCAGTGTCTCTGCAACCATGCTAGAATATGTCAGTGAGAGATTGCTTTTAATTTCAACCGCTAAATGGCGCAGAAACGTAGAGCACATAAAAAGGCTGTATGCAGCCCTAGTCCTATAAGCTTGAAGAAGGAGCACGCCTGTCTGTTTGCCTACAGTGCGCATGCTCCGAAACGTCGTCGCTATTGGCTATGACGTCATCGCGCTTGACGCCTGATTCTCACTGCGGACCTGAGCCAAGCCTCGGTCTCAGTGCATACTACCAGGAAACCAGAAAATCCTGCTGGTCGGGACTCCATGCCTGGAGGATAACATCTACAGGCATCTCAACGCTGACTGACGCCAAAAGGACTCATGTGCTGACTACCCCTTGTTTATATGTAAGTGGATGTATGCACCTTCTGTGTTATAATAAATGCAATGCAATGTTCTCTTTTTTGCATATTTCTCAACCAGTGTGCTGCGGGATGAGGGCTGTCAGATGAGCCTGATCCCCTGCCGAACTGTACATCGGCACTGTGAGAAGCTCCTCAGCCTCAAAAGTGAAAGTAAAGTGCAGGGGAGTGTGCTGTGCTCTCTGCTTCCCCCTACAGTGCAGTACCCGGCTGAATGAGGAAGCTGGATAGGTACAGTACTGTGCTAAGCTAGATTCGTTTTAAAAGGGCTTTATTCATGTGTCTGTGTATGTGTGCATATGTCTGTATGTGTATGCGTGTGCATGTGTCTGTATGTGTGTGCATGTGCATGTATGTATGTCTGTATGTATGTGTATGCATGTGTCTGTGTATGTGTGTGCATGTGTCTGTCTGTATGTATGTGTATGCATATTTCTGTATATGTGTCTGTATGTGTGTGTATGTGTCTGTATGTTTGTCTGTATGTATGTGTGTGCATGTGTCTGTATATGTGTATGTATGTGTGTGCATGTGTCTGTATATGTGTCTGTATGTGTGTGTGTGCATGTGTCTGTATATGTGTCTGTATATGTGTCTATATGTGTGTGCATGTGTCTGTATGTATGTGTCAGGGAAATACCGTACTTCGTCGCCGGGTTCCAAGAATGCGCACGCGCGGTAGAGCGGCTCAGCGAACAGTACAGGTACGCCGGGTAGCGGGTGCGCATGCGCGGGTCCATGGTGCTCGGGTATCTGATGCAGCTCAGCCAGTGCGGCTCACCGCTGTGCGCGGCGCTGACAGAGGACGAGTGCGCATGCGCACTCGTCCGGGTATCCCACCTGACCACTTACTTGGCCTATAAAAGGCTTTCTCTGTCCCTTCACAAATCGCTGGCTTGTTGTCTCTTCCTGAGTCTTGGCTCCAGTCCTTGTATCCAGTATCCTGTATCCAGTACTTTGTCGCCGGGTTCCAGGAATGCGCATGCGCGGTAGAGCGGCTCAGCGAACAGTACAGGTACGCCGGGTAGCGGGTGCGCATGCGCGGGTGCGCATGCGCGGGTCCATGGTGCTCGGGTATCTGATGCAGCTCAGCCAGTGCGGCTCACCGCTGTGCACGGCGCTGACAGAGGATGAGTGCGCATGCGCACTCTTCCGGGTATCCCACCTGACCACTTACTTGGCCTATAAAAGGCTTTCTCTGTCCCTTCACAAATCACTGGCTTGTTGTCTCTTCCTGAGTCTTGGCTCCAGTCCTTGTATCCAGTATCCTGTATCCAGTACCTTGTATCCAGTACCTTGTATCCAGTACCCCGTATCCTGTACCTGCTTGATTACCTGTGCCTGACCCGGAATCCGCTTGACCACCGCTGCTGTTACCTGTGCTTGACCCTCGGCCTGCTTACTGGACATTCTCGGAGTTACTTACCTGTGTTTGATCCCTGGCCTGCTTCCTGGATACCTCTTCTGCCTGATTACCTGTGCTTGACCCTCGGCCTGCTTACTGGACATTCTCTGAGTTACTTACCTGTGTTTGACCCCTGGCCTGCTTCCTGGATACCTCTGCTGCCTGATTACCTGTGCTTGACCCCGGCCTGCTTACTGGACATTCTCTGAGTTACTTACCTGTGTTTGACCCCTGGCCTGCTTCCTGGATACCTCGCTGCCTGATTACCTGTGCTGGACCCTCGGCCCGCTTCTGCCTGATTACCTGTGCTTGACCCCTGGCCTGCTACCTGGATACCTCTGCTGCCTGATTACCTGTGCTTGACCCTCGGCTTGCCTACTGGACTTTCTCTGAGTTACCTGTGTTTGACCCTCTGCCCGGTGTTCTGGACTTCCAGTTCTCACATGCACCTAAGGGTTCTCCTCCAGCACACGTTCTGGTATCTACATAGCCTCTGCCTCATCATGGTCCTGCCAGGTGTCTACTTCCAGTGCAGCATCAGCCTCTCCTGGTCAACGTCGCTACTGCACACCACCTGCAACACACCTGCTGGCAACCTGTGCATCTTTGTGCCCGGTGACCTCTGTATCCACTCCAGAGGCATTGTGCACCTAGTCGCAAGGGGAGCAGCTCTCAGCATTTCGGCCCGGGTGAGTACCTCTGACAGTACAAGCCAGCCAATGTCCGAGGCCGACAGAGCTGGTTCACCCCTTGAGGCCCTATGCCAGCAGGTGACAGCCCTTACTCAGGGTGTACAACGCCTCCAGGATGGATACTTCCAGATCGAGGGACGTCTCCAACACCTGACCTTCTCTCCTAATCAAGCAGACCAGTCACCTCCTGCAGCCAGCACCTCCACTCCCTCTCAAGCACCTGGAGGTGCTCTCCCTGCTTACGTCATGTCTAACCCTGATCCCAGGGTCCCCACACCAGAACGTTTTTCCGGGATCGAAAGAAATTTCGCTCTTTTAAGAACGCCTGTTTACTACACCTGGCCCTGCAACCCAGGACTTTTCAGTTGGAATCCACCAAGGTGGGTTTCATTATCTCCCTGCTCTCCGATAAACCCCAATCCTGGGCACACCACTTGGAACAAAAGAGCCCACAGCTGGATTCATTAGAGACTTTCTTCTCCGCCATGTCAGCACTCTATGAGGACTCCCAACGCACAGGTACGGCGGAATCCACTCTGCACACCCTATCCCAGGGTAGAAGGCCCGTAGAGGACTATATAGTAGATTTTTGTAAATGGGCCGCAGATACAGAGTGGAATGAGTCTGCTCTGAAGTACCAATTCCGTTTGGGACTCTCTGAGGTGTTAAAGGACGAACTGGCCCGGGGAGAGGTTCCAACCACCATGTCAGACCTCTGCCAACTTGTCACTAAACTAGATAGTCGGTTGCGGGAACGACGGGCAGAGAAGCTCCAAAGTCCCCGGACCACCTGGATGATGCCCCGGGTTCCCTTGGCACCTGCTCCTTCTTGGAACTCTCGCTCTTCCCTCCATGGGGAACCCATGCAGTTGGGCCTGGCACGGTCCCCCCTGTCTGCTGAAGAAAGACTTCGTCGTCAACAAGCTAACCTCTGTCTCTACTGCGGAGGCACCGGACATTATCTACAGAAGTGCCCAGTGAGACCCAGTAAGTGCCCTCCTCGGTCCCTTTTGAGCTCACACACTACTGGGGTTCCCCGTTCTCATTTGACTGTTCCACTCTCCCTACAGGTGGCAGGAGAAGCTTTCCAGCTGGGAGCCATCCTTGATTCAGGGGCATGCAGTTGCTTCATGGACTTGACCCTGGCACGGCACCTGAACCTGACAAGCTGACAAGCTAACCTCTGTCTCTACTGCGGTGGCACCGGACATTATCTACAGAGGTGCCCAGTGAGACCCAGTAAGTGCCCTCCTCGGTCCCTTTTGAGCTCACACACTACTGGGGTTCCCCGTTCTCATTTGACTGTTCCACTCTCCCTACAGGTGGCAGGAGAAGCTTTCCAGCTGGGGGCCATCCTTGATTCAGGGGCATGCAGTTGCTTCATGGACTTGACCCTGGCACGGCACCTGAACCTTCCTTTGAAAACCAAGAAGCAACCTCTCCAAGTCCAGTTGGCTGATGGCTCTCCACCCTGCTCAGGACCTGTGACCCAGGAGACCGGTCCCATCCTGACCTACACCAATTCGGGGCACCATGAACTCTTACGCTTCGATATAATTCACTCTCCAATGTTCCCTATCATCCTGGGGTATCCTTGGTTACAGGCCCACAACCCTCGGATTGACTGGAACAGCAGAGAAGTGGTGTTTTCTTCCCCCTACTGTCTGCAGCACTGCTTCCCGGACGTCACCTCAAAACCTCCCACCTGTCTTGCCATGCAACCCAGTCCCAAGGACCTGCAACATGTTCCAGCACCCTATCAGGATTTTATGGACATTTTCGACGAGAAAAAGGCTGAAGTTCTTCCTCCTCACCGTTCATATGACTGTCCAATTGATCTCCTGCCAGGGGCTGAGATCCCCTTCGGAAGAATCTTCCCCTTATCAGAGACCGAACTAGAAGCCCTGCGGGTTTATATCGATGAGAACCTCGCTAAAGGGTTCATTCAACCATCCTCTTCCCCAGCAGGGGCTGGGATCTTCTTTGTGGAAAAAAAAGACGGTTCTCTCAGACCCTGTGTGGACTACAGGGAACTCAACAAAATCACCATCAAGAACAGGTACCCACTTCCACTCATCCCCGAACTTTTCCAGTGGCTCAGGACTGCCAAAATCTTCACCAAGCTCGATTTACGTGGGGCCTACAACTTGGTAAGAATACGTTCTGGGGATGAGTGGAAAACGGCCTTCAGATCAAGATTCGGTCACTTTGAGTACCTGGTCATGCCCTTCGTGCTCTGCATCGCCCCAGCCACCTTCCAGCATCTTGTTAACGACATCTTCCGTGAGTATCTGGATAACTTCCTCATTGTTTACCTTGACGATATTCTGATTTTCTCCGACTCACTAGAAACCCACCGTCAACATGTCCGGAAGGTCCTTCTCATCCTACGTAAGCATGGACTCTATGTCAAAGGGGAGAAATGCGAGTTTGAGACAGACACCATCCAGTTCCTGGGCTTCATCATCACCACCGGAGGAGTTCTGATGGATCCACAAAAGGTGAAGGCCATCCAGGAATGGCCTGCCCCCACGGACAAAAGGTCAGTTCAACGCTTTATTGGGTTTGCAAACTTCTATAGACGGTTCATTCAGGGGTTTTCTGCCATTGTGTCCCCGATTACTCAACTTACCCGTCAGCAAACCAAATTCCAATGGACTCCCCAAGCGCAAAGCGCATTTGAAAGACTCAAGGAACTTTTTTCGTCTGCACCCATCCTGAAGCACCCTGACCCAGAACTCCCTTATGTGCTAGAAGTAGACGCTTCCGACTCTGCTACAGGAGCAATCCTGTCACAGAGAAGTGGCCCAAAGGCCTTGCTCCACCCAGTCGCCTTCGCCTCCCGAAAATTGAGTCCCCCAGAAAGGAATAATGACGTAGGCGACCGGGAATTACTTGCGATTAAGTTCGCCCTAGAAGAATGGAGATATCTGCTGGAGGGAGCCTCCCAACCCATTCTCATCTTCACGGATCACCGCAATTTGGAGTACCTCAGGGCAGCTAAACGCCTAAGACCGCGACAGGCCCGTTGGGCCTTGTTCTTTTCCCGATTTAACTTTCACATCACTTATCGTCCCGGCTCCAAGAATGGCAAGGCTGACGCCTTATCCCGCATGTTTCTGAACACAGAGTCTTCAAAGAAACCTGCCACCATTCTGTCTGCACATAACTTCCTCCATGCCATCCAACCTGACCTAACCGTAGCCCTTAAACAAGCCTCCAATCAATTTTCTGTTCCCTCATTACCTTTTCTTGAAAAGAAACAGGACTTACTTTGGGCCCATGGCCGAATATTTGTTCCCCCTCCAGTCAGGCTCCAAGTTCTGCAGGCCCTCCATGACCACAAGATGTCTGGCCACTTTGGAATTCAAAAGACGGCCGACTTGGTAAGTCGGTCCTACTGGTGGCCAGGCTGGAGAAAGGACTGCCAAAATCATGTACTCTCCTGTAACACCTGCCAGAGAAACAAGGGGTCCAACATCAAGTCCTGGGGTCTGCTGAGACCTCTACCCATTCCTGAACGTCCATGGAAAGAGATTTCTATGGATTTTATTGTAGACTTGCCTCCCTCAGATTCCTTTACCTCTATTCTGGTTGTGATAGATCGCCTCTCAAAGATGGCCCACTTTTTGCCCATGAAGGGTACCCCTTCTGCTGCCTCCACCACGGACATTTTCATCAAGGAAATTGTAAGGCTACACGGGGTACCAGCCAACATCACCTCAGACCGGGGGGTACAGTTCACCTCAAAGTTTTGGAGAGACCTCTGCAAGACTCTAGAGATTAAATCTTCCATGTCCTCAGCGTACCACCCGCAAACCAATGGCCAAACCGAGCGGACTAATCAGACCCTTGAGCAATATCTGAGATGTTTCTGTTCCTATTCCCAAGACGACTGGTCAGGCCTGTTACCTTACGCAGAGTTTGCTTACAATAACTCCCTACATTCTGCCATTAACCAAACGCCCTTTTGGGCAAACTACGGATATCACCCCTCTTTTCTTCCAGATTCCATTCCAGATGTCTCTGCCCCAGCAGCTCAGGAACTGGTCAAGCATATCCAGGACAACTTCCTCCAAATCAAACAGGCCATGAAGGAAGCGCAAAAGGGGTATGAGGTACAGTACAACCAGGGCAGGAAGGAATGTCCGCCGTTCAAGATTGGTGAGAAAGTTTGGTTATCAACTGCTAATTTGAAACTCCCCTGTCCATGCCGGAAACTCGGTCCCAGGTTCATCGGTCCTTTTGAGGTCAAGAGGGTGATCAACCCAGTCGCCTTTGAACTAAACTTACCCAGTTCCTATGAGATCCATCCAGTATTCCATTCTACTGAAACCTGTAATTGCCAATTCTTTCCCTGACAGGCAGATGCCACTTCCTCCACCCATCACCATCCAAGGAGAGGAAGAATTCGAGGTCGAGAAGATCCTGGATTTCCGTAAAAGAAGAGGGCAGGTTCAGTACCTAGTAAAATGGAAGGGTTATCCTCCTGAAGACTACTGCTGGGAACCATCTGAAAATATCCATGCTCCCCGATTAATACGAGAATACCACCAAAGACACCCTGAATTGGGCATCCGGAGGCTGCCCTTAGGGGGGGGGGCACTGTCAGGGAAATACCGTACTTCGTCGCCGGGTTCCAAGAATGCGCACGCGCGGTAGAGCGGCTCAGCGAACAGTACAGGTACGCCGGGTAGCGGGTGCGCATGCGCGGGTCCATGGCGCTCGGGTATCTGATGCAGCTCAGCCAGTGCGGCTCACCGCTGTGCGCGGCGCTGACAGAGGACGAGTGCGCATGCGCACTCGTCCGGGTATCCCACCTGACCACTTACCTGGCCTATAAAAGGCTTCCTCTGTCTCTTCACAAATCGCTGGTTTGTTGTCTCTTCCTGAGTCTTGGCTCCAGTCCTTGTATCCAGTATCCTGTATCCAGTACCTTGTATCCAGTACCCCGTATCCTGTACCTGCTTGATTACCTGTGCCTGACCCGGAATCCGCTTGACCACCGCTGCTGTTACCTGTGCTTGACCCTCGGCCTGCTTACTGGATATTCTCTGAGTTACTTACCTGTGTTTGATCCTTGGCCTGCTTCCTGGATACCTCTTCTGCCTGATTACCTGTGCTTGACCCTCGGCCTGCTTACTGGACATTCTCTGAGTTACTTACCTGTGTTTGATCCTTGGCCTGCTTCCTGGATACCTCTTCTGCCTGATTACCTGTGCTTGACCCTCGGCCTGCTTACTGGACATTCTCTGAGTTACTTACCTGTGTTTGACTCCTGGCCTGCTTCCTGGATACCTCTGCTGCCTGATTACCTGTGCTTGACCCCGGCCTGCTTACTGGACATTCTCTGAGTTACATACCTGTGTTTGACCCCTGGCCTGCTTCCTGGATACCTCTGCTGCCTGATTACCTGTGCTTGACCCTCGGCCTGCTTACTGGACATTCTCTGAGTTACATACCTGTGTTTGACCCTGGCCTGCTTCCTGGATACCTCTTCTGCCTGATTACCTGTGCTTGACCCTCGGCTTGCCTACCGGACTTTCTCTGAGTTACCTGTGTTCTACCCTCTGCCTTGGTGTTCTGGACTTCCAGTTCTCACATGCACCTAAGGGTTCTTCTCCAGCACACGTTCTGGTATCTACATAGCCTCTGCCTCATCACGTTCTGGTATCTACATACTTCCAGTGCAGCATCAGCCTCTCCTGGTCAACGTCGCTACTGCACACCACCTGCAACACACCTCCCGTGCATCTTTGTGCCCGGTGACCTCTGTATCCACTCCAGAGGCATTGTGCACCTAGTCGCAAGGGGAGCAGCTCTCAGCATTTCGGCCCGGGTGAGTACATCTGTATGTATGTGTGTGCATATGTCTGTATATGTGTCTGTATATGTGTGTGTCGGTATGTATGTGTCTGTATGTATGTATGTGTCTGTATGTGTGTGCGTATACATGTGTCTGTATGTGTGTGCATGTGCATGTGTCTGTATGTGTGCATGTGCCTGTATATGTGTCTGTATGTGTCTGTATATGTGTCTGTATGTGTGTGCATGTGTCTGTATGTATGTCTGTATGTATATGTGTGCATGTGTCTGTATATGTGTCTGTATGTGTGTGCATGTGTCTGTATATGTGTCTGTATGTGTGTGCATGTGTCTGTATATGTGTCTGTATGTGTGTGCATGTGTCTGTATATGTGTCTGTATGTGTGTGCATGTGTCTGTATGTATGTCTGTATGTATGTATGTATGTATGTGTGTGCATGTGTCTGTATATGTGTGCATGTGACTGTATGTATGTGTGTGTATGTGTGTGCATGTGCATGTGTCTGTATGTGTGTGCATATGCATGTGTCTGTATGTGTGTGGATGTCTGTATGTGTGCGCACATGTGTCTGTATATGTGTGCATGTGTCTGTATGTATGTATGTGTATGTGTGAGCATGTGCATGTGTCTGTATGTGTGTGGATGTGTCTGTATGTGTGTGCATGTGTCTGTATGCATGTGTGTGCATGTGTCTGTGTGTATGTATGTGTGTATGTTACTTTTAATCCGGACTCCTGTACCATCAGAACTGCTTTTGTAGGGCTTGTGTGTGATAGCAGCCAGGACTGCTGCTCCTCTGAAAAGCAATCCACGCACAGATCACCTTTCAGAGGCATTTGAAAGGCTGTAAAGAGGCATTATGTTGCCTCCTCACCACCTGTTTTAAGCCCGTAAATGCAGCATCACTACACCGCAACTGTGCAATGCACACAATTGCAGGGTAGTTGCAGTGCAGGCCCATTCACCCTGGGTATACCTCCAGCTGCAGCCACAGCATGTGTACAGCCCCAGATGCTTCCTCTGCAGCTAAAGGGGGAGAAGTTGGGGTAGTAAAAACAACACTGTAAAAAATTTGGTTTTACTGCCCCTTCAACCTGACATGTGAACAAGCTCTTGGTTCACATCTGTGTGGCTGCGTTCTGCGTGTAGGGCAGCCCATTCATTTCAAGGCAGGGAAAGAAGACCTCAAGCTTTTTTTTTTTTTAATTGCACTGCACAAAAAGCACCCCACGTTTTCCAATGTGTGGGGTACCATTAAGAATTAACAGTACCCCTAAAGAGCAGAGCATTCGTCTGTGTGTCGGGAACGAGCGAGACAAAGGCAAGAGAATTCTTGTTGGGCAGTGTATTAGTGCTCAAACGAACACACTTAGACCGAATTTTAATGGTTCAAAGAATGTCAGGCAAAATGGTCGGCCCTCATGCATGTTCACCTCATCAAATCTAGCCCTCTTTAAAAAAAGTTTGGACACCCCTGCCTTACGTGCCTAAGGAGATTATGGAGGACATTGAGGAAAATCGTGAGGACTGGTATGCAAAAGATGTATGGGATTACTTAAAGGTTCCTAAACCTTTCCGAAAGAAAGTATGTGCCCCTGATATGTACTAGCGATTCACCGGCTAGACATGTGCGATTAGTTTCGTACGAATTCGTAATTCGTACGAATTTTTCGAAATTCGTACGAATTTATGAATCCGAAGTACGAATTTTTTCGAATACGAATTCCGTACGGAATACGAAATTCCGTTTACGAATTTTGTCGCCAAATTATTCGAATCCGACTACCAAATGTCGAATTTCAACTGATATGAAAGAAATTATTATAGCGGATATAACGAATGATTCGAATGAATTCGAATGATTCGAATGACAGTGTCATTTTTGCAGGAAAAATTCAGTTTACGAATTTCAGCTCCAAATTATTCGAATCAAACTACCAATATCGAATTTCAACTAATTCGAAAGAAATTATTATAGCAGATATAACAAATGATTTGAATGAATTCGAATGATTCGAATGACAAAGTATCATTTTTGCAGGAAAAAAAGCTATTTAAAATCACTCGCGGCTATTGCCGGCTAATGAATTGTCGGCTCCGTAACACAGAGAACAGTCATTCATTGATAAAAAAAAAGCGCGGGGGTCCTACCAAATTTAATAACCAGGCCCTTCAGGTTATGCTTGGATATTAAGGGGAACCCCAGCCAAAAAAAAAAAAATGGCATGGGGCCCCCCCTTAATATCCATACCAGACACTTCAGGTCTGGGATGGATTTTAAGGGGAACCCCGGCCAAAAAAAAAATGGCGTGGGGTCCCCCTCAAAATCCATACCAGACCCTTTATCTGAGCACGCAACCTGGCAGGCCGCAGGAAAAGAGTCCCCCCCAAAGCACCTTGTCCCCATGTTGATGAGGACAAGGGCCTCATCCCCACAACCCTGGCCATTGGTTGTGGGGGTCTGCGGGTGGGGGGCTTATCGGAATCTGGAAGCCCCCTTTAACAAGGGGACCCCCAGATCCTGCCCCCCCCCTGTGTGAAATGGTAAGGGGTACAAAAGTACCCCTACCATTTCACCAAAAAAGTGACAAAAATTGTAAAAATGACAGGAGACGGTCTTCCTCCGATCCGCTTCTTCTTGCGCTGGTCTTCTCGTCCTTCTCGTCCGGCATCTTCTTCCATGGCGTCGGCGTCTCTTCTCAGGCCGCTCCTCGCAATGGGAGGCTCCCGCTGTGAGAGGCTTCGCTCCGTCTGACAGGTATTTTATAACGGAGGGCACCTGGTGACCCTGCCCCCCTCTGACGCACGGGGACGTCATGGGGACTTCCCTATTGCTTTCCCCATGGTGTCAGAGGGGGGCGGGGTCACCAGGTGCCCTCCGTTATAAAAGACCTGTCAGACGGAGTGAAGCCTCACACAGCGGGAGCCTCCCATTGCGAGGAGCGGCCCGACAGAAGAACAGACGTCGTCGCCATGGAAGAAGATGCCGGACGAGAAGGACGAGAAGACCAGCGCAAGAAGAAGCGGATCGGAGGAAGAAGAAGATGGAAGAAGATGCCCAAAGCACCCTCCCAATGTTGAGGGCATGTGGCCTGGTACGGTTCAGGATGGGGGGGCGCTCTCGTCCCCCCCTCTTTTCCTGTGGCCTGCCAGGTTGCGTGCTCGGATAGGGGTCTGGTATGGATATTTAGGGGGACCCCTACATCATTTTTTTTTTTAATTTGAAGCGGGGTTTCCCCTTAATATCCATAGCAGACCTTAAGGGCCAGGTTATTGAATTTGGGGGGACCCCCACGCTTTTTTTATCAATGACTTTAAATGAATGACTGTTCTCTGTGTTACGGATCCGACAATTCATTAGCCGCAAGTGATTTTAAATAGCTTTTTTTTCCTGCAAAAATGACACTGTGCAGGAACAGTTCTCTATATTAGATAGACAACGGGGGGGGGGGGGGGGGGGGAGAAACTGCGAAAATCTTTATTGGTAATACCATTGGGGGATGAGCCACATACTATACCTGCCTATCACTCCTACTTTCCATCAACCACTCAACGCATAGTCTTGTCGTTGGTTACCAGACATCACAAATTGGAACAACTGCCCACATCGGTGTATTGCAAACACCATACAGCAATTTTGACTCATATGGCGTAAGCCTACCTGAGTCCACGATAGTCGGTAAGCCTTCCATTAATCGGTGACGGAGTACATCAGACAAGCCGCACAAGTCACTTTATGTTTTACTGTATTCACTTAAGTCACTATTATGGTGTAATATTGATTTTTATAACAATTATTTTTAAATTTTAAGACACTATACTGTTTATGTGTGATGGTCTCAATTCAGTCACGTTTTGTCTGTAATCAGTAGATTTCACCATTTGTAATTTAATGGATATTCTATATGGAATATAGTTTCACTATTGGTCACTTATATTTATTTATTTTGGTGATATATAATTTTTAAAGAATTTTTTCTATTATATATTATTTCACAGTATATGTTTAATAATCACTATTGAACACTTTGAGTGCCGCACTATATACTTATTCACTCTATATTAGATATACTGAATCTCGAATTCATTTGAATCATTCGTTATATCCGCTATAATAATTTCTTTCATATTAGTTGAAATTAGATATTTGGTAGTAGTTGTTGGATTCGAAGTGTTCTCTGTGTTACGGGAACCGGCAATTAGCCGCGAGTGATTTTAAATAGCTTTTTTTCCTGCAAAAATTACACCTTGTACAGAGACAGTTCTAAGCACGGGAAACATGCGCCCCTTCACATGCATACAACTCTATAGTATGCCTGTGAAGGGGGGGCATGTTTCCTGTGCTTAGAACTGTCTCTGTACAAGGTGTCATTTTTGCAGGAAAAAAAGCTATTTAAAATCACTCGCGGCTAATGAATTGTCGGCTCCGTAACACAGAGAACAGTCATTCATTGAAGTCATTGATAAAAAAAAGCATGGGGTCCCCCCAAATTCAATAACCAGGCCCTTCAGGTCTGCTATGGATATTAAGGGGAACCCCCGCTTCAAATTTAAAAAAAAAGCCGTAGGGGTCCCCCTAAATATCCATACCAGACCCTTGAGGTCTGGGATGGATTTTAAGGGGAACCCCGGCCAAAAAAAATGGCGTGGGGTTCCCCTCAAAATCCATACCAGACCCTTATCCAAGCACGCAACCTAGCAGGCCGCAGGAAAAGAGGGGGGACGAGAGCGACCCCCCTCCTATACCGTACCAGGCCACATGCCCTCAACATTGGGAGGGTGCTTTGGGGGTCTGAGACCCCCAAGGCACCTTGTCCCCATGTTGATGGGGACAAGGGCCTCATCCCCACAACCCTGGCCATTGGTTGTGGGGGTCTGCGGGCGGGGGGCTTATCAGAATCTGGAAGCCCCCTTTAACAAGGGGACCCCCAGATCCCGCCCCCCCGTGTGAAATGGTAAGGGGGTACCTACCATTTCACCAAAAAAAGTGACAAAAATTGTAAAAATGACAGGAGACGGTCTTTGACAATTCCTTTATTAAAATCTTCTTTCTTCTGGTCTTCCTTTCTTCATCCTTCAGTTTCTTCATCTTCTCCTTCCGGCATCTTCTTCCATCCTCTTCTTCCTCTGATCCGCTTCTTCTTCCTCCGGTCTTCTTGTCTTTCTCGTTCAGCATCTTCTTCCATGGCGTCGGCGTCTGTTCTTCTGTCGGGCCGCTCCTCGCAATGGGAGGCTCCCACTGTGTGAGGCTTCGCTCCGGCTCACAGGTCTTTTATAACGGAGGGCACCTGGTGACCCCGCCCCCCTCTGACGCATGGGGACGTCATGGGGACTTCCCTATGGCTTTCCCCATGACTTCAGAGGCGGGCGGGGTCACCAGGTGCCCTCCGTTATAAAAGACCTGTCAGCCGGAGCGAAGCCTCACACAGCGGGAGCCTCCCATTGCGAGGAGCGGCCCGACAGAAGAACAGACCCCGACGCCATGGAAGAAGATGCCGAACGAGAAGGACGAGAAGACCAGCGCAAGAAAAAGCGGATCAGAGGAAGAAGAAGATGGAAGAAGAAGATGGAAGAAGAAGATGGAAGAAGATGCCGGAAGGAGAAGATGAAGAAACCGAAGGATTAAGAAAGGAAGACCAGAAGAAAGAAGAAAGAAAATTTTAATAAAGTAATTGTCAAAGACCGTCTCCTGTCATTTTTACAATTTTTGACACTTTTTTTGGTGAAATAGTAGGGGTACTTTTATACCCCCTTACCATTTCACACAGGGGGGGGGGCCGGGATCTGGGGGTCTCCTTGTTAAAGGGGGCTTCCAGATTCCGATAAGCCCCCCCGCCCGCAGACCCCCACAACCAATGGCCAGGGTTGTGGGGATGAGACCCTTGTCCTCATCAACATGGGGACAAGGTGCCTTGGGGGTCAAAGCACCCTCCCAATGTTGAGGGCATGTGGACTGGTACGGTTCAGGAGTGGGGGGGCGCTCTCGTCCCCCCATCTTTTCCTGCGGCCTGCCAGGTTGCGTGCTCGGATAAAGGGTCTGGTATGGATTTTGAGGGGGACCGCATGCCATTTTTTTTTTGGCCGGGGTTCCCCTTAAAATCCATCCCAGACCTGAAGGGTCTGGTATAGATATTTAGGGGGATCCCACACCTTTTTTTATTTTCTTTTGGCTGGGGTTCCCCTTAATATCCATACCAGACCTAAAGGGCCTGGTTATTGAATTTGGGGGGACCCTCACGCTTTTTTTTTTTTTATCAATGAATGACTGTTCTCTGTGTGTTACAGAGCCGACAATTCATTAGCTGCTAGTGATTTTAAATAGCTTTTTTTCCTGCAAAATGACACTTTGTGCAGGAACAGTTCTCAATATTACATATACTGAATCTCGAATTCATTCGAATCATTCGAAGCATTCGTTATATCCGCTATAATAATTTCTTTCGTATTAGTTGAAATTCGATATTTGTAGTTGGATTTGAATTGTTCTCTGTGTTACGGGAGCCGACAATTCATTAGCCGCGTTAACGATTCGTAACGATTCATAACGATTCGTAACTTTACTAACGATTCGTAACGATTCGAAAAAAAATTTACGATTCGTACGAAATTCGTATTTCGTACGAATTCGAACGCAATTTCGTACACGAATTACGAATTTTTTTTATATACGAAACGTAACGAAACGAAACAAAACAAATTTTTTGACAGTTCCCATGTCTATCACCGGCTGTCTGCAGCATTGGAGTTATGGGAGACATATTTACTCGGACAAAGTTGTTATTTGCCGACCAGGAAGGGACAATGTTGTCTATTTCATAACTACAGTGGACACTCAGGGGAAAACACTGACTTTGCCTGATCCAAGATTCTATTGGTAGGAGAACTACCAGGACTGTTTTTTTTCTGACTCAAACAAGTTTTTTTTCTCTTCTTGAAGTACAAGGACTGTGGGGTAGCTAGTTAGGGTTAGTTTCCTAAGGAAGCTCCATGTCAAGATCATCCACGGGCCACAGCACTTGTTTTAAAAAGAACCACTTCCACTTCAGGACTCTTACCACTAGGTGGTGTGGGTCTGCACAAAATGTTTGGTCTTTTGCTCGCTAGCTTTTAAACTTTTCAGTATTACCCACTTAAGCCCCGGACCAATTGTCAGCATAATTTATGACTGCCTATCTCATTTCTTGAGGTGCTAAAATGACAGGGCAGTACAACCCCCCCCCCCCAAATGACCCCATTTTGGAAAGTAGATACCCCAAGGAAATTGCTAAGAGGCATGTTGAGCCCATTGAATATTTATTTTTGTTCCAAGTGATTGAATAATGACAAATAAAATAAATTTTTTTTTTTGCACAAAGTTAAATAAATGATATATTGCTCACACATGACATGGTTATATGTGGAATTGCACCCCAAAATACATTTAGCTGCTTCTCTTGAGTACGGGGATACCACATGTGTGGGAGTCTAGCCGCGTAGGGCACCCCGAAAAACAATCACCGCCTTCAGGATTTCTAAGGGTGCAAATTTTTGATTTGACTACCTATCACAGTTTTGAAGGCCATAAATGCCAAAATAGCACACCCCCCCCCCCCAAGGACCCAGTTTTGGAAAGAAGACACCCCAAGCTTTTTGCGGAGAGGCATGTTGAGTCCATGGAATATTTTATATTTTGCGGGAATATTACAAACTTATTTCTTTTTTTGCACAAAGTTGCCACTAAATGATATATTGCTCACACCTGCCATGGGCATATGTGAAATTACATCCAAATACATTCTGCTGCTTCTCCTGAATACGGAGATACCACATGTGTGGGACTTTTTGGGAGCCTAGCCGAAATCCAATCACCGCCTTCAATATTTCTAAGGGCATAAATTTTTGATTTCACTCCTCACTACCTATCACAGTTTTGAAGGCCATAAAATGCCAAGATGGCACAAAACCCCCCTAAATGACCCCGTTTTGGAAAGTAGACACCCCAAGCTATTTGCTGAGAGGCATGTTAAGCCCATTAAATATTTTTTTTTTTTTATGGTCCTAAGTGATTGAATAATGACAAAAAAAAAAAAAATACAAAAAGTCGTCACTAAATGATATATTGCTCACACATGCCATGGTTATATGTGAAATTGCACCCCAAAATACATTAAGCTGCTACTCCTGAGTACTGGGATACCACATGTGTGGGACTTTTTGGGAGCCTAGCCGTGTACGGGGTCCCGAAAACCAATCACTGCCTTCAGGATTTCTAAGGGCGCAAATTTTGGATTTCACTCCTCACTACCTATCACAGTTTCGAAAGCCATAAAATGCATATTGAGTCATGGTGAATATTTTACAGCTCTCATTTTTTTTTGAAAATGAAGAAAGTAAAGAAAAAAAAACATAATTTTTTGTCACAAAAAGCGAGATCTGCAAAATACTCACCATACCTCTCAGCAAATAGCTTGGGGTGTCTACTTTCCAAAATAGGGTCATTTTGGGGGGGGGGGGGGTTGTGCTATCTGGGCATTCCATGGCCTCCAAAACTGTGATTGGCAGTGAGGAGTGAAATAAAAAATGTACACTCTTAGAAAGCCTGAAGGCGGTGCTTGGTTTTTGGGGTCCCGTACGCAGCTAGGCTCCCGAAAAGTCTCACACATGGGGTATCCCCATACTCAGGAGAACAGAATGTATTTTGGGGTGCAATTCCATATATGCCCATGGCATGTTTGAGCAATATATCATTTAGTGACAACTTTGTGCAAAAAAAAAATAATTTTTTTCCCGCAACTTGTGTCAAAATATTAAATATTCCATGGACTCGACATGCCTCTCAGCAAATAGCTTGGGGTGTCTACTTTCCAAAATGGGGTCATTTGGAGGGGTTTTGAACTGTCCTGGCATTTTATGCACAAAACATTTAGAAGCTTATGTCACACATCACCCACTCTTCTAACCACTTGAAGTCAAAGCCCTTTCTGACACTTTTTCTTTACATGAAAACATTTTTTTTTTTTGCAAGAAAATAACGTTGAACCCCCAAACACTATATATTTTTTTAAAGTAAAGGCCCTACAGATTAAAATGGTGGGTGTTGTATTTTGTTTTTCCACACAGTATTTGTGCAGCGATTTTTTCAAATGCATTTTTGGGAAAAAAAAAATATTTTAATGCACTAAAACACACTATATTGCCCAAATTTTTGATGAAATAAAAAAGATGATCTTAGGCCGAGTACATGGATACCAAACACATGCTTTAAAATTGCGCACAAACGCGCAGTGGCGACAAACTACATACATTTTTAAAAGCCTTTAAAAGCCTTTACAGGTTACCACATTAGATTTACAGAGAAGGTCTACTGCTAAAATTACTGCCCTTGATCTGACCTTTGTGGTGATACCTCACATACATGGTGCAATTGCTGTTTACATATGAAGCATGACCGATGCTTGCGTTCGCCTTTGCGCAAGAGCAGGGGGGGACAGGGGTGCTTTTTTTTTATTATTATTTATTTTGCTTTTTTTTTTTTTTTTTTTTAACCTGTTCCTTCCATTTTTTTTTTTTTTATCATTTTTATTGTTATTTAAGGGAATGTAAATATCCCCTATGATAGCAATAGGTATTGACAGGTACTCTTTTTTTTTAAAAAAATGGGGTCTATTAGACCCTAGATCTTTCCTCTGCCATCAAAGCATCTGACCACACCAAGATCGTGTGATAAAATACTTTCCCAATTTTCCAATGGCGCTGTTTATATCCGGGAGGGGGGACATTCCTTCCCAATGCTTGTAAAAGCAGTCTAGAGGCTAATTAGCCACTAGGATTGCTTTTACATGAAAGCCAATCACTGGCTGAAAAGAATGATACCAAGATGATACCTAAACCTGCAGGCATCATTCTGGTATAACCATTCAAAGTCCAGCAACATACCAGTACATGCTGGTCCTTGTTGGACATATATTGTAATCTTTTTTTCATGCAGCCTGAACGAAATATTAGAATACCTTCCTTTATCCACCCACTTCTAATGATGGGCATACATGCACCATTTATATATGCCGAAGCATGGGGGCATCCTCCCGCAAAAAAGTTATGCCGCATACACACAGTCGGACTTTTCCACGGGCAAGCCTCCGTCGGAATTTCGACCATATGTACGCGGCATCAGGAGCAAATCGCTCCTCCACCCCTGCTGCCCCCATGCTTCAGGCATATATGCTCTTTTTTTAAACTGTGGTGGTGAAATCACCTCCTACATCACTGGAGTCATGGCTTTATGTATCGTGGCAGCTGTTGCTGTCAAGATAAATAAATCCGCGCTGCAGCTGAATGGCGCACCTGAAAACAAAAAAATGGTTAACAATAAAACACAGTAAAACAGTAAAGTATAAAAAAATTACATACCTGAAAAGCAAGCATGATAAACATAATAAAACATTGCAGAATAGAATACAGTAAAAAAGAGCAACAATACAGAGAGAATAGAGCGAGAGAGAACAATAAAGCAACAACTATTTTATTTATTTTATTTTATTTTTTTGTGGGGTTTTTTTGTAAGTTTTTTTTTTTTTTGCACTTTTTTTTGTAACTGTAATTGTAACAACTGTAATGGTTCGATGGCATTTTAGGAGACCCTGTGTAATTGTGTCCTAGTCTGTGAACTGCTGTACCCTACGCTAAAACTTCACTAGTGTGTGGTAGCGTTCAAAACATTCACCAATGAAAAGACCAGGATTGTCAGGACAGCGTGGACAATAATATCGGGTGTCATGCCTATATCCACGCTTGGTACAGACACAACATCTTCTTTGGGGGGCTCGTTGGGTAGGGGTACTCGGGAGGACATAAGGAAAATGCCTCTCATGCAGCCGGCTTACTGCATTTGGTTGCAAATGTTGAGGTGCAGTACCGCCTGGATGCAGGAGGTCTGAGACAATCTCTTCCTGGAATGTAAGGAAGGATAAAGTCCCGCCTGAAGCTCTGTATAGCACATAAGCGTTCAGCAAAGCCAATTGAAATAAGTAAACAGACACTTTTTTGTACCAGCGTCTGGCCTTACGGGCAACTAGATATGTCGCCAACAACTGGTCGTTGAGGTCCACCCCTCCCATATTTTGGTTATATTCGTGGACACAGAGGGGTTTCTCCACAACACCAGTCGCTGTAGTAATTTGGACTGTCGTGTTTGTATGAAGGGAGGTAAGAACGTAAACATTTTTATTATCCCTCCACTTCATAGCAAGCAAGTTATTACACTGCAAGCAGGCTCTCCCCCCCAGCCTAAGATGGGAATCTACAAGCCGCTGGGGAAAGCCCCGGCAATTAGGTCGCACGGTGCCACATGCTCCAATCTGCTGATCAAGCAAATGACTAAACAGTGGCACGCTTGTGTAATAATTATCCACGTACAAGTGGTAAACCCCTTTCCGAATAAGGGTGACACCAAGTTCCACACTATCTTGCCAGCGCTCCCTATGTAATCTGGGCAGTTCTCTGGCTCTACGTAACTATCTTTTCCCTCATAATCCGTTAAGCTCCATACATAGTCTGTTGCCCTTTCACAGAACTTATAGAGCTTGACCCCGTATCTGGCACGCTTGCTGGGAAGGTACTGTTTGAAAGACAAGCGGCCAGAAAATGTAATCAGGGACTCATCAACGCAGACAACTTGATCAGGAGTAAACAAGGCTGCAAAACGTTGGTTGAAGTGGTTTAAGAGGGGCCGAATTTTGTAGAACCGATCGTATTCAGGGTCTCCACGAGAACGACAAAGTTCATTGTCGTTGAAGTGCATGAACCGCAAGACCTGCTCATATCGTTTCCTGGACATGGAGGCAGAGAACACAGGCATATGGTCAATTTGGCGCGTGGACCAATACGTCTGCAACATCGTGAATTTATGTATGCCCATGTTGAGGGAAAGGCCCAGAAAGGTCTTAAATTTGTAAACCGTAATTGGCTTCTAATCTCTGGCAAGGGAAGGCAACTGGGGATTAGCGGCGATGTGTTGACCAGCATATAAATTACTTTGGTCCACAATAGATCTATAGAG
The DNA here is from genome assembly GCA_028564925.1 of Lithobates sylvaticus. Taxonomy (NCBI): domain Eukaryota; kingdom Metazoa; phylum Chordata; class Amphibia; order Anura; family Ranidae; genus Lithobates; species Lithobates sylvaticus. Next base: position 182,962,706 of record CM053027.1, on the reverse strand, counting down.
ATCTTCCGTGAAAAACAGCGAATAAAAATCAAGTGGCTTAAAATCAGCTGTTTCCACCTGAATACTGGGTTAGCAAATTCTGCAGGAAGGACACTATGGGCACGACGGCCTGCATTTGTCTTCTTCTTGGTGGCAGCGGGACACTACTTATGCTTGCCACCTCGCCAGCTTGAACTGCACTTATGGGACTCGCCACATCACCAAGTTTTACTGCAGTGCTGGATGTACGGTGTACTAGGCCGCTGGTGCTTGCCAGTTCACCAGAAGGAATAGCGGCGCTAGTACTGGCTCTCTGCTCCATAGGAGGGACCTGCGATTCTTGCACCTCAACAACAACAGATGATCGGGATCGGGTACGCCTGACCTTAGCAGGGACATCACCTTCGTCGCCAGAGCTATCTGTCCTGGAGCCGCTGTCATCTACAGGATCGTATTCTGAGCCTGAATCTGACAGATGAGGGACCTCCTCTTCACTATCTGTCATGCTCAGAAACATGTAGGCCTCTTCACTAGTGTACCTACCTTTGATTTGCCATTTTGGGCTCTAAATTTACTGGTGCAACTAGTGAGATTCACAGGTAAAAAAGCACCTAGGCTGTCAGCAACTGTATAATACGCTACCAAAAAAAAACTGTTAGCGATCGCAGGGATCAGGCCTGACTCTGCGAACGATGCAGTTATGTGTGTTGTGTTTTTTAAGTGACAGTGATCGATCGATACTGCACTTGGGTGGGCTGGGCTGGGATGGGCGGAGGGGCAAAACGCAGGTGCTAGCAGGTATCTGGGCTGATCCCACTAACAATACTTTTTTTTGGAACCCTAAACTGCTGGGGACGCTAGTATAGATCTGATCAGATCAGATATTGATCTGTTCAGATACTATACCACTAAGGGAGGTGTATGCTTTACGCGTGGGTGTTAGCGGTACTGGCACTAACCTGATGCTGCCTGGGGCGACGCAGACCCTATCTGACCCTAAAACCTAATTGATATCACCCGCCGGGCGATCAGGGGGTTAAACCTTTATTGGGTAATAAATGGCGGGTGCCCTGACACTATGAAAAGCAAACTAACTAACCAGCGTCACCCGTAACAGTTATACTGTGATCACTGGTGAAAAATTTAACTAGGGGCAATCAGGGGGTTAAAACCCTTTTGAGGTAATATATAGGGGTACCTGACGCTATATAAAAACCTGACGGGGAACCTTAATAACTAGATAACTAACTGGCTAACCAGCGTCACCAGTGACACTTATACGGTGATCGCTGGTGAAAGACTTAACTCTAGAGGCAATCAGGGGGTTAAAACCTTTATTAGGTTGTATATGGGGGTACCTGGCGCTATAAAAACCTGGCGGTGAACCTTACTAACTAACTCACTAATGCAGCAATCAGAAAAACGATTGCTTAGTGACACTGGCAAAAGGGGGTGAAAGGGTTACCTGGGGGGCAATAAAGGGGTTAAACCTTTATTAGGGGGGTAGGGGGCTACCCTGGACCTAAAGGGGCCTAAAGATAACTGCCCTGACACTTTTTACAGTCACAAATGACACTAAATGCAGTGATCAGTAAATAAATGACCACTGAAATCAGCGACACTGTGACTGGGGGTGCAGGGGTTGATCGGGGGGTGACTGGGGGTGGAAAGTGTGCCTATGTGTACCTGGTGTCAGTGTAGTGTTGTGCACTTACTTGGATTTCTTCTCTCCTCGCAGTTCCGGTCAAAAAGACTGACACGAGGAGAGTGACATCACTTCCTCCTGCCTGTGTTTACAGTTCACAGGCAGGGGAAGCTTCTCATTCGCCAGGAGCGATCGCGAGGGGGTGGCTAGAAATCAATGGCCGCCCCCTCATCACAGATTGCTCCTGAAGCAAAACGGACCGCCACCGCCAGCGGAGGGGGGGGGGGTTCCGATCGGACCCCCCACCCGCTGGAAGGCAGGCACGTACAGGTACATTGATGTGCCTGTCCATGCCATTGTGCCGACGTATATGTACAGGAGGCGGTCCTTAGGGGGTTAAGAAGAGAGAGTCTCATTGTCTATGGGAATGAGACTCTGCCTTCTACAAGAATAGTAATAGTGTGTGTTTTGTTGTTTCTTTTTGTGTTTTTTTTCTAGGAATCACCAAGAGCGTCTATAAAGCTGCCGGAGAGTGGGTGGTATAGATAGTTGTGTAATGTGCAACCTGCTTATGTCAACCGTTTAAGGTATTGCAATGTTCAATGTTCAATGTTCAATGTTCTTGTGTGTCTCTTTTCCATTTCCCTTTCCAACCTTAAAAGTTCAGGTACTTACATTTTTTTTCCCTTTTTCCCAGACGATGAGGACATCGTCTAAATGGGAGGGGGGAGTATGTAGTGCTGGCTCCTGACGAGCACACGCTATGTGTTTTTCAAAGTTAATGTTCCTGAAACCACAGTTGGGTTTTAGGGCTAATTGTGCCAAATTATGGTCTCAGTATCAGTTCAGTTCTCCTTGGCCGTAGGTGTTGCTGTCACCGCCGGCAGGTATGAGAACGCAGTTTGTCTGGGTGTATTGAATACCATTCTTTCTCGGAACCAGCCCAGTGGTAGTGTCATCCTGCTGTGAATTCTGGGAGGGGGTATTTAAGGTACTGAGATCACATGTTTCGGGGTTCCGGTCCAGAAGATATCCTCCTGAACAGCCCTCAGGGCCCTCATGGCCTGGGGTGCGGATCCATGCAATTCCAAGTCTCGGAGCTGGATAGCCCAAGGCAAAGCAACTGCAGGGACAGGCCTGAATGGATATCGGGAACTAATTATCCAATAGTGGTCCGGTGCCGTCTCATCTAAGGAGAGGCCCAACAACTGGAGGAGCATCCAGGGGAGGACTCTTCGGGAGAAGGCCATGAGCAAGGCTGGCTTCTCTGAAGGAGCCTGGAGGCTCAGTTGAAGGACACTAAATGGATTTACACGCATACGGTATCGCCGGACCCGCTGAGAGATACCGGTACGGTATGATAGCTCTCTAAATTTGTCTATGTCCCTCAGTTACGCTCAAGTCTGTGGCAGAGACTTATTTCTCAAGTGTTCTACATTCAAGTCTGTGGCAGAGACTTTCATTTACTTAGCGCCCTGCCGGCTGCTAGGCTTAGTGAGAGGAGGTCTATCTGGGGGTGGCGAGAATCCAGCTGTGAAACAGTTATTCTCTAGATTCTTACAATAAGAGTATTCCTACTATTGCAGTTCCAAAAGTACCTGAACTTTCCTCCTAACCCTCTACCCTACGTTAAGAGAATGTGTTATCTTTTCAAATAAATAACCCAGAAGGAAGACAAAGTGTCAGTTTCTACATTTCTTTGGGCCATCTACCACAGAAAACCCTAGACGGAGACGAGGTGAAGAAGGTAATGGTAAGCCCAATAAAACCAGCAGCTCCTTCGGGAGTTAATGCTACAATTGTTTTTAAGAAAGCACATAGAATTGGAATAATTCAAATAGAACAGAGGTTTGGATAAGGCATGGTAAAGAGTTATGAAAATATTTGCGTTCATAAAAAAACACGCAATATTACAGAATAAAGATTGATACACAGGACAGGATCCTGGAGCCTCTTAACGTTCCATTCATTCGGTATAGAAAAAAATAAGGCACAATACAGATTCCTATTAATCCTGTAATAAGACAACCCAAAAATAATAAACTGCAATATATACAGATCTGGAAATTTAACCCACGGGGGACTATTATCTTGAATAAGATTGGAAAGGAAGAGAAGAAGAGGTGAAACAACATCAGTCGTAGAAATAGGATGAGCGTTTTTTAGCTGGTAGTCATTCAAGCCCTTCTAGAACTTGGCCCCTGTACCCAAGGTACCCCTTTTTTTTAAGTTGATAGTGCCATATTACATACATTTTATTAGGCATCAGTTTTATGAGATGATAGTCAACAATATACTGATATCTGTAAAAGGTACAATCACTCAACTATTACCATTCTATGGCTTGCACAGCAAAGCACTGGTTTATAACTTTTTTTTAAAACCCTATCACTATAGGGGTGTATATACTTTTATAGGTTATGGTAAAATGTGCGTTTTACTGCACATCACCACAACACATGGTAATACATGACCTGTTGAATGGCACCCATGTTACAGTAGCAGGCAACATACCCACACTACATTCATTGCCTTTACACCCTGTTGCAAATTATTATGCCAATGATATTTTTCTCATTTACCTAAATAATTGATGTAAACAACAGTCAGCATAATTCTGTTAACTATTAAGAGTACAATTTTATTGAACAATCCTCCTAATGATAATATTTTTCAAAATAAAAAACTTACAATGCACTGTTCCAAATTACTACGCACAGCAATGCCCCGTACACACGGTCGGAAAATGTCCGATCGGACCATGTTGTCGGAAAATCCGACCGTGTGTGGGCTCCATCGGACTTTTTCCGTTGGATCTTCGACGGAAAAAATTTGAGATTCTGCTCTCAAATTTTCCGACAACAAAATCCGATCTGACTTTTTCCGATCGTGTGTAGAGAATTCTGACAAACAAAGTGCCATGCATGCTCAGATCAAATTACGAGACCAAAGCTATTGGCTACTAGCCTCTACGTAGTTCTGTCGTACGCAACGAACGTCACTCCGTTCAGAATGATCGGATTTTCCGACAACTTTGTCCGACCGTGTGTATGCAACACCAGTGTCGGAAAAAATCCGACGGATTTTGTGGTCGGAATTTCCGACCGTGTGTATGGGGCATAAGTTTCAAAACACTTTATAGGTTGTAAAGAACTGAAAATTGTCATTTGTTGTGTTTGCAGCATATTTACTGAAATCAAAAGCTATTTCAATCAAACTTTGAACAATATTTTAACTTTTTAAACATTTTAACATAGGACCCCTTATTTGATAGCAGCTTCACAAGTCTTGCATCCATTGAACTTGTGAGTTTTTGGACAGTTTCTGCTTGAATTTGTTTGCAAGATGTAAGAATAGCCTCCCGGAGCTGCTGTTTGGATGTAAACTGCCTCCCACCCTCATAGATCTTTTTCTTGAGGATGCTCCAAAGGTTCTCAATAGGATTGAGGTCAGGGCAGGATGGAGGCCACACCATGAATTCCTCTCCTTTTATCCCCATAGCAGCCATTGATGCAGAGGTATTCTTTGCAGCATGAGATGGTGCATTGTAATGCATGAAGATGACTTTATTACAGAAAGCATAGTTCTTCCTTCTGTACCAGGGAAGGAAGTGGTCAGTCAGGAACTCCAAATACTTTGCAGAGGTCATCTTTACACATTCTGGGACCCTAAAGGGGCCAACCAGCTCTCTTCCCATGATTCCGGCCCAAAACATGACTCCATCGTCGCTTGCTGACGTCACAGCCTTGTTGGAACAGGGTGGCTGTCCACCAACCATCCACTACTCCATCCATCTGGACCATCCAGGGTTGCACGACACTCATCAGTGAAAAGGGCTGTTTGAAAATTCTTCATGTATTTTCCTGCCCAATGCAGCCATTTCTGCACCCCCCCCCCCAGATTTGAGTTGAGTAAAAAAGGAAGTTGTGAACAGGGGGCTTCTGGGAGAGCAACTTAAATCTAGGGGGCACAGCCTACCCCAGAACCCCCCCCCCCCCCCCCCCCCCCCCCTAGACACAGCCATGCGGCTGCATGTCACTCTCCTTTACTTTTATAATAAAAAAAATATTAGAATAAAAATTAAGTTTTATTATTTAGTTAGGTACATTATCTATATCAGTGATCTTCTGACCTAGTGGATTATAATTAATGTCATGTTATATGGATCTTTTAAAACATGAAAAGTATGTATATTAACAAATAAAATACAAAAACTTAGATCTCCTCTCTTTCGTCCTTCTAGGCGTCTCCTGTGCTTTGCTGGTCAGCACCCTTCTTGCATACTTCTACATTAAGCCTTTCTAAATAAATTACAGCATTTTGCCCTGTTAAACGGATGATGGTTGGGCTAGGTCATGGGCTATCTTATAAATGATTTCATCATAGGGACACAATTTATTTTATTTATCTCTTTTCCACTGGCCTGCAATATATGTATGACAAGACTAAAAGACGCTATTTGAAACGGGCAGCTTCTGATGTAATTTTACCATTTTGGACCGAAACATTTTGGTTTTATCTTTCCCTTGATCAGACATTTAGACATCATATTTTTTTAATGATGCTTGCCACTTTGGAAGATAAGTGGCAAATCTGTGCATAACTGCTTATTATATAATGTACTATACATTATTTGTAATATATATATAGGTTTGGAGTGTTCATTGCATAAATACAATATCATATTTGGCTGATAAAAACAGTGGCTTCTGTGATGATGTGATATAATTAATAGTAACTCATTTTGTGTTCTTTTTATTGAAATCGTAAACTTTGAAGGAAATATTCCTTTATAAACCATAGCAAAATCTAGATATACAAATTAAAATTAAATTAAATAGTGGGATGGTGTGGCCATTTAGCTATTCATTAAAACACAGCGCATGTGCAGCTCAGTGTACATTATAAACAAGATTTTAATAAAACTTAGCTTAATGTAAAGTCGATCTGCTTGCAATTTGTCATTTTTTATGTATATGTGTATGTAAAGCCAAAACTTTTTTTTTTTAGTTTTGGATAGAGTAGCACATGGTTAACCCCCACTCCCCCCCCCCTTTTTATTTTTTACTGTATTTTTAATTTGCTGACTTCACTTTCTGTTCCAAAGACAAAACGCTAAAGAAAATCCCTCCAAAGCAAGGGGAACCCCATTTTAGACAGTTGCCACGACAGGACTCAATATTGGAAGATTTCTATTTACAATGTGGTATTTTCTGTTCTTGTAACAACTCTAATATTTTTGATTTCCTATTGCTTTCTGGCCGCCAGGACACATAACGTGGCTAAACACTTCCTCACTCTTTCAAAAAAAAAAATATAAATAAATAAAGTTTGACTTATACATTAAGCTTTTGCTTGCCTTGATTGCATTGGTGTTTACAGCATTTGTTCCTTCTTGCATGCCAAGAACATTTCCTAAAATATTCTCTTGTATGTATAACCCATTCTTTTTTTTTTTTGCCCAAGGTCTTAAAGTGATTGTAAAAGTATTTTTTAAACAACTAACATGTCATACTTACCCGCTCTGTGTTGGGTTCCGCTACCAGCACTCCTGGCTCCTCCCCCCTTACGAGTGCCCCCATAGCAAGCCACATGCTAGAGGGCACTTGTGCGGGCTCAATCACAGTCCACTGACACACATAGCGTGGCTTGGCCCTGCCCCCAACTCTCTCCTCACAGGCTGTGATTGACAGCAGCAGGAGCCAATGGCTGCTGCTGCTGCCTCCATGTCCAGTGAGAAGAGAGAAGAGAGCCACAGCTCGCGGTTTTTTACCCTCATGTAGAGAATGCATTAAGGTAAAAAAAGAAAGATTCTCACAGGCTGGTCTGCTTAGAATCTGTGACCTTGTCACTAATTCTACCCTTAAAACGTTCTCAGACCTCCAAACTAGGACTGAATTATCAACCTCTGAATCCTTCTGCTACCTCCAAATAGCCCACTATGTTAAAACAGTGATTGGTTCCTGCTCTACTCTGAACACTCTATCATTGTATGAAAAAATTTGCACTTCAGATCCTCATGCACCAGGTATTATATCAAGCTTGTATAATCACTTCATTACTCCACCAGCTGACCTTCCCTTGTATGCTGCACAGTGGTCTAAAGACCTGCAACTATCATTTGATGCAGAGGATTGGTCAAATATTTGGGCCACCACTAAATCCTCCACCCAAAATGTAGTGGCACTGGAAACAAATTTTAAGGTGCTCATGCGTGATACCTTGTCCCCGCAAGAATCTCGAAATTCATACCAAATTACTCACCAACATGTTTTCGAGGCTGTGGGGAGCAGGGTGCCCATGTCTGGTGGTTCTGCCAGATTGCGCAACAATTTTGGACGGCAGTATTCCAAGTGGCCTCCACTTTACTACACAAAACCTTAACTCCTGACCCAGCTCTGGCACTTTTAAACTATGTACAAGGGGTCTATACTAGGGCCCAAATTCGCCTCCTTCTCCAGATAACTACAGCTGCTAAGCAGACTATCGCCAGGGCCTGGAAAACCCCAAAACTCCACGTAGCAGAAATGAAAAACAGAGTAACCTAAGCCATGATCCACAGCAAGATTGAGGCCACAATACTAGACCATATCCCTCAACACTCTAAAATTTGGACACCGTGGGTGGATAATTTCCTACCTGCAGATTTTGACACAAACCTCCTTATCCCATGATTCATAATATGAACGATATTGAGTGATGTGGTAGTCCTCTGAGTCCCCGCGTGGTCCCGTCAACATGGACCTACTTTTCCATCTTATTCTACTCCCCTCTGACACTTCCTTACTCCCTTCTTTTTCCTACTCTAACTCTTCTTCTCTTTACTCTCTCACTAAAAAGTCTGTTTATAAACTCTCTTAGCAAAAATAAGCCTTTTGGGTTAAATGTCTCCCATGTCTAATATTCCCTTGACCAGACAAAGTTTGGTTAGCCTGGGTTCACACTATTGCGAATTTGCAGCGGTGGAAAACACTGCGAATTCGCAGTACATTTCAAAACCCATTGTTTTCAATGAGGCATGTTCACATATGTCCGGTGCATGCGCACTGCGCATTGCAGAAAAACCACAACCGACTTTGGTGCGGTGCGGGGCAGATCAGGTGCGAATTCAGGCCCATTATCTTCTATGGGCACGCATCTGATTCGCAGCTGGCTTGCATTGTGAACAGAAATTCGAGCCACTCCAACACCTCCCCTTCTTCCTGTTCCTCCCCTGTGTGTTTTGAAATCCGGACTGGAACCAGCATGGCGAAAAGAGGACGAAAAGCGTCATCAAAGGCGAAAGAAGCTGTGGATTGTGAGGAGTTGATCAGACTTGTGAGGGAGAAACCCATGATTTATGACACCTGGCATCCTAAATATAAGGACAACGTTGTCAAAAAACGTGCATGGCAGGACATTGCCAGAGACCTCTTGCCAGAGTGGAGCAGGTGCTCTTCCCAAGTTCAGGCTGACAAATGTAAGTTTTTTTATTACCTTTTACTACCTGTATATGCTGTCCTGTATTATTTAGATGGTGTACATTAATTTAATTTATTAGATTTTAACAAACAGCATGTGGTCCCCCCCAAATCTGTACCAGGCTACATGCTGGAAACATTGTGCACATACCAGCTTTATCTAGCGATGGAGGAGTCCCTAAAAAAATGCATATTCTTAGAATTTGTAAGGTTAGTAATATGACATAAAAAGGAAAATAGTGCAGCGCTAGATACTAAACAATATAAAATGTGACTAATATACAATATAAATAGTGAAAAAATGTTGGATGAAACAATCAAAAGTCCATCAAAAACAAGTTCGTATAAATGAAAAATCAATCCAATAAAGATGATCAATCAAAGTGCATTCCTGAAAGTGCTTGAAACTTATCCCTGCAACTTTATCCGTGCAGCATACCACCATCACCACATGTGTATAAATAGGGGAGGCTTACCAAAAAGCCAGTGACCGCCCTTATTCAGGGGAGTCAGACTAGGCTTTAGAAGAACAGCCTTGGTGCTGTTTTAATGATCATCAGCGTCCCAAAAGGTGTCTCCAAGCAGCTGGATCTTTTCCTGTGGGGCAGCTCTTTCCTACGTCCCTCGTTAGCAATAAACGTGAAATGGCATCCAAATGAAAAAGACAAAAAAGCCTCCAATAGTGTAGAAGTTAGGAGAAATTTATTGATTAAAAAATCCACAAATACAAAAGTGGAAAACCTTGCAAGGTAAAAAATTTAGAGGGCTCCCTTGGTCTATAGGTAAACAAACCATGTGCGCATGCGCAGTACGAACGTGCGTGTCCTATATGACATACACCACAAATGTGAGATAAAAAAGTTTTATTTGTCATTGCCAAAATTACATCCAACATTTTTCATACAGCAAACTTAGCATTAACTTATCATGCCTTTACATAAAGAAAACAAATACATATTTTTTTTTAGTCAATAGAATTCATCTGCCAAGGCACCTCCCCAGCTAGTGACAAAAAAAAAATCTTAAATTCTTCTCTAATAAGTGTACCAGTAGTGCTGCCCCTAGGAATATTGAAATGTGCTGCCTCCATGTTATGGGTCAGGGAATCTTCAAAAAGAAACCCATCTCGTTCACGCACATAGTTGTGCAGTGCACAGGCAGCTTTAATCGCACTGATCGCATGATCAATACTGAGGTTAATAGAAGTATGCATGAATCTCCACTTATTGCAAAGAATTCCAAATGCACATTCTACTACTCGTCGTGCCCTAGTCAGCCTATAATTGAACACTCTTTTTTCAGTTGTCAGAGAGCGACTTGAATAAGGCCTGAGCATGTTCTGGGAAAGTGCAAAAGCTTCATCTCCGACAAATACATGTGGGAGGAGAGGCTCTGTAGTCCCCGGCAGGGGAGAATTATTGGGCAAGTCTAGTATATTGTCACGCAGCATGCGGCCAAATGAGGAATGTGAAAATACACTAGAATCTGAGCTGCTGCCATAAGAACCTACATCAACATAAATACATTTATAATTTACGCCTGCCACTGCCATTAATACCAATGAAAAATATTTTTTATAATTAAAATATTGTCTCCCACTAGCTGGAGGCTTGAGGATGCGTACATGTTTGCCATCAATGGCTCCAAGACAGTTGGGGAAGTTGCATCGCTCCCAGAATAGGTCCGCTACCATCAGCCATTCTTGTTGTTTGGGCTTCTTCATAACAATATCCTTCAGTTCTTCCCATATGACTAGGCAGGTAGCATGAACAATGCCACTAATCGTTGATTTTCCAACCTTGAATTCATAGTGCAAACTTCCAAAGGAATTTCCTGTTGCTAAGTACCTAAAAAAAAAATGTAATTATGTTGTTATATATTTGTATTATATGTGCACTACTTACAGACAAGATGGCGTAGCATGCGTGATGCTTACAGAAAATATATGCGGCACCTCAAAGAAACAAGGAGTGGCTCGGGGGCAGCGCCTAGGGTACCCTATATGTTTGCCAGGGACTTGGATTTTCTACAACCCATTGTGGAGATGAGGGAGTAAGTTTTCATGTACATCATCTATGTAATGCACAATCTGTTAATAATTAATATGCCTAGTTCATTTTTGACATTTTTACAATATAAAACAGGACAGAATCTAGTTGGGAGGAGCAAGATGTTTTGGATGAAGAACCAGAACAACAAACAGAGGAGGAAGCACCCATTGATATTCCAGAAGACACAGAGGATGTATCACTAATCCAAACATCTTCCAGTCTCTGGGAAACTAATCCAGATGAACAATGTTCAGGGGCAGAGGAGGCTGTCCCTGGGCCATCCTCTGCTCCTGCACATATTGGTCATCCTGGCAAAGTGCCACGGAAGCGACCAGAACTATCCCAACCTGACCTAAGTGAGCACTTATTAGACATGTTAAAAAATATGACCGCAAAGGTGGATGCATTTTTATGTCCCGATTAGGGATGGGCCGAACACCCCCGGGTTCGGTTCGTACCAGAACCTTCGAACGGACCGAAAGTTCGTGCAAATTTTCGAACCCTATTTGTTACAATGGACGCGAACGTTCGAAATCAAAAGTGCTAATTATAACGGCCAATATGCTATGTACAGGACGCCGTGGCTGGGTCCTGGAAGGACGCTATGTTTCCCCTCTGTTTGGACTGTGGTCCCTTTAAGGGAACAAAAAGGGTTAACTCACCTGTTAGAGGAAGTGGGTTTAAAAACAAGACAGGAAGTTGCAGATGGGGTGGAGTAGTGTAGAGGAGATGGTGGTTTGTGTTTGGTTTGATTTGCAGCAACCAACGTGGACAGCAGCGTTCTGCCTGGAAGCCTCCTCGCAGGTGAAGTCACCTGAAACCACCCAAGGACTGTTTGATTGCGATAGCAAATGCTGGACTTTGAATGTCGGTGAGACTGAAACCTTTTTCTTTTGTTTTTGCTGCTGTCAAGCTGTTTAAGTTTAATAAACCTCCTTTTGGGTTAAAAGCCTGTGTCCTGCGGTCTGGCTGGTCCCCCGAACTTTACAAGTGGTGGAGAATGCGGGCAGCACAGAGTAACAGCTGTTTTTGCATTTGAATGTAAAACTGACATTTAAAGGGACAGTACAGTGGATTTATGTCCTGGGTTAAAGCTGCCCAAACCCTGAAAGCTGAAGCAATGGAGGAACTAATTAAACAACTGTCCCTGGCTAATATGCAAGCGCAGACCCGCCATGAAGAAAATACTCGCATGTTGGTGGCTCAGTTGGCAGCCCAGCAAGCAACCCAGCAAGAGGTTATGCAGGCCCAGGTGACTGCCTTAAAAGAAGTAGTGCAGCAGTTTTCTCAGGGTCGTGAGCAAGCGGCTGTTGCCCCTGGCAACCAGGTGACTGTGAGGGCAAGCCATTCTTTGCAGAAATTGTCCCTGAGTGATGATGTAGAGGCATTTCTTGCTACATTTGAGAGGACGGCAGAGAGAGAAGGGTGGCCCCAGGACCAGTGGGCCGGCCTAATTGCCCCTTTTCTCACCGGAGATCCTCAAAAAGCCTACTTTGACCTGCCACCAGAGGACGCTAAAGACTATCAAAAACTAAAGGCAGAAATACTGGCTCGTTTGGGGGTGACTACGGCCGTTCGGGCCCAACGAGTGCACCAATGTAAGTATTGTCCAGATCGTCCACCACGGTCTCAAATGCATGACCTGGTGCACCTGGTAAAAAAAATGGCTGCAGCCCGAAGTGTTGTCGGGCCCCCAAATCGTGGAGCGGGTCGTGCTGGACCGATACCTACGGTCACTGCCAGACGACCTTCAACGGTGGGTCAGCCATGGAGACCCCAAAACAGTGAACCTCCTTGTCGAGATGGTAGAGCGATATACAGTGGTGGAGGATCTGCTTGGCCCTACCAAGCGCCAAGGGCCCAGTCTGCCACGACCTATTCGATCGACTGCCGCCCTTCGAAAGGATGTCCCCCGGAGCCCTGGAATCAACACCCCGGAAGGTCAAGAGTCACTCCCAGTACCTCCTCAGCGATCTGTTCCTGTTCGGAGAGGAGGGGATGTACAATGTTGGCGATGTCATTCCTGGGGCCATACCCGGGCCCACTGCAAGAGGAGCCCATGGAATGCGGGGTTCTTCGGAGGGGGTCTTTTTATGCTCATAGAGCATGTACCACACACCTTGACCGTGGAGAAGAAAGGAGGAGAGAAATTTGAGTGTGTAGTCCAAGTGAACCACCTCCCTGCCTGGGCTTTGCTGGATTCCGGAAGCATGGTAACCCTGGTTCATCCTAGAGTAATTGGGAAGATCGGTCCGGTAAGCAAAACTTTACGGGTTGTGTGCATTCACGGGGACACTAGAGAGTACCCTCTCATCTCGGTGTCCATCTCCACAGCATATGGCACTGGTACTCAAGAGGTGGGGGTGGTAAAGAACTTGATACATGATGTTATCATAGGACGAGACTGTCCATTTTTTGAAAAACTGTGGGGACAAGGAGAACTACCTGAACGATCCCAAGACTGGGGAGAAACTAGTTCCTCTGTTCCTACGGTTGAGGGTAATAACCCTGAGATGCCAAATGTTCCTAATGTGGATCCAGTTGATACAAATGCTAATGATTGGATTAATGGTGATGAAAGTAGTGCTGATACTGTTAAGGGTGTCAAAATGTGTGGTTCGCAGACCTACCTGAACACTGAGGAGGGGGAACCTTCCCCACTTCAGGTAATGCTGGGTGAAGAGGATGAGGAAGTGGCCTCTACCCCTGCCCTGCCGGATTTGGGTGTTCCCCAGGGGACATTTGGTACTGCCCAGATGCAGGACCCCACTTTGGCCCGTGCACGGGAACAAGTTGTAGTATTAAATGGGGTACCCCAAGAGCCAGGTGCGAATGAGCGGTGGCCCCACTTTGCAATATGTAATGAATTGCTTTATCGGGTTACCAAAGTGAGAGAAAATGTGGTAGAACAATTATTGGTACCCCAACAGTATAGACGCAAGGTCCTAGACCTGGCCCATGATGATGTTTTAGGGGGACACCTGGGAGTTGAAAAGACGGAGGCACGGATCAACGACCGGTTTTACTGGCCAGGTCTGAAAGCAGAGGTAAGAAGATACTGTGCCTCTTGTCCCACCTGTCAGTTGACCGCGCCGGTGACCCACTTCCGGAGCCCTTTGGTCCCTCTGCCCATAATTGAGGTCCCATTCGAGAGGATAGCCATGGATATAGTGGGTCCTTTGGTAAAGTCAGCTCGAGGTCACTCCTACATACTGGTGATCCTCGACTATGCCACCCGATATCCTGAAGCGCTACCTCTGCGGAATACCTCCTCTAAGGCTATTGCTCTGGAATTATTCCAGTTATTTACACGGACTGGTTTTCCCAAGGAAATACTCACGGACCAGGGCACCCCGTTTATGTCGAGGGTTATGGCTGATGTGTGCAAGCTGTTCCGGATTAAACAGCTGTGCACATCGGTCTACCATCCACAAACGGATGGGTTGGTAGAGCGCTTTAATAAGACCCTTAAGTCTATGCTCAAGCGGGTTGTACAAAGGGATGGGAAAGACTGGGACTGCCTGTTACCCGCTCTCCTGTTTGCTATCCGGGAAGTGCCCCAGGCCTCCACTGGGTTTTCGCCCTTTGAGTTGGTATATGGGCGGAGACCTCGCGGACTACTGGATTTTGTTAAAGAGGAATGGGAAAGTGAACCTATTCAGCATAAGAGTGTTCTTGAATATGTTTCCCAAATGCAGGAGAGGATCCGAACTGTGATGCCTCTAGTCAAAGAACATTTGCAAAAAGCCCAGGAGGCTCAACAACGGGTCTATAATAGGGCTGCTAGAATAAGGAACTTCCAAGTGGGGGATCGAGTAGCGGTGTTGATCCCCACTGTGGAAAGTAAATTCTTGGCCAGGTGGCAAGGCCCCTTTGAAGTTGTAGAAAAAGTGGGAGAAGTAAATTATAGAGTCCACCAACCAGGTAAGAGGAAACCCTATCAGATATATCATGTAAACTTGTTAAAGCCCTGGACAGACAGGGAACCGGTGACCTCCCTGGCTGGTGCAAGACTTGAGCCTCGGGTTGGGGTGGAGAGTGTCCAAGTAGCAAATACCCTGTCTAGAGTCCAAAGTCAGCAGGCACAGGAGTTCTTGCAGAGAAATAGAGAGAAATTTTCAGACTTACCAGGGCTCACTAGTGTCATAGAGCATGATATTGTCACAGAACCAGGAGTCAAAGTTTTTGTCCGGCCTTACCGCATTCCAGAGGCCCAAAGGAAGGCTGTTTCAGAGGAAGTGAAGAAGATGTTAGACCTGGAGATTATTGAGGAATCACAGAGTGAGTGGTCAAGCCCGATTGTGTTGGTACCGAAGCCCAACGGGACTCTGCGATTCTGCAATGATTTCCGGAAACTAAATGAAGTTTCACGGTTTGATGCCTACCCCATGCCCCGGGTAGATGAGCTTATTGAGAGACTAGGTCCAGCCAGGTATATCACTACATTAGACCTTACCAAGGGGTATTGGCAAATCCCGTTGACTAAGGCTGCTAGAGAGAAAACTGCTTTTTCTACCCCAGAGGGAAGTTTTCAGTACAAGAGAATGCCTTTTGGATTGCAAACTGCTCCAGCCACGTTCCAGAGGGCAATGGATAGGATTTTGCGTCCTCACCGGGAGTATGCCTCAGTATACTTGGATGACATAGTCATTTTTAGCAGAGAATGGGAATCACACTTGCCCAAAGTCCAGGCAGTACTGGACTCTCTTTGGAAGGAGGGGTTTACAATAAACCTGGAAAAATGTGCTTTGGGAATGGAGGAGGTGAAATACCTGGGCTATGTTGTGGGTAGAGGGGTAGTAAAACCTCAGGTCAACAAGGTAGAGGCTGTACAGAATTGCCCCCGCCCCCTCACAAAAAAACAGGTACGTGCATTCCTGGGTATGGTGGGATACTACAGGAGGTTTGTACCCAACTTTGCCACGTTGGCAGCTCCATTGACCGATCTGACTAAGGGTCGGAAATCGGTCATGGTGGAGTGGAATGCAGACGCTGAGAAGGCTTTTTTGGAGCTCAAGTCGGCACTGTGCCAACACCCTGTCCTAGTAGCACCCAATTTTTCAAAAGAGTTTGTTGTACAGACTGATGCTTCCGATGTAGGATTGGGAGCGGTGTTGTCACAGGTTATTCATGGCGAGGAGCACCCAGTAGTCTTCCTCAGTGAAAACGTGTGGTACTGGCGCTGGTTAGTGTGTTACAAAAATAAAGATAAGAGTAAATAAAGTAAGGTATTTTGATGAGCTGCAGTTCCGTGCAATATAATCACCATATAGGTGACTATTCAAAATGAAGGCAAAAAGTTGAGGTGGAAACCGCGCTAATTATTATTCAACAAACATTGTGGGTTCCCACCGCTAGTTTGTACTATGCTGTGGTGTCCCCACAAACTTTCAATCCCAAAAGTGCAGGTGCTATCCTACTATCAATCCCAACAAACTTTATTCTGAGTACGGCATTTTTATTCTGAGTTTTTTATTCTGAGTACGGCATTAATATATAGTAGGATAGCACCTGCACTTTTGGGATTGAAAGTTTGTGGGGACACCACAGCATAGTACAAACTAGCGGTGGGAACCCACAATGTTTGTTGAATAATAATTAGCGCGGTTTCCACCTCAACTTTTTGCCTTCAGTAGTCTTCCTCAGTAGGAAGTTAACACCAGCGGAGAAAAACTACGCTGTAATTGAACAAGAGTGTCTGGCCATTAAGTGGGCTCTGGAATCCCTCAGATATTACCTTTTGGGGAGGAAGTTTAGGCTGGTTTCTGACCATGCCCCTTTAACATGGCTGAGACAAGGTAAAGGGACTAATGCCAGGGTTACTCGGTGGTTCCTGGCACTCCAGGAATTTAAATTTGTAGTGGAGCATAGGCCTGGGAGACTGCATCAAAATGCAGATGCCCTCTCCCGAGTCCATTGTTTGAGCTCCACTGTTGCCTCCACCTCCTTGGCGTTGGTGCACAGGGGGGGGGATATGTACAGGACACCGTGGCTGGGTCCTGGAAGGACGCTATGTTTCCCCTCTGTTTGGACTGTGGTCCCTTTAAGGGAACAAAAAGGGTTAACTCACCTGTTAGAGGAAGTGGGTTTAAAAACAAGACAGGAAGTTGCAGATGGGGTGGAGTAGTGTAGAGGAGATGGTGGTTTGTGTTTGGTTTGCAGCAACCAACGTGGACAGCAGCGTTCTGCCTGGAAGCCTCCTCGCAGGTGAAGTCACCTGAAACCACCCAAGGACTGTTTGATTGCGATAGCAAATGCTGGACTTTGAATGTCGGTGAGACTGAAACCTTTTTCTTTTGTTTTGCTGCTGTCAAGCTGTTTAAGTTTAATAAACCTCCTTTTGGGTTAAAAGCCTGTGTCCTGCGGTCTGGCTGGTCCCCCGAACTTTACAGCATGTTAATGTCATAAAACAGGTTTGGGGACCCGGGTCCTGCCCCAGGGGACATATATCAATGCAAAAAGAAGTTTTAAAAACTAACGATTTTTCGGGAGCAGCCATTTTAATGTTGCATAAAGTGAAAAAAAAGGGAAATATTCCTTTAAATATGGTACCTGGGGGGTGTCTAAAGTATGCTTGTGAAGTGGCATGTGTTTCCCGTGTTTAGAACTGTCCCTGCACAAAATGACATTTGTAAAGGAAAAAAAGAAGACATTTAAAACCGCTTGCGGCTTTAATGTCATGTCTTGTCCTGGCAATATGGCTGAAAATCCTTGAGAAAAATGGCACCCAGCCCCCACCCCAGCCCCTTTGGGTCTTGTATGGATATTAAGGGGAACCCCGCACCCAAAATAAAACCCTATACCTACAACACCATATACTCTGAACAGCAGTATAGAGGCGGTGCAAACAAGACAGGGACTGTAGGTTTTGTTCTTTTTTTTTTGTATGGTTTAAAAACGGGTGCCGCTTTAAGTAGAATCTGAACAGGTACATGTTTAAGTGTAGCTCCATCCAAATAAAATCTATTTTTAAGCTTTTTGGAGAACATAGGGAGGGGTTATAACCCCTGTAACATTTGCTGTCTTTGCACATCTGTTCAGAACATTTCACCTCACTTTCCGTCCCAATGACAAATGTTTTTGGAAAAGTGGGGTTTTTATTGAAACAAGGATTGGTGTTAAAGCATCAGTAGAGAGGAGATACCTTTTTCCCAAATGAAATGTAACAGGATGGAATTTCCCTTCCTAGGGGTAGATTTCCTCTCACTTCCTGTTTTCTCCTTCCGTTTGCAAGTAGGAGTCATTTGTAAGTTGGATGTTTGAAAGTAGGGGCCTGCCGTATATACTCTGCAGAAATTTGCCCCATTAGATGTTGGTGTAGCCACAACACTGTAAGCCCTCACAGTTACTCTTGGTGGGCACAGGAATTGGCCCTGCTGTGAATTATTAGATCAAGATTTGTAATTAGATCAAGATTTGTAATTGCATGCACCTGATTTTGAACAGGGCAGAAAAATTGGGCCTTTGGTGGTGGTGGTGGACGGTGTTGCCACAAGACTGTAGGCCCTCACAGTTACTCTTGGTGGGCGCAGAAATGGGCCCTGATGTGAGTTATTAGATCAAGATTTGTAATTGCATGCACCTGTTGAACAGGGCAGAAAAATTGGGCCTTTGGTGGTGGTGGTGGTGGACGGTGTTGCCACAAGACTGTAAGCCCTCACAGTTACTATTGGTGGGCGCAGGAATGGGCCCTGCTGAGAATTATTAGATCAATATTTGTAATTACACGCCCCTGTTAAACAGGGGCTGAAAAATCGTGCCTTAGGCACTGGTGCTGTTGCCACAACACTGTAAGCCCTCAAAGACACTGTACTCTGAGCACAGCTGTGACCTATTAGATCAAGATTTGTATCTACACGCCCCTGTTAAACAGGGGCTGAAAAATTTGCCTTAGGCACTGGTGCTGGTGCCACAACACTGCAACCCCTCACAGATACTGTACTCTGAGCACAGCATGAGACCTGTTGCAAAGCATTGCATAAAAAATTGTAATTACACACCCCTGTTAAACAGGGGCTGAAAAATTGTGCCTTAGGCACTGGTGCTGTGCCACAACACTGCAACCCCTCACCGATACTGTACTCTGAGCACAGCAATGAGACCTGTTGTAAGGAATTGCATAAAAAATTGTAATTACACCCCCCTGTTAAACAGGGGCAGAAAAATTGTGCCTTAGGCACTGGTGCTGGTGCCACAACACTGCAACCCCTCACAGATACTGTACTCTGAGCACAGCAATGAGACCTGTTGCAAAGCATTGCATAAAAAAATGTAATTACACACCCCTGTTAAACAGGGCTGAAAAATTGTGCCTTAGGCACTGGTGCTGGTGCCACAACACTGCAACCCCTCACAGATACTGTACTCTGAGAACAGCAATGAGACCTGTTGTAAGGAATTGCATAAAAAATTGTAATTACCCACCCCTGTTAAACAGGGGCAGAAAAATTGTGCCTTAGGCACTGGTGCTGGTGCCACAACACTGCAACCCCTCACATATACTGTACTCTGAGCACAGCAATGAGACCTGTTGCAAAGCATTGCATAAAAAATTGTAATTACATGCCCCTGTTAAACAGGGGCTGAAAAATTGGGCCTTAACCACTAGTGTGGTGGCACCCAGAAACAAAAATGTTCTTCCAAGCTATCAAGGAATGGATCATTGAGGAGGAGGAAGAGGATAGTCAGTGAACATAACAGGGCAGTCACTCAGCATCAGCATAGGCAGCCTTGAAGGGATGTGACATTAGAAATTATTCAGTTATATCCGCTTCAGGTGCCTGGTAGCTGGTGGTGATCCAAGACTGATTCCTCTTTATGAAGGTCAGTCGATCAGGCGCACCCTGTGATCGGTGACAAATCCTCAAGCAGCACTGAATGTGCGTTCAGAAAGAACGCTGGATGCAGGACAGGCCAGTAGCTCAATTGCATACTGTGCAAGCTCTGGCCAGTGATCCATCCTCAGGACCCAGTACACCAGAGGATTTTCGGTGGGAAAGATGTCCAAGTCTGACCTTGCCCCTAGGTATTCCTGCACCATGTATATCAGACGCTGGCGATGGTTGCTGGAACCGATCATACCTTGGGGCTGCGGACTAAAAAATTGTCTGAACGCATCAGTCAGACGTCCACCTTCCCCACCGCTCCTTCTGCTATTGACCGAAGCCTCAGCACCTCGTCGTCCAGGACCAGGAGTTTGTAACCTCCCAGTCTCTGGGAACACGTTGCACAGACCTTTCTGCAAGGCCTCCCTGAGATGTCTCATCCTTTGTTCCCTCTGCGACGGCAAGATAAGGTCCGCAACCTTACCCTTGTACTGTGGATCAAGGAGAGTGGCCAGCCAGTAATGGTCCCTCTCCTTGATCCGAAGAATACGAGGATCCTTCCGCAGGCTTTGCAGGATCAGGGAGGCCATGCAACGTAGGTTAGCTGAGGCATTCAGTCCAGAGTCTTCTGGGTCACTGAGGACGACCTGATCGCCAGCCACCTCCTCTCAGCCACGTACAAGTCCACTGGTTTGTTGGGACTGTACATCATCCCTAAAAGACTGCTGCTGCTGATGCTGAGTGCCAGGCTCCACCTCCATGCTCACACAATCCTCCTCCTCCTCCTCATCCTCTTCCTGTGTGATGGGTGGGAGAGAAGGAACACTATCTGGATAAAGGGGGCCTTGAGAGGCAAGGAAGTCCTCCTCTTCCTGCCTCTGTTCTGCCTCAAGTGCCCTGTCCATTATCCCACGCAGCGTATGCCCCAACAGGCGGACAAGAGGTACAGTGTCACTGATGCATGCACTGTCACTGCTCACCATCCTCGTGGCCTCCTCAAATGGTGACAGGACAGACATGCATCCCTGATCATGCTCCACTGGCATGGGGAAAAAAATCCAAGCTCCCCTGACCCTGTCCTGGTGCCGTAGTCGCACAGGTACTCATTGATGGCCCTCTTCTGCGTGTGCTGTCGCTGCAGCATGGCCAACAATGAGTTCCACCTGGTGGGCATGTCACATATAAGGCGGTTCTTGGGCAGGTTCAACTCCTTTTGCAGTTCAGCCAGCCGAGCACTGGCATTATACGATCGGCGGAAATGCACACAGACTTTCCTGGGCTGCCTCAGGACATCCTGTAAGCCTGGGTACCCGCCCAAGAACTACTGCACCACCAGGTTGAGGACGTGAGCCATACAGGGCACATGGGTCAGCTGCCCCTGACGCAGGGCGGAGAGGAGGTTGGTGCCATTGTCACAAACCACCATTCCTGGCTTAAGCTTGCGTGGCGTCAACCACCTCTCGGCCTACCCCTGCAGAGCTGCCAGAACCTCTGCCCCAGTGTGGCTCCTGTCCCCCAAACACACCAACGCAAGCACGGCATGGCATCTTTTTGCCTGCGTACTCGCGTAGCCCCTTGTACACCTACGGAGCACCGCTGGTTCCGAGGACAGAGCACTCGAAGAGGCCATGGAGGAAGAAGAAGAGGAGGGGGTGGAGGAGAGAGGTGTGTCACAACCAGTAGTAGCATTTTGGAGGCGTGGTGGCGG
Organism: Lithobates sylvaticus; assembly: GCA_028564925.1. Lineage (NCBI taxonomy): Eukaryota > Metazoa > Chordata > Amphibia > Anura > Ranidae > Lithobates > Lithobates sylvaticus. The sequence goes on along the minus strand of CM053027.1, from coordinate 182,941,038 downwards.
AACAACCTCCAACACTACTGCACCCTGTCCTGCATCCCTCCCAGCTGCCAATAGGCCGTGAAAGACAGGTAACGTCCCTGTCCATGCCTGCTGGACCATGAGTCAGCGGTAATATGCACCTTACCGCTGACCGCCCTGTCCAGCGAAGGCATGGACATTGCCTTCCAAATGCCGGTAGAGAGCCAGAATCGCCTTCCGTGAGAAAAACTGGCGTTTGCGGAACCTGCCACTGAGGAACCGCACATTAAACAAACTCACGGAAGGGGGCTGAGTCTACCAACTGAAAAGGCAGCAGTTGAAGTTCTAGCAATTTAGCCAAGCTAGCAGTCAACCGCTGGGCATGTGGATGGCTGGGAGTAAACTTCTTTCGACGGTCCAGCAGCTTGGGCAGGGAAATTTGCCTGGTACAATCGGACGTCGGTGTACTGCATGTACTGCATTCTACACCTTCATTCCTCTCAGAGCAGCTTTCAGAGAGGACTGAAGATATCCCTAACAGATCCCAGCTAATGAGGAGCAAGGAGAGGTCCGCTTTGTTCTTTGGTGTGGGTCTTTAATGTGCGCTTGCCAACGAGCTGCATGGCAGGTCGACATATGTCTGGTCATGCTTGTGGTGCCCAAGCGGCTGATGTTTTGGCCACGCGAGATACGCTTGAGACATATGTTGCAAATAGCAGTGTTGCGATCTGATGCACTCGTCTCAAAAAAGGCCCACACCAAAGAACTTTTGTGATAACGTGCAGAGGCAGCGCCCTGCACAGGCGGAGCTCTGCGGTGTGATTCAGTTGGTGTGCTGGCCTCTAGCTGGCCTCCGGAGGGCATCCTGCCTCGTTGGACATGTGCTGCCACCTCCTCCTCCTCCTCCTCTCTCCCTTCAGCCACCCACGTCGAGTCAGTGACCTCATCATCCCCTCCCTCTTCACCACTGGAGAAAACCTGACAGTAAGCTGCAGATGGTGGAACATGACTGCCAGATTGCTGTCCTTGAGCATCCCCTCTCTCTGCGAGCACGCTACTGCCTTCCTCTAGCTGGGTATCATCATCCGAGCCTTCAAAACGTTGGGCATCCTCCTGGAGCATGTACCCAACACTGTGCTCAAACAGTTCGGGGGACTCCTCAGGAGGACATGGTGGGTCTAGGGAAGGGGTGCCTGATGATGCCATTGAGTACGCATTGGCAGCTGCTCCGCCAGTACCCTGAGCCTGGGTGAGAGAGGATGCGGAGGATGAGGAGGGCTTGGTCATCCATTCTACCAAGCCTTTGGCATGATCAACATGTCCAGCTGCCGAAAACAAGGACAAGCGTGTCCCATGGCCACGTGCTGATGACGATGCACGACCACGTCCACGCCCACGACCAGCACTGTTGTCTCTAGAAACAGAGCCTGCTTGCCCTGTGTTCTTGCCTCGGGACTGTCTGCCTCTCCTTGGCGGTCTTCCAGGCATTGTAGTGGGTAGTGTATATTGTGCTGGAGTCACACAGCACACACACTAACTCCTGCAGAAGGCTGCCTTAGATGACAGCAACAGGGCCTTACGGCAGATAGAGGCTGCCTTAGATGACAACAACTGGGCCTTACGGCAGATAGAGACTGCCTTATATGACTGACAACAACTGGGCCTTATAGCAGATAGAGAGGCTGATGTGGTTTTATGTGTGATGTACTAACAGAGCACACACACACTAGCTCCTGGAGATGCCTGTCTGCCTCCAGCACTGTTGTCTCTAGAAACTGAGCCTGCTTGCCCTGTGTTCTAGCCTCTGGACTGTCTGCCTCTCCTTGGTGGTCTTCCAGGCATTGTAGTGGGTAGTGGTGTATATTGTGCTGGAATCACACAGCACACACACTAACTCCTGCAGATAGAGACTGCCTTATATTACAACAACTGGGCCTTATAGCAGATAGAGAGGCTGAGGTGGTTTTATGTGTGATGTACTAACAGAGCACACACACGCTAGCTCCTGGAGATGCCTGGCTGCCTTCGATGACAACAACTGGGCCTTATAGCAGATAGAGTGACTGAGGTGGTTTTATGTGTGATGTACTAACAGAGCACACACACACTAGCTCCTGGAGATGCCTGGCTGCCTTCGATGACAACAACTAGGCCTTACGGCAGATAGAGACTGCCTTATACGACAACAACTGGGCCTTATAGCAGATAGAGAGGCTGAGGTGGTGGTTTTATGTGTGATGTACTAACAGAGCACACACACACGCTAGCTCCTGGAGATGCCTGGCTGCCTTCGATGACAACAACTGGGCCTTACGGCAGATAGAGACTGCCTTATATGACAACAACTGGGCCTTATAGCAGATAGAGAGGCTGAGGTGGTTTTATGTGTGATGTACTAACAGAGCACACACACGCTAGCTCCTGGAGATGCCTGGCTACCTTCGATGACAACAACTGGGCCTTATAGCAGATAGAGTGACTGAGGTGGTTTTATGTGTGCTGACACACACACTAGCTCCTATAATTGCCTGCCTGCCTTAGATCACAATAGGACAGAAGGTGATACTGCAATGCTGTACTAACAGCATAGGACAGAAGGTGCTACTGAAATGTTGTACTAACAGCACGCACACACCAGACTAATCCCCAGAATCACAGTAGTCAGACTCAGCAGCAGATAATGTCACCACTCAGCAGCAGTGAGTGCAATCAGCAGAATTAATATATATTCTCTAATGATCAGTATTTAGAATCAGTAGTAATGATAATGAATCAGTTCAGCATCAGCATCAGCACAGCAGTCTGCCTATATCACAGCCGGAACAGAGTGCACTAGGCCACCGGCGCGGCGTCCTTTTATAGAGTGGGGTGTGTACTAACGCCCCTGAGCTATAATTGGCTACAGGCGTCCTGTCTGTAGCCAATTATTGCTCTCCTCGCTGCCGGCGCTGTGATTGGCCAAGCATGCGGGGTCACAGTGCATGCTTGGCCAATCATCAGCCAGCAATGCACTGCAACTGGCGCAATGCATTGCGGGCCGCTCGCATCACACGAATGTGATGCGAACGGCCCAAATAGTTCTGGGCTCGCCGAGCGTGCGAACGCCCGTTGCTCGATTCCAACGTGGGTTCGAATCGAACACCGGGCCCATCCCTAGTGATGACCCAGCTTCCGCAACTCAATACTCCTATGTAGGGATGAGCCGAACACACCCCCCGTTCGGCTCGCACCAGAACCCGCGAACGGACCTAAAGTCCGTGCGAGCTTTAGAACCCTATTAGTTATAATGGATGCGAACGTTCGAAATTAAAAGTGCTCATTTTAAAGGCTAATATGCATGTTAATGTCATAAAAAGTGTTTGGGGACCTGGGTCCTGCCCCAGGGGACATGTATCAATGCAAATTTTTTTTTTTTAAAACGGCCGTTTTTCAGGAGCAGTGATTTTAATAATGCTTAAATTGAAACAATAAAAGTGTAATATTCCTTTAAATTTCGTACCTGGGGGGTGTCTATAGTATGCCTGTAAAGGGGCGCATGTTTCCCGTGTTTAGAACTGTCTCTGCGCAAAGTGTCATTTTGAAAGTAAAAAAGCTATTTAAAATCACTCGCGGCTAATGTTAATTCATGGCTCCCGTAACACAGAGAACAGTGATTCATTGAAACTCATTCATAAAAAAAAGTCATTGATAAAAAAAAAAAAAAAATGAAAAAAAAAAAAGCGTAGGGGTCCCCCCAAATTCAATAACCAGGCCCTTCAGATCTGGGATGGATATTAAGGGAAACCCCAGCCAAAAAAAATGGCGTAGGGTCCCCCTCAAAATCCATACCAGACCCTTGAAGTCTGGTATGGATTTTAAGGGGAACCCTAGCCAAAAAAAATGGCGTGGGGTCCCCCTCAAAATCCATACCAGACCCTTATCCGAGCACGCAACCTGGCAGGCCGCAGGAAAAGAGGGGGGGACGAGAGCGGCCCCCCCTCTCGCCTGAACCGTACCAGGCCACATGCCCTCAACATTGGGAGGATGCTTTGGGGGTCTAAGACCACTAAAGCACCTTGTCCCCATGTTGATGAGGACAAGGGCCTCTTCCCCACAACCGTGCCCGGTGGTTGTGGGGGTCTGCAGGCGGGGGGCTTATCGGAATATGGAAGCCCCCTTTAACAAGGGGACCCCCAGATCCCGGCCCCCCCCTGTGTGAAATGGTAAGGGGGTACAAAAGTACCCCTACCATTTCACCAAAAAAGTGGCAAAAATTGTAAAAATGACAGGAGACGGTCTTTGACAATTCCTTTATTAAAATCTTCTTTCTTCTTTCTTCATCCTTCGGTTTCTTCATCTTCTCCTTCCTTCATCTTCTTCCATCTTCTTCTTCCATTTTCTTCTTCCTCCGATCCGCTTCTTCTTGCGCTGGTCTTCTCGTCCTTCTCGTCCGGCATCTTCTTCCGTCGGCGTCGGTGTCGGTGGCTTCTTGGGCCGCTCCGCGCAATGGGAGGCTCCCGCTGTGTGAGGCTCCGCTCCCTCTGACAGGTCTTTTAAAACGGAGGGCACCTGGTGACCCCGCCCCCCTCTGACATCATGGGGAAAGCCATCATGGAATTCCCCATGACGTCCCTGTGCGTCAGAGGGGGCGGGGTCACCAGGTGCCCTCCATTATAAAAGACCTGTCAGACGGAGCGGAGCCTCACACAGCGGGAGCCTCCCATTGCGCGGAGCGGCCCAAGAAGAGACAGAGACACCGACACCGACACCGACGCCGACGGAAGAAGATGCCGGACGAGAAGGACGAGAAGACCAGCCGCTCTCGTCCCCCCCTCTTTTCCTGCGGCCTGCCAGGTTGCGTGCTCGGATAAGGGTCTGGTATGGATTTTGAGGGGGACCCCACGCCATTTTTTTTGGCTAGGGTTCCCCTTAAAATCCATACCAGACCTCAAGGGTCTGGTATGGATTTTGAGGGGGACCCTACGCCATTTTTTTTTTTTTTTGGCTGGGGTTCCCCTTAATATCCATCCCAGACCTGAAGGGCCTGGTTATTGAATTTGGGGGGACCCCTACGCTTTTTTTTTTTTTTTTATTATTAATGAATGACAGTTCTCTGTGTTACAGGAGCCATCAATTCATTAGCCGCGAGTGATTTTAAATAGCTTTTTTCCTGCAAAAATGACACTTTTTTGCAGGGAAAGTTCTAAGCACAGGAAACCTGCCCCCTTCACAGGCCACCTATAGACACCCCCCAGATGTGATACTGCAATGCTGTTCTAACAGCATGCACACACATATCCCCAGAAATAAAGCACATATTGTCAGCAGCACACTGGCACGCTGACACTGACTGAAACATAATATGCGAGGCCGCCGGCGCGGCGGCCTCTTATACCGTGGGCGTGTACTAAAGCCCCTGAGCTATAATTGGCTACAGGCATCCTGCCTGTAGCCAATTATGGCTCTCCTCGCTGCCGGCGCTGTGATTGGCCAAGCATGCGGGGTCACAGTGCATGCTTGGCCAATCATCAGCCAGCATTGCACTGCGCGGGCCGCAATGCATTGCGGGGCCGCTCGCATCACACGAATTTGATGCGAGCGGCCCCAATAGTTCTGGGCACGCCGAGCGAGCGAACACCCGGTGCTCGATTCGAACATGGGTTCGAATCGAACACCGGGCTCATCCTTACTCCTATGAGGCCCCTTTCCCCAAAACATATCAGAATCTGTGATGAGGTCTGTTCAAGGTTAAGGACCAAAATGACACATTTTGATAAAACAACAGGGAAGAGGCCTACTTGACAGGCAAGTTTTTTGTTTTTAAGTTATTTCAGAGTTAATTTATGTTTTATACATGGGTAAAGTTTATATTTTTATCATATTTTATGATACGTGAATAAATAATTATTCCAACATTTTTTGTGCCGTCATATTTTTAAAAATACCCAGGTAAAAAAACATAAAAAAAATCAAAAAAACATGGTCAATAAAACGCATGACAAATGACATGAGTGATGAAAATTACCTTAATGTGATCTATAATCTTTCAGCAGGCTGGATACTTGTTCTGAAGCTCGTGTTCTGATGCTCCAAGCGAGGGGAGATTAAGCCCAGCAATTCGTCAAAACTGAGTAAAAAAAAATTAAATTCATAAATACATGTGGGAAAAACATTTGGGCATACTGTATAAAAAAGAGTAAGGTAAGTGGTTAAGGTCATTATTTATGGTAACAAGGCAGGCATCCTTAGTTCCAATATAATTATGGCTAGATAAGTGGCAGGAAAAAAAAAATGCATATGGGTCCTCATTTCAACAGAGAAGAAGCCACTGGCCTTTTAATTTAACAGTAACAATTGTCTGAGCCAAAAATGCTAAACAAAGCTGCATGGCAACACCACGACCCACAAAGCAACTTGTGACTAGCAAATTTGGGCCAAGGTATTTGTGGGGTAAAATAAAAAAAAATAAAAAAAGGGCATATGACCTGGTTTACACCAGGAGGGGGGTGCTAGCTGACGCTCATTTTGTGCCCTTTAGGCTGCATGCTGAAATAATGTACAGTTTGTATTTTGGGGGGGACAACGCTTATTAGTTACAATAATCTTAGAATGACATAATCACACATAGGTTAGACTGGATGGACTTGTGTCTTGCAAATATAAAACACACTATACATCAATGGCTACAAATTAAGTATGGTTTGGCAGAAACATTACTCACCTACTTATTGACATGCGTGTGAAATTGAAAAAATGTTCATGCCCACGGAGGTGCCCATACAAGATCATGAACTGGCCTCTTTCTTCATGATTTGCAATGATGGGATGAACCCATTATCTTCTTCTTCTCCTCATCCTTCTCCTATTCTCTTCTTCAAGCAAGATTGCTGCTGCTGCAGCAACAACTGTTGGCATTATCATTGGCAGAGCAGCACACATTTTGCAAAGAAACACACAAAACACAGGTACAGACTGCTGGACAACCAGGAAGTGTACACAGACCTACCAGGTTTTCTAAGCAGCCAGACAATCAGCAAAAGTGCTTGGTCAGCTTAAAATTAGCAACTCAAATTAGACAGGAAGGGTTACTAATGAATTTGCAGCTGATTTGCACCTAAAACGCGTACAATCCGCAGAACAGCCGACGTTTCACTGCGCAGTCACGCAGGGCCTTCAATTCGCACCGCACTAGTCTGAACCCAGGCTTAATGTTACATATTGATAAGGTATCGGGGACATCCCCAGTTGACACATGATGTTCCTGTTACATTAGCATTGCTACTCTTTTCTGTTTCGTAATAGCGTGCGCTAATAGCACTCAAACTGATGCACTGTTATTGCTGTAAAAGTGTTCTGTTATTTGCACGGTGAGATATTTGATGTTTCGCCACCACTGATTTTTTCTTGTTATGTTCTGTGATCTTTTACTACTAATAAAAAATTTGAAACTAAAAAAAACTTCTGCCTGTATAACCACTTTAATTACCTCCTAGAGGACATATCTTTAATGTTGTCTTAATTTAAAGCTGAAATTTGCTAAAAAAATATTTGAGAGATACAGAACTGTACACATTAGCTGTAGAAGGCTACTTTTTCTCGAAATCTTCCATGCTGTGTCCTCTTCACAACATCCAGACACCGCCCCAAAGCAGATGTCTTCAAGTACTAAATCTATAATTATATTCTTGATACCCTTGTGGACCGGGAACAATGAACAACTAATATGTATATCAAGAGTACATTTTAACCACAACGATCATAATTTGTATGATTTACATGTTTCTGTTAATTTAACCAGTTAAAGCGGAAGTAAACCCATCGATTTAACAGTCTAAAAAAAAAAAGGCATGCCGTGAATGCTAACTGCACATTGGCTGTGCTCTCAACCAAACAGTCAAACCATCCAATGGCTGGTGTCATAACGGATCACATGTGCAGCACTGTGACAGTTGAAGATTAAACAGAGGCAAAGATGGCAGCTTCCTTGGCTGAAACCGATAGGGGGGTTTACTTCCACTTTAACTTAGATAGCGATTAACCAGCATTACATAAATAATGTTTTAAAGGCCAGCTACATAATATAGTTTATGAAAAAAGAGCATAATATACTGAGCCAGATTTGACAGAGGTGTGTGGTAGACAGAAGTAAAATTCGGTATGAAATGCATTCTATTTTAATAGCTACAACAGCAGCTTAAAGGTATTGTAAAGCTTTTTTTTTACATTAAAATAATAAACATATTACCGTATTTATCGGCGTATAACACGCACTTTTTCCCCCTTAAAATCGGGGGGAAGCCGTAGGTGCGTGTTATACGCCGATACCCTCCCCCAAAAAATGCCAAAAATTGGTTGCGGCGGCGAAAAATATAGACCACGGTCGAAAAAGACCGAACCCTGGCCGAAAAAGGCCAAAGCGCGGCCGAAAAAGACCGAAGCCGACTGTTCAGCTGCGCTCATAGTCCCGCCTCCTGAAACAGCAGGGAGGCGGGACTCCGAGCGGAGCCGAACAGTCGGCTTGGTCTTTTTCGGCCGCGCTTCGGCCTTTTTCGGCCGCGGTTCGGTCTTTTTCGGCGGCGCATGCGCGGTCTGTCTCGGCGGCGGGAAATTTAAATGTCGGCAAGGCTGCAAATGACGCTGGCAAACTGCAAATGACACTGGGCAAGCTACAAATGACGCTGGCAAGCTGCAAATGACACTGGGCAAGCTACAAATGACACTGGGCAAGTTACAAATGACACTGGGCAAGCTGCAAATGACGCTGGGCAGGCTGCAAATGACGCTGGGCAAGGCTGCAAATGACGCTGGGCAAGGCGGCAAATGAAGCTGGACAAGCTGCAAATGACACTGGGCAAGCTGCAAATGACGCTGGGCAGGCTGCAAATGACGCTGGGCAAGGCTGCAAATGACGCTGGGCAAGCTGCAAATGACGCTGGGCAAGCTGCAAATGACGCTGGGCAGGCTGCAAATGACGCTGGGCAAGCTGCAAATGACGCTTAAATGTAAGTTTTTTCTTTCCCTTAAACTTCTCTCCTAAAACTTTTTTTCCTTAAAATTCCCTCCTAAACTTGGGGTGCGTGTTATACGCCGCTAAATACGGTATATTTACCTGCCTTGTGCATAGTCATTATCTCCTCTTTTGAAATCCCCCACTGGCGCTCTCTCCCCTCCTTTACTGAGAGTGCCCCCTCAGCTAGCTGGCTGCTGAGGGGGCATTCATGCGGTCGCACTCCCAAGCTGGGCTGGGGGCATCCAAAGACACACAATGCGGCTCAGCACTGCCCTCTCCTTATAGGGTTTGACTGATGGCAGCAGGAGCCAATGGCAGAGATCCCTGTGAATGCAGAAAGAGAGAGTGGGGCTGCTGCACTTGGGACAGCACTGGATCGAGAGAGGACTCAGGTAAGTGTTTAGGGATGGCTGGGAAGGGGGGCTCAGGCATGGGAAGGTTTTTTACCTTAATGTAGATAAAGCATTAAATGAAAAAAAAACTTCTGCCTTCAGAAACACTTTAAAACCGAACTCCAGCATTACCTTTTTTCCCTCTACACTTGTAGAAAGTCCTCTCTTCTGTTGAAATTGATTACAGCCAACTTCTTGCAAACTTTTGTCATTTGCCATTAGACATGGGAACTGTCAAAAAATTAGTTTCGTTTCGTTCCGTATATAAAAAAATGAGTAATTCGTAATTCCTGTACGAAATTCCGTTCGGATTCGAATACGAATTTCGTACGAATCGTTAACCGCTTCGCCACCGCCGGCCGTCAAATGACGGCCAGGCGGCGCAGCTCTCGTTCCGGGAGGGCGTCATATGACGTCCTCCCCTTCTGTGCACTGCAGGGAGCGCGCGCGCGCCGCCGGGAGCGCGCGCTCTCGCCGTGTCACTGGGCACCCGATGCGCGTGCCCAGCGGCCGCGATGTCCGCTGGGCACCCGCGATTGCCCGGTAACACAGCGGGACCGTTGATCTGTGTGTGTAAACACACAGATCAACGGTCCTGTCAGAGGAGAGGAGCCGATGGTGTGTTCTCTGTACAGAGAAACACCGATCGGTCTCCTCCCCTTGTGAGTCCCCTTCCCCCACAGTAAGAAACACACTTAGGGAACATAATTAACCCCTCCCCGCCCCTAGTGGTTAACCCCTTCACTGCCAGTGTCATTTATACATGAATCAATGCATTTAAATAGCATTGATTGCTGTATAAATGACAATAGTGCCAAAAATGTGTCAAAAATGTCCGATGTGTCCGCCATAATGTCGCAGTCACAATAAAAATCGCTGATCACCGCCATTACTAGTAAAAAAAAAAAATATTAATAAAAATGCTATAAAACTATCCCCTATTTTGTAAACGCTATAACTTTTGCGCAAACTAATCAATGATCGCTAATTGCATTTTTTTTTTACCAAAAATATGTAGAAGAATACGTATCGGCCGAAACTGAGGAAAAAAAAAATGTTTTTTTTTATATATTTTTTGGGGATATTTAGTATAGCAAAAAGCAAAAAATATTGTTTTTTTTTTTAATTTGTCGCTCTTCTTTTGTTTATTGCGCAAAAAAGAAAAACCGCAGAGGTGATCAAATACCACCAAAAGAAAGCTCTATTTGTGGGGAAAAAAATGATAACAATTTAATTTGGGTACAGTGTTGTATGACCGCGCAATTGTCATTCAAAGTGCGTCAGCGCTGAAAGCTGAAAAATGGCTTGGTCAGGAAGGGGGTGAAAATGCCCTGTACTGAGGTGGTTAAAAAAAATTTGAATTGTTACGAATCGTTAGTAAAGTTACGAATCGTTACGAATCGTTCACGCGGCTAATGAATTGCCGGTTCCCATAACACAGAGAACAATTCGAATCCAACTACAAATATTGAATTTCAACTAATACGAAAGAAATTATTATAGCGGATATAACGAATGCTTCGAATGATTCGAATGAATTCGAGATTCAGTATATGTAATATCGAGAACTTTTCCTGCACAAAGTGTCATTTTTGCAGGAAAAAAAGCTATTTAAAATCACTCGCGGCTAATGAATTGTCGGCTCTGTAACACAGAGAACAGTCATTCATTGATAAAAAAAAAAAAAAAAAGCGTGGGGGTCCCCCAAATTCAATAACCAGGCCCTTCAGGTCTGCTATGGATATTAAGGGGAACCCCACTTCAAATAAAAAAAAGAATGACGTGGGGTCCCCCCAAATATCCATACCAGACCCTTCAGGTCTGGGATGGATTTTAAGGGGAACCCCGGCCAAAAAAAAAAAATGGCGTGGGGTCCCCCTCAAAATCCATACCAGACCCTTTATCCGAGCACGCAACCTGGCAGGCCACAGGAAAAGAGGGGGGACGAGAGCGCCCCCCCCTCCTGAACCGTACCAGGCCACATGCCCTCAACATTGGGAGGGTGCTTTGGGGTCCCCCCCAAAGCACCTTGTCCCCATGTTGATGAGGACGAGGGCCTCATCCCCACAACCCTGTCCATTGGTGTGGGGGTCTGCGGGCGGGGGGGCTTATCGGAATCTGGAAGCCCCCTTTAACAAGGGGACCCCCAGATCCCGGCCCCCCTGTGTGAAATGGTAAGGGGGTACAAAAGTACCCCTACCATTTCACCAAAAAAGTGACAAAAATGGTAAAAATGATAGGAGACGGTCTTTGACAATTCCTTTATTAAAATCTTCTTTTTTCTGCTCTTCCTTCTTCCTTTCTTCATCCTTCGGTTTCTTCATCTTCTCCTTCCAGCATCTTCTTCCATTTTCTTCTTCCTCCGATCCGCTTCTTCTTGCTCTGGTCTTCTCATCCTTCTCGTCCGGCATCTTCTTCCATGGCATCGGCGTCTCTTCTCGGGCCGCTCCTCGCAATGGGAGGCTCCCGCTGTGTGAGGCTTTGCTGCGTCTGACAGGTCTTTTATAATGGAGGGCGGGGCCACCTGGTGACCCAGCCCCCCTCTGACGCACGGTGACGTCATGAGGTTATAAAAGACCTGTCAGACGCAGCAAAGCCGTCGGCGTCTCTTCTCGGGCTGCTCCTCGCAATGGGAGGCTCCCGCTGTGTGAGGCTTCACTGCGTCTGACAGGTCTTTTATAACGGAGGGAGGGGCCACCTGGTGACCCCGCCCCCTCTGACGCACGGTGACGTCATGAGGTTATAAAAGACCTGTCAGACGCAGCAAAGCCTCACACAGCGGGAGCCTCCCATTGCGAGGAGCGGCCCGAGAAGAGACGCCGACGCCATGGAAGAAGATGCCGGACGAGAAGGACGAGAAGACCAGAGCAAGAAGAAGCGGATCGGAGGAAGAAGAAGATGGAAGAAGATGCCGGAAGGAGAAGATGAAGAAACCGAAGGATGAAGAAAGGAAGAAGGAAGAGCAGAAGAAAGAAGGTTTTAATAAAGGAATTGTCAAAGACCGTCTCCTGTCATTTTTACAATTTTTGTCACTTTTTTGGTGAAATGGTAGGGGTACCCCTTACCATTTCACACAGGGGGGGACGGGATCTGGGGTCCCCTTTGTTAAAGGGGGCTTCCAGATTCCGATAAGCCCCCCGCCCGCAGACCCCTACAACCAATGGCCAGGGCTGTGGGGACGAGGCCCTTGTCCTCATCAACATGGGGACAAGGTGCTTTGAGGGGTCACAGACCCCCAAAGCACCCTCCCAATGTTGAGGGCATGTGGCCTGGTACGGTTCAGGAGGGAGGGGGGCGCTCTCGTCCCCCTCTCTTTTCCTGCGGCCTGCCGGGTTGCGTGCTCGGATAAGGGTCTGGTATGGATTTTGAGGGGGCCCCCTTGCCCTTTTTTTTTGCCTGGGGTTCCCCTTAAAATCCATCCCAGACCTGAAGGGTCTGGTATGGATATTTAGGGGGACCCCTGCGTCATGTTTTTTTAAATTTGAAGTGGGGATCCCCTTAATATCCATAGCAGACCTGAAGGGCCTGGATATTGAATTTGGGGGGACCCCCACACTTTTTTTTTATCAATGACTTTCAATGAATGACTGTTCTCTGTGTTACGGAGCCAACAATTCATTAGCCGCGAGTGAATTTAAATAGCTTTTTTTCCTGCAAAAATGAAACTTTGTGCAGGGACAGTTCTCTATATTAGATATACTGAATCTCGAATTCATTCGAATCATTCGAAGCATTCGTTATATCCGCTATTATAATTTCTTTCATATTAATTGAAATTAGATATTTGGTAGTTGGATTCAAATTGTTCTCTGTGTTACGGACCCGATAATTCATTAGCTGCGAGTGATTTTAAATAAAATCACTCACGGCTAATGAATTGCTGGTTCCCGTAACACAGAGAACAATTTGAATCCAACAACTACTACCAAATATCTAATTTCAACTAATATGAAAGAAATTATAATAGCGGATATAACGAATGCTTCGAATGATTCGAATGAATTCGAGATTCAGTATATCTAATATAGAGAACTGTCCCTGCACAAAGTGTCATTTTTGCAGGAAAAAAAGCTATTTAAAATCACTTGCGGCTAATGAATTGTCGGCTCTGTAACACAGAGAACAGTCATTCATTGAAAGTCATTGATAAAAAAAAGCGTGGGGGTCCCCCCAAATTCAATAACAAGGCCCTTCAGGTCTGCTATGGATATTAAGGGGAACCCCACTTCAAATTAAAAAAAAAATGAAAAAAATTACGTAGGGGTCCCCCTAAATATCCATACCAGACCCTTATCCGAGCACGCAACCTGGCAGGCCGCAGGAAAAGAGGGGGGGACGAGAGCGCCCCCCCTCCTGAACCGTACCAGGCCACATGCCCTCAACATTGGGAGGGTGCTTTGGGGGTCTGTGACCCCCCAAAGCACCTTGTCCCCATGTTGATGAGGACAAGGGCCTCATCCCCACAACCCTGGCCATTGGTTGTGGGGGTCTGCGGGCGGGGGGCTTATCAGAATCTGGAAGCCCCCTTTAACAAAGGGGACCCCCAGATCCCAGCCCCCCCTGTGTGAAATGGTAAGGGGGTACAAAAGTACCCCTACCATTTCACGAAAAAAGGTGACAAAAATGGTAAAAATGACAGGAGACGGTCTTTGACAATTCCTTTATTAAAATCTTCTTTCATCTTCTTTCTTCTGCTCTTCCTTCTTCCTTTCTTCATCCTTCGGTTTCTTCATTTTCTCCTTCCGGCATCTTCTTCCATCTTCTTCTTCCTCCGATCCGCTTCTTCTTGCTCTGGTCTTCTTCTCGTCCTTCTCGTCCGGCATCTTCTTCCATGGCGTCGGCGTCTCTTCTCGGGCCGCTCCTCGCAATGGGAGGCTGCCGCTGTGTGAGGCCTCGCTGCGTCTGACAGGTCTTTTATAACCTCATGACGTCAGCATGCGTCAGAGGGGGGCGGGGTCACCAGGTGGCCCCGCCCTCCATTAAAAAAGACCTGCCAGACACAGTGAAACCTCACACAGCGGGAGCCTCCCATTGCGAGGAGCGGCCCGAGAAGAGACGCCGACGCCATAGAAGAAGATGCCGGACGAGATGGACGAGAAGACCAGAGCAAGAAGAAGCGGATCGGAAGGAGAAGATGATGGAAGAAGAAGATGGAAGAAGATGCCGGAAGGAGAAGATGAAGAAACTGAAGGATGAAGAAAGGAAGAAGGAAGAGCAGAAGAAAGAAGATTTTAATAAAGGAATTGTCAAAGACCGTCTCCTGTCATTTTTACCATTTTTGTCACTTTTTTGGTGACTTTTGTACCCCCTTACCATTTCACACAGGGGGGGGGGATCTGGGGGTCCCCTTGTTAAATCATTTGTTATATCCGCTACAATAATTTCTTTCGAATTAGTTGAAATTCGATATTGGTAGTTTGATTCAAATAATTTGGAGCTGAAATTCGTAAATGGAATTTTTCCTGCAAAAATGACACTTTGTTTTACGAATCATTCGAATCATTCGTTATATCCGCTATAATAATTTCTTTCATATTAGTTGAAATTCGATATTTGGTAGTCGGATTCGAATAATTTTGCGACGAAATTCGTAAACGGAATTTCGTATTCGAAAAAATTCGTACTACGGATTCGTAAATTACAAATTTGTACCAAACTAATCACACATGTCTAGTCTCCATGCTGCTTCCCTTTGAAGCTGCAGCAGTTGGCTTGAGCCTACCTTCACTTCTAGTCTGAATGACTTCAATCATCAATCAATCCCCTCTCTCCACACTATTACTGCCCACCTCTAAAGGCTCTTAGCTTTCTCTGGCATCAAACATTTTGTTCCCAAGCATTATATAATAGAACACATCCCAGTGTCCCTTTAGACAGCCCCTTTTACCACACTCAGAGCAACGTCTAGCAGATGGACCCAGTGATAACAAGAGGTATTTGAAAACAAAATTTTGCTTAATTTAAATTGAATCTTGATTGGGGGAAGTGGGGAGCTAAGGAGGGTATTTTATGTGTACATTACACTTCCGATTTAATTACACCTAACCAAGTGGTGCATTATAAACCAATGAATTTGAATCCCAATTTTTATCATTTGGCACACTTTACTACTGGCTTACTTTAGCTGTTTTGTTTTTCTTTTTTAGTCTATTCTCTTTTTTAACCATAGTTTTATACTTTTCGTCTGTTTAAATATATGAAAAAGTTCTAGGAATATATGAGAAAGTTCCTAAATAGTTTTAAAGCTTTTTAAAAAACAGATTCTTATGGTTAAAGTGAGCTATCATTTGGATTTTCCACATGAAAATACACCAAATACGCTTTTAATTTGATAAATACAATAAGAGGTTCAAATGATAAAATGTAAAACAATATGTATAAAAGAAATGCCATTTTCTCCCCACGTTCAATATCAATTCCATGCGTTTTTACCTTCAGTCATTATATAAGCACATATTATCTAAACCACAAAGAGAAACAATATGAAGCATTTCACTGTAATAGAAGGATAATTAATATTATAGAATTTCTTTCTGCGAGTAGAAAGTGGTGGCTTTCTTTGGCCTTAGGGCTCACAGAGCGAGGACTGAGGTCTGCTGAATCGGAGCCGAATGGGACGAATGTCAATTTTTTTTACATCCCTGTTTGCTCAGTTTGTGAACGGCGGACACAGGTGGATCCTGGATCCCTCTATGGGTGGCCAGATGTAAATGGAGAAAAGGATGCAGTCCATTTCTGTTTTTTTTTTTTTTTTGGACCTGCACAGCCTTATAGGAATGAAAACCAACTGAATGCATATTTATACACTGAGACTGATTTACTGAAGGAATTGAGAATCTTTACTTCAGTTATCCAATTTCCAATTAGTGAAAATCTGATTCCTGGTTACTTATTTGTACATGATCATCTGCATATGATTAGTTAATTGAGTGAGTGAATACTAACACAAATTATTGTGTGAAAGTTCACAACTTTTTTAGTAAAACGAATATATCTATATATCTATATCTATATCTATCTATATATCTATATATATATATATATATATATATACACTTATTAACTTTGATTTATTTAAAGTGTTGCTGAAGCATCATTAGCAAGATGTAACTAACTTCAAGTATTTTCAAAATTCAAAGTCAATGATGTTGACTTTGTAACTGGGTAATGAATTCTCACAGGATCACAAAACAGATTGTAGCACTGCCCCCATAGGGATTGCTGTGTGTAGACTTCCCTGGGCTTTTCCCCTTAACTTGCAGCCAGTTGCTAAGGGTTTTCACACAACCACCCATACTCTCATCTGCTCGTTTCCAATAATCAATCCAGGGTTTTTTTTTATTTTTTTTATTTATTGTTGGAACTTGGATAGGAGAAAGGAATAGTGGGATACTCCAACTGGAACTAATTACAATTGAGGACAACTCTCACTTGGCCTCACAGGTTAGCTGTGGTAACAGACTTTCTGGTATACCATACAACACCTGTATGGGAAGAATAAGTCCTTTGCTTGCTCTGGCAGCAGACTTGATGAAATGTTTTCTCTTTAGGACATTCAGTAGGATCCCCTTTCACTGACACCCATACCAGGGCTCGAGTCCTGCGGGAACGCGTGGGAACGGCGTCCCTGCACTTTTTTCACAGCAGGAACGCCGTTCCCTTTGCAGGACTAGAGCCAGCCAATCCTTCACTAAAGCAATGCCCAGCATGGGAACAGAGTTCCTTTGCTATTTTCCCCAACAGGAACTGCTGTGTGTCCCCCCACTCCATTCCTGTTAGCAGCCGCCAGCCGAGTCCTGCATATGCCTAATGCCTAAGTGGTTGCTAGGCTAGGGCCGCTCCGCGTCTAGCAACCAAGTCACATGACGTCTGCTGACACGTGGGCACAGGAGTCAGTGCAGTGCACCTACGGCTGAGCAGCGCCTTACATGACAGTCACATGACATGATGCCATACCAGAAATAGCCACCCACACTGCTGGAAAGGATTCAGCCTGCTGTTCCCACCACTGCCCAGTCAGTCCCGGGGCCGCCGCCGACTACTCCCGCAGGCGCAGTCGATGCAGCACATAGCCACCAGAAGTGCTGCCAGATGTCTCCAGTTCTCCTCCTCTCCTGAGCTGAGCCCTCGAGTCCTCCCGCCCACGAGGTCCACCGCGAGATTGCCGCCCGCCATTGACAACAAACCTGCAGGTTAGTGTGTGTTACAGTGTTTCTTACACTGTCTGTCTGTCATGTCACACACTTAGTTACACTGTTACAGTGAGGCTCAGGCAAGCATGCTCCCCAGAGTCCCCCTCCGTTCTGCTGCTGTGTGTCCCCCACTCTCCCTCTGTTCTGCTGTGTCCCCCACTGACCCAGCCCCCCTCTGTTCTGCTGTGTCCCCCACTCTCCCTCTGTTCTGCTGTGTCCCCCACTGACCCAGCCCCCCTCTGTTCTGCTGTGTCCCCCACTCTCTCCCTCTGTTCTGCTGTGTCCCCCACTGACCCACCTCCCTCTGTTCTGCTGTGTCCCCCACTCTCCCTCTGTTCTGCTGTGTCCCCCACTAACCCACCCCCCCTCTGTTCTGCTGTGTCCCCCACTAACCCACCCCCCCTCTGTTCTGCTGTGTCCCCCACTCTCCCTCTGTTCTGCTGCTGTCCCCCACTCCCCCTCCGTTCTGCTGCTGTCCCCCACTCCCCCTCCGTTCTGCTGCTGTCCCCCACTCCCCCTCCGTTCTGCTGCTGTCCCCCACTCCCCCTCCGTTCTGCTGCTGTCCCCCACTCCCCCTCCGTTCTGCTGCTGTCCCCCACTTCCCCTCCGTTCTGCTGCTGTCCCCCACTTCCCCTCCGTTCTGCTGCTGTCCCCCACTTCCCCTCCGTTCTGCTGCTGTCCCCCACTTCCCCTCTGTTCTGCTGCTGTCCCCCACTCCCCCTCCGTTCTGCTGCTGTCCCCCACTCCCCCTCCGTTCTGCTGCTGTCCCCCACTCCCCCTCCGTTCTGCTGCTGTCCCCCACTCCCCCTCCGTTCTGCTGCTGTCCCCCACTCCCCCTCCGTTCTGCTGCTGTCCCCCACTCCCCCTCCGTTCTGCTGCTGTCCCCCACTCCCCCTCCGTTCTGCTGCTGTCCCCCACTCCCCCTCCGTTCTGCTGCTGTCCCCCACTCCCCCTCTGTTCTGCTGCTGTCCCCCACTGACCCAGCCCCCCTCTGTTCTGCTGTGTCCCCCACTCTCCCTCTGTTCTGCTGTGTCCCCCACTGACCCAGCCCCCCTCTGTTCTGCTGCTGTCCCCCACTCCCCCTCCGTTCTGCTGCTGTCCCCCACTTCCCCTCCGTTCTGCTGCTGTCCCCCACTCCCCCTCCGTTCTGCTGCTGTCCCCCTCCGTGGAAATACCTGCTCTCTGATGAGGGCACTGTTATGGGGACACTCTGTTGGGGGGCTGTCTGAGGGGGACACCTGATCTCTGATGGGGGCAATGACAAGGCTGCATTTTATGGGTGGGGGTGCATCTTGGGTGGGAGTTCCCACACTTTTTTCCCCAGGACTTGACCCCTGACCCATACTCTGACTCTAAGAGCTGAAGGGATGGCCCTCACAAAACAGGCCCCAAGACACAGATCTGTACTCACTGTAGGCCAAAGCAGAGCCTTTCTAGCATGTCTCCGTTCCAGTCAGCTCTGCAGGACATCTGGGTTGCAGCTATTTTCAGATTCAGGCTCTCAGGTAAGACAACCAGGTAAGACAACCAAGGCCGCATGGCAGCTTCTGCAGAGGAGGGGCAGCCAACCCCTTCCTCTGGGACCCCGCTCTCCAGCCCCCAAGCACATGTGCCTTTGGCATTTATGCAGTCACCCAGCATGCACCGAGGCACTTTCCTCTGCCAATAGCCAGGGCTGTAATAATGCCTGTGCCCTCATTTGTCAGGTTTCCTTCCACAGTCCAATATGCCCGCCTATTGGACCAGTGTGAAACATTCAACATGAGCGGCACCTGAACACCATGGATCAATGGATTATTTCTCCCTGGTAGGCAGAGAGCATCTAAATTTATCTGACAATCTTCCTGGTAAGTAGTGTCCTGGAAATTTATAGATAGGCAACTCCTATCCTCATATTGATTAGTGGTTACAAATTAATAATAATATATATTTGTGAAGGCCTAGTGTGCATTAACAAGGCCTATACCCCTGAGAGAAGCTTAAACAGATAGACATAGAGAGTGTATGCATATAAACAAAAAGTAAATTTTATTGGGGCAATGAGCCCGAAAATGAATTGGGTAAATTGGGTAAATAGGCATACAGTTTTACAAAGAATCAAGAAATATACATGAAAACGTATGTGACCATAGACATGTACATAAAATGCAGAATTTGCACAACAACTTGCGATATTATCAAGGTCTTTCAGGAAAATGCCGACATGTTTCGGACGGACGTCCTTTTTCAAGGCAATAACAATTCCTGTGTTTGCTCAATAGTACTGTATAAAACAGAGTAAGGGCATTAGTATACAACATATTGTATTAGTAAGTGTAGAGCCTGTCTTTAAACCACTAAATGATAAAGGTACTCACTTGCAAAACACTGAAGAAAAGGGCCCAAATAGCCCGGTGGTCTTGGGGTACAGAAATATGGTCTCGGTATGTTCACAAAATATAAATTGGTCTATGCTGTTAAAAGCAAACGGCTGCTGAACATTTGGTAGGCTGCAAGATCTCCAGCCATGCACCATTAGGTTGCAATGGCTATATGTGCCTGGGCCAGAGTAGTATATGGCTGGGGAGTGGAATAAAGTAAATAGGATGGTATTAGTATCGCTTGGAGGTCAAAGGGGTATATCATGCAGGGTGGACAGCATGAGGTAAAAAGAGTAATAATACCTGATAAATGGAGGTCCTGTAGAGAGGTGCAACAGAGCGCCGGCAGGGAAGTGTTGTAGCTAGTCCCGCCATTGCTCAGGTTTAAATGTGTGTAGGAAGTGATGTCAGCTGAGCGGGCCATAATGTGGGATGGATGCGCTCAGCTGCGGAATAATAATTAGGGCCAGGTAAGGGGATGGTGGCTCAGAGGCCTTAGATTTTTTCCCCTATGAGATCTCAGAAGCCGCACATTGTCTTACCCGCGCCGGGCACAGCCTGGATAGACCAAATGTGAGCAAAAATATGCCGGAAATAAGTATAAAAAGATGTAATAAAATGTCAAAGTGTTGTTGCCCTGCATTTCACTTTGTGCAGGCAAATAATAGCGTGTTGGCAAGTGAGTCACAGTACCATATAAATGGATGGGGCACCCCCTATTGAATAGAGACAGACAATGCATTAGAATAGCAAATACAGCAATATTCACATATTTATGAAAGTAAAAAAGAAAAAGCATTTGCATTGATCAGTTTGAATAGTAATAAGTCAAACAGTACAAACAATACAGTGAAGCTATTATGTTGAGTAGGCATGTTTGTTAAATCACTGAACAGATGCATTTGGGTAGGTATAAAAATATGGTGAGGCGCAGTTACTGTCGTATAAGTGAACTATTAGCAAAAGTAAATAGGGTCCCGATGTAGGGATACTACAGGGGGCCTAACATGGTTATAGGAGGGTTATAGATCAAGTTCACATACCCCTGATTCAAAGCCTTCGAGATAAGGCTTGAAGTTGAATGCCTCGTTGAGGCCTGGGGGGGGATGTAGCATTGAGATGGAATTGTTTTTCTCAATCTTACACATACCATCCAGAAGAAAGCCTCCCTCTTCTGGCACATTAAGTCCTTTAAGGACTATATTGCTCACGGTATTAACCCTTTTGGCCTCAGGGTCCAAATTTTCCCCACGTTTCAGGACATTCCCCCAGACTTTAAACAGGCCTGGGAGGGTGTCCTCAAACAATGTTCTATTGACTTAATGAAACTTTTGATACAACAATATGAGACACAAATGTCCGGCCTTGATGCCAAACTCGCATCAATTAATACCCAACTCACACAATTTTTGGATCATCCACTATACAAAACGTTGGACCTCCAACTTAAAACACGTTTTGACAAATTCAACCATGATACTTTGTCACAGAAGGACAAAAAATTATTCCGCGACAAAAAAGCATTTCAAGAGGAAAGAGCCTATAAATGGAATGAGGCCAACCGTGCTGCACGCCCACCAGCTTCTGCACGCTTTGCCTCTAAACCAGTGCCTCCCAAGTCCACCGCCGACCGCAACACAGGTACTTCACATGTTGCACCCAAACCTAACTTCACACGGGGTACACGTAACCCCAAAAGAGGTCGCACACCTAACCTATCCAGTGACGAGGTCTCCGATCTCGAGGGACCGACCGACGACTCACCGGCTAGACATCCGTCGGCCGCTTCCTCGTCCTCGAAGACCTCCAGATCACATTCCCTACCCTCCTCCTCCCAACACCCTGATTTTTTAGATTTAATGCGAGCATCACAAAGAATTCAACACAACAACTCTCACCAACCGAAAAGAACACCCAGATAAAGTCGCCTTCTTGCAATATCATCAACCTTTCTAATCACCCACTCACCAAGCATGAAATTTCAGTCCTTGAAAAGGGACTCACCTTTTGCCCTGTATCTCACATAGACAAATTTACTGTCATCAAAGACATTCATCTATTTGTTCGGAAACTTACTACACAGTATATACACACCCAATCCCTTCCCAGATTCTCTCTCACACTCTGCAGCAGAGACCACTGCCCTCCAACAGTTAACTGAACTTTTGGAGGAAAGTGATAACTCCAACCTAATAGATATTTTAGATCTTGACACTCTCTTAGCCAGCACTGAGGATGACCCTCCTATTTTACCACGGCCACCTCCCAAAATAACCATAAAATAGAAATCTAGTTTTTTTCCACCTCCCAGCACCAACCCACGAGCGGCACTATTCCTGCAGGCAGTGACACGGGAAATCCGTAATCTAAAAACTCACCCCAACCGATCCAAGGCAAGAAACTTCTCATACAACCAACACCTCGCCCTCCAAAACTTAAAAACTAACTCTACAATAATTATAAAACCCGCCGATAAAGGCGGAAATATAGTGATACTTGACAGAGCAGACTACATTCAAATGTGCCATGATATCCTACAAAACAAGGAATGGTACAAAAAGATTCCCATATCCTTCATCGCCTCAGCACAACAACAACTATACACACTTATAGACTCTGCCACTACTCAAGGGGTATTGGACAAACACACTAGTGATTATGTTAGAACCAAATTTCCACGCATAGCTACGTTTTACGCACTACCCAAGGTGCATAAAAACCTACCCAGACCACCAGGCAGGCCCATAGTTTCCGGAAGAGGCTCTCTTACAGACAACCTTAGTCGATACATTGACAAACTATTGCAACCTTTAGTCACTCAACTTCCTTCCTATATACGGGATACTACTCATCTCTTACAAGGTCTGTCTTCCTTGACTATCGGTCCCGACACTCTTCTTGTCGCGATCGACGTCGAGGCACTATACAGCTCGATTCCCCACTCCCTAGGACTTTCGGCTATCCGACACATACTCACCACTACCTCCCTTTACCCTACAGACCTTTCTGCATTCATTATTAATGCTCTTAATTTTATTCTTAATCATAATTTTTTCTCCTTTGATGGTTCCCACTACCTCCAAGTACAGGGCGTGGCCATGGGCACTTGCTGCGCACCGGCCTACGCTAATCTGTACTTGGGGGAGTGGGAACGCCTCCTTTTCGCAGATCCCTCTGCCAACATGTATACCAAACATATTGTCACCTTTCGTCGATACATCGATGACATCCTTATTGTCTGGCAGGGACCCAGTCAAACCTTACAGGACTTCTTGACCTATCTCAACACTTCCAATCAATTAAATCTGAGATTTACTATGACATATAGTCCAACATCTATTTTTTTTTTTTAGACCTTACCCTTATGAAAGACTTGGAAGGTCATATCCAAAGTCACCTATACCGTAAACCCACTGCAGGCAACACTATTTTGGCTGCCTCAAGTTTTCATCCCGAACCCCTCCTTAACTCTATTCCATATGCCCAATACCTCCGTGCCCGCCGCAATTGTTCAACCGAGGCCTCCTTTGAAAACGAGGCCTCTGCTTTACGAAGCAGGCTGCGAGAACGAGGATACCCACATACAATTTTGAAAATCGCATATAAAAAAGCGAAATCCAAAACACGTACCTCTTTACTTTTTTCCTCCAAACCCAAGGCTACAAATACCCCTTTGAGAATCATTACTAATTATTGTGAACAACATTCCTCAATTACTCAGATTTTAGAGAAACATTGGCATATTCTAACCACAGACCATTCTCTGTCCCCATTTGTTCCGACACATCCCCTACTTACCTATAGACGAGCTCCCTCTCTCCGTGACAAACTAATTAGAAGCGAATATACTGCAGCCAACTATCTACACAAACAAACCAAAGGGACATTCCCATGCGGGAAATGCAAATACTGCAGGTACCTATCCAAATCCAACAGATCCAATACCCTACCTAATGGACAACCTTTTTTCCCCCAACATTTTGTCAACTGCCGCTCAGTCGGCATTGTATACTTATTAGAATGCGAATGTGGGTGTTTTTATGTTGGGAAAACCAAATTGCCTTTTTGGAAGCGCATTTACCGACATATCTTGAGTATCAACCAAAAAGACCCCGACCTCCCCTTAGGGCGACACTGTGCAATTGTCCATCAGGACTCAACCCCCCAAATTATATTTAGAGCACTGGACCATATCCCCCCACCCAATCGAGGAGGGTTACAATAAAGCTTTACTTCAAAGTGAGCTTAGATGGATATTCCATCTCAATGCTACATCCCCCCCAGGCCTCAATGAGGCATTCAACTTCAAGCCTTATCTCGAAGGCTTTGAATCAGGGGTATGTGAACTTGATCTATAACCCTCCTATAACCATGTTAGGCCCCCTGTAGTATCCCTACATCGGGACCCTATTTACTTTTGCTAATAGTTCACTTATACGACAGTAACTGCGCCTCACCATATTTTTATACCTACCCAAATGCATCTGTTCAGTGATTTAACAAACATGCCTACTCAACATAATAGCTTCACTGTATTGTTTGTACTGTTTGACTTATTACTATTCAAACTGATCAATGCAAATGCTTTTTCTTTTTTACTTTCATAAATATGTGAATATTGCTGTATTTGCTATTCTAATGCATTGTCTGTCTCTATTCAATAGGGGGTGCCCCATCCATTTATATGGTACTGTGACTCACTTGCCAACACGCTATTATTTGCCTGCACAAAGTGAAATGCAGGGCAACAACACTTTGACATTTTATTACATCTTTTTATACTTATTTCCGGCATATTTTTGCTCACATTTGGTCTATCCAGGCTGTGCCCGGCGCGGGTAAGACAATGTGCGCATGCGCGGACTTCTTACTGCGCATGCGCAACACATACCCATTGAGGCGCACGTCTCCATCTATGCGCCCTCCGCTTGCGTTCCAGCAAGCGGGGAGGGGTTAGTCTGCCCGCGTCGGTGACGCTCCGACGCCGCACGAGGCCCCGCCCCCTCGGGCGTGACGACGCGCGGCGCCGCCGCTTCTGAGATCTCATAGGGGAAAAAATCTAAGGCCTCTGAGCCACCATCCCCTTACCTGGCCCTAATTATTATTCCGCAGCTGAGCGCATCCATCCCACATTATGGCCCGCTCAGCTGACATCACTTCCTACACACATTTAAACCTGAGCAATGGCGGGACTAGCTACAACACTTCCCTGCCGGCGCTCTGTTGCACCTCTCTACAGGACCTCCATTTATCAGGTATTATTACTCTTTTTACCTCATGCTGTCCACCCTGCATGATATACCCCTTTGACCTCCAAGCGATACTAATACCATCCTATTTACTTTATTCCACTCCCCAGCCATATACTACTCTGGCCCAGGCACATATAGCCATTGCAACCTAATGGTGCATGGCTGGAGATCTTGCAGCCTACCAAATGTTCAGCAGCCGTTTGCTTTTAACAGCATAGACCAATTTATATTTTGTGAACATACCGAGACCATATTTCTGTACCCCAAGACCACCGGGCTATTTGGGCCCTTTTCTTCAGTGTTTTGCAAGTGAGTACCTTTATCATTTAGTGGTTTAAAGACAGGCTCTACACTTACTAATACAATATGTTGTATACTAATGCCCTTACTCTGTTTTATACAGTACTATTGAGCAAACACAGGAATTGTTATTGCCTTGAAAAAGGACGTCCGTCCGAAACATGTCGGCATTTTCCTGAAAGACCTTGATAATATCGCAAGTTGTTGTGCAAATTCTGCATTTTATGTACATGTCTATGGTCACATACGTTTTCATGTATATTTCTTGATTCTTTGTAAAACTGTATGCCTATTTACCCAATTTACCCAATTCATTTTCGGGCTCATTGCCCCAATAAAATTTACTTTTTGTTTATATGCATACACTCTCTATGTCTATCTGTTTAAGCTTCTCTCAGGGGTATAGGCCGTGTTAATGCACACTAGGCCTTCACAAAATATATATTTTTCATATGTGAGAAGCGATAGACCCATTTGCCATCAATTACTTGCTCATCAAATATTTTGCTCAAATTAATAATAACTACTGCAGTAGGGAACAGACACAAAAGATACGCTCAGCATCTTTCCAAATAACTGTTCTAGCCTTATTATAACGCAATTGAAGGTTTTTATACACATGATTATGTAGGTATCACATTAATATTACAATTGTACGTTATCAGGACTTGAAAGAATGTAAACATGTACTGAAAACATTATTAGTGCCGTCTGCACAGTGAGGGCAGTGTGCAATACATACAAAATAGAATACAATTATATACAGAACTTACAAATTTCCATTACAGTCTCCTCTCTTTTGATCAATATTTTGATCACTAACCATACCTGCTATCACCTTTACCTTGGAACCTCCACACGATTAGGTGGAGGTAGTCCTGGCCAAAGAGGCAAAAACTCCATTGTGGAGAAAATAATAGCTGAGCAGCTTTTTTCATTACAAAATGACTTTTAATTGTGAAAAACAAATGATTGATGAGACATATTTACAGAGTACTATCTGTACACTCCTGTGGCCAGAATGGCCTTCTAGCTTAATTGTTGGTATGCTGACTTGTCAGCATATGTAAACACAGACAATTCTACATAAAATGGAAGAGGTACAAAAGACAAATATGACTTCAACATGGCTAAACTACTTTTCAAATATATATCCCTTACAATTAAAGTAATTGAATAAATAAAATACCCTAGACTGTGTTTGCAAGAGGGAAACAAATCAAACTCAAAGATTTCTTTAATTTAGTCATTTTTGCAGTGTCTGGTGTGGATCCAGGTGACTTTTCCTTCAAGTTTTGCAAAACTGTACATGAAATAGATGCTGTATTGAGTCTCCAAACATTTCCTTATATATAAATGTCTCTTAACAATCCACAAGTCACCTGGCTTTAGTTTTAGGTCCTTCCAAACTTTTAGGATCTGGAATTGGGGAGAAAACACATAAATGAGTTTGTCAAAAACCTTTAAAAGATCAGCAACATTCTCTATGAGATCCGAATGCTGCTGAGACAAAATATAAGCAAGTGAATAACACATTCCCCAACCAAATCCCATAGGGAAAGAGTCCAACATCCCCTTAGGGGCTTGATAAATTATAAGAAAACACTCAGGGAAAAGTTTCTTACTCTACTTTGTCCGCTACATTGTAGACAGTAGAGAGTGTAAAAATAAAACTTCAAAACTTCTAGTAAGGACTCTCCTATAAAAAATGATTTCCTCTGTTACTCTCTGTACTTACAAACTACTTCTGATAACACTTTTTACTGTGGCCTTTGCAGTAGCATTGGCCACTGGACATCCAAAAAACATGTCCATACAGACAAAATGCATACTCATAATATCCTGACTTGGGCAACTGGATATATCTTTTTGTAATCTCTGGAAGGGATGTTCAGCTTTTGGTAACACCTTTGGTAACAGGTAAAACAAGAAGTGGTATGTTATAAAAACAACTGTGGTAAACCCTGGCTCTATCCCACGCTCATTTACTAAGGCAGCCATAACTGCTTGTGACTGATGACACGATCCATGTGTCAAGCTGGAGGGAAAAGAGTGACTGGCAGACATAAATGATCACCTTTTCCAATTTCCTGTTTCATAAGAAGTTGCCCACTGTGGACCACTTGTTCTTCTCGTTCTGGGGTACTTAAAGTTGAATTATTAATCCCAGCTATACTGGGCCAGAACTAGGGTGGAATCTGCGAGTTGCACAGACCCAGCAAGTGTCCGGGGCTGTAAATGCAGCATCCTTAGTCGGTCTGCTTCCATGTGTGAGTTTTAATGTTAGAATGGCTACCTCAGCAAGAACCTGGAAGGCTGAAAACAGCCGATCAAATTAACTTAGCATGCTTGATTGGTTTACCTGCCGAAATAAAAACAAACTTCTGGCCCTTCAAATGGAACCAAAAGCTCTCTAATTCTCTACTATCTATATAAATATACTCTCTTTTTATAGCTCACAGGCTTTGCTAAAACATGGAGCTCTGCTTCTTGAGCTGGGAAAAAAGGATCCAATGACTCTAAATACAGAGTATCCTTCTGGGTGATAAACTGCATATCTGGGTCTTCAGGGAGTGTGTCCTGCACTGGGCTCACAGCAGCTGATTCCTACGTCATCAATTTAACACATGTGGTTTTTCTTTGTCTCCAGCCTCCTCCAATAGAGGCAATAAGGTGGCTGGATTCAAATGTACGCATTTTTCATTGTTGGATTTGTACATAAACAAACTCATATTTTAAACCTTTCATTAGACAAACATTTAGTTAGCTGTATATTTGCTGCGCAGAATGTCGGACCATTAAAAATTAAATATTTGACCAAAATAATGTCTAACTTTGTCTAATAGCACCTTTGCATAAGGGTACAGCTCTGATATATTGGGGTGAACCCTTCATTACTGGGTCCAGCTTGCATAAATATATTACAATGGTTTGTTTTCTATCACGCTGTTTGTGTAAGAACTCCAGTTTCATGTTTCAAAAAGACAACTTTTTCCTGGCAATATTATAATAAATGATAACAATACCCTGCGGTCATGGAGAGATGTCCGTAAATCCAAAATATTCTTCTGCTTATACCCACTGTACTTACAAGGAAAGGGGGCACATCCTATCACAATCCATACATTCTGCTTTGGATTCAAAAATAAAAATAAATAAAAACAAACAGAAAGCGCTCAGCCACATCAAAAACTATAAAACAACAGGCTGCAGGTGGGATCTATCCTAACAGGGTGTGTGGACTTGATGTGATGGGTCTGTCATATTTAAACTGTATTTATTATTACTCTCACATCATGGACCGCACATCAATTTATTATAAGATCTTTAGATTTCATTTTTGTAGAAAAACTTCTTATGTATCCCATCCATCTTGGCTTTGTTAAACATTATGGCAGCTGTATTCCAATTAACAACCTCATCTTAATCTTTTTTTCTTTCCACTCAATAAATGTAAAATTTCAAAATTGTTATCTTAAACTAAACTAATCCCATTTTTATCAATTCCTCATTAACCTGGATTTCATTTCCAATCAAAGGTTGTCTAAACCAGTTTCAAATATATGTATATTATTAATAAAATTGTTAAACTCATATTAGAAATTAATACTCAAATGATAATTTCAATATCACACCCTAATGTATATACACAGATAAAGATAATGTATATCCACTGATAAAGTTCCTTAACCACTTCAGCCTTGGACCAATTGGCAGCCAAAGGACCAGGCCCCTTTTTGCGATTCGGCACTGCGTCGCTTTAACTGACAATCGTGCGACCTGGCTCCAAAACAAAATTGGCGTCCTTTTTTTTCCACAAATAGAGCTTTCTTTTGGTGGTATTTGATCGCCCCTGCGGTTTTTATTTTTTGCGCTATAAACAAAAATAGAGCGACAATTTTGAAAAAAATGCAATATTTTTTGCTTTTTGCTATAATAAATATCCCCAAAAAATATATAAAAAATGTTTTTTTTTCCTCAGTTTAGGCCGATACGTATTCTTCTACATATTTTTGGTAAAAAAAAATCGCAATTAGCGATTATTAATTGGTTTGCGCAAAAGTTATAGCGTTTACAAAATAGGGGATAGTTTTATAGCATTTTTATTAATATTTTATTTTTTACTAGTAATGGCGGCGATCAGCGATTTTTATTGTGACTGCGACATTACGGCGGACACATCGGACATTTTTGACACATTTTGGGGACCATTGTCATTTATACAGCAATCAATGCTATTTAAATGCATGGATTCCTGTATAAATGACAGTTGTAGTGAAAGAGTTAACCACTAGGGGGAGGGAGGGGTTATGGGCTCTGACGTGTGTTGTGTTTTTTACATTAGGGGGCGGGGCTGACGTCTGACATCATTGATTGGCTTTCCCGATGACCGGGAACAGCCAATCAATGACAGGCAGCGTAGGAAGCGCGGGGAGAGGTTTGTTTACACAAACCTCTCCCTGTTCTTCAGCTCCGTAACCCGATCGCGGGACACCAGCGGCGATCGGGTCCGCTGGTCCCGCGGCCGGGGTCACGGAGCTCCCGACCATGTTTGGAAAACAGATTCAAAAATAATTGTGATCACATTGTTTATCATTAGATTCGTTAACCCGGCACATAAAGTTATAAATGTTTTGTCTAAAAAACTGAAATTGGCATGGTGTCCTTCCAGCTTATCACTGACCTCTCATCCCAGCTACATTCTTTCAGAAGAGCACAAAGGAGGGGGTCACATCTGCGTACATGACACACACAAGCGATAGAACTACAGGTTCCAGCATTCACACACATACACAAATATCTCTCTAAAATCGCTTACATTTTTCCCATTTGTACACAACACATGCATATCATTCTCTCACTTTATTTTAACTCTTTTAAATACTTCCTTGCTAAGTTTCTGCTTTCCTTATTTTGTTCTGATATCTTTTGCATCCAATGTATTGTAATACCATACTTTACATACTGTACCTTCTACGATCAGATGGGCAGCCATAGTGCTCATCCCATCTTCCCTCTCTGACAACATATAAAATATTCTGTTTTAACTCTCATTTCTCTGTTTCTTGACTTTACTAGTTGTAGTGCCTAACCCCAAAAGACCCCAAAACTATACTCTTACCTAGGAGGGTGCTACATCTTATTAAAAGGTTAGTTTACCTTTACCAAAAACTGTCTGTGCAGCTTTGACTAAAGTTGGATAATGCCCTTGCTATAGATGTAGGCAATTTAACTTCCCTGGCGGTATTCCTGAGTCTGGCTCAGGGTGGAATTTCAGTACCGTTAGCGGTAACCCCGAGCCAGACTCGGGATCGCATTGCAGGATACAGGGAAAGTTACTTACCTTGTCCCCGGGATCCTGCGATGTCTCCCCGCTGTGTGTGCGAGCTGTCTCCTCGCTCGATTCAACCAGTGCCAAGTGCCGCTGAGCTCTGTTCCCTGCGACGTTGCGAAGATCGGCGCCAAATTCAAAAAACTAAAAACACATATAGTACACTGTAATCTTACAGATTACAGAACTGTATAAAAAAAATCCACATCCCTTTTGTCCCTAGTGGTCTGTTCAGTGCCCTGCATGCACTTTTATATTATAAATACTGTTTTTTTCTGCCTGGAATTTGGAGAGTGTCCATAGCAACCAAAAAGTGTCCCTTTATGTCAAAAGTGGTTTTAGACCAGCTAGAATACAGCGATAATAAATTAGAATCACTTGCAGAGTAGAGCAATATCTAATGATTCTGCAACTGAGCAAATTTCAGTGTTTTTGATTTGATTACATTAAATAATTTTTATTAATATTTGTTATAATTATTATAGTTATTTATTATATTATAATTTATGATTTTGTGTTTCAAACTTTATCATACCCGGGATGTCTACTAGACTCTGGTTTGGACATATTTAAGTGAGTTATTGCTAAGAATTGCAGGCCTACAATATAAAACGCCAAATTTCCATGCAAAATAATTGTAACGCTTTCAACACCTAAAATCAGAAATAATCATACCGCCAGGGAGTTTAAATAATTCCTAAAGTCTGGCATCATCCCATGCTGCATTTATGCTAGGACAATGCCAGAAGTTACTGCTTACCCCCACTATCACAGGAGTGAGTTCTTTAATGCCCACACAGGAGTGAGTTCTTTAATACCCACACATGTGGTCCACTATCTCCTAGAGTTGAGCGGACACCTGGATATTCGGGTTCGGCGGGTTCGGCCGAACTTCGGAAAAAAGTTTGGGTTCGGGACCGAACTTGACCCGAACTTGACCCCGAACTCCGAACCCCATTGAAGTCAATGGGGACCCGAACTTTTGAAGACTAAAATGGCTCTAGAAAAAGTAATGGAAAGGGCTAGGGGGCTGCAAATGGCAACAAACTGTTGTTAAGAGCATGGCAAGTGTGGATAGGGAAATACCTTAAAATAACTTAAAAAAAATTAAAAATAAAAATAATATGCTGGAGGCCCCCTTCTCAGCAGAAGAGGTACAGGAAGTCATTAAGAACCTCAGAAACTCAACGGCACGATGCCACACATATGGCGGGAATGCCCCAGAATAAGCCCTTTCTGGAAAAAATTATTCAATTTAATGGATAAGCTAGTGGGAAAATAAAATACTTGGAAATAAAGAAAAAATAAAATCTTGACCTAGGAGGACAAGGTCCATATGGGGTAGGAGGTTGAGGTGGCGGTGGATGTGGCAGTGTAGGCACTGGTTCAAAAATACAACAATGGCTGGGTAAGGCTGGTGATGTGTCGAATTCTGTCCCCCGTCGGATAGTGTCCACCCTGTACTGCGCTTGCTCAGTACGTAGGACAAGGGGATTTCTAAACTCTCCGAAGACGATACGCGGTGTGTCCAGGTTTCAAGCCACATCATCCGAGGTTGAAGCCGAGCCAAGCGAGGCCGTGCCCAAAGCACGGCGAGCGAAGCGAGCCCGTGAGGGGCCCTGTTACTATGTGCTACCGTATGTCCACTTGGATGGTGGGGCTTGAACCTGCACTCACGGCGCAGGCGCCGTTCATCTTTGGAGATTTTGTGAATCTCCTTGTCCTCCGTACTGCGCAAGCGCTGCGCCTGCGCAGTAAGTGGCTGGACACTATCCAATGGCCGGACAGTTTTTGTCAGAACACCGGTATACATGTCTATTCTGCACAAGGTACGGACAAGTCCTGTGGGATCCCATGCCTGGTTCATTTTAATGAACGTGAGCTTGTCCACATTGGCTCTGGACAGGCAGCTGCGCTTGTCTGTGATAACGCCCCCTACCATGCTAAATACACGTTCAGATAATACACTGGCTGCAGGGCAGGCCAGCACCTCCAAGGCGTAAAGGGCAAGCTCAGGCCATGTGCCCAATTTGGAGACCCAGAAGTTGAAGGGGGCAGACCCATCATTCAGTACGTGTAGGCGTGTGCACACATATTGCTCCACCATGTTGGTGAAATGCTGCCTCCTGCTATGACGTTCCATCTAAGCTGGTGGTGCTGGTTGTTGTGGCATGCTGACAAAGCTTTTCCACATTTCGGCCATGCTAACCCTGCCTTCTGAGGTGCTGGCGGTGCCCCAGCTGCGTTGGCGACCTCTTCCTCCTCCTCTGCCTTCGCCTTGTGCTTCCACTGTACCCCCGCTGTCAGGTGGGAATGCCACCAGCAGCGCATCTACCAGCTTGCGCTTGTACTCGCGCATCTTACGATCACGCTCCAGTGAGGTAATTAAGGACAGCACTTTGTCCTTGTAACGGGGATCCAGCAGGGTGGCCACCCAGTAATCAGCACCAGTAAAAATGTGGGCAACTCGGCGGTCGTTGCAGAGACACTGCAGCATGTAATCGCTCATGTGTGCCAGGCTGCCCAGAAGAAAGGAAAAGCTGTCCTCTGTGGGAGGTGTATCGTCTGTGTCCTCTGTATCCCCCCAGCCATGCACCAGTGATGGCCATGAGCTGGTCTGGGTGCCACCCTGCTGTGAACATGGTTCCTCCTCCATCTCCTCCTCATCCTCCACCTCGTCATCCTCCAGAACTGTGCCCTTGCTGGCAGATAATTGTGTACCTGGCACTTGTTGGGGCAGGAACCCACCCTCGTAGCCACTTGTGAATGACTGCCCTGAATGCCTTGGAAATGATCCCGGTTCCTCCTCTTCCTCCTCCTGTGCCACATCCTCTTCCATCATCGCCTGAAGCGTTTTTTCAAGGAGGCATAGAACTGGGATAGTAACGCTGAGAGCGGCGTCATCGGCACTGGCCATGTTGGTGGAGTACTCGAAACAGCGCAACAAGGCACACAGGTCACGCATGGAGGCCCAGTTATTGGTGGTGAAGTGGTGCTGTTCCGCATAGCGACTCACGCGTGCGTGCTGCAGCTGAAGCTCCACTATTGCCTGACGCTGCTCGCACAGTCTGGCCAGCATGTGCAAGGTGGAGTTCCACCTTGTTGGCACGTCACATATGAGACGGTGAGCGGGAAGGCCGAAGTTATGCTGCAGCACTGACAGGCAAGCAGCAGCAGGGTGAGAACGCCGAAAGTGCGCACAGATGGCCCGCACTTTCTGCAGCAGCTCTGGCATATCGGGGTAATTTTTAAGGAACCTCTGGACCACCAAGTTCAGCACATGCGCCAGGCAAAGGAAACCGGCTAGGCCCAGAGCTGCTATGAGATTTCGCCCAATATCGCACACCACCAGGCCGGGCTTGAGGCTCACTGCCACCAACCACTCATCGGTCTGTTGTTCCATGTCCCTCCACAACTCCTGCGCGGTGAGGGGTTTTTCCCCCAAACAGGAACGTTTTAAAACTGCCTGCTGTCATTTACCCCTGGCTGTGCTGAAGTTGGTGGTGAAGGTGTTACGCTGACCGGATGAGGAGGCGGTAGAGGATGAGAAGGCGGAGTAGGAGGAGTTAGCAACAGGAGGCAAACTGAAGCGCCCTGCAAGAAGGACATGCGCCAAACTGCTATCCGCCTCAGGCCCAGCCGCCACTACATTTACCCAGTGTGCTGTTAGGGAGATATAACGTCCCTGACCGTGCTTACTGGTCGTTAGGTGGACCTTGCCACAGATGGCGTTGGGCAGTGCACACCTGATTTTGTCCCCCACTTGGTTGTGCAGGGAAGGGATAGCTTGCCTGGAAAAGTAGTGGCGGCTGGGCACGATGTACTGTGGGACAGCCAATGCCATCAGGCTTTTAAAACTCTGCGTCTCCACCAGACGGAATGACAGAATTTCATAGGCGAGGAATTTTGAAATGCTGGCATTCAGGGCCAGGGATCGCGGGTGGCTAGGGGGGGTACTTCCTCTTCCGCTCCAGTGTTTGGGAGATAGAGAGCTGAACGCTTCCATGGGACATTGTGGAGATGGTTGGTGACCCAGGTGGTAGTGTTGCTGGCAGATCCTCTGTTTGCGGGTTGGCAGGTGCCACTGTCACTACAGAGGTGGATGAAGAGGCCGAGACTGCAGCAGAAGAGGAAGCAGGAGGAGCCAGAGACCTTTCTTGGTTTTTGAGGTGTCTACTCCACTGCATCTCGTGCTTTGCACTTAGATGCCTGGACATGCAGGTTGTGCTCAGGTTGAGAACGTTTATGCCTCGCTTCAGGCTCTGATTGCACAGCATGCAAACCACTCGTGTCTTGTCATCAGCACATTGTCTGAAGAACTGCCACGCTAGGGAACTCCTTGGACCTGGCTTTGGTGTGCTTGGTCCCTTGCTGCGTTGGGCAGTAGCAGACGTACTGTCTAGGGGATGGACACTCCGCTTTTGCAACCTGCTCCCTCTTCTGCTGTGCTGGTGGCTCTGTGCGACCACCGCCTTTTCCTCCGAACTACACTGGTCACCTGCATGACATTGATTCCATGTGGGGTCAAGGACCTCATCATCCTCCACATCATCTTCCACCCAGTCTTCACCCCTGCCCTCCTTGTCGGTCTGCACAATTGCCAAAGCAGCAGCAGTTGGCACCTGTATTTCGTCATCATCCGAGACATGCTGCGATGGTCCTCCCATGTACTTATCATGAAACATAAGTGGTTGGGCATCGGTGCACACAATCTCCTCTACTTCTGGGGCAGGGCTAGGTGGATGGCCCTGGGAAACCCTGCTTGCAGAGTCATCAAAAAGCAGAAGAGACTGCTGCATGATTTGGGGCTCAGACTGCTTGGCTGATTTGCAAGGGGGTGAGGTGAAAGACCGATGTACATCGGCTGCAGGTGCCAACTCTGAACTTTCATTAGGAGACTGGGTGGGAGACAATGTGAAGGAACCTGAGGCACTGTCAGCAACCCAATCTACTATCGCCTGTACTTGTCCTGGCCTCAACATTCGTACAGCCTCATTAGGCGTGCCGAAATACCGCTGCAGGCTCTGTCGGCTACTCGCACCTGAGGAAGGTGTTTCACTTGTGTGTGTAGCTGGCACAGATCGACCACGTCCTCTCCCTGCAACAGGAG
This sequence comes from Lithobates sylvaticus, assembly GCA_028564925.1. Classification (NCBI taxonomy): domain Eukaryota; kingdom Metazoa; phylum Chordata; class Amphibia; order Anura; family Ranidae; genus Lithobates; species Lithobates sylvaticus. Next base: position 182,905,153 of record CM053027.1, on the reverse strand, counting down.
CTCCACCAGCAGCACCACGACCGGGGCCACGTCCCTTTTTTGACGTTCTCCTCATATTTTCAAAATGTATGATCTTGCCCTAAATGGGTGTTTTTGCAATAGCAGAATACACCCAGAGTATGTAAACGGTGTATCTCACATCTACAGAAATGCAGAAAATGCTATTCAAATAAAATGTTTTTGCCCTAAAAAAAATGTATTTGAATAGCACAATAGAATAAAAATAGATCATATGCAGAAAACACTGCAAAATGTTATTTTTGTGCAATTTTTTTGCAATAGCAGAATACACCCACAGTATGTACAGGGTGTATCTCAAAAACTGCAAAACTGCAGAAAATGCTAATGGAAAAAAAATTTCACTCAAATTTTTTTTTTGGAATAGCACAATAGAAGAAAAATAGATCAATTGAATATGTCACACTCCTGCACATATGCAGAAAACACTGCAAAATTATTATTTTTTTGCAATGTTTTTGCAATAGCAGAATACACCCAGAGTATGTACAGGGTGTATCTCAAAAACTGCAAAACTGCAGAAAATGCTATGAAAAAAAAAAAATTTTTCACTCAATTTTTTTTTTTTTGGAATAGCACAATAGAAGAAAAATAGATCAATTGAATATGTCAATCCTGCACACATGCAGAAAACACTGCACATTTTTATTTTTGTTGCAATGTTTTTGCAATAGCAGAATACACCCACAGTATGTCCAGGGTGTATCTCACAGTAACATATGCAGTGCTGGTGCACTGAGCTTGCAGATAAAAGTTATATTTTGTCTGGCACTGGGCTCATGGCAGTGTAAAAAGACTGTGCACTGCAACCCAACCAGGTAAATCTATGTAGATCGCTGACTTATTAGAATTGATTTCTGAATCTGGACTCCTATATAATTCTCTCTCCCTCAAAGCAGACACAGGAACCTTGCCCTACACTCTATATCTATGTGGACCACTGAAAAATTAGAAGATATTTCATGAATGTGGACTGACTCCTAGCATGTAATTCTCTCCCTCACAGCAGCCAGGTACCTTTCCCTATACTGTGTAAAGCAGAGTGACGTGCTGTGTGTGCCCAGCTTATATAGAGGCTGGGTCACATGCTGCACTGGCCAATCACAGCCATGCCATTAGTAGGCATGGCTGTAATGGCTTCTAAGGGCACACTAGTGAAACTACAGTTGATTGACTGCCCTGCAGCTGTTACATCGCTGTTACATCGCCGAACACCGGACCCGAACCCGAACATACAGTCAATTGTTCGGGTTCGGGACTCGGACACCCAAAAGTCCGGTACGGCCCCAAACTTTACAGTTTGGGTTCGCTCAACCCTACTTATCCTACTTATCACTCATCAGTGTAGGCAAGACGGTATATACTGTAGATTGCACACCCTATTCTGTTCAATAATTATAGTTTAATTGACAAGAAAAAAAGCAATCCTTTTTGATGTATACAAGTATTAATCCGTATTTAGCAATAGTAGGTAAAAAAATAATTGTATTTAAATGAAGAATCTAAACATAATGTGTTTTTTATGTGTTGCAAAATACCAGTCCTCAGATGAGATAGCTGTAATTGGTTTCATTTTTTTCAGGCTTGTTTCACCTGGTAACCCGCAAATAACAGGCTTCCTGTCCGTTTGTTATAATAGTTTCTCCATAGTATCTATGGTGGTGGTTGTCACACAGGATGGATTTTTGTTCATTTCCAGCACATAGGGGATTGATGACACTAGTAGTTTACGCAAGGAATATAAGGATGCTTGTGCTGTGTTTTCAGCTCACAGAAAGTTACAATGGCCCTACAAGATCAGCAAGTATCTTCTGTACCCGCTGAAAATGTTCTTAGAAAAAAAGGAAACCAATGCACCCATCACCACTAAGAACTGGTAAGCTGCAATAAAATACATTTTTTTTGGTTTAGATATAATTGAACCGCTCACACTCAGGTTATTGCAGTCAGAATAATAGGAACATTGGTTATGATTGGTAATGTAGATTATTGCATTCTGCACTGCTTTGTTAAATAATTCTTCTAGTGTCATACACAGCTAAATATTATAAAAAAATGTAATATACGCACATTGTTTTAAAATTTGCAGGTTGTGCTAGCAGTGTGACCTGGGGGTAAGCTAGTTCTGTCTTTGACCTGTGAACAGGGACACTTGGTCTGATCAGTCACATTCCTATGTTAAAAATTGCATGCTGTGTACATTCTCATGAACTGAAGACTTGACCAATTAGGACAGCCCTGGGGTTTTTGCATTAAATTACTTTTTGCAATCTCCAATCATTCAGCCTACTTTATCATTTGCTCCCACACCCTTATCTATAAAGTCAGATGTAAGTGAAGATTTTTGCATGATGATGTGAGATGATGTGATATGATTAACCGCTTAAGCCCCGGACCAATTTGCAGCCAAAGGACCAGGCCCCTTTTTGCGATTCGGCACTGCGTCGCTTTAACTGACAATTGCGCGGTCATGCAACGTGGCTCCCAAACAAAATTGGGCTTCTTTTTTTCCTACAAATAGAGCTTTCTTTTGGTGGTATTTGATCGCCCCTGCGGTTTTTATTTTTTGCGCTAACAAAAATAGAGCGACAATTTTGAAAAAAATTCTATATTTTTTACTTTTTGCTATAATAAATATCCCAAAAAAATATATAAAAAAACATTTTTTTCCTCAGTTTAGGCCAATACGTATTCTTCCACATATTTTTGGTAAAAAAAAAACGCAATTAGCGATTATTGATTGGTTTGCGCAAAAGTTATAGCTTTTATCAAAATTGGGGATAGTTTTATAGCATTTTCATTAATATTTTTTTTTTACTAGTAATGGCGGCGATCAGCGATTTTTATTGTGACTGCGACATTATGGCAGACACATCGGACATTTTTGACACATTTTTGGGACCATTGTCATTTATACAAAAATCTGTGCTATTTAAATGCACTGATTCCTATGTAAATGACAGTGGCAGTGAAGGAGTTAACCACTAGGGGGCGGGGAGGGGCGGGTAAGTGTGACGTGTGTTTTTTTTTTTACAGTAGGGGGGCGTGGCTTTACATCTGACGTCACTGATCGGCTTTCCCGATGACAGGGAACAGCCGATCAGTGACAGGCAGTGTAGGAATCACGGGGAGAGGTTTGTTTACACAGACCTCTCCCATTCTTCAGCTCTGTGACCCAATCGCGTGACACCAGCGGCGATCAGGTCCGCTGGTCCCGCGGCCCGCGGTCACGGAGCTCAGGACCAGGTAACGAGCGCGCCGCCGGTGGCGCGCGCGACCCATGGCTGGGCTCTTAAAGGGCCACGTACAGGTACGTGATTGTGCCCAGCCGTGCCATTCTGCCGACGTATATCGCCGTGAGGCAGTCCTTAAGTTCTTTTTATTGAAATCGTAAACTTTGAAGGAAATATTCCTTAATAAACCATAGCAAAATTTAAATATACAAATTTTAAATAGTGGGATGGGTCCCACCCATTTAGCTATTCATTAAAACACAGCACATGTGCAGCTCAGTGTACATTATAAACAAGATTTTAATAAAACTTACCTTAATGTAAAGTCGATCTGCTTGCAATTTGTCATTTTGTATGTAAAGCCAAAACTTTTTTTTGTTTTGGATACAGTAGCACATGGTTAACCCCCACTCCCCCCCTTTTTCTTTTTTACTGTATTTTTAATTTGCTGACTTCACTTTCTGTCCCAAAGACAAAACAAAAGGAAATCCCTCCAAAGCAAGGAGAACCCCATTTTAGACAGTTGCCACGACAGTGCTCAATATTGGAAGATTTCTATTTACAACGTTGTATTTTCTGTTCTTGTAACAACTCTAATATTTTTGATTTCCTATTGCTTTCTGGCCACCAGGACAAATAATGTTGCTTAACACTTCCTCACTCTTTCAAAAAATATATATTAATAAATAAATAAAGTTTGGCTTTACTTACACATTAAGCTTTTGCTTGCCTTGATTGCATTGGTGTTTACAGCATTTGTTCCTTCTTGCATACCAAAAACATTTCCCATTTGAATCAGGCAAATTCAAAATATTCTCTTGTATGTATAACCCATTCTGTCTTTTTTTTTTTTTGCCCAAGGTCTTAAAGTGATTGTAAAAGTATTTTTTAAACAACTAACATGTCATACTTACCCGCTCCTTGTTGGGTTCCGCTACTAGCACTCCTGGCTCCTCCCACTTAATGAGTGCCCCCATAGCAAGCCACATGCTAGGGGGCACTTGTGTGGGATCGATCACAGTCCACTGACACACATAGCGTGCCTTGGCCCTGCCCTCAACTCTCTCCTCACAGGCTGTGAATGACAGCAGCAGGAGCCAATGGCTCCTGCTGCTGCCTCCATGTCCAGTGAGAAGAGAGAAGAGAGCCACTGCTCGCGTTTTTTTTACCCTCATGTAGAGAATGCATTAAGGTAAGAAAAAAAATTCTGCCTGTACAACCACTTTAATTACCTCCTAGAGGACCTATCTTTAATGTTGTCTTAATTTAAAGCTGAAATTTGCTAAAAAAATATTTGAGAGATACAGAACCGTACACATTAGCTGTAGAAGTCTACTTCTTCTCTAAATCTTCCACGCTGTGTCCTCTTCACAACATCCAGACACCGCCCCAAAGCAAATGTCTTCAAGTACTAAATCTATAATTATATTCTTGATACCCTTGTGGACCGGGAACAATGAACAGATACTAATGTGTATATCAAGAGTACATTTTAACCACACTGATCATAATTTGAATGATTTACATGTTTCTGTTAATTTAACCAGTTAACTTAGACAGTAATTAACCAGCATTAAACAAATAACGTTTTAAAGGCCAGCTACATAATATAGTTTATGAAAAAAGAGCATAATATACTGAGCCAGATTTGACAGAGGTGTGTGGTAGACAGAAGTAGAATTTGGTATGAAATGCATTCTATTTTAATAGCTACAACAGCAACTTAAAGGTATTGTAAAGCTTTTTTTTACATTAAAATAAAAAACATATTATATTTACCTGCCTTGTGCAAAGTCATTATCTCCTCCTTTGAAATCCCCCACTGGTGCTCTCCCCTCCTTTACTGAGAGTGCCCCCTCAGCTAGCTGGCTGCTGAGGGGGCATTCATGTGGGCGCACTCCCAAGCTGGGATGGGGGCATCCAAAGACACACAATGCGGCTCAGCACTGCCCTCGCCTTATAGGGTTTGACTGATGGCAGCAGGAGCCAATGGCAGAGATCCCTGTGAATGCAGAAAACGAGAGTGGGGCTGCTGCACATGGGACAGCACTGGATCGAGAGAGGACTCAGGTAAGTGTTTAGGGATGGCTGGGAAGGGGGGCTCAGGCATGGGAAGGTTTTTTACCTTAATGCAGATAAAGCATTAAATGAAAAAAAACTTTAGCCTTCAGAAACACTTTAAAACCGAACTTCAGCATTAGCATTTTTCCCTCTACACTTGTAGAAAGTCCTCTCTTCTGTTTTGAAATTGATTACAGCCAACTTCTTGCAAACTTTTGTCTCCATGCTGCCTCCCTTTGAAGCTGCAGCAGTTATCTTGAGCCTACCTTCACTTCTAGTCTGAATGACTTCAATCATCAATCAATCCCCTCTCTCCACACTATTACTGCCCACCTCTAAAGGCTCTTAGCTTTCTCTGGCATCAAACATTTTGTTCCCAAGCATTATATAAAAGAACCACACTCAGAGCAACGTCTAGCAGACGGACCCAGTGATGACAAGTATTTGAGAACAAAATTATTTGCTTACCGTATATACTCGAGTATAGGCCGACCCGAATATAAGCCGAGGCACCTAATTTTACCACAAACAACTGGGGAAAACTTATTGACTCGAGTATAAGCCTAGGGTGAGAAATGCGCAGCTACTGTAAGTGGAAAAGAGGGTCAACGATGCCCATTTGCAGCCTCACTGTGCCATGCAGATGGACACAGTTGAACGATTTGGGGCCCTGTATCTCAGGGTCACTTAGTGCTAGGAACCCCATCTTTAGATATGTTGTAGTGCTAATTCCACTGGGTTGGAATACAACATTTGGGGTTCCTAGCACCAAGTGTCCCCGAGATATGGGGCCCCAAATTCGGGTCAGAAAGTCTCAAGCACTTTTCTGCAGCAGAGAATGACATTTTCTGAACCGACTTTGGGGCCCTGTATCTCAGGGCCACTTAGTGCTAGGAACCCCATCTTTGGATATGTTGTAGTGCTAGTTCACCTGGGTTTGAATGCAAAATTTGGGGTTCCTAGGTCCAAGTGTCTCCGAGATACGGGGCCCCAAATTCGGGTCAGAAAATGTCAAGCACTTTTCTGCAGCAGAGAATGACATTTTCCGAACCGACTTTGGGGCCCCGTATCTCGGGGCCACTTAGTTCTAGGAACCCCATATATGTTATAGTGCTAGGTCCACTGGGTTGGCACACCAAATTTGGGACTCCTAGACCCAAGTGGCCCCGAGATACGGGGCCCCAAAGTCGGGTCGGAAATTATTTTTTTTGCTGCAGAAAAGTGCTTGACTCGAGTATAAGCCGAGGGGGCACTTTCAGCACAAAAAAAATGTGCTGAAAAACTCGGCTTATACTCGAATATATACGGTAATTTAAATTGAATCTTAATTGGGGGAAGTGGGGAGCAAAGGAAGGTATTTCATGTGTACATTACACTTCCAATTTAATTTCACCTAACCAAGTGGTGTATTATACACCAATGAGTTTGAATCCCAATTTTTATCATTTGGCACACTTTACTACTGGCTTACTTTAGCCAATTGTTTTTCTTTTTTAGTCTATTCTCTTTTTTAACCACAGTTTTATACTTTACGTCTGTTTAAATATATGAAAAGGTTCTAGGAATATATGAGAAAGTTCCTAAATAGTTTTAAAGCTTTTTAAAAAGCAGATTCTTATGGTTAAAGTGAGTTATCATTTGGATTTTCCACATGAAAATACACCAAATACGCTTTTAATTTGATAAATACAATAAGAGGTTCAAATGATGAAATGTAAAACAAAATGTATAAAAGAAATGCCATTTTATACACACCGTTCAATATCAATTCCATGCGTTTTTACCTTCAGTCATTATATAAGCACATATTATCTAAACCACAAAGAGCAAAAATATGAAGCATTTCACTGTAATGGAAGGATAATTAATATTATAGAATTTCTTTCTGTGAGTAGAAAGTGGTGGCTTTCTTTGGCCTTAGTGCTCACAGAGCGAGGACTGAGGTCTGCTGAATCGGAGCCAAATGGGACGAATGTCAATTTTTTTTACATCCCTGTTTGCTCAGTTTGTGAACGGTGGACACAGGTGGATCCTTGATCCCTCTTTGGGCGGCCAGATGTAAATGGAGAAAAGGATGCAGTCTATTTGTGTTTTTTGCTTTTTTTTGGACCTGGACAGACTCAGAGGTAGGTGGATGTAAACAGACACACGTCTGCTTACATCAGCCTGTCCATAGAACTTCATGGATCTTCCGATCTGGTCCTCCTGAAAAACTGACAGGTGAACCTGATCGGAAATCCTTTGTGAAAGGGTCCTCATAGTACCACAATAGTGATTGGGTGCAGCTAGTATTTGCTGGTAATTAAAAGTTTAACAGTCTTATAGGAATAAAAACCAACGGAATGCATATTTATGCACTGAGACTGATTGACTGAAGGAATTGAGAATATTCACTTCAGTTAACCAATTAGTGAAAATCTGATTCCTGATTACTTATTTGTACATGATCATCTGCATATGATTAGTTAATTGATATATATATATACATCATTAGCAGGATGTAACTAACTTCAAGTATTTTCAAAATTCAAAGTCAATGATGTTGATTTTGTAACTGGGTAATGAATTTTCACAGGATCACAAAACAGATTGTAGCACTGCCCCCATAGGGATTGCTGTGTGTAGACTTACCTGGGCTTCTCCCCTTAACTTGCAACCATTTGTTAAGGGTATTCACACAACCGCCCATACTCTCATCTGCTCGTTTCCAATAATCAATCCAGGGTTTTTTTTGGGGGGGTATTTATTGTTGGAACTTGGATAGGAGAAAGGAATAGTGGGATACTCCAACTGGAACTAATTACAATTGAGGACAACTCTCACTTGGCCTCACAGGTTAGCTGTGGTAACAGGCTTGCTGGTATACCATACAACACTTGTATGGAAAGAATAAGTCCTTTGCTTGCTCTGGCAGCAGACATGATGAAATGTTTTCACTTTAGGACATTCAGTAGGATCCCCTTTCACTGACACCCGTCCTCTGATTCTAATAGCTGAAGGGATGGCCCTCACAGAACAGGCCTCAAGACTAGGGATGAGCCGAACACCCCCCCGTTCGGCTCGCACCAAAACCCGCGAACGGACCTAAAGTCCGTGCGAGCTTTAGAACCCTATTAGTTATAATGGATGTGAACGTTCGAAATTAAAAGTGCTCATTTTAAAGGCTAATATGCATGTTAATGTCATAAAAAGTGTTTGGGGACCTGGGTCCTGCCCCAGGGGACATGTATCAATGCAAAAAATTTTTTTAAAAACGGCCGTTTTTTCAGGAGCAGTGATTTTAATAATGCTTAAATTGAAACAATAAAAGTGTAATATTCCTTTAAATTTCGTACCTGGGGGGTGTCTATAGTATGCCTGTAAAGGGGCGCATGTTTCCCGTGTTTAGAACTGTCTCTGCGCAAAGTGTCATTTTTGAAAGTAAAAAAGCTATTTAAAATCACTTGCGGCTAATGTTAATTCACGGCTCCCGTAACACAGAGAACAGTGATTCATTGAAACTCATTCATAAAAAAAAGTCATTGATAAAAAAAAAAAAAAATGAAAAAAAAAAAGCGTAGGGGTCCCCCCAAATTCAATAACCAGGCCCTTCAGGTCTGGGATGGATATTAAGGGGGATCCCAGCCAAAAAAAAAAAAAAAAAATGGCGTAGGGTCCCCCTCAAAATCCATACCAGACCCTTGAGGTCTGGTATGGATTTTAAGGGGAACCCTAGCCAAAAAAAATGGCGTGGGGTCCCCCTCAAAATCCATACCAGACCCTTATCCGAGCACGCAACCTGGCAGGCCGCAGGAAAAGAGGGGGGGACGAGAGCGGCCCCCCCTCTCGCCTGAACCGTACCAGGCCACATGCCCTCAACATTGGGAGGATGCTTTGGGGGTCTAAGACCCCTAAAGCACCTTGTCCCCATGTTGATTAGGACAAGGGCCTCTTCCCCACAACCCTGGCCGGTGGTTGTGGGGGTCTGCGGGCGGGGGGCTTATCGGAATCTGGAAGCCCCCATTAACAAGGGGACCCCCAGATCCCGGCCCCCCCCCTGTGTGAAATGGTAAGGGGGTACAAAAGTACCCCTACCATTTCACCAAAAAAGTGGCAAAAATGGTAAAAATGACAGGAGACAGTCTTTGACAATTCCTTTATTAAAATCTTCTTTCTTCTTTCTTCATCCTTCGGATTCTTCATCTTCTCCTTCCTTCATCTTCTTCCATCTTCTTCTTCCATTTTCTTCTTCCTCCGATCCGCTTCTTCTTGCGCTGGTCTTCTCGTCCTTCTCGTCCGGCATCTTCTTCCGTCGGCGTCGGCGTCGGTGTCTTCTTGGGCCGCTCCGCGCAATGGGAGGCTCCCGCTGTGTGAGGCTCCGCTCCATCTGACAGGTCTTTTAAAACGGAGGGCACCTGGTGACCCCGCCCCCCTCTGACGTCATGGGGAAAGCCATCATGGAATTCCCCATGACGTCCCTGTGCGTCAGAGGGGGCGGGGTCACCAGGTGCCCTCCATTATAAAAGACCTGTCAGACGGAGCGGAGCCTCACACAGCGGGAGCCTCCCATTGCGCGGAGCGGCCCAAGAAGAGACAGAGACACCGACGCCGACGCCGACGGAAGAAGATGCCGGACGAGAAGGACGAGAAGACCAGCGCAAGAAGAAGCGGATCGGAGGAAGAAGAAAATAGAAGAAGAAGATGGAAGAAGATGAAGGAAGGAGAAGATGAAGAATCCGAAGGATGAAGAAAGAAGAAAGAAGATTTTAATAAAGGAATTGTCAAAGACTGTCTCCTGTCATTTTTACCATTTTTGACACTTTTTTGGTGAAATGGTAGGGGTACTTTTGTACCCCCTTACCATTTCACACAGGGGGGGGCCGGGATCTGGGGTCCCCTTGTTAAAGGGGGCTTCCAGATTCCGATAAGCCCCCCGCCCGCAGACCCCCACAACCACCGGCCAGGGTTGTGGGGAAGAGGCCCTTGTCCTAATCAACATGGGGACAAGGTGCTTTAGGGGTCTTAGACCCCCAAAGCATCCTCCCAATGTTGAGGGCATGTGGCCTGGTACGGTTCAGGCGAGAGGGGGGGGGCGCTCTCGTCCCCCCCTCTTTTCCTGCGGCCTGCCAGGTTGCGTGCTCGGATAAGGGTCTGGTATGGATTTTGAGGGGGACCCCACGCCATTTTTTTTGGCTAGGGTTCCCCTTAAAATCCATACCAGACCTCAAGGGTCTGGTATGGATTTTGAGGGGGACCCTACGCCATTTTTTTTTTTTTTTTTTGGCTGGGATCCCCCTTAATATCCATCCCAGACCTGAAGGGCCTGGTTATTGAATTTGGGGGACCCCTACGCTTTTTTTTTTTGTTTTTTATTAATGAATGACAGCTCTCTGTGTTACAGGAGCCATCAATTCATTAGCCGCGAGTGATTTAAATAGCTTTCTTCCTGCAAAAATGACACTTTTTTGCAGGGAAAGTTCTAAGCACAGGAAACCTGCCTCCTTCACAGGCTACCTATAGACACCCCCCAGATGTGATACTGCAATGCTGTTCTAACAGCATGCACACACATATCCCCAGAAATAAAGCACATATTGTTGTCAGCAGTCAGCAGCACACTGACACGCTGACACTGTGAGTGAAACATAATATGCGAGGCCGCCGCCGCGGCGGCCTCTTATACCGTGGGGCGTGTATTAAAGCCCCTGAGCTATAATTGGCTACAGGCATCCTGCCTGTAGCCAATTATGGCTCTCCTCGCTGCCGGCGCTGTGATTGGCCAAGCATGCGGGGTCACAGTGCATGCTTGGCCAATCATCAGCCAGCATTGCACTGCGCGGGCCGCAATGCATTGCGGGGCCGCTCGCATCACACGAATTTGATGCGAGCGGCCCCAATAGTTCTGGGCTCGCCGAGCGAGCGAACACCCGGTGCTCGATTCGAACATGGGTTCGAATCGAACACCGGGCTCATCCTTACTCAAGACACAGATCTGTACTCACTGTAGGCCAAAGCAGATCCTTTCTAGCATGTCTCCCTTCCAGTCAGCTCTGCAGGACATCTGGGTTGCAGCTATTCTCAGATTCAGGCTCTCAGGTAAGACAACCAGGTAAGACAACCAAGGCCGCATGACAGCTTCTGCAGAGTAGGGGCAGCCACCCCCTCCCTCCGGGACCCCACTCTCCAGCCCCCAAGCACATGTGGCATTTATACAGTCACCCAGCATGCACCGAGGCACTTTCCTCTTCCAATAGCCAGGGCTGTAATAATGCCTGTGCCCTCATTTGTCAGGTTTCCTTCCACTGTCCAATATGCCCCCTATTGGACCAGTGTGAAACATTCAACATGAGCGGCACCTGAATACCATTAATCAATGGATTCTTGCTCCCTGGTAGGCAGAGAGCATCTAAATTTACCTGGCAATCTTCAGTAGAAAAAAAAGTAGAAAAACCCAAAAAACTATACTCTTACCTAGGAGGGTGTTACATCTTATTAAAAGGTTAGTTTACCTTTACAAAAAACTGCCTGTGCAGCTTTGATTAAAGTTGGATAATGCCCTTGCTATAGATGTAGGCCATTTAAATAATTCCTAAAGCCTGGCATCATCCCATGCTGCCTTTATGCTAGGACAATGCCAGAAGTTACTGCTCACCCCCAATATCACAGGAGTGAGTTCTTTAATACCCACACAGGAGTGAGTTATTTTAATACCCACACATGTGGTCCACTATCTCCTAGATGTGTTAAGAGCTACTGCGACAGGGGAGAGCGCATTTAAGGGGGTTTGAATTGGCTGGGAGTGTCTTAGCAATGCCCTAGCAACAAGGTAGGACCGGACAATGTCATTTCTGGGAGTTTTTCGGCTGGTCTTCTGGAGGTATGTATGTAAATGGCCTACACCTATAGCAAGGGGATTATTTCAATTTGGTCATAGCTGCAGTTTGTTTTTATCAGGCACCCTTGGTAGAGGTGAACTAACCCTTTAATTGAATGTAAAAAAAAAAATGTAAATTTTTTTTAATAATCACCAAAATGGAAAACTACTTCTGTACAATAGTTATACATAAAGCTTACTAGCTCTTCAGCCCCCCCCCCCCCCCCAATTCAACAAACTCAGACACAGCAGCTTGGAGGGCTTATCACTCATCAGTGTGGGGAAGACTGTATATACTGTAAATTGCACACCTTATTCTGTTCAATAATTATAGTTTAATTGTCTGACAAGAAAAAAGCAATCCTTTTTGATATATACAAGTATTAATCCATATTTAGCAATAGTAGGTAAAAAAATTATTATATTTAAATGAAGAATCTAAACATAATGTGTTTTTTATGTGTTGCAAAATACCAGTCTTCAGATGAGATAGCTGTAACTGGATTCTTTTTTCTCAGGCTTGTTTCACCTGGTAACCCGCAAATAACAGGCTTCCTGTCCGTTTGTTATAATAGTTTCTCCATAGTATCTATGGTGGTGGTTGTCACACAGGCTGGATTTCAAACATCTACTTTTGTTCATTTCCAGCACATAGGGGATTGATGAGACTAGTAGTTTTGAAAGGAATATACGGATGTTTGTGTTGCGTTTTCAGCTCACAGAAAGTTACAATGGCCCTACAAGATCAACAAGTATCTTCTGTACCTGCTAAAAATGTTCGTAGAAATAGAAAGGAAACCAATGCACCCATCACCACTAAGAACTGGTAAGCTGCAATATAGTACTTTTTTTTGTTTAGATATAATTGAATCGCTCACACTCAGGTTATTGCAGTCAGAATAATAAGAACATTTGTTATGATCGGTAATGTAGCTTATTGCATTCTGCACTGCTTTGTTAAATAATTCTTCTAGTGTCATACACAGCTAAATATTATAAAATGTAATATACGCACATTGTTTTAAAATTTTCAGGTTGTGCTAGCAGTGTGACCTGGGGGTAAGCTAGTTCTGTCTTTGACCTGTGACCAGGGACACTTGGTCTGATCAGTCACATTCCTATGTTAAAAATTGCATGCCGTGTACATTCTCATGAACTGAAGACTGTTGTGAAATTTCCAACCGACTGACAGGAAGTGAGCACCAAGCAAGTTAAAAAGGTAAGTCAGCCTTGGCCAATTAGGACAGCCCTGGGGTTTTTTGCATCAGATTACTTTTTGCAATCATTCAGCCTACTTTATCGTTTTGCTCCCACCCCCTCATCTATAAAGTCAGGTGTAAGTGAAGATTTCTGCATTTTTGGTCTGAGAAGGAATTCAGCTCATATTCAGGATCAGATATATCAGCACAAATGAAGCTACACTTTGTCATTGCATTGGCTGTTCTTGTCGAGTATGCAGGTAAGTTTCTGCAGATTGATATAAATAAGTTAATACTAAATAATATCTACACTAGTACTGTATTTTTGAATATTACAGCTTCACTTTCGGAATTTGTACAGATAATTTAGTTACAGTATATCCCTCACATATACAGAATCATTTTAATATTCAATATAAACTTTAGACATGTGCAAAAGGAAAAAATTTGTTTCGTTTCGTTTTAATTCGTTAATTAATTAATTTCGTTTAGTTAGATTCGTTAAATTTGTTAAATTCGTTTTCAGATTTCGTTTTAAAAAAAATCGGTCGCATTCGAAAATATTTCAACCGAATTCGAAAATATTTCGACCAGATTCGAAATTATTTCAACCGCATTTGAATCTATTTCAACCGGATTCAAAAATATTTGGGTCCACATATCTCGGGGTCACTTGGTGATAGATACCCCAAAATTGGAGATGTTATAGTGCTAGTTCTGCGACCCGACTTTGGGTCCACTTATCTTGGAGGTGTTGTAGTGCTAGTTCTACTGTGTTTGCATACCAAATTTGGGGTTTCTAGCTATAAGTGGCCCCGAGATACGTGGCCCCAAAGTCGGGTCGCAAAATGTCATTCTCTGCTGCAGAAAAGTACTTGACATATCGCCCCTATCTTGGGGTCACTTGGTGCTAGGAACCCCACAACTTGTGGCAGGTGACGTGGCAAGTGGACTATCCACAACTTGCTCAAACCAAAGTTTGAAGGTTTTAGCACTTTCTTATCAGCAGCTGCACATTTTTTGTGTTTTCTTTTTCACGTTCAATATTGCACACGTTTATTCCAGCGCCGTTTCTTTGTTTATATATCCACAACTTGGTCATGTGGCCAGGGATGTGGCACTCGTGGCCGGTTGCGTGGCAGGTGTCATGGCACTTGTGGCAAGTGTCATGGCACTTGTGGCAGGTGTCGTGGCAAACGGACAATGCACAACTTGTGGCAGGTGATGTGGCAAGTGGACAATACACAACTAGTGGCAGGTGATGTGGCAAGTGGACAATACACAACTAGTGGCAGGTGATGTGGCAAGTGGACAATACACAACTTATTCTTTTATATTCTATTAAAAACTTTTCTATTAAGATCAAAATCATTATATACTAAATTCGAAATTTCGGAAGATGGTTATATCTATTTCTTTCCGACATTCGAATTTCGGATATAATGAATTTGAATAGAAAAGATTAGAATAGAAATAGAGAATAGACTAGAAAAACAATAGAACAGAATGAAATATATTATATTTTATTCTATTCTGTTCTATTGTTTTTCTAGTCCATTTTCTATTTCTATTCTAATCTTTTCTATTCAAATTCGATTTCATTCTATATGAAATTCAAATTTTGGAAATGGTTATATATATATATATATATATATATATATATATATATATATATATATATATATATATATATATATATATATATATAATATAAATAATATTTATACATATAACCATCTTCTGAAATTCGAAATTCATATAGAATGAATTCAAATTCGAATAGAAAAGATTAGAATAGAAAAACAATAGAGCAGAATAGAATAAAATATCATATATCTGTTCTATTGTTTTTCTAGTCTATGTTCTAATTCTATTCTAATCTTTTCTATTAAAATTCATTCTATACGAAATTCGAATGTCGGGACACATGGCTATATAAAAATATTTCGAATTCGATTCAAAATCATTTCGAATTTAATTCGAAAATATTTCGAATGCGAGTCGAATTTCGTCCGCGATTTTTTAATTCGAAAAAATTCGGATTCGGTTAAATTTGTTAGTATTGTAATTCGGTAATTCGGATGCATCCGAATGTCCGAATAATGAAAAATTCGTCTGAATTTCGATTCAGAAGATAACGAAATGCACATGTCTAATAAACTTGTGTATTTCCAGCTTTGCTGAAAGGATATATTGAATTTCGCCCTATTAAAGCACCACTGAAGCTATAGAACTGAGAGCTAACTGCCACTCTTCCTGTGCTTATGATTCAATTCAGTAGTTACAGCAGTGGGTCTCTTCTTTATGTAAATTGGGTGCAAGAACTGGATGCAAAAAGGCACATTAGGCCAGTACTATAGGCGGCAAAGTAAAGAGGGCCTTTCCCTGTACAACAAAAAATATTCTGTGTAAAAAAAGATCCCAGCAGAGGGATGTTGCTTTAGACACCTAAGGTTGTGTGGCTACAGACTCCAATGTAATGGTTATGCGGTGATGCAAATGACCAGTGATACTCCCACTTGTTATTTACATTCCCAACATTTGCTCAATACCTTGATGCTCCAACTCCAGTAAATGGGGTTGTTTTATTAAAAGAGCACCCAGCAAAGTAGATGTTCCCTTAGCTTAGTGAATAAATGGAAACTGCATTTACTCCAGCCATCCTACTATGGGGTTGATTTACTAAAGGCAAATAGTCTGTGCACTGCAAGTAACAGTTGCTTTAGATCTGAGCGGAACATGCAAGGAAAATAAACTGCATTTTTGCAGAGCAACTGCACTTTAAGTGGACAGTATATTTAAGTGGACAGTATATTTGCCTTTAGGAAATCAACCTTTCCTTACAAAGGAAACCTCTGTATTTTACTTTCTTTACACATGATAGAGTATTCAAAGTTTGCTTTATTCACTAAGCTAAACGCACATCACTTCTTTAAATATACATTCACTATACCTTAGTAAATGACCACAAAAGAGCTATTTCTGGTTTAAGGGAGGAATAGTCCTCCAGTGGGAAAACACTAGTCTAGATCTTTCAGGTTTCTTTTTTTTCATTTTTGCCTTTCAGTACAAGCCCAGCACTAAAACATTACAGATTCTTAATCTCTACCACTTAACCCATGAGAAAACACTTACACTGCCTTTATGTTTACAAACGGTTTTTATTATGGGTAAGGTCATAGTACAACATTTTGACAGTGGTATGAGATGTACAAGTGAAAGACTCATTTGGGTAATACATTATAACTTGAGTAAAGACAAATCAAATGACAAGATACACACATAGGATTGTAAATCTATATAATATTTACGGGGAAGGATCTGTAGATGTGCTTAAGTAAAATAACCGTAGTGAACATTACACCAGTAGTGAGGTTTCCCATAGAGTCCATTTTTTTTTTTGGTATATATGCATATAACGTGTGGTGTATTCTTTCTGATAATTTGATGTTTGCCATACAGTTGAGAACCTGAGGCCATGGTACGTTGGATGAACGCCAGTTGAAGGCGATGGTCCAGTGGATAGAGCTGAATAGAGTATGGATTAGTCTAGAACTTGCTATCGGAATATCTTGTATGAGGGAGAATAAAAAGGCACATTTGGGGTGTTAGTGGGATCTTTCTGCCTGAAATTCGATCGGTCATTAGATTAGCATTGTGCCAAATGTTTTTTAGATGGGGGCAATCCCAAAATATATGTAGTGTTGTCCCATTTGTAGGGCAGCCTCTGAAACAGAGTGGGGATGTTGATGGGGTAGAATGAGTTGAGTTTGGCAGGGGTAAGATACCACCTATAGAGCAGTTTGGTGGCAGATTCTATGATGGTGGTAGTTTTGGTGCATTTGTGTAGGTTTTCAAATATGGTATCCCATTGTTCGGGGGAGAATGAAATGTTTAGGTCTGATTCCCATTGAAGCATGAGGTGCGATTTTTCAGGCATATTGAATTTGTTTAGATTTTTATAAATTTATCCTTTGTCTTGTGGGGAGGAAATACAAATCTGTTCAAATTGTGAGAGGGGGTGTGTAGAGTGAGTGAGTAGTATTTTTGGTAGAATTGTTTTATCTTCATATAAGGCTTCATGTTCTGTAGGTGCAAGGTCGTATTTTGTTTGTAGTTCGGGGAAGGAGTATAAGTGCTTTTAAATTTGTTAGCTTATGTTGTTTCCATATTGTTAATGTGTTTTGGTTATTATCTAAAGAAGCAAAGTGAGGGTCTCCTAGAAAGGATGCTAGGGGAGGGATGTCGGAGGATATGCTAAATTTGGTATTTTGTCTGTTCCACAGTTGTAGGGTATGTGTAACAATTAAATTCAACGGTCTTACTTTTTGTGGGGAAATAGACTTGGACCAGGAGTAGTCCTTGTAGGTGGTATGGGAGGACTGATTGTTCTAAAAAATATGGAACGCTCCACGAATTTGCGTGTTATCCTTGCGCAGGGGCCATGCTTATCTTCTCTGTATCGTTCCAATTTTAGTATATGTCCTGCCGAAGCGAGGACACTTACAGTGCCTTTAAAAAGTATTCATACCTCTTGAAATTTCCCACATTTTGTCATGTTACAACCAAAAACATAAATGTATTTTATTGGGATTTTATGTGATAGACCAACACAAAGTGGCACATAATTGTGAAGTGGAAGGAAAATGATAAATGTTTTTTTAAAATAATATGTGAAAAGCGTGGCGTGCATTTGTATTCAGGCCCCCTGAGTCAATACTTTGTAGAACCACCTTTTGCTGCAATTACAGCTGCAAGTCTTTTTGGGGATGTCTCTATCTAGAGAGTGACATTTTTGCCCATTCTTCTTTGCAAAATAGCTCAAGCTCTGTCAGATTGGATGTAGAACGGCGAACAGCAATTTCTCAATTGGATTTAGGTCTGGATTTTGACTGGGCCATTCTATACATGAATGTACTTTGATCTAAACCATTCCATTGTAACTCTGGCTGTATGTTTAGGGTCGTTGTCCTGCTGGAAGGTGAACCTCTGCCCCAGTCTCAAGTCTTTGGCAGACTAACTTTTCTACCAAGATTGCCCTGTATTTGGCTCCATCCATCTCCCCATCAACTCTGACCGGCTTCCCTGTCCTTACTGAAGTAAAGCATCCCCACAACATGACGCTGCCACCACCATGTTTCACGTTGTGGATGGTGTGTTCAGGGTGATGTGCATTGTTAGTTTTCCACATGTAGCTTTTTGTTTTTAGGCCAAAAAGTAAAAATTTGGTCTCATCTGACCAGAACACCTTCTTCCACATAAGAAAGGATGGGCGAATGGGACTTTAAATGAGGGTACGCCATGTGGAGAATTAAAAATAACAACAATATAAAGTGAAATTGAATTCACAATACAAAATTTATTATACCCTAAAACATGTAACGAATGTTTTATATCAAATGCATAGGCAGTCAACAGACTTTCCACATGTTTGCTGTGTCCCCCACATGGCTTCTTGCAAACTGCAAACGGGACTTCTTATGGCTTTCTTACAACAATGGCTTTCTTATTGCCACTCTTCCATAAAGGCCAGATTTGTGGAGTGCACAACTAATAGTTGTCCTGTGGACAGATTCTCCCACCTAAGCCATGGATCTTTGCAGCTCTCCCTGAGTAACCATGTGCCTCTTGGCTGCTTCTCTGATTAATGCTCTACTTGCCTGGCATGTCAGTTTTGGTGCCATACTCTTTTCAATTTCGGAAGCTTGGGATATTTTTTTATAACCTAACCCTGCTTTAAACTTCGCCACAACTTTATCCCTGACCTGTCTAGTGTGTTCCTTCATGATGCTGTTAGTTCACTAAGGTTCTCTAACAAACCTCTGAGGACTTCACAGAACAGCTGTATTTATACTGAGATAAAATTACACACAGGTGGACTCTATTTACTAATTAGGTGACTTCTGAAGGCAATTGGTTTCACTAGATTTTAGTTGGGGGGTATCAGAGTAAAGGGGGCTGAATACAAATGCACGCCACTCTTTTCAGATATTTATTTGTAAAAAAAAAAATTTAAAACCATATTGCATTTTCCTTTCACTTCACAATTATGTGCCATTTTGTGTTGGTCTACCACATAAAATCCCAATAAAATACATTTACGTTTTTGGCTGTAACATGACAAAATTTCAAGGGGTATGTACACTTTTTCAAGGCACTATGAAAGTGGAAGTTCAGTTAAATACTAACTTTATTTAACCACTTGCCGACCAGCCGCCGCAGTTTTACTGCGGCAGAATGGCACGGCTGAGCGAAGCGACGTTATGTTACGTCGCTTCGCCCTGTGACCACTAGGGGCGCTCGTGTGCCCGCTGCACGTCCCCCGAGCCATTGCCAGTGCCCGGCGGTCACGATCACCGCCGTGTTCTTGCAATCGCCGCTGAGACACGGAGAACCGGGAGCTGTGTGTGTAAACATATGAACAGCGATCTATCTCTTCCCCCACACAGTCCACTCCCCCCTTCAGTTAGAAAACACACACACGGGAACACATTAACCCCTCGATCGCCCCTTAGTGTTAACCCCTTCACTGCCAGTGACATTTTTATAGTAATAAATGCATTTCAATAGCACTGATCACTGTATTATTGCCAATGGTCCCAAAAATGTGTCAAAATTGGCTGATGTGTCCGCTATAATGTCGCAGTCAAAAAAATAAAATAAAAAAAATCGCAGATCACCAATATTACAGGGGGTCCCCGAGTTACAAACTCGTTAGGGACTGTCCTCCTGTTCTTAAATCGGAAATGTTCGTAAGTCGGCCGCACATGCACAGACCGACAATTACGGACATTTCCGATGTTCCGTTAAATGCCGTTCTGCGCATGCGCGGCAAATTACGGACATTTCCGATGTTTGCCGTCATTTTCCGAGGCTCCGTCTGGCCGCGCATGCGCATAATGGCCAAAGGTCCGCGGAAAATGGCAGAGGGTCCCCGCAGAGCCCGGTTCGTAAGTAGGAGATGTTCGTAGGTCGGGCGAACTAGTACTAGTAAAAAAGAAAAATAAATGCCATAAAACTATCCCCTATTTTGTAGACGCTATAACTTTTGCGCAAACCAATCAATATATACTTATTGTGATTTTATTAATTTTTTACCTAAAATATGTATCGCTCTAAACTGAGGGAAAAAACATTTATTTATTTTTTTATATATTTTTGGGGGATATTTATTCTAGCAAAAAGTCAAAAATTTATAAATAATGGTACCAACATCCCTTGTAATTGAGAAGTAACAAAAATGAGGATATGGGATTTTAAAAAGGTACGTATTGCAAACAGTCAAATTTTAATGTAAAAATACATATAATTTAGTAAGAAAAACAGATAAAAGTAGTAAATACAGTGTGACGATCCGGGATGATTAAGTTCAAATGGTGCATGCAACTTTCCAGAAACCTGCCACTCCAGACTTGCGTTTATAGGGTATGGCAGCCCACTTTTATTTAAAGGAAACAAAAAAGTTCAAATAACCAGTAATCTTCCCTCGCAGGGGGTTCCACCATCACTGTATAAACAAACAATAGCCTCTTATCTTACTCACTGTCAGCTTCGTGCTGCTTTAGTCACAGCTACACCTGCCTGCTTCAGACGTACGCACAGACTGCCACCTGCAGTCTTAGGCTCTGAGACCTCCTGTCTCTTTCTCCTGGAACCCTCCTGGCCAGACTTCCTGTCTGCCGGAGCCGAGCCGTCTACAAGTCTGAGCACTGGCTTCTCTTCCTGGGACGTTTATGAACCCAGCCCACAGGTGTGCAATAAGTATTCCTGCCAAAATCAGGCATATACTGCTTATATGCACCTGTGACATGGGGGTCGCATCTCCACAACAGTTATATTCAAAGTCATAGGTGTATACACATACATACATACATAATCCTACGTTCAACAACTTCTACATGTTTTGCCGGAATGGCTTTATCAGGAAAGTGGGCAAGATTATTTAAAAAAAAATTAAAAGAAGCAGATATAATGTATTTAACCTTAGGTGTATAGAAAAGAGAAATATACAAATTAATATAACGTTCATCAGAGGATCAATACAGAGCTTAATGCATCAGATATAACCACACTAAATCAAACAAGGTCCTGCCTTAACATTTTTTGTTCATTATGGCCAGACCCCCCCAAAAAATAAATAAATAAATAACCAAACCCCCCCCCCCCCCCAAAAAAACCCACCCCAAACACACCCACCACCTCCCCACTAACGGAAAGAACCCATATAGTACAGCACTCCCTACCTCAGATGTGGGTCCTGGAGTGAGCACGGTCAGAGAACCTTCGGGAGGTAGCATTATAGTATATAATAAAGTATTATAGCAAAAAGTAAAAATATTGTGTTTTTTTCAAAATGGTCGCTCTTTTTTTTTAAAGCTCTATTTGTGGGAAACAAAGGACGTCAATTTTGTTTGCGTGCAACATTGCACGTCGCGCAATTGTCAGTTGAAGCGATGCAGTGCCGAATCGCACAAAGTGCTTTAGTCAGGAAGGGGGTGGAATCTTCCGGGGCTGAAGCGGTTAAATCTACTTCCATCCCTATTCTAAGCCTATTATAGCTAAAGGAAAGATGTGCATACTTACCTATTCTAAGGGCACTCCAGTGCAGTCACATGATCAGGTGTCAGTGCCGCCTTCAGTGTAGAGGAGGGACAGCCGACTACGGATGCCCCATAGTAAGCCTATGGGTGGCCTCAACGCCCAGGCTCTGCAGCCATTGTGGGCGATCTCTCTTCTTCACTGAAGTCGGCACTGGGGCCCAATCATATGACTGGCCTGAAGCACCCTTAGCATAGGTAGGTATAAAGATCTATCATTTACAGGATACACAGAATAGGCTGTCCATACACTGATTTCAGCTGGTTCCCGATAAAGCAGCAAAATTCAATCAGTGGTTGGCCAGCTGCCTCCTGCCTGACATCCCTCAATTGAAAAATTGCAGAAGCTGGTTGGAAAATTGACAGCAGAACAGCAACTGCATCCAACCAGATGTAGATGCTGTCCACATATTTTAACAGCTGGTTGAACTGGCTGTGAAAATACTATGGCAGCCACTGGAGCTTCATTAATCTGTTAGATGTGTTTTCTTCAGCCTGCAGGACGGCTTTAGAGAATGGAAGAAAATGTGGGAGATATTTTATTGAATTATGTACATGCAAAAGACCTGAAAGGCAGATTGTACATGGATGACATTACCAATTCTACATAAACTGTGATTGACTATATATAGATCACAGGGAAACCAATGCCACTTGTTTCTTTATTCAGATATTTTACAGTTCTTGTATACAGCTACAAATATCCGAAATGTGTGTGTGTATGTGTGCTAGTGCATATACTGTGTGTATGTATGTGTGTGTAATATATATATATATATATATATATATATATATATATTATACATATACACATATATATATATATATATATATATATATATATATATATATATATATATCTCATACATATACACAGATATTATATATGTATAGTTTATCGTATACATCACTTTAGAATACAGCCTTTGACTCTTCCTTCTTTTTTCCCATTTCTAGGTGCTCAGTGCATAGATCGTTCGGACCGTAAGTAAACTCCATGCTTTAAAAATACAGGAAAACTGTATAATAAGCCTTAACATTAAATTATTAAATATTACAAATTAGACACAGATTTTTAGATGATGCTGTTTGACTGATGCTCATAGCCAGACTGTTAATAATCATCATCAGCACTTATTCATCAACTCAATCACTTAGTCAGGCCAGAGATGGTCATTTCTTTCCTGCAACCACGGTCGATTTCCCCATCAACACAGTCAGTGTTTTGCTGGCGGGGAGGGGGAACAGTCCCTGCAGGAAGAACACAGTGATTATCGCTAGTGGCTGGCAATAATCGCATGCCGAGAATTTGTCATGCTGGTTGTACCCAAGTCGATCGATGGATAGGTACATTCAGCCTGACCATAAATGCTTTGAATCTCGGCCGGCTCGGTGGGGATCATCGAACATTCTATGGCCGGCTTAAAGGGTTAAAGTACAAATACTCAACACAAACACAACAGAATTTCTCCACTATAAAAGCGCAGCTCCTCCACTCTGGGAGTCGCTAGATTTCTACACCTTCTCCCCGAATGTCTCAAATATGCAAACGAAAAAAACACTTTTACATGAGCGATTATCCCCATTCTCACCCAACAATTATTATTTATCACAATTCCAATGTTTATTCCAACAATTAACGATCAAGGTCTTAGACAGCCAAATCAAGCAATCTCATATTCTAGAAAATGAAATAAATAATAATAATAATAATCAGTGCTCAATCCTTAAGGCTCCATTCACACTAGCGCGTATTTGATGCATTTTGCAGAAATGCATGGAAATTTTATAACATGGGTACCTATGTTCACATCAATGCATTTTTGTGCCTCTGCATTTTTGGAAAGGGTCGAGGACTTTTTTTCATGCAAAATGCAGAGTGTTGCATGTAATAGAAGTCAACGGACCCGCGTTTTTACCGAGATTTTGCCGCGATTTTGCCACGATTTGCGTTTTTTTTTATTATTATTTTTTTTTACACTGTATAAAGCTGGTTGCTAAGCAACCACAGTGTAAAAAGAAAAAAATGTAAAAAAAAAAAAAAATACAAAAAACGCAAAACGCAAATCGCGGTAAAAACGCGTGTCCAAAAAGGCGGCAAGCACCGCAAAAAGCACTGAAAAAACGCTCAAAAGCGAAATGCATAGATGTGAATCGAGCCTAAGACTCGGTTCACACTGGGGCGACTTGTCAGGAGACTTAGCCGCCAGTCTTGTTATGTAGAATGAAACCGTTCTAATAGGAGCGACTCAAGTTGCTCCGACTTAGAAAAAGGTTCATGTACTACTTTGGGGGCGAATTCAGGTGACTTGCATTGACTTCTATACAGAAGTCGTTTTGCAAGTCGCCGCTGAAGTTGTAAGCAGGTCGCCTGAGGCAGTCGCGCTGCAAGTCGTGCTGCCTCAGTGTGAACCGGCTCCAAGGGTTGTAAAGCTAAAAAAAAAATTGGCAATATCTGATCTATATGCTATATAGATCATGAATCTAGCTGTTATTTCTGCCGAAATTTTTTATTTACCTGTTTGATAAATGGACTTTATCAGCACTTCCTCCTTTCCTCTCTGTATGTTTTCCTCAACTTCCGGTTTTCGAGTGTGCTCCCTGCAGCAACGTCATGGGTTCAAAGGAACTACAATTCCCTTGATGCTTATCGGCATCGCACATGCGCAGTGCTGCTTTTTTGCTGTGTGACGACGAACTTGAGCCACACTTCCACTTCAGCAAAAAAGGGGGCGGAGTAAGGGCGTAGTAAAGGCGGGGCTGTGCTGAGATGGTCATTTAGATTACAATAGCAAGGCACGGGAGGCGGAGCTACAGCATCTTAGACACGCCTGTGGCTCCCCTGTCACCCGTGCCTGTGAACGCACACAGCGTCTTTCCGCAGGGATGTAGTCCCAAGGGAGGGGGCGAGCAAGCTGACTAACCCCCAGCCAGAACGGCTCAGATGATGGGGGCAAGCTTCTAGAGGAGGAACAGGAAGTTGAAAATTCACACACAGACAAAAAGCATTTACAGCCTAAAGGAACTGAGGAAAAAAATCTTTTTTTATATATTTTTGGGGGATATTTATTATAGTAAAAAATAATGTGTTTTTTTTATTTTTCAAAATTTTCGCTTTTTTTGTTTATAGCGCAAAAAAAAAAAAAAATGCACAGGTGATCAAATACCACTAAAAGAAAGCTCTATTTGTGGGAAAAACAGGACGTCAATTTTGTTTGGGTGCAATGTCGCACGACCGCGCAATTGTCAGTTAAAGCGACGCAGTGCCAAATCGCAAAAAAGTGGTCTGGTCTTTGGCCAGCCAAATGGTCCGGGGCTGAAGTGGTTAAGAGCTATGGGCGGAAGTGACGTTTGCAATGTGCAATGATATGGAGACGGGTTGGGGCTATAAAGTAGTTGTAAACTCTTACAGACCACTTTTGACTACAGGTAAGGCTATAATAAGAAAATAATAAAGCATACCTGTAGCTACCGTGGATACCTCCTAAACCTGCACTGTTTGAGAAATATCCACTTTATCAGTATGTGCCATCATCATCGGAAGCGCACTGAAGAAACGGACTGAGCGTGTCGTTTCTTCAGCTGATGTGCCGCTACTTGTGGCTCCCACATGCATGAGCGGGAGTGACCTAATCGTGGCTTCGGCCAATCACAGACGCTACCTGGAAATTACTCCGGGAGACATTCCAGGCCAGAGCAGTGTGCCAGGACCGCTGTGGGGGCTTTGATATAAGGTAAGTATTTCATAATGAGCTAGTATGCTGTGCATACTAGCTCATTATGCCTTTGTCTTGCAGGTTTTTTTTTTTTCGTGGGTTTACAACCACTTGTCGGGATGACACTCCAGGAAAGTCTCTACCCCTCCTACAGGTAATTCAATCTAATTTAACAGAAATGGAGCACTTCTCAGAGGGCAGGAAAGATTTGTAGATACAAGCAGCTCATAAGAATTAGGATTAAGCAAAATAGAAGGAAACTCATACTTCTCTTTTAATACTCTTGTTGAGAAGTTTTTTTTTTCAACTGTTTGCAAAAGTTTATGGCCAGTTTTACAAATCCTTTTTGTAGTTCTAAAGATATTACAAATGTTTTTAGTCATGTGACTTGATCTGAAAACTCACTAACTACAAAAGCTCCTGGTTTCTGACATCTTTTTCTTCTCTTCCCAGCTACGTACGGGAATATGACATTTTGTGACTCGTGTGATGGGAGATGTACTTCTAACAATGGATGTTCATGTAGTGGTCCCCTTCTGACCTGTTTACCAACTTTAGGTATTAATTGCCCTAACCTGAAGTTATGCTGTCCACAAGGCCTATTCTACAATCCAATTCTGTCCTGTTGCTCAAGTAAGTATTTTCATATCAGTTCTGAGTGTACTTTCTGAGTCGGACCATTTAGGATGTCATTTAAGAGATTTTTCTCTGCTTTGTCTTCTTTAGATTCTCCTTTCTGTGCCCAAGAATGTGCTAAAGATGAATTTTGCAGTTTATTAGCAATGTGTGAATGTAATACCGCCGTGTACCGAAATCTGAGTAAGACTTTGTTTATTTTCTTTACTTTGCAATGCCAATTTGGTCATTAGAGAGAATGTAAAGTATGTGTTTGATGGGCATATATTATGAGTTTTTGTCAGTGTATGCTTTGCTCTGTCATGTGTTTGTTATTTTATTATATGTAGATAAATGTGTAGATTTGCCATTAGATGGCGCTCTTAGTGGATCAGTAGTTTTATTTTCTGATTAAAGTACACCAGTCATGAGAATATTAAAGTGCTGGTTTCTGAATCGCTGACCCGGAACAAGCATGCAGGAAAATACAACTGGAGAAAAGTCAGAGATCCTGATATCTATATCTGTTCCTAGTTGCTGACTGAAGCCAAAGCATCAACATGACAGCCAGGAAACCAGCATTTTAGGCAGGCTAGCTCAGCAATGGCAGCCCCCATAACCCTTAACTGTGGATTAGGATATCAGCCACACATAGAGAACATTGTTTTCAACAAGTCATGGACTTGTTGAAGAAGGTCCATGTGAGAAGGACCAGGAAAGCAGAACTATTTTGTGGCACTGCAAATAATAAAGTAGAATTAGTTTATGTCATTAGAAAATATGGCTGGTCATACATTAAAACACTAACATATACTGGTAGGATTATTTACATCAAACTGCCCTTTTAGAAAAAAATGTAGATCCCTTTACAGTGGATGACATTATCTTTAACAATGAAATTTAGTTTGTTAAAGTGGGAGTAAACTCCCATCTCTGACTTGTAACTATACGTAAGCCTATAATAAGACTTATAGGTACTGTATTTAACTCCTAAACGTGCGCCGTTTAGAAGATATTTACTGCATATGCAGCCAATGGCATCTTAGGTGCATGCGCTCTGAAGGAACAGCCGCTCAGGCCATAAACGAGTCCTGTGCCCTAAACGGTGGCTCCCCGCGCATGCGCTGGAGTGACGTCATCGGGGGGGTCTCCGGCGGTGACAGTGCATCTCTGGAATGCTTTGTTTTTAGGTAAGTTTCACATAATGCGCTAGTATGTAATGCATACTAGCGCATTTTGCCTTTACTTTTCAGGTAAAAAAAAAAATATATTTAAATCACCCAACGGTTTTCTACCGCTTTAAAAGCACAGTGGGGTTGATTTATTAAAACTGGAGAGTGTAAATTCTGATGTAGTTGTGCATAGAAACCAATCAGCTTCCAGGTTATATTGTCAAAGCCTAATTAAACAAGCTAAAGTTAGAAGCTGATTGGCTACCACGCACGGCTGCACCAGATTTTGCACTCTCCAGTTTTAGTAAATCAACCCCAGTGCATCCTAAATTGGCATTTAAAAAAAAATATTTTTTTTTACCTTTTTTCATTCTTGTTGCATCTCAGTGATGCTGGTCTTCTGCAGCCTCTTTGCAGCCACTTTATTTCTATATGCATGTACTCCAGGGATGACAACATTTTACCAGGTGGCAACGGTGGTATGTGCCTTCATAATGCTTGTTGAAACGCCCCTTGTAGTTTCTATCAGACGCCCATGTGACAGGGTGACAATGCAGCATCACTACTGTTGTCACTCTATGACCAGCAGTGCCTAAACCAGGACTTTTATGGCGGGAGCACCAGGTGTTATTTAAATAAAAGCTACCAATATGAGAATTTTAAAAATGGCTTTTGAAATTCCATGAAATTTGAATAATTGGGTTTGCATTCACTTTAAAGCCAAACTCTGTGCAGATGTAAAATACACACAATAACAAGCCAGTAATGTATAATAACCACTTCAGCACCGACATATTTTACCCCATGGGATTGCAGGCAGGACCCTAATAAATAACTTACCAAAATTATTAATAAAGAAAAGAGAGGCAGACAAGTGTTGGATTATAAAGGCCGCGGCTGTTTATTATTGGTTTCAAAAATATTTATTAAATCAGACAAGAACTAAATATATAACTTTTAACAGCCTAGCCATACAGCCCAGGCTGCATAAATAAATAACTGACTTTATAAATCTCCCAAAACACTTTAAATATATAATTGAAAACTTTATTAACGAGAAACTAGTCCACCTTTGTATAATTACAAAAGTGACACCACCACATAATTACAGCCGCGACAAAAGGGGAGGGGGGGAGGGGAACACCACAGCTCAGTCTTCTGAGGCGAATTGAGCCTGACTGGACGGAACCCCCTTTTTATAGCCCCTATTGGGGCCAGCTAAACACAGTTTAAACTGGATTTTCCCGGGCTAACCCACGAGCCTCAGGAGAGGTCACCTGTATCCCTCTCCCAAGACATGTGAGCCAGCTAGTTTCCCCTAGGGGACCTGAGCCCCTAGGGGGAACTTGAAACTGCCTGTCCCTAACGCTCTCCCATGAGGAAAAGGGGAGTTGAAACTGTTCCCCTTTTCCTATCATGGGATCGCAGGCAGGACCCTAATAAATAACTTACCAAAATTATTAATAAAGAAAAGAGACGCAGACAAGTGTTGGATTATATAGGCCGCGGCTGTTTATTATTGGTTTCAAAAATATTTATTAAATCAGACAAGAACTAAATATATAACTTTTAACAGCCTAGCCATACAGCCCAGGCTGCATAAATAAATAACTGACTTTATAAATCTCCCACAAGACAGGTGGACTTAAGACCGCCTGTCCCTGAAACCCCCTAAAGCGGCCATCTCAACACATGAACTGAGGTCTGCGTTAAAAATATCTAGAACGATGTCTGACAGATGAATTTCATCCTGCCTATATAATCCACGAATGCCACCCTCCAACTCTATATGCCTAAAAGAGATAATGCCTAACTGTGTAAGTAATTTGGACACTGCTCTATTAATGCGCTTTCTTATTCTTTCCAGTGGGTGCATGGAAGGAAAAGAAAGCCAACAAAATCTTTGCACTATCTCAGAGAAAACAATAGCTGTGTTGGGCAAAGCTAGTTGAATCCTCTGCAAATCGTCTCTAATGTTAAAAATAATATTCAACGTTTTTTGTTTTCCAGTGTCATTTCCCCCAAGATGTACGATCAATACATCTGGTGGGGGAAATTTGAGAAAAAGACCAGTAAAGTCCCCCAGTAAATCAGCCCATAACATTCCCCTCTTTCCTGACCAAAAAACTTCGAATTGTCCAGAGTCCAAACCTAAATTAACAGAATAAACTCTTTCTTTAGCCCTCAGGTGTGCTCAAAAGACGTAGGAGTGTCCAATGATCCAAATTACCTTTCGGTATAAACCTGAAATGAATCAAAGAGAAAGATTAGTACGAATATAAACTAAATAACTATTAGATTTCCATCTTCCCACCTTCTTAACTATACTATCATCCAAACCTAATCTAGAGGCCTCAGTGGCTGCTCCAATTCTAAAGGAATGGGACGTCAAGTTAACCTTGTCCAACTTTAAGAACTTTAAACATTTTCTAAAAACACACACGAACTGATACCTAGTAAGAGGGGAGCCGGACTCATGTAAAAACAAACCCTGACCACCCATCGGCCGGACACTAAGATAATTATTTAATAACCCCAAAGGACAGATTGAAGAGTTGAGGCCTGCATGCAAAGTGATCCAACTGCCTTTACCTAACTGATCAGTTTTAGACTTTCTTAAAAATATCCTCAAGGATGTGTCTGAGACAAAAACATCCGAGGCCCGAATAGTTGGTAACTCAGAAACTCTGAGCGCTGCGAAAAAAGTAATAGAAAAAACTGCTCTAAACAATATTGCCTCAAAAGAAAAAAAACAGACTTGTTCCGATACTAAACAAAGTTTTTCTAAAACATCCGGAGTAATAGGAAAACGGGAATCCGGTTTAAAATTGTCCCTCTTATAGCCTTTCAAGGCATGCTTAACAGAAAAATAAGCTAAACAAGAAGGTAAGTTATTAAGTTTAAGAAAAAAGGACAGACCGGCCAAGGTTTTATTAACATATGACCAAGAATATTGCTTATGAAACAAAAAATTTAAAAACAACAATACTAAACCTTCTGAAAAAGCACTCATAGGAGCATTGATCGAATTTAAAAAGGAAACCCAAAGCAACCATGCCGATTGATATCCAGCCCAGGTCGATGGGGCCAAAGAATTCCGAATCGAATCAGCAATAGGTTTCAAAAAAGGTCCCACAATTTGTGTGGACAAGGTATTCCTACTTGATCCGCGTTAGGGAACAGTTGAAAGAAACGATCCATCTGCAGGCGAGACAATGCGTCTGCCACATCATTGTCTTTTCCCGCCACATGAATTGCTTTTAACCAGATATTCCAATGCAAACATTGAAAAATCATGTGGCGCAACAAGACAAAGACTGGCATAGACTTAGACGTTAAACAATTAATTGCATACATGACTCCCTTATTATCAGTCCGAACTAGTATTCTCTTGTTCTGAAAATAAGGGGCCCAAAGTTCCAGAGCAACAATAATAGGGAATAATTCTAGCAAAACTATATTCTTTGTATAACCCAATCTAATCCATCTCGGGTTCCACACGTCCGCACACCAATGTGATTGCCAAATTGCAGCAAAACCACATGAGCCCGCCGAGTCAGTAGAAAGAAAAAACTCTTTATCCAGAATGAATTCGTCCTGCCACAGGGCTCGACCATTAAAATGTTGTAAAAACTGTAACCAAACCAAAAGATCTTCTCGCATATCATGAGTAATCCTGATATGAGAGAAAGGAGATTTAAAACCCGAGATGGAATGATAAAGTCTTCTGGAAAAAACCTTGCCAATGGGCATGATCCTGGAAGCAAAGGCCAACAGACCTAATAGGGATTGCATGTCCTTCAGGCAAACCTTCTTTTTGCGAATAATAACCAGTAACTGTACTCTAAGTTTTGTTAACTTTTCTTCCGGGAGTCGAAATTCCATTAACTCTGTATCGATAGTGATACCCAGGAAATCCAAGCAAGTTGAAGGCCCGGCCGTTTTGTCAACAGCCAGAGGAATATTGAAGTGATAGCAAATATTAAAAAATGTGTCCAATAAAAATGAACAGTCAGGGGAGGAATCGGGGCCTAAAAACAAAAAATCATCTAGATAATGAATGATAAACTCAGAACCGGATAAGGAAACTACCACCCATTCCAGAAAAGAAGAAAAGGTTTCAAAATAGAAGCAGGATAAAGAACAACCCATTGGTAAACATTTGTCAAAATAGAATTTATTTTGAAAGAAAAAACCTAGTGAATTAAAACAAGAAGGATGTATAGGAAGAAGACGGAAAGCTGATTGAATATCAGCCTTTGCCAAAAATGCACCCTTACCCAGATACCTCAGCTTCCTTAGCGCATCTTCAAAAGAAGCATAAGTAACCGAAGAAAGGCTGTCCTCAATTTGGTCATTCAATGATTGACCCTTTGGAAAGGATAGGTGATGTATAAGCCTGTAAGAATTTCTTTCTTTTTTGGGGACAATTCCCAAAGGAGAAATTCTAAAATTAGAAAATGGAGGAGAGAAAAACGGGCCTGCTATTCTACCTGCTGAAAGTTCCTTAGAAATCTTTTCTTCTACTATTTCTGGAAATTGATCTATAGATTTTAAATTGTTTACCATGGCACATCCTGAACCCAAAAATGTTGGAAGTAAAAAACCTTCATCAAAACCTTCAATGAGGAGCTGGGCCTTCAACTTGTCTGGGTAAGCTCTGAGCCACGGTAGCATATTTACCAGGTTCACTGGCGTTGTAGCCTTTTTGAACAGTTCCTGCTTGCTGAGTAACCGAGGACATTCTTTTAAAACATTTAGATACCGAATGTGCTCCGGAACAAAATGCGCATTCATGTCTATATTTGCAGGAGTTTGGCCATCTGCATTGAGAATCGTTGAAATTGAAACAAATGCCTTTCTTGTATCCGGTATTGTTGGCTGCATTTTGAGAAGTCTGAGGTTGCCTGGAATATGCCCTTTGGGGAAGAAAAAGATTGAGCCAGAGGCTCACGTCCTTAACTCCCCACTTCAAAGCCGGGTAAACGGACAATTTTTGGCGAAAGGCCTCATCATAAGTATACCAAGCCGTACCTCCAAAATTCTTTTTTTTTTTTTTTTTTTTTTTTTTTTTTTTAATTATAATCTTTATTAATTTTTCCATCTATAAAACATGTTTACACCACACAATATTCCAGGACCAGTATCTTTTTTACATACATTTTGTACTTAACACATAGGTATATCTCTTTATGAAGATAAAAAAAGAGCACTCTATATTCCCTCCACTAAAAAGGAGGGAGCCGCTTTTTGAGTAATATTGCCTGGATTTACTCCTGTCTCATTATCCCCCTTTCCCGCCCCCCCCCCCCCCCCCACCCCCCCCCCCCTCTATTCCAGCTGTATCTGGTGTATTCCCTCTATCCATGGTCTCCACATCCTATCAAATTCTTTCATATTATATCTCTTTATGTACGCGGCTCTCTCCTTCGGGAGGGTTTCATTCATTATATCGATCCAATTCTTTACTGTGGGTGGCATCTGTGATTGCCATCTCATCATTATCATCTTCCTGGCCTGATACATGCCCCTTAATATTGCCACTGTTGTACTTTTTGTTTCACCCTTTTCCTGTCTATACCCCAGTATACAAAGTACCACTTCCCTTTCCACTTCTTTTTTAAATATGCTCTTCAATACTTTTGTCACCCCTTCCCAGTACCGGAAGAGCTTGGGGCATCTCCATACCATATGGACCAGGTCCCCCTGCCCCTGGCACCTCGGACACTTATCATTAGGCCTTCTTCCAAATTTACATAACAGCTTTGGTGTATAATACGCTCTGTTGAGTAGCATCAGATGTGAGAATTTCTGGGCGGGCGAAACCGATATCATCGGGGCTAGTTCTAGTATTCTCTTCCATTGTCCCTGTGGAATGGCACCTAGATCCTGTTCCCATTTTTTTTTTACCTCCAGCAGCTTTACTTCGCCTAGGGTCCCTCTGTTCAGTAGTTTATATATCACAGATATTAATCCTTTAGTGGATCCTGGCTCCCCAATAACCTGTAGCACTGGTAGTTCCTCCCATACCATAGGTTGGTTTCGAAACTGGGCTTCTAGGGCATGGCTTATTTGAAGATAACTAAACTGTGTATTCTGGGGGATATCAAATTCCCTTTTTAGTACTTCGAATTTTTTTATGGCCTGACCATCGTATATTTGGCTCACTTTTTTAATTCCCCTATTTTCCCACTCCCTGATTTTCCCCATTATACGTAATTCCTGTAGGTTGCTATTGTTCCAGATTGGGGTATATATGTTAGTCTCCATATATTTTAACTTTTTTTTGACGACTTTCCAAACTTTACTGACCATTTTTGTTGTTGGGTTCTTAGCCCCAAACGACCCTGCCTCTAAAGTTTCTATTATGGTCTCGTGTAGCGCGCCTGTCAAAAGAATTTTTCCATTAGGGGACCCTCCCTCTTGGGCACAACATCCCACTAATTGTTGTAACTGAGACGCTAGATAGTATATCTCAGGATTGGGCAGTGCAAGACCCCCTTCCCCTGAAGGGAGTTGCAGAGTCCGAAGCCGTATTCTTGCCTGTCCCCCCTTCCACACCAATTCCCTAAATAGACTCTCGATTTTATCAAACCATTTTCTGGGGATCCATATGGGGGCATTATGGAGCACATACAACAGTTGGGGCAGCCAAATCATTTTTATTAATGAACATCTACCGGCACTAGACAGGGGGAGGGATTTCCATGTTTTAATTTTCTCCCTAAACTTCCCCAATATTGGTATCAGATTATTATGCAAGTATTGATTGGGGTCTCTTGTTATCCTGATCCCTAAATATTTAAGGGAATCTACGACTGCTAATTTAGGGCTATTCCATAGCATCCCTTCCCTTATTTCGGCCATCGGAAGGAGCTCTGACTTCGTCCAGTTGATCTCTAGACCCGTGAAACTACCAAACCTCTCCACAGCTTTCATTGCTTCCTCCAATGAGTGTTCTATGTCCCCCAGGAAGAGCAATATATCATCAGCATATAATGCTATACGCTCTTCTCCTGAGATCCTACGGAAACCTACAATGTCAGGGCTCCTTCTGATGTACTCCGCAAGGGGCTCCATAGCTAGCGCAAAGAGCAAGGGCGATAAAGGGCACCCCTGCCTGGTTCCCCTTTCCAATTTTATTTGATTTGAAAATCTATTGTTAATTTTTAATCTAGCTACTGGTCTGTCATAGAGCATCTTGATCCACCCGATCAGCGTGGGTCCAAATCCAAACTCTTCCAGTATACGCCAAATGTATTCCCACTCTATAGAGTCGAAGGCTTTGGTCACATCCAATGATAATATCGCCTTCGACCCTATATTATCTGTTGGCGTTTGAAGATTTAAAAAAGCTCTCCTTATATTTGTACTAGTTGATCGGTTTGCTATGAACCCACACTGATCAGGGTGGACCAATTTTGAAATAACTTTATCCATTCTAGCTGAGATAACTTTAGCTAGAATTTTTGCATCCGTGCACAAAAGGGAGATTGGCCTATACGAAGCGGCATCTAGGGGATCTTTCCCTTCCTTATGAAGTACGATGATGGTAGCTTCTCTCATTGACTCAGGGAGATAACCCACCTCCATTGCCCCCCCTAAAACCTTCAACAGTTCCGGGAGCAGGATATCCCCATAGTATTTATACGTTTCCGTTGGGAGACCATCCGGACCCGGAGACTTTTGATTTGCCATGTCGGCTACAGCCTGTTGTAATTCGGAGAGCGTTATTGGGGAATCCAGACCAACTCTTTCTTCAAGTGTTATCTTCGGAAGGGCTACCTTCCCCAAAAAACTCTCCATCATTGATCTCCCCGCTCCCCTTACTCGTGCGGAGTATAAGTCCCTATAGAACTCCTCGAAGCTTTCCAGTATACTTTTGGAGTTCGAGGTTACCCCCCCGTCTCTACTTCGAATAGCTGATACATTACTGGGGGCCCTGTTCGCCCTTGCCACCTGGGCCAACATCCTCCCCACCATCTCTCCTTCCATGAAGGCCTCCTGCCTCTGTAACAACTGTTTGGTCTCGACTCTCTGGATTACACATAATTTATATTCCTGTTGTTTTTCCAGCCATTTTTCTTTCCCTTCCATTGTTGGGGCTAGAATATAATTAGCCTCCGCTGCAGCCGCTTCCCTCCTTTTATTTTCTTCCTGTGCCCTTACCCCCTTGTTGTACTTCGCCACCTGCTGAATTAATAATCCCCTCAAGAAAGCCTTAAGGGTATCCCATATAATCCCTGATTCTGCTGTGTTTGCGTTGACTACAATAAATTCTCTCAGTGTTGGTGGGATGGTATCTATACTTCTGAGTATCTCAAACCAGCACGGGTTAATTTTCCACCCCCTCAATATTTCCTCCCTCCCTATCTTTAAACTAAGCATAAGAGGGGAGTGGTCCGAGATCCCCCTTGGCCAATACTCAACTGCTTCTACCAGCTCCAATGCCCTATCGTTTCCCATCACCATATCAATTCTGGAGAGGGTGGAGTGTGTGGCCGACCAGCAAGAAAATTGCTGAGCGTCAGGGTTCCGCACCCTCCAGAAGTCTATCCAACCCACCTCCTCCATAAACCGACTCAACTGCCCTTTCTTCATGTTTTCTGCTACCCTCTGGGCTGGGAATCTGTCCATATTGTAATCCAATACC
The DNA here is from genome assembly GCA_028564925.1 of Lithobates sylvaticus. NCBI lineage: Eukaryota > Metazoa > Chordata > Amphibia > Anura > Ranidae > Lithobates > Lithobates sylvaticus. The sequence goes on along the minus strand of CM053027.1, from coordinate 182,869,036 downwards.
TGGTTAAAGTCACCTATTATTATGATTGGTGTTCCCTGCTTATCCAACAGGAACTCGTTTAATTTAAGCATGATCTCCATTTTAAATGGGGGGGGGACATACACATTTGCTATCACCATCTTTTTATCTTCAATTTGACAACAGAGAAAAATATACCGGCCCATTTCATCTGAGATGGCTTGCATGCAGGAAAAATTCACCCCTTTCTTCACCATTATGCTAACCCCTCTACTGTATGAGCCATAAACCGAGTGGTACTGAAATTGGTATACCCCATTCTGCCTTTGTAGTTGTTGGGCTGTTTCTTTTGTCAAATGGGTTTCCTGCAGGCAAGCCACATCAATCCCATAGTTCCTCATCATAGAAAACACTATTGCCCTCTTACCCGCTGTGCCTAACCCTCTTATATTCCATGACCCAATTCTTAATATTTTAGATTGCATCATTTTTCACCCAATGTATTTTAATCAGTAGTATTTTATCTCTATAGCAGTGTTTTCACCCATTATCCTAGTGGTTCCCCGTTGAAAAGCTCTATGTGTCTCCCTTTTTACTTCCCACTTCTGTGCGTCTACCGTGATTCTCTCTTTTTTATCAGTGGATGTACCCTTTTTCCCTTGGCCCTTTACACACCTTTGATCTGAAATATTACCCATACCCATCCCTCCCCCCTCCCCCCTCCCCACCTCTCTCGGTGAACCCCCCGGGGACTACCAGTGACCTTATCCCATACTCTTAACCCTTTCTTCACATACACCCTTATCAACATCCTCTCGTACCCGCCCACTGTGCCAACCCCCCCCCCCCCACCCCCCCCCCCCCTCGTGTAATCTATTCTGAGTACCACAACTTATCACAATGCCAGTAACCTTTCCCTGTTCTCCTCCACCCATTTCTCTACCCCCCCTGGATCCTCAAAGTACCGGGTTTCCCCCAGGGCCGTTACCCTCAGTTTGGCCGGGTATAAAAGAGCATATTGAATTTTAAACTTTTGTAGTGAACGTTTGACCTGGGTGAATTCTGCCCTACGTTTTTGGAGCTCCTGAGAGAAATCTGAATAGAAAGAAATTTTAATCCCATTAAAAAAGATATTCCCTCTGTCCCTGGCTTTTCGCAGAAGTGTCACTTTGTCCTTAAAATTAAGGAACTTCATTAACAGGGTTCGTGGATAGCCTCCTGCTGGTGGTGGGCGGAACGGCACCCTATGTGCTCTTTCGATGCTAAATGATCTTGAAAAGGATTCTCTCCCAAAGGTCTCAGTTAACCAGCCTTCCAAAAATTCAGTAGGGTTGGATCCTTCACTCTTCTCAGGCATTCCCACTATCCTAATGTTATCTCTACGACTCCTGTTCTCGATTTCTTCCAATTTAACGGCTTGCCGGTGTAACTGCTCCCTCATGTTCTTCATCTCTTTAACCAGTGGAAGAACATCATCCTCCACCTGGCTGATCCTTCCTTCCAATACTGTGGTTCTCTCAGCTATCCTTTGCATGTCTTGTCTTACCAGTGCCAAGTCCTCTTTGACCCCCCTCATCTGTTCGCCCAAGTCTTTGAGCGAGTCATTTGAGGTTTTTACTGCTTTAAAAATGTCCATTAATGTGGGTTCTTTCTCCATAGGTGGGGCGGGTCCTGCCCCAACCCCAATTGCTTCTGTGCTTGTTTTTATATTTTGATCTGCGGCCACGGTGTTTTTACTTCCCTGTGTCTGTGTCTTTACCCCCTGGGCCCTTGGTGTTGCCGCATTTGATTGGCTCTGCCCTTGACTCTTTCTCTCTCCTGTACCTCCTTGTTGGGTTTTGGACTGAGTCCCTTTTTTTGGGGGAGACGGCGGCATGGGTTGCCCCAGTGTATGCCCAGTTGTGTGTGCAAATTGCTCTAGTTTTGCTGCAGCAGCCATACCTGCTTGTTGGACACTTTTATCTTTATCTTTTGCAGATCGTAGCTGCTGCATTTTCCCTTCTCCTCTTATTTCACACAATATTTATATTTCCCTTCCCCCCCTTTTCCCCCCTCTTCTAAGCACGGGGGTCAGAGGGAGAAAAAAAGAAAAAAAAGAAGAAACCACGCAGATGGTCAGGTAAGCGGTTGCTAAGGGGGTCCTGTATCAGCAGCAGTTCTTCTCATATAGGAGCACAAGCCAGGAGCCGAGAGGAAAAAAAAAAAAAAAAAAGGCTTTTTCAACACCAGGGGCCAGAGCGGCCAGCGAGAGGAGAAAAAAAAAAAAAAAAAAAAAAAGGGGGAAAGCGGCCGAGGTTACGCTCAACCGTAGTTATGTCAGCAGCAACAGATCTTCCAAATATAGTCCTCGGGAGAGAGATCACCCTCTCCTCCTTATTTCAGATAGAACACAAACAGCGAAGTTAACTACTAAGCACTACCAGCGGGTACAGCAAGCAAGCAAAGAGATTTTTCCCGTGGGGGTATACAGGCAGCCAGCCAGGTGGTCAGTTGACATTCATGTATCAGCAGTATATCAACAGTATTACTTCATGTATAAGAGCCTTAACAGCCAGACAGGCCAATGTTTTCCTTTTACTTATGTATACTGTGTATGGGTGCAAGCAGCCAGGCACACAACATTTTTGAAATCACAATTTACCTGCATGAAGGCACTGATAGCCAAACATGCACTCAGCAGTATACAATGTCCGCTCCAGCTCTTACATACATAGCCCCTGGCAGATATATAAATAGAAAGCAAGAGGAGAGATTTTTCACGTGGGGGTATACAGACAACCAACTAGGAGGTCAGTTGATATTCGTATATCAGCGGTATATCAGCGGTATTACTTCATGTATAAAAGCCTTAACAGCCAGGCAGGCCAGTGTTTTCTTTTTACTTATGTATGTGTGCAGGCAGCCAGGCGCACAGCATTTTTGAAATCACAGTTTTCCTGCATGAAAGTACTGGTAGTAAAACATGCGCTCAGCAGTATACAATGTCCGCTCCAGCTCTTACATACATAATTGGACCTTTAGTAGGTATACATAGTCCTTGGCGGCTTTATAAATGGCAAGCAAGATGAGAGATTTTTCGCGTGGAAGTATACAGAAAGCCCGCCAGGTGGTCAGTTAACGTTCATATATCAGCGGTATATTAGTGGTATTACTTCATATATAAGAGCCTTGACAGCCAGACAGGCCAGTTTTTTCCTTTTACTTATGTGTGGGTGCCAGCAGCCAGGCATATAGCATTTTTGAACTCACAGTTTTCCTGCATGAAAGCACTGGTAGCAAAACACCTTTAGTAGATAGTATATACTATCTCTCTCAGCTGATAAAGAAAGTCCGCCTTGTGTCACCAATATAAACAATATGGCTTTCATTCACTTCATTTCATCATTAATGACAGTTTATAAGGCGCAGGCACTAGACAGCATCGCTATGTTTCCCCTTTATTCCATTGCATGTTACTCACATGTCCAGCACTGAAGGTCTATGTGGGGTCAGCAGGTAGTTTTCAATCTTTTGTAACAGAGAGTCCAAGTCACACAGTGAATCTTAGTAACAGTCCTTTGGCAAACCTTGCTGGGCTTTTTTCCTTTACCTTTCCCCCACAAGCAGAGGACTGTGAGAAGGAGATTACACACAGCGTGTTCAGCGTGGGGGGCAGGGAGCAGGAGGCAGCTCATAGCATACCATAGCTTCTCATGACGGCTTCATCCAGAGGCTAGAAGGGGGAGGGGGGTTGCACAGCAGCGTTCCTTCTCACACCAACTCTCCTTGCATCTCCTCAGCACTCAACCCTCTCTCCTCACATCCGGTCACACCCCCTTCCCTCTGCATCACGTCAAATGTAATTCACCTCCAAAATTCTTAAACGCTTCCAATACAATATCTAGATGCTGAAAAAGTCCAGAACTTTTCTCTGGAAATTTTTCACATAAGATACCAGAAAATATACAATAAGCCTGCAACCAGTTGTTGAAAGACCTGGAAACAGGCCTACGTCTATCTTCGTCGTCTTTTTTGTCAGTTCTACCAATAAATTCTTTTGCAGAAGGAAGCAAAGATAAAAGATCCAAAAATTCACCCTTCCAAATTTTTTCTTTTATTGACATAGATAAATGGAAACCTAACGGGGAGATTTCACAAGGAATAGACTCTTTTAAACATGTTTCGGGTAAATTTTGAGATCTTGCTGCCTGATATGCGAAAGAATTATCTACTGCATCATTATTCAAACTTGATATGTGATCTGTAGTAACACCACTAGATGGCGCCCATATCCCTAAAGCTGCACTATTATCAGCTGTAGGCTGAGCAGAGGCACCCAGTGTATGTACTTCCTGAATTAATTTGCGCAAAAGCTCAGAAATATTATTAGTAATATTAATAGGTAACTCACCAACCCCACTAGAGTTAGTTGGCGGAATAGTAGATGTCATCCTTATGGAATCTTCCTCATTCCCCATGCAGGTTGAAGCCATGGGAGCTGAGCCAATAGCCATGCCTGTAACAGACCCTGACTGAAATGCTGTGGGATGTTGCCATGGAGATGCTGTGTTGTGATGTGGTCGGAGCGACCTCTCGTCAAAAAATTCGTTACTGGCTAAGCTATTCGACACTCCGCCTGTAGGTGCGCCCACTGCCGATGAAGCCGATCCTCTTCTCCCTACGCTGCTGAACCCGCCTCTCACCGCTCCCCTAGACATTCGACCTGTAGCTCCGCCCCGACTCTGGGAAGCCCTGCCTTGCCGTCTAGCTGACTCTGCTCGAGGTGGTGAAGGGGAAAGCCTGCGGCGCGGGGGTACGCCTTCTTTTGGCTGAGTTACTTACATCAGCGGCGGCGCCTCCTCTTCGCCCTTGACACGGAAATTCTTCTTGCGGTTCTGTGTCTTCTTCCTCCAGACGGGGCACGGGCGAACGGCGGGACGGTACTTCAGCCGACATTTCGATGTCGGTCACCGGACCCCAGGCTTCGGCAGCGGCAGTTGCGGCTCCCACCGGAGCCTCTTGACGCGAAGTCCTCGGTAAGTCAAGGCACTGCCGAATCCAATCTTCACCGCCATCTTCTCCCGCTCGTTCGATAAGCCGTCTCAGCAGACTCATCTTCTGGCCTCAGAAAACACTGTTTGCTCAATGGGAGTATACCCTAGAACACCACAGCTCAGTCTTCTGAGGCGAATTGAGCCTGACTGGACGGAACCCCCTTTTTATAGCCCCTATTGGGGCCAGCTAAACCCAGTTTAAACTGGATTTTCCCGGGCTAACCCACGAGCCTCAGGAGAGGTCACCTGTATCCCTCTCCCAAGACACGTGAGCCAGCTAGTTTCCCCTAGGGGACCTGAGCCCCTAGGGGGAACTTGAAACTGCCTGTCCCTACCGCTCTCCCATGAGGAAAAGGGGAGTTGAAACTGTTCCCCTTTTCCTATCATTCATTACCAGGCAAGTTTTCACGATTGTGATACTTTGATGGACAATTAGTAATTTATGCAACACTGTACCCAAATTTATTTGATAACATATTGTTGAGACAGATACTGGGGGATTCAAAATAGTTCCAATGACACATTTCTGGCTGTATTTTCCTCAAGAACTACTTGCACCAAATTCAGGTAAGTGTTTGCGTCGGTGTCAGTAACATTACAAATTTCCACTGCAAATACAGGTAGTTCTCACTGTCGCCATTTTAAGAACCTGTTGCTATGGCAGAGACCAATTCCTAAAGAATGAGGAAACTGGCGGTAATCAGGACCAACTCTACAGAGGCACACCAGTACCATAGTCGTGGTGCCTGTGCTATGAAACAGTCATGTATGTGGCAGCTTCCTGCTCAGAGTCTCATTTAGCCCAAAGATAAATGTAAATGGAAATATAGGTGATGTCATTACCTAAATATTTGGGAAATGAATTGTCATTGGGTGGGCAGAACCTGAGGAAGTAGCTTTTTAGTTCCCCATCAGGTTCCACCCACCTCTACTACAAAACTCCTCAGCCATGCGCCTGTCAGTGTGATGGGGGAAGGGAGGGAAGGAGGGAAGGAAGGAGGGCGCGCATGTCCAGTGTGAACGCTCCTTCCTCAGTGGAGACATTGACAGATCCTGTCTATGTCATATACATGAATTGAGCACAAACACCAACACTTTTGCTGCTGCATCCCAACAGAATTCTAGAGGGTGTCTACGACAACTCTTATGAATTCCCTCATAAGCGTTTTCTTTTAGGTGAAAAGAGCAAAAACAATGAAAATAAAAGTCTACCTGTCTTTTTTGTTTTAAAACATAACCAATGCAAAATGGACACCCCAAAATTACCCCATTTTGGAAAGTAGACACCCCGAGGTGATCTGATTATTTGCTACAATTTTTTGGAATTGAAGAAACATGCCAGTATTGAGGGGGTTAAAATATGGCACTTGGTATTGTACTAGGTAAATTAAATGTACAGATAATACAGACAGTGGTTAGGAGGTGAAAGGGTTAATGTATATATGTGCAGGACAAGGGAGGTGAGGGGTTACAGGTCAGATCAGAGACAGGATGGGGCTGACATATACTGTAGAGGTTATTGAAATGTGTATATTTATTATTGCCAATTATTATTACTGTGTGATGATGTAATCCGTATATGTATTATTTACATGCAAGCAGGGGTCAAGTCCTGGGGAAAAAAGCGTGGGAACTCCCACACAAGATCCACTCGCCCACCAAAAAAATAAAAAATGATACGCTCATATGCACGAACGCTTCAAAAGTGGTATTTTTCATCCAATTTTCGTACTGTGTGTATGAAGCTTAACTGTTAGTACATAAAAAAAAAACAATCCTCAATAAACATAAATATGGTAATTCTCTGAATAATCAGCATTCATTCAATTGTGCTTCCGTGCAAATTTGAACATCATGTTCTGATCTTTATTGGGGAATTTTATTTTGTATATAGAGTGTTTATGTGGTGAGTTTACACTTTTCATTGAACAGAGTTTGGATAACACAGGGTTAAACGGAAAGGTCATAAATTAACTGCACATTATCTGGACAGAATGCTTAGGGAGATAGTGATGTGTTCCTGCTTAGGAGATGTATGCTAGCTTGGGGGGCTGCAAACTCTGCAGGGCTCCAACACACACTCGCTGCTATTCCAACCCTTCACATATTTCCACATAAACTTCCCTCCTGGCATTAAACTTTGCCAGGTATTGTGCTCAGCTTACCACCCCAAACTGATGTTCCTCCCTCAGCTCACCTCTCTCCCTGCATGTCCTGTGAGCAGAATACTGTGCTCCTCTGGGTTCTCTCATCATATGGCACTGAACATGGGAGGAGGGGGGATTCAGCGGGACACACAGAGCAAGTATGCAGGAGACTGGGGGGGGGGGGGGGGGGAGACCAGGAGACAGAAAATCAGGAGGGGCCGGCGGGGAGGAGCACATCACGAGAGGTCTGACTAAATACAATCTCTTAGCAGCAGGGACCTGATCTACCTGTCAGCTAGCTGTGATTGACAGGTAGATCGAAGCGTAAGATGTCATGGGGCCCCCTACTGGCAATGCCTGAATGGTCAGGTGTGCGGCACTTACTATTGCGAGCTGTATTGGCAGCTGCTGGTGTAGTACCTGCCACACAGCTCGCATACTTCAAAGTCTTGCAGGACACGGCTGCTAACGGGAACTGAGTTCCTGTTGTGGAAAAAGTACAGGAACTCCGTTCCCATGCGTTCCCGCAGGACTTGAGCCCTGCATGCAAGCAATATAAGTACAGGAATATGACTTAATATCAGCCTTCTTTCCTTCCCAGTATAGGAGAGGGAAATGCAGCACAAGGCGCCAATCAGTTGTGTTGCAGGGAAAGGAACATGTTTAGCCTCGGTTTCCACTATTGCTACCTGAAAGTCACACGATTTTGACACGCCTGTGTATTCTTGAGTTCCATGGACCTCAAGCTGCATCAAAGTCAGACCAAAGTAGTGCAGCGACTACTTTGAAGTCGCACAGATATAAACAGTACTCATTGGAAATCATGGGGAACGACTTGTCATGTGACTTTGCAGTCCCAGGTCGCAGGACAAGTTGCACAAGTGGAAACGCCTAAATGGAGTAGAGAGCAGAGTGACAGAGAGATGATCTCATCAGGCTGCTTTTTCTTTCATTGTCCGGTCACAGATTAGTGGAATGACAGGACCTGTAAGTGAACTACAGTAGAGAAAAATTGGGTCTCCTGCTTTGCCAAACAAGTCTGCACTGTGTGACAGAGCTGTAAAAATCTCAAAACTGGATGGACAGTAGGGATGAGCTTACATTTATTCGAAACCAGGTTCAAATAAAAATGGGTTGAATATTTTACCAGTGTTGAATAGAAAGTTGGCGTTGAGTCCAATTGAACTCTCGCTATTTATTACTGTAATGCAGTCAGTCTGCATATACTATACAGTAATAAATATGGGGCTCATTTACTTTTTTTTAAGCAATTAAGTGCTGCATCAAGGGTTAAAATACCTGTGCTGCGTGCCCATAGGTTCTCTCGGACAAAGCAGTGGTCTGTCTCCAGGGGTCCAGCAGCCCTTCTCCCAGAACATGATTTCAATCAACAGTACCACTCAGGGAGACAGAATGCAGTTGATTGGAGCAGTGGAGGGGGGGAGGGGGCACCGGAAAGCCGTGTATTGTGTGAGAGAACTGAGGTCTGACTCCCCTCGGTGTGGACAGTACACGATATTTACCCCTCGCTGTAACAATTTGAAAGAAAAAAGTTGCCCCGTCTGATTGGATCGCTCATCATATTTGAAGCAGCTGGGGTTATATATCACATACTTCTACATGACTATTTGCTGTACTCATATCTGTACTTTCCATTTACACCACATGTCAAGATGTGTACAATGGTACCATTGAAATTATTATATGTTTTCATACACGGATAATGGAAAATTGTATCAAATACTTACCGTAATTTTCCTTTCCTGACGCCAAACCATGGCAGCATACTAGTGATAGAGCTCCGCCTCTTGACCACTCCCTCAGGACCAGTGAATAGCATAAATATAAGGCCTAGTTAGGCCCCACCCCATTCTCTGTAATTAGCTACATACCGAAACGTATAAGGGTGGGACCATATGCTGCCATGGTTTGGCGTCAGGAAAGGAAAATTACGGTAAGTATTTGATACAATTTTCCATTTTCCTGACGCCAACATGGCAGCATACTAGTGATAAACAACTAGCTGACAGGGTGGGATCTACTTGTCAAACCAATCTTCTAATTAGGATGAGACAGAGAACTGAATAGTCCTTCCTACAAAGTCCCTTGATGACAAGGCCCCGGGTCTATTCCGTCAAGTTTGAGTAGGAATGTTGGAGCGACCGTGTACCCCTGTACAGATGGACACCATAGATTCTCTTGAATGTGTTGCCTATGAGGCTTTAACCGCTCTGGCGCCGCTGACGGAAGCTCGTGACCTCTATCCTATACACAACCAAGCCTGCTAGGATCCAGGTAGTAACCTCTTTCCCTTGATGATTCCCAACTGGAATGACAAAAGGTTTATTTAGATGACCTGATAGGGACAATTGTGGAGAGATACTCCTTTAAAGTTCTGAAAATGAACAGTACGTGTGACTTTCCTGTGTGATGTTCTGGAAAGTTAGGCAATGTCCAGCTGTCTGTTAAATAGCAGTCTGTTGCTATGTTTGATGCAGAATGATCTACAAGATCCAACTCTACTCTTTCTGGAAAGAAAGGTATATATTATAATTTTTTCTTTATTTTTATTTTCTTTATTCTTTTACTTTGAAGCTCCAAGAGCTTGAATCTCTGATAACCTTCTGCTTAAAGTTCTTGCAATTGATACTGCTTTGTAAGTGATGGCTAAATGGATAAACTGATACGAGATCCAGCAACTGCAATAGATCTTTTCTTCCTTGGTGACTGACTCCTCACGACTGCCCTCAAAAGTTGTGCAAACTGAAGGATTCTTGGTCCTTTCAAATGTGTTATTGCCAATATAGCCCACACTCGTGAGCTATGTGAGGATAGGCTAAGGCCTGGAGGAAGAATACAACAGCTGACACTGGAAGGGCAGTAGGATCAATGTCTCGCCCTACCAAGAAAAAAAGCATACTTGTTCCAGAATTAGACCTAGATGTTGTAAGTAGAATGTCTTCTCACAAAAGTAGAGATCACTCTGGAGTGAAACTGGAGCAACCGGAGTTGCCCATCCTCCCCCTTTAGTGCCCCTGCTTGCAGCCCCAGTCTGCGCATGTTATAGAGGGGAAATGTCTTCTGTATCCTGAAATGAATGGCCAGGGAAAACCGAGGGTCTCCTGGTCAATATGGAGAACTGGCTTTGACAACTATGTTCTACCTTGACAGCCTCAAGGGAAATCTAATTTACGGGAAATGTTGGGGAAAATATATAGGTTAGATTGCAGACCCAGGGAGAGACCAGAGCATCTGCCCTTTGTGCCTTGGAGGAGGCCTGAGGAGGTTTGTCTGTGGTAGACCTTGGATATAGACGGACCCACTCGTGCTCTGGGAAGCTTGTATTCATTCAAAAGAAAAATATGCTGGGAGGTAAACTGCTTCCTGAAATTTTGCTGGTGATCTTCTGCCCCAGGTGTTATGAGTTTCACCTCTCCCAATAGCATATTGCTGCGAGTTTCATACTGGAGCTGAATATAGGCGACTGCTGCCCTGTTGCTAAACTGCAGGGAGATTGGTCCTCCTTGACTCTGTGTAGTGAGGCCAAAGTGCTTAAAGGGGCTGTTTGGGCTGTTTGAACCCCCAAAGATTATCCTCCTTGGCTGGGAAGCTCTGATTGCCTTGACTGAAAGTCCCTTGCAATGCATCTTCCCGGCTGTCTTGCAGACATGATTTGTAGCAATTCTCCAGTCTAAAAGGTCCTAACGGACCGAGACTTCCTCAAGGTCTTTCCATCACCGCTGAGCGCTACTCATACTGAGTAACACTTATTAACTGTGTTCTATCCTGTTTCCTCCCTTGCACTAAGAATTCTAGATGCAATTTGCGCAGGTGCCTATGCACCCCAGAAATCATCTATATGCATGATGACGTTGTGCCCAGATGACTGAGGCACTGAGAAGCCATCAAACAAGCGGAAGTATTCATCCTCAGAAATCTATTCCTGACTATCACCACTTCCTCTGATTGAAATAAAACAGAGGAACTAGCAGAGCACCCCCGGGTACACCAACCATTGGGATGGAGAAAGTTGGCTTTGCTTTCCCTCTAAGGTGTGAGGATAGGATAGGCATCCTGACGACCCATCAACAGCCTCCAGCCATGTGGTTATACTGTTTAATGGACTCCGTCTTAAAGAACTCAAAGAGGGCCCCACAGGGTTCAACCTCTTCCAATCTGCAACTGGACACTAACCAACATCTCCTGCGAACTCCAAACAGGATTGGGTAAAAAACGTGCAAACCCTCTTGAGTCTGTAAGCAATGTAGCAGTCCACCCGCTGTTGTGGTGGACTTGTCAGCTTCATGGAAGAGAGGAGCAGCGAGGAATCTCCCGAAGTGACCATGAGTGTCTGATACCTTCATCCAACATGCTGTCCAGAAACCAGTGAAGCGTGCCTTCTAGGTCTTACCTTAACAGTCTGGGCATGTACCTGTGTGACTGGCTCACTTATCCCCCCAGAAGTCTGCACCAAGACACAAGCCAGACCCTCGGCATCCACTGTCACAAAAATCTAATTTTTTGGCAAGACACTTCCGATAGGAAAACATATCTAAAGGGATGCAGACCCTGACACTCTCCTCAGAGTCCTGCAGGTGCAGCAGCTGGTTGATAATTATTAAACCATTCCCATTAGATTCACCCAGCACATGGGCTGGTTATTGCTAGTCTGCCAGCATCTGCAGATGCTACAGTATGTAGAAGCAGGTTGACCATTAACTTGTTCAGAGTATACAGTTTCGACATCCTGTTTATACAGGCATTTTTTCTCAAACCCCCTTCATTCTTCCCAAGCAATACGCAGCCCAGGGTCTCAACCATATGGCCTCCCTAACCGCCAAGGTGCCAGGGTGCTCTTTCAGTGGCTATACAAGCAACTAGGAGGGACTTCCTGGTCAGCCTCCATATTTTGAATAGCAGACTGCTGCATCTGTAATAATAGTAACAATGACCCAGGCCCCCTTCCGTCCAATGAGAACCTCCAGAGCCATGAGTTGTCAACATCCCTCCACATAGAGTGGGTTGTAAGGCATAGTAGGTGCAGAGCATGTCTTTGGATTGTGTTGAGAAACCCACACAGGGAGAAGAAATAAACATCAAAACAAGTATTAGAATGTTGTGGAATTGAACCAGCAACCCCAGTGATACTAGACAGAATTGACACCCACTTAGCCAGCAGGCAGCCTCTGCAAAGTAGATTAATGGGCACCAGGCACCTGTGCCACCTGTCCAGGATTCACCCGGACAGTTCGGATTTTGAATCATGCGTCAGGGTTTCAGTCCACCTGAGACCCGGACATATTACCCAGACCTGGCTGTGGCTCCCCAAGTAACCGAGATAGTCATATACAAAACTGTTGCTGTTGTAGGCGGCTGTTTGGCCTCACTGAAAGGTGATGATGTCAGCAAGGGCAATTTGGCCACTAGAGCGCTCTGTGCATTACATTACTACTCTCCTTGGGGCACCCAAATGTGTCTGTGCAACGCCAACCCGGCAGACTCCCAGACTTCTACAGGACAGCCACGCAGGGAAAAGCATCCAGCAAGATGCCACATCTGCACGTGAACAAGTACGCTGTCTCCTATGGCAATAGTCTCCAACAGTTTCCAATACAAGTGTAACAGTTGCTCCAGATAATTAAGGCAAGTCCAAAACAGAATCTTGTGCCAATCTTATCAATAATAAAGACATTTGGCATTACCTGTTAGCTGCATACTTCTCCAGGCAGTGTCTACTCACCAGCCTTCCAGGCATAGATACTGCGCCACAGGCCCTGCAGGAATCTTGCTGGGGCGCTGGCTCTGGGGAAGAGGAGCAAAGACGTCTTCCTTGGAGCTCTTCTCCTGAGTGGGAGCGCCATCCGGGCTATGCTCCTCTGAAGAACGTCCGCCTTGCCTTGGCCCGGCCATCTTGAGAGCGTGGGCGTGCGGGGCTGAAGCAAATCAAAGCCAATCCGCATGAGAGGGCACTCTTTTTCCTGAAAACTTACCAATATGGTGGTCCCCACCCTAGTTGTTGAGGGTCTTTATATGAGCGGTAACTGACTCTTTATCTGTGGAGAAATGGGACGGCCAGCTGAGGTGAGGATAGCTGAAAAGCGACAGAAGGATCAGGAGTAGATATAGCAGAAAGGATTCCACTTTCCCTTTTTTTTTTTTTATCTACATATACTTACATATGTACACATATACAAACATACCCACACACATATACTGCAGAGGTTCAGCCTGGGGCGGGTTAGGAAAGGGTTAATTAAAGAGGGTAGGAACCTTCAGCCCTGATTACTGTCAGCTGAGCTGAAGATGTCAGAGGAGTTGTGTGTTTGGAGAGAGAGACACACACAGCAGTCAGTGTAAGGATTCATTTGCTAGGGTAAGTAAAAACATATAAAAAAAAAAAAACTATCTCAGACTAGAGCCATGTACTTTGTCTATATATCAGCCTGTTGGTTAAAGAGACTGAACCTTTCCTATCTCTGCACCTGTGTGACAAGACAAGCCTGTCTTTTTCTTCTGTTTGTTTTGCTGAATAAAGCCATTTTTATTTTACTGAACTGGCCTTTCACCCCTCTGATCCCCTACAATGCATACATGTATTTACATACACCCCCACACATATGCATACCCACACATCCACATACAATTTTTTTTTTTTTTTTTAAACGTGTATATACATATACACACCCATATCACATATACATACATACATACCTATACATACACATGCAACACCTGAAGAGGACAGCAGGGAATGGGAAAGGTAATGAAGGACATGTAGGAGACACAAGGGGCTAAGAGAGAGATAAAGCATAGCTGACCCCCCATATTCCACAAGTGCTGCAGTTATCAATTTTAAAAGCAGATTTCGTTCCTAAAGAGGAAACACTGCAGGGGCCCCAATAAGACCCACAGAAGGGATTCCCAGGCTTTTTAGCGCATGTTAGCAGCCTGAGCGCTGGGACTTCGCACTGGGAGAGGCTTGAACCCAGCCGGATGCTGCACAGAGGCAGAGGGGGGGACATAGTACTGCTTACTCTTCACTGATGCGTTGAGGTATGAGGAAAAAAAGAAGAATGGGGTGGGGCCTAACTAGGCCTTATATTTATGCTATTCACTATTCCAAGCTCTATCACTAGTATGCTGCCATGTTGGCGTCAGGAAAATACATTGCTTGTTTAATAAAAAATATATTAAAATATAAAAAAATAAGGAAAGAGATCCCCATATCTATTATTGTATATACAGCCCGGCTGCATCACAGTAACAAATTCCCAGGGTTCAGTTGGGCTTATTTCTGTTTATTAGGGCACTGGGCCATATGGCTGAAGGTATCTGTAAGTAGTAGTGACTAGTAAGATGAGGATCAATGTAGGTCTATAAAAGAACTGTTTTTGTATACATTGCCCACTGATTGATTTATATTTCTTCTTTTGCTGAACTTTCCCAGCACTTTCTAATTTGAACACTAAGGTCATCTGTGACAGCAATACAATGACAGTCAGAGTCAGTAAATGTGAACTAAAAGCACTTGGTCTCGACTCTTCCACAATTCATCTGAGGAACTCATCAAAAGAATGCAGTTTCCCATATTCAGAAACTATCAATCGCCAGACAGTGACTACTATCCAGGCCAAAGCAGTATCCAATTGGTGTGGAAACACAGTGACGGTAACACACTATTGATTTATTTGTTCATTTATTTTAACAACTCCTGTGTTAGATTTGTGTGTATTCCTTACTTTTCTGGAAAAAGAGACCCTCAGCAATCTGTTTCACTTTTTTCAAGAAAAAGCCGAAAATGTTTAATTTTATATAAGATAGACCGTGGGAGAGATAGGGGACTTTTTTTTCCCTCACTTCCTGTCACCAATTAAAACAGAAATCCAGACTGGTGAAAATATGGAACTTCTGAAAAATGTTTTATCGATGTTTACCTTCCTGTCACAACGATAACCACATTTCTTTTATAGACATCATAGCGATAGGCAGTGAGAGAAGACCTTCTCATTGGGTCACTGTGGTAGGCTTTAAGGGATAACTGCACTTTTTGTACAGTTATTCTTGAAATGCAAGTCCACTCTCCCCGAGAAATCCCCCTAAGTTTTCTACTTACCAATCTATGATCCATGGAGATTTTATGTTTGGGGTCATTGGGTGCTACACGGTTCTTCACAAAAACTCTCCCTGCCAGGCTGTACATGCACAGTAGACTTCCCATTTACCACATGATGCATTTTTTCATGCTGATGCTTTTTCTTATTATTTTTTTTGTAGGAAGAGGAGGTTTGATTTTATACACAAAACTATGCCAAAAACGCACTAAGGCTAGGTTCAAATGTATGCATGTAAGGTTGATGCTTTTTTATGTGTTTTTGTGGTGCATTTTTTCATGCGTTTTTATGCGTTTTCAAACTTCTTGCATTTTTTTTGGTAGAAGAAGATTGGTTGTTAAAACACAAAACCCTACCAAAAGCGATTTAAAAACGCATATATGTTTTTGATGCGGTTCCATTAAAAGCTATGAAACCAAAAATGCCCCGTTCTGCATGTAAGAAGAATTCCTGCATCTTTCCAAAAAACACATTGCAGGAAACATGTGAAAAATGTGTTTGGGACTCATAGGAAAAAATGTAAAATGGATTTTAGTGTGTTTGTGCAGATCTGAAAATGCACTAAAACCCACATAGATATGAACCTAGCATAAAAATGCAGTTTACATGCACTCCCATTGAAGTCTATCGGGCAAAAAAAATGCACAAAAGAAGCCCCTGTGCCTTTTCCAAAATGCGCTGTACCAGGCACTGACTGGGCAGCATAGAGGATAATGTGCGGTGCAGCATGACAATAAACACAGGAGAAATTGTATGTGAATGGGGAGGTGGTAAATATAGGGAGCGTTCACATTTGCGAATGCACTCACATTGCGATTAGATGCGAGAACCCCAACGGGGGTTCCCAGGATTAGCTGTAAGAGGCAGCCCCATTGAAATCAATGGGAGGTTTCCGCCTCTCGCAGCTAATCACAGCCACTGACATGTAAGTGATCGGCTCTGGACGCAGGCTGCATCCGTATGGCTATGGGAAGCCTGTGGATTATTAGGCTCAACGATTGACAGACTTCATTTCCACGAGATTGAGTGAGTTTTACAAGTAACCCGTCTATATTTCAAAGCTGTTTTTCCACTGCTAATTACTGTCCCCTATCCACAGGATGATGCCTCCAATATCAATATTTCCAACACCATTTACATTGGAAACCTGGATAAACCCATCATCACAGCAAATAATATCAGCTTTAATTTTACCTGTGTGTATAAACGGAATATGCAAACAAGTCTGAAACTCCCTGGATCTACCCAACAGTAAGAAAAAATATAAAGACATAGAGAGTTGCTCGTGTAATATACTATATTACTTGTTCTTTCTCCTTTACTAACCTCATATTTCCATTAACCGGTTTATGATGTTTATAGTAATTAAACATAAATGCTATGTACATGCAGCACTAAATTTTGTGAATCTAAGATGTCTTCCATATCCATATTTTGAACCTAATGGTGGTAAAGCAGACCTAACCTTAGATTTCTTTTTAGTCACATTCAAGTCCATGCCAAGTAATAAGTACAGTAAGTGTAACTTATCGATGGATCCACCACAGAGATCACAGTTTTCACCCTGATAATACTTTTCTCTCCAAAATACCGCTACATCTCTGTTCAGGCATCACCCAGGGTCAGCACTTCTTGCACTGAGATGCCAACTCTGGGATCATACAGCTTTCTTGAAAAATGATAATTGTGTCATAATCAGCAGAAGACTTTTGGTTGGGTTTAGGGGGCTTTGCAGGATGAACAGAAAATAAAGACATGATCATAATTGAAAGCTAAAGTTTAATCAAAGCAGAAGGTCAGACACATTAAGCTGGCCAAATACTGAGCAAAATGTGTTCGCTTCAGTAGGGACCAGCTCCGTTTTTACCATCCCTGTTCAACAGAAGTTGATGTGTAATTTCACCTTTACAGAAAAAATAAAAAAAGAAGTGAACTAACACTCTATGCGCTCCTCACTGCCTCCATCCCCTCTGCACTCACCTCCATGGCCTAATGCCCCGTACACACGGTCGGATTTTCCGACGGAAAATGTCCTATCGGACAATGTTGTCGGAAATTCCGACCGTGTGTAGGCTCCATCGGACTTTTTCCGTCGGATTTTCCGACGGACAAAGTTTTATCTCCTGCTCTCAAATTTTCCGACAACAAAGTCCTATCGGACTTTTTCCGATCGTGTGTAGCGAATTCCGACAGACAAAGTGCCACACATGCTCAGATCACAATATAAGACCAAAGCTATTGGCTACTCGCCTCTACGTAGTCCCGTCGTAGGCAACAAACGTCACCACGTTCAGAGTGATCAGATTTTCCGACAACTTTGTCCGACCGTGTGTATGCAACACCAGTGTCGGACAAAATCCGTCGGAAAAAATCCGATGGATTTTGTGGTCGGATTTTCCGACCGTGTGTACAGGGCATTAGAGTGACAGAAATCAAGGGGAAATATTGCAATCATTTTGGCATTTTTCTTGCAATTTTTCTTTTTTTTTTTCTTTTAGGGGGACATGCCCGGTTATGTGCATAGATAACTGTTTTAACCCCTTAAACTTTATATTGTATATTATACTGTTATATATTTAAAAATGTGCAGCGCTGATCAAGTAAAAATATATATGTACAAGTACAACTAAAATTATAGTGGGTATTCAATTCATGTGTATTTATAAAATAGTTTTTTTGTAAAAGATCCGTATGTCGGTGTTAAAAACACACAATGGGGCTGATTTACGAGCGGTTTGCGCCATGAGTTGTGACGCACGGCAATGCGCAACGGACGTTTTCGTATTTACAAAACATTTGCGCCGGTAACACAGCGAAAATTCCCCATTTACTATTGAATTCTCGGCGCACGGGATGTGGCGATTGGTGCGCCACTATAGGCACGGCATCTTCAACTCAGAATTTAAAGAAGCTGGAAGTGCCAATATTATGGGGGTGATGTGAGGAAGTATAGTTACAACTGTCCAAGTACGGTAACAAATATGCCCAAAATAGAATCAGAAAGTGACTTTCTCTGAACAAGCCTGCTGCGCCTGCAAGTACACTTAGAACTGCGCAAGGTCAATTTATGCACTGCGCATGCGCTCCTTCAAATGCTTTGGTTGAGGGCATGTGGCCTGGTATGGTTCAGGAGGGGGGGCGCTCTCTTGTCCCCCTCTTTTCCTGCGGTCTGCCAGGTTGCGTGCTCGGATAAGGGTCTGGTATGGATTTTGAGGGGGGCCCCACGCCATTTTTTTTTTTGGTGTGGGGTTCCCCTTAAAAACCATACCAGACCTGAAGGGCAGCCTGGTATGGATTTTGAGGGGAACCCCCACACCATTTTTTTTTTTGCTGCGGGGTTCCCCTTAAAAACCATACCAGATCTGAAGGGCCTGGTATTCTCTTGGAGGGGAACCCATGCCATTTTTTATTAAAGTCGCCTGGCCTGGGGGCGACTTAAAGTCGTGTTGTAAGTCGCCCCAAGTCCTGTTGTAAGTCGCCCCAAGTCACGCTGCAAGTCATGTTGCCCATGTGTGAATGGACTGTTAATGATACGTAGTGCGCTATATATATATACACACACACACACACACACACACACACACACACACACACACACACACACACACACACACACACACACACACACACACACACACACACACACACACACACACACACACAGT
This sequence comes from Lithobates sylvaticus, assembly GCA_028564925.1. Taxonomy (NCBI): domain Eukaryota; kingdom Metazoa; phylum Chordata; class Amphibia; order Anura; family Ranidae; genus Lithobates; species Lithobates sylvaticus. The sequence goes on along the minus strand of CM053027.1, from coordinate 182,850,122 downwards.
ATATACATACAGTCAGTACTGATCCTGACCTCCCTGGGGCCCTAAGCAAAATTCTGCTAAGGGGCCCTTTACCTGACCCGTGATGCAGTGAGCTATGTAAACCATTTGCCATTGCCACACAGTCACACCTGACACTTACATCAGGGTCCCCAGAGAGCCCCTCTTAAATCAGTGTCCTCAGATAGCCTCCCCCTACATTAGAGTCCCCAGAGAGCCTCCCCTACTTTAGGGTCCCCAGAGAGCCTCCCCCTACATTAGGGTTCCCAGAGAGCCTCCCCTTACATCAGGGTCCCCAGAGAGATTCCTCTTACATCAGTGTCGCCAGAGGGCCACCTCCTTTCATTAGTGTCTTCAGAAAGCACCCCCTCTTACATTAGTGTCCCCAGAGGCCTCCCTCTTACAGCAGTGTCCCCAGAGGGCCATGTCCTTAAATTAGTGTCCCCAGAGGCCCCCCTCTTACATCAGTGTCCCCAGAGGGGTTCAAGCAGAGTGAAAGTGAAACTGATACTGCCCGGGTCAGAGGCCCCTCCCTTCTCCTCTCCACTGTATACACTGACACTCGAGAGAGTACTACAAGCCCCAGGAAGTTCCCGCCACCCACACAGGCACCATAGAACTGCCGATCGCCGCCTTCCACCTCCTCCCACCTCTCCCCACTGCACTCTAAACAGCCATCCAGAGGTGCAGGGGGGGGGGAATGCTGGGGGGGGGGGGGGGGGGGCCCCACAGCGGTATAATGGAAGGGCTCAGTTGCAAATGCGACAGCAGCGACCCCTAATGTTCCACCACTGGATGTTGTAAACATTAATTGACGCGCTATGACATGAGGGGGAGGCTGGGCCTCCAGTAATTTGCGGGGCCCTACGCAGCTTGCGTAGTGAGCCTATAGGACGGATCGGCTCTGCATACAGTATACACACAAATCACACTAAATACTTTCAAACCAGATAATTTTACTACATCTTAAGGCTGGTTTCACACTGCCGCACTGCAGATAGATTTTCTATTAGGTTACATGTTGTTTACCGTATTTTCTGACAGTACACCAAAAGTCCTGCATACATGACCTTTTGTGTGCCTTTAGAAAACCCACAACCTATTAGAAAGTCTATGGGAAACCATGGGTTAACCGCATGAAAACCACAGGTACACCTGCACTGCAGTTTGAGTGCAGAAACTGGTCTTAAGTTTCCTCTTGCTTTCCCAATGCATTAAAATTTAACTTTTTAGGTGGACATTAGAATTTAAGCCCCCGTTCACATCGGCGTGATTTGACATGCGATTTGACAGGTCAAATCGCATGTTAAACCGGAGCCTATTGCTGGCAATAGGAGCGTCCCATATGGTGCACAGATTTCCAAAAGTAGTTCCTGCACTACTTTTGGCGACTTTGGAGGCGAGTTCAATAGACATCTGTGCATGAACCCGCACGGATGTCTTACAAGTCGCCTCCCAAAGTCGGACTGAAATGCGGCTTTTAAATCATGTGGGTTCAGATGAACTCACACGATTTCAAAGCCGTGTTCGGTTTGAAAGATTGCTAAAAGCTATTGCTACTTATTAGGAAATAAATTGTGATTTAAATTGTTATTGGTTGTGTTACCTGAACATGTATTTGTTTTCTCAGGACGGTATACCTGTCTGGAGCCAATGGGGCTGGATCATATCCCGTTACCATGGCTGCTTATAAAGATCAATCATTTGCAGTACCATACCAAAATACTGATACAGTGACTGTCGGATCAATCATCTATGTGGGAATATTTGTGACAGGCGCTGATGGAACTAAATATGTTCTCCGGATAGAGACGTGTGTTGCAAGTCCTACAGATAATCGCAGTGATGTAAATGCTTTTTATCTTATAAAAGATGGGTAAGTTTGTATTTCTAATGTAACCATAGAGATGAATGAAAATGTAAAGACCTAGAACTTCACAGAGCACAGAGTGCTAAATACAAAAGAAGAAGTTAAAACTAGCCTTGCACATATATTCCTGATTTAGCTGGAATCAGTATAATGCCTTGTATATTCCGACAACAAAATCCATCAGAACGAGTTGACGTACAACCTAAAACTTTACAGAGTGTTAAATACAAAAGAAGCAGTTAAAACAAACCTTGCACACATTTTCCTTGTTTAGCTGGAATAAGTATAAGGCCCCTTTCACACGTACGGTCCGTTCAGGTCCGCCTGTGAGTTTTTTAGGCGGAACTGAACGGACGCTCCATAGACCTCTATGGAGAGTCGGATGTCAGCGGTGACATGTCCGTTGACATCCGACCCGCTCCGATCCGAAAAAGTGTGACGGAGAAAAACCCCATTTTTACATCCATCTGCGGATCGGATTGGGTGACGACAGACTCTATGGTCCATCGTCATTCGATCCCCCATAGGGGAGAGCGGCGCTCTGACAGGTCCGTCCCTGCACAGTGTGCAGAGACAGACCTGTCATCTTCCTGCTCAGCGGGGATCGTCCGTGTGAAAGAGCCCTAAGTGGTCCTAGTAAAATTGGCGCCTCATACATCTGTCTCTCTGAATATCAGAAAAAGTATCTGGTTTTCTTTTGCATGCTAGTCTTGTATCAAAAATGAAGAGGTTACTAAAGTTATGAAATTTCTCATACGACAGAATACAACTCGGGAAGTGATGTAATGTGTATTGTAATGTATTCTTTTGTTTCCAAACATGCGTGGTCTTGCTCTACTGATTTTTTTTAGACGAAAACTGTACTGATTAAACGGAAATTACTGTTTGTCCCTTCGGATAATTTCAGATGAACTGTCGGGATCGGCTCTCTAAAGCTGTGTACTAAAGATCAGATTATCGTACAATCGATCCGAAAGCGGTATTTTTCGCCCGATTTTCTGATTGCGTGCACTAGGCTTTAGACCAGTGTTATCTCCTTCACTTGTAGAAGCAACATTTTACAGAAAATCTTGGTGGAATCTCAATGTACCTACTCTACATTGCAGCTGTAGAAAGAGGCATCCATAAAATATTTTATTTTTTCCCTTGACTACAGAACTGTTTTAGATTAGTGCCGTATGGTGCCATCCATTCTGAGTAACACCCCAAAGCATGGAACTGATGGTGCGGCCACATTGTACTAACATAGGGAAGGGTTTAAAGGGGTATAGATAAATAGGACCTGAGCCTGTGTGCTGTACACAAGGCACACTAATAAAATGCTCCATGATTGTATATTTCTTTTAAAGTTAAATGTGCCAAACTCTATCAACGGCAAAAAAAATGAATGGCTCATTGAGATCATCACTCAAAAATCAAAGCTTTAATTATGAAAAGTAATATTTCATTTTCCTAAGTCATGCTAAAACCGACCAGTTTGGTCAGCAGTGTATTTTTTATATATATTTTTTTTCTTATTTACAGCTGTGTCCAGGAACCGGTTTCCACAACTGTGTTAGAAAATAGCAATGCATTAGAAGCCAGTTTCAGCATGAGCTCATTTCAGTTTCAAAATCAGGCCAATGTAAACCTTTTCTGTGATGTACGTTTGTGTGACAACACCACTGAAACATGTTCCAAGGTAAGTGATCAATACATTTTCTCTGATAAGAGGCTGACGTTGTTTGGTAACAATGAAGAATTACGTAAGGTGCCCATGGGCATTATATGGCAGTCTGGATTGTCTACTGGCTAGAGGCAACACATACACTATTGCTGATGATAATTGTGGGAAGCACAGCTAATATGCCCTCCTAAAAACCCAGTGCTTAGTACAGTTATAGTATGTTTTAACAAGGGGGGCAATCACTTTTTCACACAGGGCCATGATGGTTTGGATTTTTTTTCACATTTAATAATAAACACCTTCATTTACAAATTGCATTTTGTGTTTACTTGTGTTGTCCTTGACTATTGTTTAAATTGGTTTGATGTTCCGAAACACTTAAGTGTGACAAACATGCAAAGGAACAGGAAATGAGGAAGGGGGCAAACACTTTTTCACACCACTGTATATTGATTGGTTTGCGCAAAAGTTATTGCGTCTACAAAATAGGGGATAGTTTTATGGCATTTTTATTCTTATTTTTTTTTATTACTAATGACGGCAATCTGCAAATTTAAGCGTGACATTATGGGGGACACAACGGACACTTTTGACACCATTTTGGGACCATTGTCATTTATACAGTGATCAGTGCTCTAAAAATGCACTGATTACTGTGTAAATGACTTAAAGGGATTAAGTGTGTCCTAGGGACTGTGGGAGGTTGAGCTACCACTGACATGACAGCGATCACTGCTCCCGATGACAGGGAGCAGTAGATACCTGTCATGTCACTTGGCAGAACGGGGAAATGCCTTGTTTACATAGGCATCTCCCCGTTCTGTGGCTCCGTGACACAATCGTGGGACACAGGCGGACATCGAGTCCGCGGGAACTGCAGGCACAGTCACGCTGTATGTGGTGAGCGTGTGCCGCTAACTCCACCAATTAAAGGGGGACGTACAGGTACGCCCATTTGCCCACCGCTGCCATTGTGTCGACGTATATCGGCATGCAGCGGTCGGCAAGTGGTTAAAGGGGTTGTAAACCCTCGTGTTTTTTCACCTTAATGCATCCTATGCATTAAGGTGAAAAAACTTCTGTCACTCAGCAGACCCCCTAGCCCCCTCGTTTTACTCACCTGAGCCTGAAAAAAAAAAACATTGAGGGTTTAGGAACCCTTTAAGTACTATTAAATAAACATATATGCTGTAAGTGAGTGTCAGAAAAGTTGCAGCTCTCCCAGAGAGTGAAAGAAAGCACTGGTTGCCTCCTAGCTAAATGAGCATTTACCCATTAAATGCATGGAGGGGACCCTGCATGGGTAAATTATGCACAAAGCAGTAAAATACTCCTCTCGGGTGCCCTGTTGGCTCTTCATAGGACTTCTGGAGAAACCATTACTTGGGAGCCTGCAGGGCAATTACTTTACCATCAGGGCCTATGGAAAAAAAGTAAGCTTTCGTGACTTATTATTCAGATCCTTTTATTGCTTGGTTGACAAGTATTTCCATGCAGATGACAGACAGAGTTTCATTTAATTTTGTTTATGGGACAAGAACCTTGTTCTTCTAGTTTGTATAGCCATACAGCATTTTATAATGACCTATGATGTGTGTAAATATATATGAATGGAAGGACTGAACCAAAATACAGAATGAGGATCCTATTTTTGCACATGAGGGAAATTGAGGAAAGGGACCTCTGGGTTCAATAAGCTCCTAGTCAGCAAAAATTTACGTATGGAGCTTATACAGTGAGCCAACACAACACAGTTTTTTTAAGGCCTTGTGGTACAGCATATAGGTGTACAGGGGGTCCCCGAGTTACGAACTCGTTAGGGACTGCCCGCCTGTACGGAAGTCGGAAATGTTCGTAAGTCGGCCGCGCATGCGCAGACCGACAAATACAGAGATTTCCGGACATTTCCGATGTTGCGTCTATTGCCGTTCTGCGCATGCGCGGCAAATTACGGACATTTCCGGCATTTTCCGAAGCTCCGTATGGCCGCACATGCGCAGAACGGCCGAAAGACGCCGAAAAAGACCGAAAAATGGCGGAGGGTCCCCGCAGCACCCCGTTCGTAAGTAGGGGTTGTTCGTAGGTCGGGTGTTCGTAAGTCGGGGACCCCCTGTACAGTGTAAAATACATCTACAGGGGGTCCCCTAGTTACAAACATCCGACTTACAAACAACTCCTACTTACAAACGGAGGGAGACAACAGGAAGTGAGAGGAAATCTACCCCTAGGAAGGGAAATTCACTCCTGTAAGCGTTATTATGGGAAAAAGGTACCTCCACTGATGCTTTTTTTTATCAAGGCTTGTTTCCACAACAACCCAACATTTTCAAAAATCCAATTGTCATTGGGACAGGAAGTGAGGTGACATTTTATGAACAGGGGCACAGACAGCAAAACAAATATTACAGGGGTGTTAACCCTTTCCTATGCTATCCAAAAAGCTTAAAAATAGTTTTTCTGGCTGGAGCTACACTTAAAAAAATGTACCTGTTCCGACTTACAAACAGATTCAACTTAAGAACAAACCTACAGACCCTATCTTGTTTGTAACCCGGGGACCCCCTGTATTGTTGTGGTGCTCAAGAGCCACAGCTGCAGTGTATTGTTGCCTACAGGAATGCAAAACAGAAAATGCAGTGCTCACAGCCGCCGGCACCGTCATGTATTCACGCACACGTATGTTATGTTTTGAAAATCATGCCTATATGAATGTGTGAATAGATGCTGCTGGAAATGACATATGCTATAATAAAATAATAAAAATATAGAAACTCATCATGATTTGCTTAAAATTAAAAATTTAAATATCAGAAATGTAAACCAGTCTAACAGCTTATGATTTTTTTGCTTGTTCCTCACAGTGCGTCCGTACGAAATCCTTCAACACAGCTACTAATGAAGTCAAGATAGGCCTACCCATTGATGGTATGTCACAATAACTATCATTTACATATGCACAGAAATGTGTTTTATTTGTCATGATATTATCATAAGACATAGTCTTTTAATTTATTAATCCTATTGTTTATGGGGGCGTGGTCTGGCTATGGAGGAGTGAGGACGTGTCCTGCCTGAGCTCCGTCCGGTCCGCAGCTATACAAGCAGCTACAGGGGCGATTATCCCCCGTTTTTAAGCTCAGGGTATGTCACAGCGGCGGCGAACACCCTCCCAGCCGAAAAGGACATACCAAACCCGCCAAGGATCGATGGAATCCTTTCTTTTGGACACCCCACGCCAGCAGCAGGAGAAGGGGAAATCCAAGATGGCGCCGGAACGAACGGCCTCGCCGGAACGCCACGAGGCCCGGCCCGCTCAGCATACACAAGCGGCCCTGCCTGCACAGACACCGCTCACAACTCAGCCTGCACAGCCATCGCTAGGATTCCAACCTACACTGCCACAGCCAACCGCACAGCCTGAACTGCCATCGCCATGTGCATCCTCTGCACAACCGCGGCTAGCTGAACAAACTGCACAACCTCCCTTGGGGACACAGCCTGCTATGTCTCCCATCCCCTCTCCTAGGGTGGTAAGTGACACTGCTCCCCCTGCCTCCCCTCGCTCCATATCACCTCAGGGCCAGATTGCAGATGCGGCTGACTTAACATGGGACAGGGACATCAGGCAACATCTATGGTCTCTCCCCACAAAGGCTGACTTAGAACAATTCACCAGCAGAGTGGAAAAAGCATTCAAACAGGACATTGAGCAACTGAAAAGTGACACGACCGAGCTGGGCCATAGAATAGAGACATTGGAACAGAATTTTGAGGACTCTATACCTGCCGTAGCCATGTTAAGAGAACGGGCATCCGCACATGACCAACAAATTGAAGCTCTAATCTGCCAATTAGACGATATGGAAAATCGCAGCAGACGTGCGAACATCCGCATACGCGGACTGCCAGAAGCCACTGGGCCCAAAGATATTATTCCCTCACTGCAAGGAGTATTCCGTGACATATTAAATCTACCTGCGTCTGTTCCCATCGAGATAGACAGAGCACACAGGGCACTTAGGCCCCCATCAGATGACCCCGAGAGGCCTAGAGACGTCATTTGTAAACTCCACAAGTACTCGCTGAAGGAACGCATAATGCAAAAGATGCGCAACAGACCAACCTTTGATTTTGATGGGGCCTCCCTGTCATTCTACCAGGACCTCTCCAGAAGAACCCTCATGCAACGCAGAGCCCTGCGACCACTATTGTCTGAGATTCAGGCGGCAGGACTTACATACCGCTGGGGCTTTCCGTTTAGCCTGCAGGCATCTAAGAACGGCAAATGGGCAGTGTTGCGAACCAAAGATGACCTCCCTCGCTTCCTACACACACTGGAGCTGGAGCAGGTCGACTTTCCAGACTGGCGCAGTTCCCTGAGTATACCGACCCCACAAGTGCCAGAACCATGGATACCCACCTCCGGCAACAGGAGATCCAGGCGCCGTCAAAGGCATGAAAGAGGATACTCTCCAGGGCCCTCGGGGTCTAGGGACTAACCTTGCAGTGATATCCATTACCTACGGCCATCGAGCTACAACGCCATGGATGTGCCTTACCCCCCCTCCTTTGGCGGGACTTGACTGAAGGAACTGACCGAGCACATCCATGATTGAGACGCCAAGTTAAAAGGCCCCACGCATGAGAGGATGCTGGACAGGGGAACATATGCGGAATTGGGTGATGGTGGTACATGACTACCCCCGTCCCGTTTGTTTGCTTTTCGCTGACTCCTACCTAGCAACACTGGCCGACAACTGCCCCTAGGAGTATGCAGCCAATTGGCTCAAGAAAGTTAACTGTTCACTTTATCGTTACCCTGTAACAAGATTTTATGGACTGGACGGGGCGCGGGCCCCACGTCCCCCCTGTGGTTGCCCACGTTTCCCGTATAGGCCCCACCTACTTAGGTGTTAGTCCCTAGAGGGACACCAGGACGGTTCCCGGGGTCTCAGATTTCTGGGTCCCCCGGGGGCACGCCCTGTTAGAGAAAGTGTAACTGTCAGCTAGGCCTATTACTATAGGCCTGGCCTGCGATACCTCTGCTACTGTTTTTACTTGTTTTTGGTCCATTTTTTTTTATTTTTTTTCTCTCGTTCTCTAGCCTTTCCTATTATCTTGTACACCTCAGTACTTACCCGCTCCTCCTTTCTTACTTCCCTACTTAACCAACTGACTTTTTCTCACCAGGAAGGAAGGAACCTAAACCCCACCACCACCGGATTCGGTTGCAACGAAAAGGTCGCCTGGACAGTCGCCTCTGCTGCAACATGGCCACGATTAAGGTAGTCTCTTACAATGTCAGAGGCCTATGTTCCCCTAACAAGCGCAATAGGTTGTGGTTAGAACTGAAGAGATTGAGGGCGCAAGTGGTGTTCCTACAGGAGACCCACTTTACAGATGCTTCTATTCCCAAGCTGCCCACCCATATGTTCTCGCAATGGTTCATGTGTAACTCTCCTAGACCTAAAGCCAGGGGCACGGCCATAGCTATACACAAGAACTGTCAATTTTCACACATAGAACACATGATAGACCCCCAGGGTCGCTATGTGTTTTTGAAGGGCACCATACTGGGGCAGACGTACACGTTCGCCACATTATATGCACCTAACTCCCAACAACTTACCTTTATAGATCAAGCCCTTGCTAAACTAGCAGAATTCCGGGAGGGTAGATTAATCCTGGGAGGGGACTTCAATGTCAGCCCAGACCCCATGCTAGATACCTCAACAAATAGATCGTCCCACTCACTCGCCTTCTTGAGACACTTTCGTAGGTCCCTCCAGAGGTTTACTTTAGTAGACTGCTGGAGAGCACTACACGCCTCTGAAAAGGACTTTAGCTACTACTCCAGTGTGCATAAAATATACACCAGGATCGACTTGCTACTGGTTGACCAAAGCTCCCTAGACCTAATACTAGAAGCAACTATTGACCGGATAACAATCTCAGACCATGCCCCTGTGACAATTACTCTCTCACTAGCTCAGGCCATGACTAAAGCAAGGACATGGAAACTCAATGAAAACCTGTTAGACGACATAGGAGTGGTGGCGGGGGTTAGGGAGACCTTGACACACTATTTCGCTGAAAACAATAATGGGGAGGTTAATGAAGGCACCCTATGGGAGGGCCACAAGGCGGTGGTGAGGGGCACTTTTATAGCCATGGGAGCAAAACTCAACAAGGCTAGGCAGGCGGACTTCCAGAGAGTATTGCGGGAGCTCCAGCTAGCAGAGATCAAACATAAACATTCGTCAGGTCCCGAAGAGCTTAAGCGACTGACAGAACTAAGGCAGCTCTTTTCCAAACTACTGGACCGTAGAATAAATCGCAAATTACGCTACTTAGCCCACACCTATTACGAGCACGGGAACAAGTGCGGCAGGTTGCTGGCTCGAGCTCTCCGCAAAAAAAGACTCATGGCACACGTCCATAAATTACACTCCTCTACGGGAGAACCCGCACAACACACCTCCAAAATAGCAGCCTTGTTCCGTGAATACTACGAGAACCTATATAACCTGAACCCCTCCTCCTCGCCCACTGAGATAGAAGCTAAAAGGTCTCGTATTAAAACTTACCTTGCATCGACTGGTCTCCCCACCCTGACCCCTGAACAGGCGACCGACCTAGAATGCCCGATCACCACTGCTGAACTACTGGCCACCATCAAATCTTTACCGACAGGTAAGAGCCCTGGACCGGATGGTTTCACCAGGGCCTACTACCTAAAGTTCTTTGATAAAATACAATCCCCACTCTGTGCCCTCCTCAACTCCCTAGCAACCGGAGGCTCCCTTCCAAGGGAGACCTCGCTGGCCCACATCACCGTCCTTCCAAAAGAAGGGAAGGACCCCACCCAACCACAAAGTTATCGCCCAATTTCCCTCCTGAACACTGACCTAAAAATTTTCTCCAAAATCATTGCCAACCGCATGAAACACTTGCTGCCTGAACTGATCCATGCGGACCAGACAGGCTTCATAACTGGTAGGGAGGCCAGGGATAACTCTAACAGAGCCCTCCAGCTTATCCACTGGGCACGTACTAGCGATCGAATGCCTCCATACCTAATCCTATCAACAGATGCGGAGAAGGCATTCGATCGCGTAGACTGGGATTTTCTGAACACTGTACTCCAGGGCACTGGGCTAGGACCACGTATGTTACGTTGGATCTCCGCTCTGTATGTATCCCCCACAGCACAGGTCAAGGTGAACGGAGGTCTCTCCTCACCATTCCCCATCCGAAACGGCACGAGACAGGGTTGCCCGCTCTCACCCCTCCTGTTCGCGCTGGTCTTGGAACCCCTATTACAGAAAGTTAGAAATAACCAAAACATCAGAGGGGTGCAGGTGGGCTCCACTGAGCATAAGCTCTCTGCATACGCAGATGACATACTATTTCACGTAGCGGAACCCCAGGTCTCGCTGCCGAATCTGATGGAGGAATTAACTGCATACGGAGAGGTATCCAACTTCCGTATAAATTTCACAAAATCTGAAATACTCCCAGTCACCATCCCACCGTCCATGACAGATACACTAAAACGATCGTTCCCATTCACTTGGGCCTCCCCCTCCATGAAATACCTCGGCGTCCAGCTTACAGACAGGCCAGACTCCCTGTACGCACATAATTACGCACCATTGCTCAAGAGGATCTCACAAGATCTTCTGCAATGGGACAGGACGCACTTTACATGGCTGGGTCGGACGAACATCATAAAGATGACGATATTACCACGCATTCTTTTTATGCTTCAAATGGTACCAGTACACCTGCCAAAACGCTTCTTTACCGAGCTACGTAGCTCATTCATTAAATTTGTATGGGGGGGCAAGAAGCCCCGTCTGGCTATGGCAACGCTCCAAAGAAATAAGATGAGGGGGGGTCTGGGAATACCTAACATCCCCCAGTACTATCAAGCGATCGCTTTACAGCGACTCTTAAACTGGAAATTCCATGCGTCAACTAAACTGTGGGTCCCCCTGGAGAAGACGATGGCAGGCAGAGATTTGGCGGGTGCCCCCTGGGTCCCCGCTGGGGATAGAGGATTTTCAGACTGGGTCTCACCCTTGACTGTTCACTCCCTACAAATATGGGACAGAGTGAACGCCCGCTTAACTCTAGCCCCACAGATATCTCCATTGACCCCGGTGTGTGGATACCCGTGGTTTTCTCCGGGGGAACAGGCAGCAGCACTGGGCACATGGACTAGAGATAGTGACGTCAGGCTAACAAAATTACTGGAGGGAGACTCAGTGATGCCACTGGCCACCCTGAGGGAACGCTACGGCAGCTTCCCCTTTGATTTCTGGAGACACCGTCAACTTGCGACCTTTGTAGCTAAACGCCACAGACAAACACCAATCAGAACCACGCTGACGGAATTTGAAAGCATTTGGTCAGCTGCTGACCCAATGCCTCACATGATTTCGGCACTGTACAGACTGCTGGAAACAGCGACCCCCAACCCCAAGCCCCTTTACATCAAGGAGTGGGAAAAAGACCTACAACTTGAATTTACAGATGAACAACTCAACCACCTTTACCGCTTGACCCACTCGAGCTCCATAGACGCCAAAACACAAGAAAATAACTTTAAGATACTGTCAAGATGGTATAGGGTCCCCACTACCTTAGCTAGAATTTTCCCCACTGTATCTGACCTCTGCTGGAGGGGATGTGGGATGAAAGGCACATTCCTACACATTTGGTGGGAATGCCCAATACTGAGGCCATTCTGGTCTATGGTGAACAAACATGTCTCTGACAGCTTGGGAATAGACGTCCCGGACCTGCCAAAACACTTCCTCCTCCATGTGCCCCCCATGTCTCTGTCTCGCTACAAAAAAAGCGCTCTCCCCCACCTCCTAAACGCAGCTAAACGGCTAATTCCAATACATTGGAAGAGTGCACAGATCCCCAGCGAACAAGACTGGCTGGGGAAGGTGGGGGAGATCATGGAAGCAGAGAGCTGGCTGGCCACCTGCCGAGACACTAGAGACAAATTTGAGCTTACGTGGGCAGCATGGAGAGCCCACACGCAAGAGACAGACTGGGCCCCCTCTAGCCTAGATATTGCGCTACTTGCACTAGCAGACCCTTCCTTTCAGAGACTTGTCCAGGCGAACCATCCGTCAGCAACCACAAGCTCCACCTAAAGGTGGACACCAACGAATCCGGTGAGATATGGTAAACAAGCTTCCTCTTAGCGCTGGTCCTCCTCTCTTTCTCCCTTTTTTTCTCTCCTTCTCCTCTCTCGGGGTACATGCCCCAATCTCTACCCACCTTTTTCCATTATTGTTGGTTGTTTTTATTTGACCTGGTTTTTTTTTTTTTTTCATGCTTGTTGGCACGACAACCAGGGGATACAAAGTTACTTAAGGGGAACACCCATCCACCCCCCAACCCGGGGGGTGGCTCGTCTGTCTAAGAGGACCGAATGTCCAAGATGGGCGGGGAGTCTCCCTAAACACTAGAAAAGCTGCACCCCAGCAGTCGTAGACTTAACCACTTACTCTTAGAGCGATAAACTTGCAACCCCCTCCCTTTCTTCCCCCCCCCCCCTCCTTCCCCACTTGTTCCCCCTACCCTCCCCTGATGTACCCCCCCCCCCCCCTCTGATTTTTGTTTTTTCCATGTATGTGTTGTGTTGTTACCTTGTTAATATTTGAAAATGAAAATAAAAATTATACAAAAAAAAATCCTATTGTTTATATTCCCTGCACATATATGGGTGTTTTATCAGCAAAAGTGAAAATAACATCTCTAGTAAAACGACTCCATAGTGTTTTCACCAAGGTCCATCTTTTAGCACTCAAAGGGCGTTATGTATCAATGAGTTCTTATTACAAACTCTGTTTACTTTGCTTCAACTATCTATCAGAATAAGAATTGCCCTAAAGTTGTGAATATGTTTGAGACTGTAGAAAAATAAGTCCACTTCTTAAGCCGGACATAGACCATGTATGGGCAGGCTGAATGTACCCAAGTTGATCAATCGATCAAATTCGGTACAATCAGCCTGTCGGATCTGACATGCAATTATTTCTAGCGGCTATTATAGACACTAACAGTAATCACTGTGCTCTCCTGGCAGGGACACCGCCATAGGCGTGTGCAGGGGGTGTGCCAGGTGCACCCTAATTACTGCATGCAATGGTGATTCCCCCTAGTGCCAACCCCCCCCCCCCCGCCACAGTGCTGCTTCCTTCTTCCTCTCCCTCCAGGTGCTGTGGGAGAAGAGGCTAGTAACTATTTAATGGCCCTTCCTTTTCTAAATGAACATAGCGAACACACTCACTCACTGTGTTCATTCATAACTGAATCATAGTAAACTTTGTTTACTATGCTTCAGTTTGTGAATGAACAGGAAGCCACTCAGCACAGAGCACTATCCCATTCATTCCCTGTCCAGTGCAGCTGAGGCCTCAGAGAAAAGCATGTGAGTTTGAGCTTTGGGGTGCACACCCTAATGCAATAGGCTGCACACCTGTGGACGCCGCCCCCGGCTGGGAGAACACAATGGCTCCATGGTAGGGGGATCTAGCGATATTTTTTCTTGCCACCAAAGAAAATTGCTTCGTCTATGGCCCGCTTTAGGCTACGTTTATTCCTCTGTGTGTTTGATGCAGTATGTTTAAGGCACAATTTATTTGAGTTTTAGATGCATTTGATATGTGTTACCATTCATCCCAATGGAAGGTGCATTTTTCTCAGGAAAACAAAGAAAGCAGCAAAAAAAACTTTTCTTTACACACCCTACCACACAGTTGCAAAAAGCATAGGTGTGAATGCATCCCTTATAATATAATATGCAAAGCCCAGAGGATTTTCCACTGTTCTGGCTTGTAAAAGCTAGCGCACTGGCCTTGGTGTGTGGCTTTCTTTTCCTTTTGTCTTTTTTTATGTGTGTCTCATCTCCATGGTTTGTCCCATTTCTTTGTGTGGTAGACATATCACAGATCCTGACTGAGGCCGGGTTCACATATGCAAATTAGTTGTGGGTTCCCCCGCATCTAATTTGCATGACAGGAGAGTGTAACCGGCTCTCAATGGAGGCGGTTCACACATCTCCAGGGCAGCCGTGGGTCGCACTTAAAAATTTAGACCTGATTCGCACCTGAATCGGTGAACAGGAATGTACCGGACCCCATGCTGTGAGCCGTGGTTGCAGCATATGTGAACCCAGCCCAAGGGGTCATTCGCACGTTCTGTGCACATTTCCCGCAGCACATTCAAAACGCATTGGGTGTGCGATCTGCTGCAGTGTCAATATATACCTAACGACACCCTAAATGCAGACTGCAATGGCACCAACTGTCCTCCCCCTCCTCATCCTTGAACACTTACCTACCTCCTCTCATGATCCAGCGCTGTCACGTCTGCAGCTCTTCATTTCCTCTTCTCACAGGAGACTCAGGCAGCAGTGGGAGCCATTGGCTCCTGCTGTTGTCAGCCAAGTCCTATAAGGAGGGAGTGGGGGCATAGCTGAGCCATGCTGTGTGTTTCTATAGACGCACGCAGTCCACGTGGGTGCCCCGATGGCACAGAGCGCTTGCCATTGGGGCACCCGTGAAAAGAACCAGAGGACAGCATTGACAGGGGACGCCAGCAAAGGAGGTAAGGCACCACTCTGTGCACTATCATTCCACACAGCTGGTACATATAAACATATTTTTTTAACTTTAAGAAAAAAATAGCCTTTACAATTAAATTAACCCCTTGGAGCTGGCCTTTAAGGGGTTTAGGATGCCAGGAGGCAGGGTTTATCTTTTTTTTTTTTTACCACCTCAGCGTTCGTTAAAGAGACTTTTATTCAACGCAACATTCATTTCTGTCTCTAACATTAAGTCACATCATTGTGGTATTTTCATGTATCATAGAGTATTTGGTACTAGAATAACAATAAGTAACGGCTTGGCTAAAACGATTGCAAGGTGGGTGCGGGAGGGTTGGAGGGGGGTAGTAAATTATATGACTAAAAAAAAAAAAAAAAAGGAGGCAGGGTTTATGATCATGTGACCAACGTGAATGGCTTTTACGGCAGTCACATGATCAGATAGTTCTCGATTGCAAGCAGCGGTTGGGAGCTTTCCGTTGGCCGCCGGTAACTGTGTGTCCGGGAGAGCACAGCTGTATTTGCACCCAAATATGCAGCCCACCCATCCTGAGGCTGCATATTTAGAGGTTAAAGTTGTAGTTTAATCAGAAAATTTTTCTCATGCTAATGACATTTTAAAATAAAACGTGTTACTTTATTATAGACTCAGTGAGGTTATCACTGGGTTTCTGTGCTTTTCTATGCAATGCAGGCAGGTTATGGCTGGTGGGAGAGTCCAGAGGGTGCTATGAAAAATCACAGCACCCTGCTTCATTACTCCCCTAAAGAGCCCTGATGCAAGCAGCATGACTAGGGAAGCAAGATAACTTGCTACCCCACCTAAAGACATACAACAAACATACCTGAAATAATGAGGACACCTGGTGGGTAAAAAATGGCCTTGCGGCCTTTTATTAACAAAATATAGAATAACGCATTAATAAATATTTTCAACATAAAATATTCAACCATAAAATCTTCAAAAATATACAACTGTAAACAATAAACGGGTCCTAGTCCCTGACGACCCCATCTTAAATTTTAGTTGAGCCTGCAGTCCCTGTTCTAAGCGTTACGCCAACTTGACCGCAGACCCCCAACTTCTTGACAGTTACTGACTGCCATTAGAGCCAAAAGGACTCCATCTCAGGGATGGGTCCCAACTTTAAGCCAATATTCTATATATCATTAGATATATAGCCATAAACTGTCGCCAAGGACCCACGCCTAATCACACCTTCTGATAGCCTTAAACCACTAAAAATAGGGAGGGAGGGCGGGAAATTCCCTATCTCCTGCTGACCTCTCGACGAACTGGTGACTCCACCCTGAACCTGCAAACCTTTATACTGCTCCACCCCTTCGGCACCCATCCAATAAGGTAAGTGCAGAAACAACTTTCCTTAAGGAAAACAAATCCTTAACCCTTACCCTGCTAAAGTTCCTTGCACCCTGTCATGTATGTACTGTGCCTACGCTGCGCTTCTGCTGTGTACATGTCTGACTGGCTGTTGGGAGACCCTATACAAATATCAAGATAGATGTCAGTCATGAGGGCATTCCAAGGCAGACTGTGTTTGCATGCAGACCACCCTAGGTAACACCCACATGTGATACTGAGTTTTCATGATTGAAAGAACTGCAATACAATAAATGAAAGAGCTGGGCTGGAAAGGAAAGCGCTAAATGATGTTGGAAGTTCTTGAGCCAGGAAAAGAGAAAGGTTCCATCTGACCTGCTGCAGCTCCTAATGCACACAATGAGTAGTTCACAGTGTGCAGTGAAATCAGAGTGTGGAATTTCTGTACAACTGTGCATGAGTGAAAGTAAGACTGGAGTGCAGCTTTAATGTGTAAAGCCAAAACATTATTTTTTTTTGAGTTTTAGAGCAGGCAAGGGTTAAAGTGATATTAAAGCTTAAAATTAAAGTTTTTTTGTTTTTTTTTTAAATATCAAACATCTTATACTTACCTGCTCTGTGAAATGGTTTTGCACAGAGCAGCCCCGATCCTCCCCTTCCCCCGAGTGCCCCCACAGCAAGCTATGAGGGCACTGGTGCATGCTCACTCCAGAGCCATGATGTGTGTGCCTATAAAACCCATAGGAACTGGGCTAAGCCCCGCCCCCACCTCACTGGCTGTGATTAAGAGCTGCGGGAGGCAATGAGGAGGCAGAGACACTGGAGATCAGCTGCTCTATTGCACATTGCTGGATCGAGATCGGGTAAGTATTAGGGAGGACTGCGAGGGGGGAGTTGCACACTGAAGATTTTTTACCTTCATGCATAGAAAAAATCTTCAACCTTTAGAACCACTTTAAAACCCCGTGCTAGGTCATTCTGTTTTCCCTATTTCTCACTGGGAATACTTCTCTTAATTTCCTGTATTGGAGACACAATAGAAAATATCAGTAAATCTCTCCAAAGTGAATGGAATTCCTATACTAGAGAGTTGTTACTGGAGCGGGTGCCCCATGGGAGGATATTTCCTCATCTCTAGTTGTAACAGCTCAAACTTTTTAGATTTCCCCTCACTTTCTGTCTCTGACAATGATCAGCAGGACAAACAGAGAAGGGAATTTCCCCAGCAGGGACACAGAGAGCAATAAAAAATGAGAGTGGTAGTAAACTCTGTTACACCACTTGTACCTACAGGTAAGCCTATAAGAAGGCTTACCTCAAGGTACTGTGAATATCTCCTAAACTTAGTGCCGGACCTTCAGAGCCCGTGCTGTAAACGGCAGCTCCCACACATGTGCGGGAGTGACATCATCGCGCCCCCCGGCCATTCATGTAGCTTAAGGCTGCGAACCAGAAAGGAAGACTGGGGCAAGATGCCAGCTGTCTCATTGGTGAAATTGTGGCGCTGGAGGGCTTCGTTCTAAGGTAAATCTATCATAATGTGCTAGTATGTGATGCATACTAGCACATTAAGACATAGCCTTGCATGACAATAATTTTTATTTATTTTTTTACCACGTGTGGTTTACCAAAGGGGCCAACGCTTCCCCACTCTGTTGAAGACTAAAACATACACTTTATTTAACTACATTGACTTATGCTGGTTTAATATTCCACTTATTGGTTTTGATATAGAATAATATTAATGAACATTTCTTTTTCATAATTCCATTAATTATTATTTTGTATTTCATGCAGTTAATTTGGACTTTGTGGTCAGCGCTGGAAAACATACAGGTAAGATTTACAAATGATGAAGATATATATGATAATGCAGCGTAGAAGAATTAGCTGTCAGTTTAGAAGTCTGACAAGGCTGTCCCTGTAGATCTTCTGCTGCAAAGAATATTTTAGTAACTACGGTGCTGTTACCCGATTTAGTCATTTATCATCTGAATTCTTAAAGAAAATGATAGAAGGGGTATTGCTGGGATCTACTTTTATTCCAGTCATTCTATATTAGCCCTTGCATTTCAGATATTTTAATATGACATAGTGTGTTATCTCATACTAAATGAACCTATAGAACAATAGTTGCTGAATACTGTAAGTCATTATGCATCGGCTAGGTGTTCACTTCCCCTTGATGTTTGGTCAGGAAGGACCATCTGTTTCACATATTAGGATGCTATTAAAAGCTAAAAAAAAATGAAATAAAAAAAAAAAACCTAAATGACATAAAGAAACAAATGAAAGGTGGCTTTCTTGCTTTAACTGCTTGAAATATTATAGAGAAAATCATGTAGCTCCGTCCCTTAAAGATAAACTCTGGGTTTAAAAAAAAAAAATTCTATTGCAGTGGAGCCCCCTGTCCTGCAACAAATTGGTTAAAAGGGGGGTTTTGGGACTTTTAATGAAGCACATGACGGATTAGTCATGCACCTCCATCCCTATAGCTGAAATAGAAAGAGAGGATTGGGACTTTATATGAGGCACATGACACATAACTTGAGAAGGTCAAAACATAACGACATATTTATTTTAGTACAGAAACAGATAAAATAGCACATTGCAATTGATACATACATAGATATTGATAAATTTATATATATATATATATATATATATATATATATACCCATAACATGAGACATATTGCATTTCATGTATACAGTATACATACACAGATATCATCATAAACTCCTGTACTGGGTTAAATGCTTTTTAAATCTAGGGGGTAGAGGAAAAGACTGTGATGTTTCCATATGCCTTTCACCCCCGACCACTGGCGCTCTTTTCTCTCCAACGCTCTGGGTTGTGGACAGGCACTCACCTGTCTCATATACAAAGCAGAACTATTGGTTCTGCACTGCATGTGATGTCTACAGTGGCGACCGCTTCCCAGAGCACCATAGAAAGGAGGCTTTGGAGGGCTGTTCACACATCATGGAAGAAGGATGCTGGAGGAAGGTACAAGGTAAGTATTACAGTTTATTCCTCAAGCCATAGACCGAACCAGCAGTTAATCCTTGCAAAGCAGGGAGGCCCCATTGCAAGGGTTTTATTTTTTCTTGTGTCTTTAAAGCAAAGCAGAACGCAGTGCAACAAAACAACTTCTATTCAGGACAATGTTATTTCTTTCATAAAACAGCAATGTCCAGTCAACTTAAAATTCATTTAAAAAGCTTAACAAAAGGAAATCAGACAAAAATGTTGTAGTCAATTGGTGACCTCCAGAAAATGTTAGTATCTTGGCTGCCATGCTGACCCTCTGGCTTCACTGCTGTCTGAGTCAGCAGTCCAGAACAAGTACATAAACCAGAGGATCAGCAGGGCAGCCAGAACCTAGCATTTTCAGATGGAGGGAGGCATTGGCAGCTCCTAATTTTCATTCATTGTCAATGTTCTTTTATAGAGGTATAGATAATTATTAACACCAGCAGCAGTGTCTGCACCTTCCCAATCTGCTGTTTTGAGGCTTGTTTGGAGAATGGATTGAATGTTTTTGGAAACACATTGATTTTCTTATGGCTGTAACCAAATGAGGACACAAAGGAAATGTTCCCAATGGGGACACCTTTTCTGGTGACAACTTTCCCTCATTTTTTCTTATTGTTCTAAATAATTATTGGAGTGGAAGGACCCCTACCAGTAGGACTAAAACACAAGTTTATATTTAATCAAAAATCCCCCCAGCCCTCCTCCCTATTGCCCCATCAATACAATTACCCAAGCAGGTTTGTTTTTACCTCCTCCTACAGTTCTGACAGTCTTCCTGAAATAAACTAAAGATTATAGTATAGTTGTCTTCTTTTCCCTCCAATAGAGTAGCCATTTATGAATACTAAAGACACATACAGTTTAAGATATGAAAGCATTGTCTATGTTTTTGGTACCCTAAAACATTTTTTTTTCTCTCTCTAGCTGCATCCTGGGCTCTGCTGGCTGGAATTCAACTAGCTTTTGCATTTATTAAGTTCTTCTAAGAAGATCTAAAACCATCTCTTTGTGGTCAGCCACGGCATATATACTTGATTAAATCTTAAAGAAAATCAACTTGATTATTTATTTTCTGTACTGTAATGAAATATTGGACTCTGTATTGGACTATACATACTGCTGTATTTATGCTCTTTGTATGGTATGTCTTGCTTCAGGCCCCTTTCACACCTAAGCGTTTTTCAGGCTCTACAGTGCTAAAAATAGCTCCTGTAATGCGCCTGAAAAAAGCGTGTCCTCTAACTCCAGTGTGAAAGCCGGAGGGCTTTCACACTGGAGCGGTGCGCTAGCAGGATGGTAAAAAAAAGTCCTGCCAGCAGCATCTTTGGAGCGTCTTTGGAGCATCTTTGGAGCTCCTACCCATTGAAATCAATGGGACACTGCTGGGACACCGCGGGGGGGTTTAACCCTTTTTCGGCCGCTAGTGGGGGATAAAACCACCCTGCTAGCGGCCGTATACCGCGGCTAAAACTATGGTAAAGCAGCGCTAAATATAGCGCTGCTTTACCGCCGCCCCCACCGCCCCAGTGTGAAACCGGCCTTAATGAAGTGTCTGTCTATTCTAGTCTCTGAGCCAGGAGCTAAATATGTTGTCTTGTATTTAAACAAATATAAAGATCTACAATCAGTATTAGCATGTGTTGGGTGTACATTCACTAGATCTTTGCAGATATCATATAAAGCAGTGCAGTAGTATGGATACTACTAGTGAAATTAATTATAGATCTAAACATCAAGTTTGCAAAAATTCATAGAAAAGGGAAAACTGTGGGACTTTAAAGGTGTAAAAAAAGTGAAAAATTGTTTTATTTTATAAAAATATACTTTATTAATAACAATAAAATTATTATCGTAAAAATTCCTTGTTGTATTTCTAATTCAATTCTAAACAGATACAGACACTACCAATCTACATGTTTCGCTTTGAATGAGCTTCTTCAGGAGATTCTAGAGTGCTGTATGAATTGGTTGCTAAAAAATAAATAACAAAGAAAACAACAAGATAGGAATAGTTACATAAAGTTTTAGATAGAACTATTGTATCTATCATGATATGGGTATACAAAAGTACACATTTCTTAAATTTAGCAAACTACTTTACAATCAATAAATATTTTTGAATATAGTACAAATTGAAACACAGATGGACCTACCAGGTTGAAATAAATGGTACAATAAAATATTATTCAAGGGTGGTTACGGAAACTATATCTATTGCACCTATATATTAACTTGTCTATTCCCCTAGTTAGCTAGTCTATTTTAACTCTGATCACATGTTATTGTTGGTATCACTATAATACAAGGTTAGCTATGAAATCAAGCACACTGCTTAATAAAACAAAGTCTTATTTATGTCCCAAGAAAATAGGAAAGGCTAATATGAAAATTCTAACGGAATATATTAGAATATTACAAATCATATAACTAGAATATATAATACAAGAATATCAAAGATACTTATCACTAGGGATGAGCTTTCTGTTCGGGTCAAACATGAGTTCGACTCGAACATTGGCTGTTCGCCCATCGTCGAAAACAGAACATTATGGACTGTTAGCACCAAATTTTGATCAGCGCATAACGGCCCATAATGCACTCCGTGAGCACAGTGCATTGCTGTATGATGATTGGCCAGAGCATGCACCATGACCTGCATGCTATGGCCAATCACAGCGCCCTCAGCTAAAAAAGCCATGATTGAAAGTCCACGCCCCACACTATATAAGGCTGCCTGCACGTCGGCCTTGTGTAGTGTGTTGTTGGCGTGGATGGAGACAGAGTCTCATTTAGATTGAGTAGGCAGGCAGATTATTCAGTTAGCTGCAGTGTATTTTATATATATATATATATATATATATATATATATATACACATATATATATATATATATATATATATATATATATATATATATATATATATATATATATATATATAGACAGTCTCGTGTATATATATATATATATATATATATATATATATATATATATATATATATATATATATATCCACTGTATCCAGTTTAGCTAGATCTGACTGCAGTCACATTCCTGGTGTACTGTTTATAATATACTTCTGGCAGGCAGGTGATTCCGTTAGCTGCAGTGTATGGGGGGGGGGGGGGGGGGGGCGCCGGCAGCCTGGATGTTATGGGAGCCATTCTCCCTGTGATCGTAGGGGAAGAGAGAGGAGAGCCGCCGCATCCCCAGCCGCCGACTGGTTGATTAGAGCACTGGGGAACATAACAGCTTTCATTTCAATAGGATTGGATGGGTGATCTGTTTATCAAAGTGCTCGGACAAGGGGGAGGTGCTGTATATGACGGCGCACAGCAGGGAACACACAGCTATTAAAATGAAAGCTGTTATGTTCCCCAGCGCTCTAATCAACCAGGCAGCGGCAGCGGCTCTCCTCTCTCTTCCCCTGCACAGGTAGGCTGCACGGGGGACACAGTCTGCACTGGGGGGGCATAGTCTTCACTGGGGGGCATAGTCTTCACTGGGGGGCACAGTCTTCACTGGGGGGGGGCACAGTCTTCACTGGGGGGGGGCACAGGCTGCACTGGGGGGGCACAGGCTGCATTGGGGGGACACAGGCTGCACGGGGGATGCAGGCTGCACGGGGGGACGCAGGATGCACTGAGGGGACGCAGGCTGCACTAGGGGGACACAGGCTGCACTGGGGGATGCAGGCTGCATTAGGGGGGACACAAACTGCATTGGCGGGCCACAGGCTGCACGGGGGAACGCAGCCTGCACGGGGGGAATGCAGGCTGCACTGGGGTAACACAGGCTGCATTGGCGGGCCGCAGGCTGCACGGGGGGACGCAGGCTGCACGGGGGAAATGCAGGCTGCACTGGGGGACGCAGGCTGCATTGGGGGAACGCAGGCTGCACTGGGGGGACACAGGCTGCACTGGAGGACACAGGCATTGGTGGACACGGGTAGGCTGCATTGGTGGACATGGATAAAGTTGTTGTTAATATTTATTTTTATAACTTAATTCTGCATAAAACAATTAAGTGTAATTTCATGTTCATGAGATAATTTATGAGGGCGTGATTAGGGGCGGGGCAAGGTAGGGGTTGGGCGTTGCAACTGGTGGCGAGTAACCTTTGAGGCCTGGCCAGTATCTCAGGACTTGAAATTTTGAGCCCTGTATATACAGATATTCTTGTGTGTGTGTATATATATATATATATATATATATATATATATATATATATATATATATATATATATTCACTGCATACAGTTTAGCCATATCTCACTGCAAGCCATTCCTGGTACTGTTTATAATATACTTCAGGCGGTGTACACAGTACACAGTACCGTGCAGTCGCTGCTACTTTTTTGGTGGTGTACACAGTACACAATAGATACAGTGCACCCATAGTTGCTATTAGACTTCTGGTGGTGTACACAATACCGTGCACCTATAGTGCAGTTGCTACTACTTTTCTGGTGGTGTACACAATACAGTACACCCATAGTTGTTATTACACTTCTGTTGGTGTACACAATACCGTGCACCCATAGTGCAGTTGCTACTACTACTTTTCTGGTGGTGTACACAGTACACAATACAGTGTAGTGTGGTGTTGCAAAACAAAATTCCCATCATGTCCGGAAGACCACCAAGGAGAGGCAGATGCTCACAGGCCACTAAAAGAGGGCATGTATATAGAAGACAAAGTGCAGCGCTACCGAAATGTAAATACAACAAAGTGAATCACTCAAACAATATACCAAAAAATAACATATAGTGACATAAGTATAATGAAAGTGAATAAAAAAAAAACACAAACACAAACTCCTGGAGGAGTGTAGAGGAGATGGTGGATGGTGTTTTGTGTTTGGTTTGCAGCAACAAAAGTGGACAGCAGTGTCCTGCCTGGAAGCCTCCTGGCAGGGAAGCTACCTGCAACAGAAACCAAGGACTGTTTGATTGCGATAGCAATTCTGGACTTTGCAAGTCGGCCTATGTGGTGAGTTCGATTTTGTCATACTCTGATCCCACTATTTGTGAACGATCCCTGGAAAGGACATTACTAAGCCTGTTTGACCCACCAAGTATATACTTGTGTGTGCGTCATTGTGTTTTGGTAAGCATTTTGTGCTGTTGGTGGTGGATTAGGTTTGTCACTTGCTGGATTGGACACTCACAGACTGTTATTTGTTTAAAAGTCACTCATCATTTTTGGACTGCACATATACTATCTGGACACTTTATATCTTTGGATTTTTTATTTATTCAGCCTAAAAAGCTTTTACTTTTTTTCAGATTCACTTTGCATTATACTTATGTCACTATATGTTATTTTTTGGTATATTGTTTGAGTGATTTACTTTGTTGTATTTACATTTCGGTAGCGCTGCACTTTGTCTTCTATATACACGTTTTCTAGTTACACCTTTTAGTGCCGGCTGCTACACCTGGTGATAGCACGGTATATACATATATCACTAAAAGAGGGCAAGCAGGCTCTGTGTCTACAGTCCACAGTGCTGGTCATGGACATGGTGCATCTTCTGCAGGTGGCCGTGGGGCACGGTTGTCCTTCTTTTTTTCTGCTGCTGGAGCAGGGGCAACAAATTGGATCTTTGGTGGTGGTGGTGCCACAACACTGTAACCCCTCACAGATACCCTTGTTGGACGCAGTAACGAGGCCTGCTGTGAAATATTAGATCAGAAATTGTAATTACATGCCTCTGTTAAACAGGAACAGAATAATTGGGCCTTAGGCAGTGGTGGTGGTGCTCTAAACCAAAAATATTGTTGGAAGCTAGCATCATCAAGATTGAGGAGGAATAGGATAGTCACTCAGCATAGGCAGTCTTCAAGGGATTCCACATCCATAGAAAAATGGATACATCAGCATCAGGTGCTTGATACCTGCTGCTGATCCAAGACTGATTAATTTTTATGAATGTGAGCCTATCAAGGGAGTCTGTGGACAGGCGCACTCTATGAGCCATTAAAAACCCTTCAGCAGCACTGAATGTGCGTTCAGAAAGAATCCTGGATGCAGGACAGGCCAGTAGATCAATTGCATATTGAGCTAGTGCTGGCCATTAGTCCATCCTCAAGACCCAGTAACCCAGTGGATGCTCTGTTGGAAAGGTCTCCAAGTCTGCTCTTGACCCTAGATATTCCTGCACCATGTAATGCAGACGCTGGCGATTGTTGCTTGAGCCGATCAGACCTTGGCGCTGAGGACTGAAAAATTGTCTAAAGGCATCGGTCACCTTCTCCACTGCTCTTCCTCTGACTGAACAAAGCTGTCATGGTTATGCAGTATTCTTTGTCATTTTTTCTCTCCTCCATGTGTTCACCTTTAGAGGCCAGCCACTCTCACCTGGCTACTCAAATAATCTCTCCTCAAAGCATGGCTCCACCCCAGCCCCTATCAGGGAAATCTATATTAACCTGTGCACTGCAAGCCTGCCTTGCTAATCAACCTTTGTGTGTTTAGCTTCCGTGTGCATCTTGCTGTGTCTTCTACGTCTGATTCCAGTTACCAACCTTGGCTTGTTCTCGTCTATCCCAGCCTGCTTGTGACCCTGACCTTTGGCGTGTTTTATGTTTATCCTTGTCTGCTAGTCGCCCTGACCTTTGGCCTTTTTCCCTTACTATCTCTGCCCTCCTGTAGCCTACTGTGAGCGTGAGCTGGGAGACCCTGGGGGTCGCGACCTGGAGCCAGTTGCAGCCCAGTCCATCCTTACCAACTAGAGGCTCTGGTGAACACCTGCTGGCTCTTAGACTACGCGCCCTGGGGAATCTTGCGCTCTAGCCCCTGTGGGATCCGTGTTGGTGTTCCAGCGGACCTGCCTTCCTTAACCACTTGCTGACCGCCTCCTGTACATATACGTCGGCAGAATGGCACGTACAGGCAAAAGCCCGTACCTGTACGTGCCTGCCTTTCATCGGGTGGGGGGTCCGATCGGACATGGTCTGCTTTGCTTCAGGAGCGATCCGAGATGAAGGGGCGGCCAGTGATTTCTGGCCACCCCCTCGCGATTGCTCCTGGCGAATGAGACGCTTCCCCTGCCTGTGAACTGTAAACACAGGCAGGTGGAAGTGATGTCACACTCCTCGTGTCGGTCTTTCTGACGGGACGCCAAGGAGTGAAGACATCCAAGTAAGTGCACCAACAGTACACTGACACCAGCACACGTAGGCACATATTTCACCCCCAGTCACCACCCGATTACCCCCCAGATCACCCCCTGTCCCCCCAGTCACAGTGTCACTGATTGCAGTGATCATTTATTTACTGATCACTGCATTTAGTGTCAGTTGTGACTGTAACAAGTGTCAGGGCAGTTAGTTTTAGGCCCCTTTAGGTCTAAGGTAGCCCCCTACCCCCCCTAATAAAGGCTTAAACCCTTGATTGCCCCCCAAGTAACCCTTTCACCCCCTTGTGCCAGAGTCACTAAGCGATCGTTTTTCTGATCGCTGCATTAGTGTCACTGGTGCCGCTAGGTAGCCAGTTTTTTTTTAAGTTAACCGCCAGATTTATATAGGTTCATAAATAGGTTTATAGGTTAGGTACCCCCATATTACAACCTAAATAAAGGTTGTAACCCCCTGATTGCCCCTAGAGTTAACTCTTTCACCAGTGATCACTGTATAAGTGTCACTGGTGACGCTGGTTAGCCAGTTAGTTATTTAGTTATTTAGGTTCCCCGTCAGGTTTTTATATAGCGTCAGGTACCCCCATGTATTACCTAATAAAGGTTTTAACCCCCTGATTGCCCCTAGTTAACCCCTTCACCAGTGATCACCGTATAACTGTTACGGGTGACGCTGGTTAGTTAGTTTGTTTTTTATACTGTCAGGGCACCCGCCATTTATTACCCAATAACGGTTTAACCCCCTGATCGCCCGGCGGGTGATATCAATTAGGTTTTAGGGTCAAATAAGGTCTGCGTCACCCCAGGTTAGTGCCAGTACCGCAAACACCCACGCGCAAAACATACACCTCCCTTAGTGGTATAGTATCTGAACAGATCAATATCTGATCTGATCAGATCTATACTAGCGTCCCAGCAGTTTAGGGTTCCAAAAAATGCATTGTTAGCGGGATCAGCCCAGATACCTGCTAGCACCTGCGTTTTCCCCCTCCGCCCAGCCCAGCCCAGCCCACCCAAGTGCAGTATTGATCGATCACTGTCACTTACAAAACACTAAGCACACATAGCAAACACAACTTATTAACCTGCGCCAAATGGAGTAAACTACTGAGAAAACAATGTGAAAAAACAATGTAAAAATAGAAAATCGCATAAAACACACAATGCGATAGTGAAAAATTGCATAAAACACTGCTGCTGCTGCCTGCAAAGGTTAAATAAACCTTAAAAATTTAATAAATGGAATGTATGGCTGCGCTAGCAGATATGACTCACCACTGTGAGAATATATATAAAATTATATACAGAAATATATATAGAGATAAATTGTGCGACTGTGGCTACAATATTAGTGTAAAAGGTGACTTTGATCACTATTAAATCATGGGTGATAAACAGAACCAATTTGGCAGACTACAATGGAGTAGTCAAGATGATAAGTTGCAGGTAGTCACTGGACGATAATCCCCTCCAAAACCCCACTCACCAAAAAGACATGACCCACGGCTTTGCAGTCCTAGGGTCTTTAAAACATATTAGCGGGGGATAGGGTAGATGATGTAAGAAATCCTGATGGAACTCCAGATGGACCAACGAAAACTCCAGAAGAAATGCCGTAGAAAGGAAAAACAAAAACAACATGTGTGGTATCGCTAAAATAAACCTGTATATCACTATGCAATAGTGACTCACTACTGAGCAGACAGGGATCTGCGAGTTCCGGGTGCGCGCAAGTCGTGCGCTCCAAACAGAACAGGAAGCAGCGTCACTGGCTTACAGACCGGAAATTACGTCAACGCGTTTCGCCCCTCCTCCAGGGCGTCATCAAGGACATCACTTCCGGCTAAGTTTCAAAGCTTATAAATACACTAGGGGGCTGACGCCTCCCAGTTAACCAGCCAATCCGAAAAAGCACTTGATTGAACTGAATTAGACTTTGCTTCATTAAAACTTTAATAACAAATGAACAATATAACGGAAAATGGTAAGAAAAATACAAAGTATAACACATATATAAAACTTTTTGGGATACAATCAATATCCAAAAATAGTATCAAAGATACCGTTAATAAAAACAATTGAAGGAAATATATATAATGGTTAAGAACCAATAATTTGATTTTAAAAATCAAATAACAATTGTAGGTATGTAAATTCTAAATATAATAAATAATTTAACGTGAATGAAATTTAATATAAATTTGAAAGTAAAAAGATGAAAATAAAAACGAAAAAATATAAAATAAAATAATAATGAAATGGAATGAAATAAAAATAAAAATAAAAATGAAAATAAAATAAAATAAAAATAAAAGTAAATATAAAAATAAAATTAAAAATGGAAATTAACCACTTCGCATCCGGCCGTAGCCGAATGACGGCCACAGCGCGGATGCCAAATCCCGGGAGGCCGTCATATGACGGCCTCCCCTTTCCTCGTTCCCTGTGCGCGCTCACGAGCGCGCAGCAGGGAAATTCTGTGTTGGCCGTGTCCCTCGGACACGGCCAATCACAGATCGCTGTAAACGGCCAATAACAGCGGCCGTTTACAGCGCGATCGCCCTGGCCAATGAGAGATGATCTCATATATAAAACATATGAGATCATCTCTCAGCGCCGCTCCTCCTCCTCACACAGAGACAGCGTGTGAGGAGGGGGAGATGAACGGCTGCAGCCCCGTAAGTGTTTTAAAAAATAAAATAAAAAATAAAATGCCATCTGTGCCCACTGCCACCACTGCAATCTGTCCCCAATGTCATCTGTGCCCAATGACATCCCCAGTGCCATCGCCATTGCCATCTGCCAGTGCCATCCCCAGTGCCATCCCCAGTGCCATCCCTAGTGCCATCCCCAGTGCCATCCCTAGTGCCATCTGCCAGTGCCATCCCCAGTGCCATCTGCCAGTGCCATCGCCAGTGCCATCCCTAGTGCCATCCCCAGTGCCATCCCTAGTGCCATCTGCCAGTGCCATCCCCAGTGCCATCCGCCAGTGCCATCCCCAGTGCCATCCGCCAGTGCCATCCCCAGTGCCATCCGCCAGTGCCATCCCCAGTGCCATCTGCCAGTGCCATCGCCAGTGCCATCTGCCAGTGCCATCGCCAGTGCCATCCCTAGTGCCATCTGCCAGTGCCATCGCCAGTGCCATCTGCCAGTGCCATCCGCCAGTGCCATCCCCAGTGCCATCTGCCAGTGCCATCCCTAGTGCCATCTGCCAGTGCCATCCCCAGTGCCATCCGCCAGTGCCATCCCCAGTGCCATCCGCCAGTGCCATCCCCAGTGCCATCCCCAGTGCCATCTCCCAGTGCCATCTGTAGTCAGTGCCATCTGTCATCAGTGCCATCTGTCATCAGTGCCACATATTAGTGCCATCTGTCATCAGTGTCACCTGTCAGTGTCACGTGCCATCTGTTATCAGTGTCACCTGTCATCAATGCCACGTATCAGTGCCATCTGTCATCAGTGTCATGTGTCATCAGTGCCACGTATTAGTGCCGTCTGTCATCAGTGCCACGTATTAGTGCCATCTCGCATCAGTGCCACATATTAGTGCCACGTGATATCAGTGCCATGTATGAGTGCCATCTCTCAGTGCCATCTGTCATCAGTGTCACGTGTCATCAGTGCCCCGTATTAGTACCATCTGTCATCAGTGCCACGTCAGTGTCACGTGTCATCAGTGCCACGTCAGTGTCATCAGTGCCACGTCAGTGTCATGTGTCATTGTCCTGGTGCTCCAGGGCCTTCAAAGTGTAATAGGTAGTCAACAAGTTAGATGTGTAATTTATGCTCCTAGAACACGTGATGGCGCTCCCTGCATGTTGGGCCTCTCTATGTGGCCAGGCTGTGGAAAAGTCCCACATATGTGGTATCGTAATAATCAGGAGGAGTAGCAGAATTTATTTTTGGGTGTCATTTGTGGTAAACACATGCCATGTGAGAGAAATAACCTATTACAATGACAATTTTGTAGAAAAAAAATAAACAATAAAAAAATAATTCATTTTGCAAAGAATTGTGGGAAAAAATGACAACATCGAAAAGCTCACCATGCCTCTTACTAAATACCTTGGAATGTCTACTTTCAAAAAAGGGGTCATTTGGGGGGTATTTGTACTTTCCTGGCTTGTTCGGGTCACAAGAAATGAGATCGGCCACCAGTACATCAGATGTGATCAATTTTGTATAATTCGCACCACAGATTGTAGAGTCTGTAACTTTCACAAAGACCAAATAATTTCCACTAATTTGGGTTATTTTTACCAAAGATATGTGGCAGTATAAATTGTGGCCAAAATTTATGAAGAAAAATTAATAATTTCCTAAATTGTATCACAGAAACAAAGAAAAATGCGTTTTTTTTCAAAATTTTCGGTCTTTTTTCAATTATAGCGCAAAAAATAAAAAACCCAGAGGTGATCAAATACCACCAAAAGAAAGCTCTATTTGTGGGAAAAAAGGACAAAAAATTCATTTGGGTACAGTGTTGCATGACTGAGTAATTGTCAGTCAAAGCGTGAGAGCACCGAAAGCTGAAAATTGGTCTGGATGGGAGGGGGGTGTTGGTGCCTGGTAGGCAAGTGGTTAAATATAAATATAAAATTAAAATTAAAAATGAAATAAATGAAAATAAAAAATGAAAAAAAAAATAAAAAATGAAATAAAAGAAAAAATGAAAAATAAAAAATGAATGAAAATGAAAATACCAATACAAAAATACAAAAATAAAATAAAAATAAAATAAAAAATAAAAATAAAAATAAAGTAAAAATAAAAATAAATATAGAATAAAAATAAAATTAAAATTAAAATATAAAATAAAATAAAAAAAATAATAAATAATAATAATAATAATAATAATAATAAAAAATGAAATGAAAACATATTAAAAAAGGAAAATAAAAATAAAAATAAAAATAAAAATATTTTACCAGTTGGACAAAAAACAATTCAGATCTAAATCAATATTAAGGCCATGTGGATGGAGAGTACCTAATCTGTGGATCCACTGGGTTTCATTCCTAGATATTGCCTGTTTTAAATTGGAGCCCCGCCAATGGGGTTCCACCTTATCAATACCACAAAATCTCAATATTGATTGTAATAATATGGGGTCCATGGAGGGCCTCCATAACCCCCTCTAGAATCATGTCCTCTATAATTAGAAGGACCCAAGGTTTGTTGAGAATATTCCTGTCTCAAAGGCTCAAATCTATTCGAGACAGGAACGACATATTGGGGGGCTGGTGATTGAGTAGAGCCTCTCCCTCTGCCATATTGTTCAACCCTTGCTGAATTGTTCCATTGGCCCTCATATTGAACGTGACGGACAGGAGTTTTTGGAGGAACCGATCCCGCATCCATGTCCGATAAGTCATCACCCGGGATGTTGGATGATTCCTCTGCCAACTCCTGCCATCTGTAAACTTTATTGGACTTATAATCGTTAATATCTCTGACATATTTTTTCATTTTTTTCTTTTGTAAATCTTTATCTAATTTAATGACAAAATCCTGCAACTGTTTCATTTTATCTTTGTAGTCACCTGTGGTAATAGAGGGTCCTAGTTTAGACTTGATGGCATTAATATTGGCCTCCAATAATTTAAGTTTTTTCTCTTTCCTTGCTATGATGATTTGTAACAATTTCTTTTCGGCATGATTGAAGAAGGAGAACCACTCATCCTCTAGATCCTTATCTGTCATGCCGTCATTGGGGCCTATGTCCCACCTAAGTCTTCTTGGAGTGATGTTTTCTTTAAGATATTTATTAAGAGTGAAAACATCCCACCAAGTCTTGACCTGCTTATCCAAAGCACCCTTAAGGTGTTTGAAATCTTGATTGATATCTGTATTGGTGTTAGTTTGTGAAAAGAAAGTGTCAGCATCAAGCTGTCTATTATTGACAAACGTAAAGATTTCCATGGCCGCAAAGTGCACTCAAAATGTGAGAAAAAATGGCAAACACAACTTATTAACCTGCGCCAAATGGAGTAAACTACTGAGAAAACAATGTGAAAAAACAATGTAAAAATAGAAAATCGCATAAAACAAACAATGTGATAGTGAAAAATTGCATAAAACACATGACTGCTGCTGCTGCCTGCAAAGGTTAAATAAACCTTAAAAATTTTTATTTTTATTTTTATTTTCTTTTATTTCATTTTTTTTTTTTTTTTTTTTTTCATTTTTTATTTTCATTTATTTCATTTTTTATTTTAATTTTATATTTATATTTAATTTCCATTTTAATTTTATTTTATATTTACTTTAATTTTTATTTTTATTTTATTTTCATTTTTATTTTTATTTCATTATTATTTTATATTTTTTCGTTTTTATTTTCATCTTTTTACTTTCAAATTTATATTAAATTTCATTCACGTTAAATTATTTATTATATTTAGAATTTACATACTACAATTGTTATTTGATTTTTAAAATCAAATTATTGGTTCTTAACCATTATATATATTTCCTTATCAATTGTTTTTATTAACGGTATCTTTGATACTATTTTTGGATATTGATTGTATCCCAAAAAGTTTTATATATCTGTTATACTTTGTATTTTTCTTACCATTTTCCGTTATATTGTTCATTTGTTATTAAAGTTTTCAATGAGCGATTGACTACAGGAAATGATGTAATCTGGAAGCAAAGTCTAATTCAGTTCAATCAAGTGTTTTTTCGGATTGGCTGGTTAACTGGGAGGCGTCAGCCCCCTAGTGTATTTATAAGCTTTGAAACTTAGCCGGAAGTGATGTCCTTGATGACGCCCTGGAGGAGGGGCGAAACGCGTCAACGTAATTTCCGGTCTGTAAGCCAGTGACGCTGCTTCCTGTTCTGTTTGGAGCGCACGCCTTGCGCGCACCCGGAACTCGCTGATCCCTGTCTGCTCAGTAGTGAGTCACTATTGCATAGTGTTATACAGGTTTATTTCGGCGATACCACACATGTTGTTTTTGTTTTTCCTCTCTACGGCATTTCTTCTGGAGTTTTCGTTGGTCCATCTGGAGTTCCATCAGGATTTCTGACATCATCTACCCTATCCCCCCGCTAATATGTTTTAAAGACCCTAGGACTGCAAAGCCGTGGGTCATGTCTTTTTGGTGAGTGGGGTTTTGGAGAGGATTATCGTCCAGTGACTACCTGCAACTTATCATCTTGACTACTCCATTGTAGTCTGCCAAATTGGTTCTGTTTATCACCCATGATTTAATAGTGATCAAAGTCACTTTTTACACTAATATTGTAGCCACAGTCGCACAATTTATCTCTATATATATTTCCGTATATAATTTTATATATATTCTCACAGTGGTGAGTCATATCTACTAAGCACACATAACTGCAGCGTTCGCAGAGTCAGGCCTGATCCCTGCGATCGCTAACAGTTTTTTTGGTAGCGTTTTGATTCAGTCGCTAACAGTCAGGAGCTTTTTTTCCTGTGAATCTCACTAGTGTACTACTAAATTTAGAGCCCAAAAATGGCAAATCGAAAGTACACTAGTTTCTGAGCATGATAGATAGTGAAGAGGAGGTCACTCAGCTGTCAGAATCAGGCTCAGAATACCATCCTGTAGATGACAGCGGCTCCATGACAGATAGCTCTGACGACAGAGGTGTGGTCCCTGCTAAGGTCAGGCGTACCCGATCCCGATCTTCTGCTGTTGTTGAGATACAAGAACCGGTCTCTCGTATGGAGCAGGGAAGTACTAGCGCCGCTATTCCTTCTGGTGAACTGGCAGGCACCAGCGGCCTAGTACACCCTGGACGTACATCCAGCACTGCCGTATCACGTGGTGACGTGGCGAGTCCCATAAGTGCAGTTCAAGCAGGCGAGGTGGCAAGCACAAGTAATGTCCCGCTGCCACCAAGAAGAAGACAAAGGCAGGCCCGTCGATCACATAGTGTCCTTCCTGCAGAATTCGCTAATCCTGATTGGGTGCCCACCACTTCTGCAGAACCCGCACTTCCCCCATTCACTGGTCAACCCGGTATTTAGGTGGAAACAGCTGATTTTAAGCCATCCGATTTTTATTTGCTGTTTTTCACGGAAGATCTCTATAGATCTATTGTGGACCAAAGTAATATATATGCTGGTCAATACATTGCCGCTAATCCCCAGTCGCCTTCCCTTGCCAAAGATTGGAAACCAATTATGGTTTCCGAATTTAAGTCCTTTCTGGGCCTTTCCCTCAACATGGGCATACATAAATTCCCGACTCTGAGGACTTATTGGTCCACCCTCCCAGTCCACCATATGCCCGTGTTCTCTGCCTCCATGTCCAGGGCACGATACGAACAGATCTTGCGGTTCATGCACTTCAGTGACAATGAACTTTGTCGTACTCGTGGAGACCCTGAATTTGATCAGCTCTACAAAATTCGGCCCCTCATAAACCATTTCAACCAACGTTTTGCAGCCTTGTTTACTCCCAATCAAGTTGTCTGCGTTGATGAGTCCCTGATTAAGTTTTCTGGCCGCTTGTCTTTCAAACAGTACCTTCCCAGCAAGTGTGCCAGATACGGGGTCAAGCTCTATAAGCTCTGTGACAGGGCAACAGGCTATACATGGAGCTTTTTGGTTTATGAGGGAAAAGATAGTTACGTAGAGCCGGAGAACTATCCAGATTACATAGGGAGCGCTGGCAAGATAGTGTGGAACTTGGTGTCACCCTTATTCGGAAAGGGGTACCACTTGTACGTGGACAATTATTACACGAGCGTGCCACTGTTTAGTCACTTGTTTGATCATCAGATTGGAGCATGTGGCACCATGCGACCTAATCGCCGGGGCTTTCCCCAGCGGCTTGTAGATTCCCATCTTAGGCTGGGGGAGAGAGCCTGCTTTAAGTGTAATAACTTGCTCGCTGTGAAGTGGAGGGATAATAAGAATGTTTTCGTTCTTACCTCTCTTCATGCAGACATGACAGTCCAAATTCGTACGGCGGCTGGTGCTGTGGAGAAACCCCTCTGTGTCCACAAATATAACCAAAATATGGGAGGGGTGGATCTAGTTGCCCGTAAGGCTAGACGCCGGTACAAAAAAGTGTCTATTTATTTATTCCAATTGGCTTTGCTGAACGCTCATGTGCTATACAGAGCTTCAGGCGGGACTTTACCCTTCCTTGAATTCCAGGAAGAGGTTGTCACAGACCATCTGTATCCAGACGGTTCTGCACCTTACCATTCCCAACCAAATGCAATAAGCCGGCTGCATGAGTGGCATTATCCTTATGCTCTCCCGAGTACCCC
This sequence comes from Lithobates sylvaticus, assembly GCA_028564925.1. Taxonomy (NCBI): domain Eukaryota; kingdom Metazoa; phylum Chordata; class Amphibia; order Anura; family Ranidae; genus Lithobates; species Lithobates sylvaticus. The sequence continues at coordinate 182,814,178 of CM053027.1, read as the reverse complement.
TACCCAACGAGCCCCCCAAAGAAGATGTCGTGTCCGTACCAATGGTGGATCAAGGCGTGACACCCGTTATTTTTGTCCACGCTGTCCTGACAATCCTGGTCTTTGCATTGGTGAATGTTTTGAACGCTACCACTCACTAGTAGGGATGGGCCCGGTGTTCAATTCGAACCCCATTCCCTTTACATTCCACAAATAAAAATATAAATAAAAAAAAAGCACCCCTGCCCCCCCTTCTCTTGCGCAAAGGCGAACACAAGTGTCGGTCTGGCGTCATATGTAAACAGCAATTGCACCATGCATGTGAGGTATCACCGCGAAGGTCAGATACTCGGCCTAAGATCATCTTTTTTATTTCATCAAAAATTTGAGCAATATAGCGTGTTTTAGTGCATTAAAATAAAAAAAAGTGTATTTTTTCCCCAAAAAATGCGTTTGAAAAATCGCTGCGCAAATACTGTGTGGAAAAAAAAATGCAACACCCACCATTTTAATCTGTAGGGCCTTTGCTTTGACAATATATATAGTGTTTGGGGGTTCAACTTAATTTTCTTGCAAAAAAAAAAATATGTTTTCATGTAAACAAAAAGGGTCAGAAAGGTCTTTGTCTTCAAGTGGTTAGAAGAGTGGGTGATGTGTGACATAAGCTTCTAAATGTTGTGCAGAAAATGCCAGGACAGTTCAACCCCCCCCCCCCCAAAAATGACCCCATTTTGGAAAGTACACACCCCAAGCTATTTGCTGAGAGGCATGTTGAGCCCATTGAATATTTTTTATTTTTGTCCAAGAGATTGAATAATGAAAAAAAAGTTGTCACTAAATGATATATTGCTCAAACATGTCAAGGGCATATGTGGAATTACACCCCAAAATGCATTCTGTTGCTTCTCCTGAGTACGGGGATACCACACGTGTGAGACTTTTTGGGAGCCTAGCTGTGTACGGGACCCCAGAAACCAAGCACCGCCTTCAGGCTTTCTAAGGGTGTAATTTTTTTATTTCACTCCTCACTGCCAATCGTAGTTTTGGAGGCCATGGAATGCCCAGATGGCACAAACCCCCCCCCCCCCCCCCCAAATGACCCCATTTTGTAAAGTAGACACCCCAAGCTATTTGCTGAGAGGTATGGTGAGTATTTTGCATTTTTGTCACAAAGTTTTGAAAATTGACAAAAGAAAATTATTTTTTCTTTACTTTCTTCATTTTCAAAAACAAATGAGAGCTGTAAAATACTCACCATGTTTTTCATCAAATAGCTTGGGGTGTCTACTTTCCAAAATTGGGTCATTTGGGGGGGGGTTTTGTGCTATTTTGGCATTTTATGGCCTTCAAAACTGTGATAGGTAGTGAGGAGTGAAATCAAAAATTTGCACCCTTAGAAATCCTGAAGGCGGTGATTGGATTTCGGGGTGCCGTACATGGCTAGGCTTCCGAAAAGTCCCACACATGTGGTATCCTCGTATTTAGGAGAAGTAGCAAAATTTATTTTTGGGTGCAATTCCACATATAACCATGGCATGTGTGAGCAATATATCATTTAGCGACAACTTTTTGTTAAACTTTATTTTTTTATTTTTTTTTGTCTTTATTCAATCACTTGGGACAAAAAAAAAATATTCAATGGGCTCAACATGCCTCTCAGCAAATAGCTTGGGGTGTCTACTTTCCAAAATGGGGTCATTGGGGGGGGGGGGTTTGTGCCATCTTGGCATTTTATGGCCTTCAAAACTGTGATAGGTAGTGATAGGTAGTGAGGAGTGAAATCCAAAATTTATGCCCTTAGAAATCTTGAAGGCGGTGCTTGGTTTTCGGGGTCCCGTATGTGGATAGGCTCCCAAAAAGTCCCACACATCTGGTATCCCCGTACTCATGAGAAGCAGCAGAATGTATTTTGGGGTGTAATTCCACATATGCCCATGGCATATGTGGGCAATATATCCTTTAGTGACAACTTTGGGCAAGTTAATAAAAAAAATAAAAGTTTGTAATATTCCCGCAACTTGTGGCAAAATATAAAATATTCCATGGACTCAAAATGCCTCTCAACAAATAGCTTGGGGTGTCTTCTTTCCAAAATGGGGTCATTTGGGGGGGGGGGGGGGTTGTGCTATTTTGCCATTTTATGGCCTTCGAAACTGTGATAGGTAGTGAGGAGGGAAATCAAAAATTTGCACCCTTAGAAATCCTGAAGGTGGTGATTGGTTCTCAGGGCCCCGTACGCGGCTAGGCTCCCAAAAAGTCCCACACATGTGGTATCCCCATACTCAGGAGAAGCAGCAAAATATATTTTGGGGTGCAATTCCACATATAACCATGGCATGTGTGAGCAATGTATCATTTAGTTGATATAGTTGATTTAGTTTATTTTTTATTTTTTTTGTCTTTATTCAATCACTTGGGACTAAAAATAAAATACTCAATGGGCTCAACATGCCTCTCAGCAAATAGCTTGGGGTGTCTACTTTCCAAAATGGGGTCATTTGGTTTTTTTTTTTACTGCTCTGCCATTTTAGCACTTTAAGAAATGAGATATGCAGTCATAAATTAAAAGCTGTGTAAATTCCAGAAAATGTACTCTAGTTTGTAGACGCTATAACTTTTGCGCAAACCAATAAATATACGCTTATTGGCATTTTTTTTTACTAAAGACATGTGGCTGAATACATTTCGGCCCAAATGTTTGACTAAAATTGAGTTTATTAGATTTTTCTTATAACAAGAAGTAGAAAATATCATTTTTTTTTTAATTTTCGGTCTTTTTCCGTTTATATCGCAAAAAAATAAAAATCACAGAGGCAATCAAATACCATCAAAAGAAATCTCTATTTATGGGAAGAAAAGGACGCAAATTTTGTTTGGTTACAACATTGCATGACCGCGCAATTAACAGTTAAAGCAGTGCAGTACAAAATTGAAAAAAGACCTCTGGTCCTTAAGCTGACAATTGGTCCGGGGCTGAAGTGGTTAACCACCTAAACTCCCATCTGCAGCAGTTAGCCATAGGGTCCACTACCTTTGTGGTGCACTCCTGACCCCAACGGTGTGCATCTGTCACCTGGCCTCAGGTGACCTGACAGAAGCCTCAGCAACACGTTGGAAATTGTAACCTCACAGGGTCTGGAAATGCATTGCACAAACCTTTCTTCAAGGCCACCTGAAGATGTTTCATCCTCTGCTCCCTCTGCGAAGGCAGGATGAGTTCTGCAACCTTATCCTTGTAACGTTAATCAAGAAGGGTTGCCAGCCAGTAATGATTCCTTCTCTTTGATACCACGAATCCTAGGGTCCTTATGCTGCATGGCCTCCCTGATTCTGCAAAGCCTGCAAAAGTTTTCAGAGGCATTCGATTCTGAGTCCTCTGGGTCACTAAGGATCACATGATCCATAACAACCTCCATCCAGCCACGTCCAACTCCTTGGGTTGCTGGGGACTGAAGACCAATCCTTGAAGACTGCTGCTGAGTGTTATCCTCCAAGTCCATGCTGACACAATCCTCCTCCTCATCCTCTTCTTCCTGTGTGTTTGGCAGGCCTGCAGGAATAATATCTGGATAAAGGGGGCCTTGAGAGGTAAGGAAGTCCTCCTCTTCCTCACACTGTTCTGCCTCAAGTGCCCTGTCCATTATTCCATGAAGCTTGTGATCCAACAGGAAGACAAGAGGGACAGTATCACTGATGCATGCATTGTGGCTGCTCACCATCCTCGTAGCCTCATCAAATGGTGATAGGACAGTGCATGCATCCTTGATTAGTAGCCACTGGTGTGGCGAAAAGAAGCCAAGCTCCCGTGACCCTGTCCTGGTGCCATACTCACACGGGTACTCATTGATGGCCCTCTGCTGCATGTGTAGCCGCTGCAGCATTGCCAACGTTGACTTCCACCTGGTGGACATGTCACAAATGAGGCGGTTGGTGGGCAGGTTGCATTCCCTTTGAATGTCAGCCAGCAGAGCACTGGCATTGTATGACCATTGGAAATGACCACAGACTTTTGTGGCCTGCCTCAGGAGATCTTGTAAGCCTGGGTACCTGCTCAAGAACTGCTGCACCACCAAATTCAGGATGTATGCCAAACATGGAACATGGGTCAAATGTCCCTGTCGGAGGGCGGAGAGAAGGTTGGTGCCATTGTCGCATAAACAACCATTCTTGGCAGAAGCTGGCATGGCGTCAACCACCTCTGAGCCTGCCCCTGCAAAGCTGACAGAATCTCTGCCCCAGTGTGGCTCCTGTCCCCTAAGCAGTGGTTTAACCTTAAACTACGTAGAGGGTTCTTTACTGTAAGAGCGGCAAGGATGTGGAATTCCCTTCCACAGGCGGTGGTCTCAGCGGGGGGCATTGATAGTTTCAAGAAACGATTAGATAAGCACCTGAACGACCGCAACATACAGTATATACTCTGTAATTCTGATATATAATCACACACATAGGTTGGACTTGATGGATTTGTGTCTTTTTTCAACCTCACCTACTATGTAACTATGTAACTCATGCACTGCATGGCATCTTTTTGCCTGAGTGCTTGCGTAGGGGTGGAGGAGAGGGCTGTGGCAGAATCACCGCTTTTGGAGGCGTGGTGGCGGAACAAGCTCCAACAATACTGAACCCTGTCCTGCATCCTTCCCAGCTGCCAGCAGAGTTACCCAGTGCGCCATGAAGGAAAGGTAATATCCCTGCCCATCCCTGCCCATGAGTCTGCGGTAATATACACCTTACTGCTGACTGCCCTGTCCAACAAGACAAAAGCATTGCCTTCCACATGCCGGTAGAGAGCTGGAATGGCCTTCAATGAAAAGAAATGGCGTTTTGGAACCTGCAACTGAGGTACAGCACATTCCACAAATTCACAAAAGGGGGCAGAGTCTACTAGCTGAAAAAGTAGTTGCAGTGCTAGCAATTTGGCCAAGCTGGCATTCAAGCTAGCATTCAGACTGTGAGCACGTGGATGGCTGGGACAAAATTTCTTTTTACGGTTTAGCAACTGGGGTAGGGAAATTTGCCTGCTAAAATCAGATGGTGGTGTACTTGGGACACCTATTGCTATACCTTCATTCCTCTCAGTGCAGGTTTTTGAGAGGACTGGAGTAGGTTAAGAGATCTCAGAAGAAGAGGAACAAAGAGATGTCCGCCTTTTTCTTTGAAGTGGGTCTTTCAAGTGCTGTTGCCAAACGGATATTATAATTATGAATATATTTAATTTTATTTATATTTAATGAATATATTTAATTTAGCTTTTATCTATGTAGGGCGGAACACATTATCTTCACAGAAATCTTTGGTAGACCAGACAAGTCGGTGCCTAGGCTCGTGTATACAAACAATGGCATTCATTGTTTTACACATACTCACTTCAAAGCATCCCATGCTGGGATATGCAATGAAGGGAGGCCAACCCCTAATCAATACTTAACTTCCCGGGAAAATTCAAGTTAAGCTCCTGCTCAGAATAGTCACAAGGATTTGCATTAAAGGGGGCTGACTTATGCAAAGTATAGGGATTGGAGATGTAGCCAGTCCTTAGCCAGGAATAGAGAAGCTCACCAATCAAAGCCACGCTATGTCAACCAATGAGGCATCAGCATGTAATGATATACACAGACTAGATGGGAGGGAAACACACACTTTTATGGGAGAGCAACCATCAGAATGGAAACTTGGTGCAAAGGGTAATTATGGGAAAGGTCTGCATTTTACTTGTAACTAAATATGTTTACAGATTAATGGTTTTCAGGAATATACTCTGTATTCCTTCAAGTAATTCTCTTATTTTAACCTAATAATTTCTTCCTTGGTGTAGACTATAGATAGATAGACTTTCAACTACTCACCAATAAATTTTGTTATTGTGTTAAAGCTTTCACTCATGGTCAAATAACTCTCATTTAACCCAAATCATATCTGAGAGATATTAAATCTCAAATATAGTATACAGGAAAAATTCTGCATGGGAGGTCGTCATATGTCTGGTCAAGCATGTGGTGCCCAAGTGGCTGCTGTTGTGGCCACGCTTGATCCGCTTCAGACATAAGTTGCAAACGGCAACGGTGCGATCTGCTGCACACGTGTCCAAAAAGGCCCACACCAAGGAACTTTTCAAAATCAGCGGGGAGTCAGCAGTGCCCTGCACCTGCGAAGCTCTGCGGTGTGATGCAGTAGTGTGGCTGCCCTTAAGCTGCCCCCTAGAGGACATCCTGCCTCGTTGGAGTTGTGCCTCCTCCTCCTCCTCTATCCTATCAGGCACCCAAGTAGAGTCAGTGACCTCGTCATCCCTCCTCATCACTGGAGCAAACTTGGCACTATGCTGCAGCTGGGGGAACATGACTGTGTCATGAACAGGTGTGACCAGATTGTGTGGACTGCAAGAGGAAACCAAAAGGCATGTAAAAGTAAAATAAGAATAATGTTTATTTAAGGTAAGTGATATATAAATAAGTAGACTCCCCAAAATACAAACAGTGCTCAGCCAACAAACAGAAACCCACAGACAACAGATAATATATACAGGCACAGGGAAGTACCAAAATCAACACGTTTAGCCAGGCCAGGGTCATACACAGAAGATCAGCAGATAACAAGGGCAGTTCCAGAATCACAAACGTTAGCCAGGCCAGGGTCATACACGGGAGATCAGCAGATGAACAAGGGCAGGACGGGAGAGGAAAAATAAGGATGGGAAAGGCAACAAGGGAACAGGAACTCAGGAACACAGGATAGAATCAGGATGGGATGGGTTCAGGTAACAGGTTCAGGTAACAGGGTGCATGGAAGAAAGATACCAAGGCAAGCGTGTGAGGGCTGGCCGGGTATTTATAAAACTGCCAGTGATTGAACTCATGTAACAGCTGAGCGCAGAAGGTGCTGTGTGCTCCACACTGCCAGGATCCATCCGCTGGTGGACACCAGTACTGCGGCCCAGAGATGACATAACACCAGCAGGGGAAGTCTCTCCTGACAGTTACAAACTGCCAGGAGACACCTGCTGGTGGACCACAGTACCGCACGCCAAATGATGGATCTTACCAGTGGACGGATCCTTTCCTGACAGTACCCCCCCTCAAAGGGGCGGCCTCCGGATGCTCCAACTAGCTGCTGCTGGGACAAGTCAAGATGCCATATCGAGGTGGGCAGCTGGCACATCACGCTGGGCAGGGGGCACATCAAGCTGGGCAGCAGGCACTTCAAGCTGGGCAGCGGACAGGAACACCTCAGGCTGGGTAGCGGACAGGAACACCTCAGGCTGGGCAGCGGACAGGAACACCTCAGGCTGGGCAGCAGACAGGAACACCTCAGGCTGGGCAGCGGACAGGAACACCTCAGGCTGGCAGCGGACAGGAACACCTCAGGCTGGGCAGCGGACAGGAACACCTCAGGCTGGGCAGCGGACAGGAACACCTCAGGCTGGGCAGCGGACAGGAACACCTCACGCTGGGCAGCGGACAGGAACACCTCAGGCTGGGCAGCGGACAGGAACACATCAGGTTGGGCAGCGGACAGTAACACCTCAGGCTGGGCAGCGGACACATCAGACTGGGAAGCTGGCAGCAGGTCATCAGACTGGGAAGCCGGCAGCGGATCAGACTGGAAGGCAGGCAGCGGGTCATCAGACTGGAAGGCAGGCAGCGGGTCATCAGACTGGAAGGCAGGCAGCGGGTCATCAGACTGGGAAGCTGGCAGCGGGTCATCAGACTGGAAGGCAGGCAGCGGGTCATCAGACTGGGAAGCTGGCAGCGGGTCAGACTGGAAGGCAGGCAGCGGGTCATCAGACTGGAAAGCTGGCAGCGGGTCATCAGACTGGGAAGCTTGCAGCGGGTCATCAGACTGGAAGGCAGGCAGCGGGTCATCAGACTGGAAGGCAGGCAGCAGGTCATCAGACTGGAAGGCAGGCATCGGGTCATCAGACTGGGAAGCTGGCAGCGGGTCAGACTGGAAGGTAAGCAGTGGGTCATCAGACTGGGAAGCTGGCAGCGGGTCATCAGACTGGGAAGCTGGCAGCGGGTCATCAGACTGGGAAGCTGGCAGCGGATCATCAGACTGGAAGGCAGGCAGCAGGTCATCAGACTGGGAAACTTGCAGCGGGTCATCAGACTGGGAAGCTGGCAGCGGGTCATGAAACTAGGAAGCTGGCAGCGGGTCATCAGACTGGAAGGTAGGCAGCGGGACATCAGACTGGAAGGCTGGGACGTCAAGCTGGAAGGCTGGAACAACAAGCTGGGGGGCTGGACCATCAGGCTGGAAGGCTGGCACCAGGACATCAGACTGGAAGGCTGGAACGTCAGGCTGGAAGGCCGGCAGCGGGACATCAGACTGAAAAGCCGGCACCAGGACATCAGACTGGAAGGCTGGGACATCAGGCTGGAAGGCTGGAACGTCAGGCTGGAAGGCAGGCAGCGGGACATCAGACTCTAAGGCTGGAACGTCAGGCTTGAAGGCCGTCACCAGGACATCAGACTGACAGGCTGGGACGTCAGGCTGGAAGGCTGGGGCATCAGGCTGGAAGGCAGGCAATGGGACATCAGGTGGGAAGGCTGGGACATCAAGCTGGAGGGCTGGGGCATCAGGCTGGAAGGCGGGCAATGGGACATCAGGCTGGAAGGCTGGGACGTCAAGCCGGAAGGCCAGGGCATCAGGCTGGAATGCTGGCAACGGGACATCAGGCTGGAAGGCTGGGACGTCAAGCTGGAAGGCTGGACCATCAGGCTGGAAGGCTGGCACCAGGACATCAGAATGGAAGGCTGGAACGTCAGGCTGGAAGGCTGGAACATCAGGCTGGAAGGCCGGCAGCGGGACATCAGACTGAAAGGCCGGCACCAGGACATCAGACTGGAAGGCTTGGACATCAGGCTGGAAGGCTGGGACGTTAGGCTGGAAGGCAGGCAGCGGGACATCAGACTGGAAGGCTGGAACGTCAGACTGGAAGGCCGGCACCAGGACATCAGACTGGAAGGCTGGGACGTCAGGCTGGAAGGCTGGGGCATCAGGCTGGAAGGCAGGCAATGGGACATCAGGCTGGAAGACTGGGACGTCAAGCTGGAAGGCTGGACCATCAGGCTGGAAGGCTGGCACCAGGACATCAGACTGGGAGGCTGGGACGTCAGTCTGGAGGGCTAGGACACCAGACTGGAAGGTTGGGATGTCAGGCTGGAAAGCCGGCAGCGGGACATCAGACTGGAAGGCTGGCACATCAGACTGGAACACTGGCAGCGCAACTTCAGGCTGGAACATGGACACAAGGTCATCAGACTGGTCGGCAGATACTTAAACATCAGACTGGGTAGCAGGCACCGGAGCGTTAGACTGGGTAGCAGGCACCGGAGCGTCAGACTGGGTAGCGGGCACCGGAGCGTCAGACTGGGTAGCGGGCAGCGGAGCGTCAGACTGGGTAGCGGGCAGCGGAGCGTCAGACTGGGTAGCGGGCACTGGAGCGTCAGACTGGGTAGCAGGCACCGGAGCGTCAGACTGGGTAGCAGGCACCGGAGCGTCAGACTGGGTGGCAGGCACCAGAGCGTCAGACTGGGTAGCGGGCACCGGAGCGTCAGACTGGGTAGCGGGCACTGGACAGTCAGGCAGGGTGGCAGGAACTGGGATGTCAGGCTGGAACAGGTTGGTTGGTGTGGAGGCAGGTTGGGTTACTGGCAGGATTGTGTGGGTCAGAAAGAACTTCCATCTCTTTTTTGGCTTAGCCACTGCAGCTATGTATGTAGGTGCAGGGCTGTAAGAAAAGTAAGTATCTGGGCAAAATGAAGACCAAGGAACAGTGGCTGGAGCAGGGTTTTGTGGGATTGTTACAGGTGGAGGAGAAGAAGCAGGTGGATTAAAGGCCGGATAGGTGCAGGGAGTAGAAACAGGGTATTGATACTTGATGGGAAGCAGGGTATATTGGATGGTAGCTGAGGTTGCCAGGGGTGATGGGAGAAAGAACGCCTGAGCTGGCAGGTGTTTAGTAGTGAGTCTGGGTTGAGGAGAGCTGACAGAAGCTGGGCATAACAGGTCTGACCATGCCTGAAGTATAGGTAGCACAAAAGTGGGCTCACATACCCTCTGTCTGACCAGGGACTGCACTTCATCTATACAAAACTTCAACAACTGTTTGGGACAAACTGAATAGTGCTCCAAAAAGAATGCAAAGTCATCCTCCAATAGCCATACTAAGGACGCAACCTGGTTAATGCTGAAGGGGGGAGAAAAGTCATCACGACTAGAGTTGAGCGGACACCTGGATGTTCGGGTTCGGCGGGTTCGACCGAACTTCGGAAAAAAGTCCGGGTTCGGGACCGAACTTGACCCAAACTTGACCCCGAACTCCGAACCCCATTGAAGTCAATGGGGACCCGGATGGCTGCCCGATACGTCAGTAGAACCTGTAATTCCCCTTTTTACAGCCCAGCCAGGCCCTCAGATACGGACGGAAAATGTAACCCCACTTTATTATTTTCACTAATTTTTTCCCAATGATCTCCTAACCTACATTGTGGAGCAATGTAATCTATATGCCAGCCAACATATAGCCAACAATCCAAGTTCTTCCTATGCCCGCCCTTTTGTTTGGAAACCCCTCACCATTGAAGAATTTAAAATTTTCCTTGGCCTAACCCTCAACATGGGGCTGACAAAAAAAAATGAACTCCATTCCTACTGGTCTACCCTACATATCCACCACATGCCGATCTATTCATCAATGATGCCCAGAACCCGTTATGAAATGATAATGCGATTTTTACATTTCAATAACAATGCCCAATGCCTCCCTCGAAATCATCCCAGTTATGATAAATTATTCAAAATTCGGCCCCTAATCAATTTTTTTTGCGCCAGCTTCAAACGACTGTTTACCCCAGATAAAAATATCTGTGTAGCTAGAGGGCTGCAAATGGCAACCCTGGTGCTCCAGGGCCTTCAAAAGTGTAATAGGTGGTTGAGAAATGAGATGTGTCATTTATGCTTGTAGAACGCCTGAAGGTGCTACTTCACTGGCGGGCCTCTGTATGTGGCCAGGCTGTGTAAAAGTCTCACACATTTGGTATCGCCATACTCAGGAGGAGTAGCAGAATGTATTTTGGGGTGTAAATGTACATGCTATGTGTTGGAAATATCTTATAATGAACAACTTAGCGTAAAAAAAAATGCGTTTTCATTTTTTTTTCCACATTTTCCCAAAACTTCTGGAAAAAAATGAACCGTTCAAAAGACTCATTATGCCTCATAGATTATACGTTGGGGTGTTAGCTTTCCAAAATGGGGTCACTTTGTGGGCGTTTCCATTGTCCTGGTGCTCCAGGGCCTTCAAAAGTGTAATAGGTGGTTGAGAAATGAGATGTGTCATTTATGCATGTAGAACGCCTGATGGTGCTATTTCATAAAAAATAAAAAATTTTTAAAAATAAAAATAAAAAATGCTGGAGGCCCCCATAAAAAAATATAAAATAAAAATAAAATGCTGGAGGCCCCCTTCTCAGCAGAAGAGGTACAGGAAGTCATTAAGAACCTCAGAAACTCAACAGCACGATGCCGCACATATGGTGGGAATACCCCAGAATACGCACTTTCTGGAAAAAATTATTCAATTTTAATGGATAAGATAGTGGGAAAATAAAATACTTGGAAATTAAAAAAAATGAAAAAATTATAATCTTGACCTAGAAGGACGAAATTCCAATGGAGTAGGAGGTTGAGGTGGCGGTGGATGTGGCGGTGTAGGTGGAAGCGGCGGTGGAGGAGGACGAGGTAGCCAACACTGGTTCAAAAATACAACAATGGCTGGGTAAGGCTAGTGGTGAATGATGTGTTGAATTCTGTCCCCCGTCGCATAGTGTCCGCCCTGTACTGCGCTTGCTCAGTACGTAGGAAAAGGGGATTTTGAAACTCTCCGAAGACGATGCGCAGTGACTCCAGGTTCAAGCCACATCATCCGAGGTTGAAGCCTAGCCAAGCAAGCCCGTGAGGGGCCCTGTTACTCTGTGCTACCGTATGTCCACTTGGATGGTCGGGCTTGAACCTGCACTCACTGCGCAGGCGACGTTCATCTTTGGAGATTTTGTGAATCTCCTTGTCCTCTGTACTGCGCAAGCACTGCACCTGCGCAGTAAGTGGCCGGACACTATCCGATAGCAAGACAGTTTTCGTCAGAACACCGGTATATGTGTGTATTCTGCACAAGGTACGGCCAAGTCCTGTGGGATCCATGCCTGGTTCATTTTAATGAACGTGAGCTTGTCCACATTGGCTCTGGACAGGCGGCTGCGCTTGTCTGTGATAACGCCCCCCTGCCGTGCTAAATACACGTTCAGATAATACACTGGCGGCAGGGCAGGCCAGCACCTCCAAGGCGTAAAGGGCAAGCTCAGGCCATGTGCCCAATTTGGAGACCCAAAAGTTGAAGGGGGCAGACCCGTCATGCAGTACGTGTATGCGTGTGCACACATACTGCTCCACCATGTTGGTGAAATGCTGCCTCCTGCTAAGACGTTCCATCTCAGCTGGTGGTGCTGGTTGTTGTTGCGTGCCGACAAAGCTTTTCCACATTCCGGCTATGCTAACCCTGCCTTGCGAGGTGCTGGCGGTGCCCCGGCTGCGTTGGCGACCTCTTCCTCCTCCTTGTGCTTCCACCGTACCCCCGCTTCCAAGTGGGAATGCCACCAGCAGTGTGTCTACCAGCGTGCGCTTGTACTCGCGCATCTTACAATCACGCTCCAGTGAGGTAATTAAAGACGGCACGTTGTCCTTGTAACGGGGATCCAGCAGGGTGGCCACCCAATAATCACCACCAGTTAAAATGTGGGCAACTCGGCGGTCGTTGCAGAGACACTGCAGCATGTAATCGCTCATGTGTGCCAGGCTGCCCAGAGGCAAGGAAAAGCTGTCCTCTGTGGGAAGTGTATCATCTGTGTCCTCTGTATCCCCCCAGCCACGCACCAGTGATGGACATGAGCTGGTCTGGGTGCCACCCTGCTGTGAACATGGTTCCTCCTCCTCCTCCATCTCCTCCTCATCCTCCACCAAGTCATCCTCCAGAACTGTGCCCTTGCTGCCAGACAATTGTGTACCTGGCGCTTGTTGGTGCAGGAACCCACCCTCGTAGCCACTTGTAAATGACTGCCCTGAAAGCCTTGGGAATGAACCCTCTTCCTCCTCCTCCTCCTCCTCCTCATCCTGTGCGACATCCTCTTCCATCATCGCCTTAAGAGTTTTTTCAAGGAGGCATAGAACTGGGATAGTAACGCTGAGAACGGCGTCATCGGCACTGGCCATGTTGGTGGAGTACTCGAAACAGCGCAACAAGGCACACAGGTCTCGCATGGAGGCCCAGTTATTGGCGGTGAAGTGGTGCTGTTCCGCAGAGCGACTCACGCGTGCGTGCTGCAGCTGAAACTCCACTATCGCCTGCTGCTGCTCGCACAGTCTGGAAAGCATGTGCAAGGTGGAGTTCCACCTTGTGGGCACGTCACATATGAGACGGTGAGCGGGAAGGCCGAAGTTACGCTGCAGCGCTGACAAGCGAGCAGCAGCAGGGTGAGAACGCCGAAAGTGCGCACAGACGGCCCGCACTTTCTGAAGCAGCTCTAGCATATCGGGGTAATTCTTCAGGAACCTCTGGACCACCAAGTTCAGCACATGCGCCAGGCAAGGGATGTGCATCAAACCGGCAAGGCCCAGAGCTGCTACGAGATTTCGCCCATTATCGCACACCACCAGGCCGGGCTTGAGGCTCACTGCCACCAACCACTCATCGGTCTGTTGTTCCATGTCCCTCCACAACTCCTGCGCGGTGTGGGTTTTTTCCCCCAAACAGGAAAGTTTTAAAACTGCCTGCTGTCGTTTAGCCCTGGCTGTGCTGAAGTTGGTGGTAAGGGTGTTACGCTGACCGGATGAGGAGGCGGTAGAGGATGAGGAGGCGGAGTAGGAGGAGTTAGCAACAGGAGGCAAACTGAAGTGCCCTGCAATCCTCGGTGGTGGAAGGACATGTGCCAAACTGCTATCCGCCTCAGGCCCAGCCGCCACTACATTTACCCAGTGTGCTGTTAGGGAGATATAACGTCCCTGACCGTGCTTACTGGTCCACGCATCCGTAGTTAGGTGGACCTTGCCACAGATGGCATTGGGAATTGGGAAGAAAAAAAACAGTACAAAATTAAATTTTTTTGCAATGTTTTTACAATATCAGAATAAACGGATAGTGTCTAAAGCGTTTATGAAAACGCAGAAAATGCTATTGGGAAAAAAAAACACAGCAAAATTATTTTTTTTTGCAATGTTTTTGCAATTATTTTTTTTTGCAATGTTTTTGCAATATCAGAATACACGGACAGTATGTAAAGCGTTTATGAAAACGCAGAAAATGCTACTGGGAAGAAAAAAAACACTGCAAAATTATATTTTTTTGCAATGTTTTTGCAATATCAGAATACATGGCGTTTATGAAAATGCAGAAAATGCTATTGGGAAGAAAAAAAACACTGCAAAATTAATTTTTTTTGCAATATCAGAATACACGGTTAGTGTTTACAGCGTGTATGTATGAACACGCAGAAAATGCTATTGGGAAAAAAAAATAAAAAGCAAAATTACATTTTTATGCAATGTTTTGCCAATAGCAGAATACACACAGACTATGGTGTATCTCTTAAGCCCCATACACACGGTCGGACAATCCGCGGACCAGGTCGGTCGGATCCTGTCCGTCATACTTTGTCTGATGTTGGTTTTGCGTACACACGGTCGGACAAAGTTGTCGGAAAATCCGATCATTCTGAACGTGGTGACGTTTGTTGCCTACGACGGGACTACGTAGAGGCTAGTAGCCAATAGCTTTGGTCTTGTAATGTGATCTGAGCATGCGTAGCACTTTGTCCGGTCGGACAACCGTACACACGATCGGATTTGGTGTGATCGGACCGTGTTGTCGGCAAATCTTTCCAGCAGGAGATAAGACTTTGTCCGTCGGACAATCCGACGTACACTGTCCGATGGTGCATACACACGGTCTGATTTTTCAACAACATTGTCCGATCGGACAGAATCCATGAAAAAGTCTGACCGTGTGTATGGGGCTTTAGTATATGCAGTGTTGGTCCTAATGTTGCACTGAGCTTGCAGGTAAAACTTTTAGATTTTGTCTGGCACTGGCCTCATGGCACTGTTAAAAGACTGTGCACTGCACCCCAGCCAGGGTACAATTGATTTAGGAATCTCTTCAATAATTATCTTATTAAAGCTTAACTTAATAAAGAAACTCCCTACTCTAGCTATGTAGATCGCTCACTGATCTAACTAATTAGAACAAAATTCAAGGAATGTGGACTGACTGACTAACTGACTTTAGCACACTAACTCCTAAAATCCTCTATCTCTCTGCAGCACAGGAACCTGACTAACAGTGTCTGTCTATAGCAGAATGACGCTGTGTGCTGTGTGTGTACTATATATAGAGGCTGGTTCACATGCTGCACTGGCCAATCACAGCCATGCCATTAGTAGGCATGGCTGTGATGGCTTCTAAGGGCACACTAGTGAAACGATCGTCGATTGGCTGCCCAAAAGCTGTTAAAAAGGCGCCAATACAGCGCCGAACACCGGACCCGAACCCGAACTTACAGGCAATAGTTCGGGTTCGGGTCCGGGTCCCAGACACCCAAAAGTCTGGTACGGACCCGAACTTTACAGTTCGGGTTCGCTCAACCCTAATCACGACCCTTTGGGATACAGGGCAGAGCCAGCTCTGTACACATTCCAATCAAAGGTTGAACATCCTCAAACAATATACTGCCCTGATCGACCACAGAGTGAGCTAAACGAATAATCTCCAGCAGCTGATCACTGGACCACCCTTTCAATGTCTGGCGGAGATATTCAGAACTCTCCGTTGCCAGCAGAGTATAATAAACAATTACATCTGAATCCATTCCAGCAATGTAAAACAGAACCGAGATGGTTCCCCTGAGCAGCCACTTCTGGTCAGAGATGGCCTTGGTATACTGTCATGAACAGGTGTGACCAGATTGTGTGGACTGCAAGAGGAAACCAAAACACATGTAAAAGTAAAATAAGAATAATGTTTATTTAAGGTAAGTGATATATAAATAAGTAGACACCCCAAAATACAAACAGTGCTCAGCCAACAAACAGAAACCCACAGACAACAGATAATATATACAGGCACAGGGAAGTACCGAAATCAACACGTTTAGCCAGGCCAGGGTCATATACAGAAGATCAGCAGATAACAAGGGCAGTTCCAGAATCACAAACGTTAGCCAGGCCAGGGTCATACACGGGAGATCAGCACACTTACAAACTGCCAGGAGACACCTGCTGGTGGACCACAGTACTGCACATCAAATGATGGATCTTACCAGCGGACGGATCCTTTCCTAAAAGACTGCCAGTTTCTTGTCCTTCTTGGGCACCCCCTCTATGGAGGCTCACGTTACTCCCTTCCTCAACCTGGGAACCAACATCGGAGCCTTCAAATCACTGCGCATCCTCGAGCAGCATGTACCCGACACTGTGGTCGAATAGTTTGGGGTCTCCTCCGTGCATGATGATTGGGCTACGGAAGGAGTGACTGTGGACAAGGAGCCGGTGGAATAGGCCGCTTTTGCAGCTGCATAGGAAGGAAAACTACTCTGAGCCTGGGCAGGACTGTTTTTAAGGCAGGGCAAAAGGGGCAGCTGCCCTGGGCCCCATCATTGTAGAGGGGCCCAAAGCAGCTGCCTCATACTTGCCAACTATCCCAGTTTAAATTCCCTTATCCCTTGAAGTTTTAGTCCTGTGCTGTGTCCCGATATATCAGTGTCAACTTCTAATGCTGCTGCCCAGGTCTGCCCTATTGCCATGTACAGATGACTCACCTGCAGACCCTGTGTTTACATGTACATAACCTGCATTGATATGTAAATTAGTGGTGGCTTTAATATGTAAATATTCTTGGACCGCGCCATTTATATTTAAATAGAGGCGGTATTCATATGTATATCATGTCCCCCTGAGGTCACATGCATCATCACTTCTGCTGAATGCTGCCCACTGGGGAGGTAAAGAAGCATGCTTGAAAGTCCTGCCTACAATTGTGGTCATTAAACGCTTCCCGACCGGCACACGACGATATACTTCGACAGAATGGCACAGACAGGCATAAGGGCGTATATATACGTCCCCTTTAAGATGCCGCCGTGCCATCGGGTGCGTGCCGGTCGGGACCCCCGTGAGGCCGGTCGCGGGTCCCGCGAACTCGATTGCCGCGGGGACACCCGCGATCGTCTCACAGGAAGGCTGAATGGGGAGATGCGGAAATAAACAGCATCTCCCCGTTCTGCCTAGCAACTAGTGACATAAAAATGCTATAAAACTATCCCCTATCTCAGGGGTCTTCAAACTATGGCCCTCCAGTTGTTCAGGAACTACAATTCCCATCATGCCTAGTCATGTCTGTGAATGTCAGAGTTTTGCAATGCCTCATGGGATGTGTAGTTCTGCAACAGCTGGAGGGCCGTAGTTTGAGGATCCCTGCCCTATCTTGTAAACGCTATAACTTCTGCCAAACCAATCAATAATCGCTTATTGCGATTTTTTTTTACCAAAAATATGTAGAAAAATACGTATCGGCCTAAACTGAGGAAAAAAAATGTTTTTTTATATATTTTTGGGGGATATTTATTATAGCAAAAAATAAAAAAGAATGCGTTTTTTTCAAAATTGTCGCTCTATTTTTGTTTATAGCGCAAAAAATAAAAACCGCAGGGGCGATCAAATACCACCAAAAGAAAGCTATATTTCGCAAAATCGCAAAAAGGGGCCTGATCCTTTGGCTGCAAATTAGTCTGGTCTGAAAGTGGTTAAGCCTAACATCATGTTCTGCAAAAGTAAGCAAATTGGAGGTGGAACCCTTCTTCAAAATAACATAGGGCCACAGCACCCTGAATTTTGGTGCATGTGAATACACAGGCAGTGAGGAGATGATGTGCTGTAACCTTTAGCAAACAGTGAGCAGTAATAATGTGCAGTAACCTCTAACAACCAATTAGTGAGTGGTATAGATGTTAATTAACCTCTAGCATTCAATCAGTTATCAGGGAAGTAACTCCGGCGGACGCACATTCGCAGCCCTACTCAGCGGCGCACACGCGTGCGCACAAGTGCACGCATAACGTGAATCCCCTGACCAGCCTATAAAAGGAGCCTTGGCAGACAGACAAGTTGCTGGTTTGTCTCGGCTCACCTGTGTTCCTCTGCTTCCTGTTCTTGTTTACCATTTCATGTTCCTGTTTGCTATTTCCTGTTGTGATCCGGATTGTTTGAAGACTACGCTGAATCTCTCCTGACCTGACCCCGGCTTGTTTTACGGACTTCCTGCTCTCTCCTGTGTTTGACCCTCAGCTTGCCTCTGGATTACCTTCTGCCTTCAGCACTTATCCTTGCTGGCTCCTGGACTGTGTACCTGTGTTTGACCCTCAGCCTGCCTCTGGATTATCTTCTGCCTTCAGCACTTAGCCTTGCTGGCTCCCAGACTGATTACCTGTGTTTGACCCTCGGCCTGTTTCTGGACTTTCCTTACCTGTTTTACAGACCTGCTTGCTACTTACCTTCTGGTCCGGTCCATCCTGCACGAGCCATCTTCCAGACAAGTCAGGTGTCCTGCTGGAGGCTTGTGCCTCTTGGTGCAACCCACTCCTCACCTCCAGGGGTGGTGTGCGCTGAGTCGCAACAGCTATCGCTCTCTGCATCTTGGCCTCGGTGAGTACCTCTTTGCTGATATCAGTGAGCAGTATTGATGTACAGTAATCTCTAGCAACCAATCAACAAGCAGGAGTCATGTGCTGTAACCTCTAGAAAATAACAGTGAGCCATAATGTGTGCTGTTGTAGCAGCCAGTCAGTGATTGGTAATGATACACTTTAACCTCTGGCAATCAATCATATTCGCTGCCTGATTTGATTCAGTAAACTGATTTTGAGTCTAGCTGCTATTTATTGTATGTCTCAAAGCATGTGGAGAGCGAAATTGCATGGAAGAGGGGGCCCAAGAAAATGTTTGCCCAGGGTCTAGTCAATTTTAAAGACGACCCTGAGCCTGGATGACAGAGAATGAGGACGGCTTTGTTATCCACTCCACCAACTCTTCTGCATGTTCTGGCTCAATAACACGGACAGCAGCAGAAAAAATGACAAGTGTGCCTTGACCAGCACTGCTGACTGTAGACACAGAGCCTGCTTGCCCTCTTTTAGTGGCCTGCTTGGTGGTCTTCTTGACATGATGTATATTCTGTTTTGCAACACCGCACACACTACACTGTATTGTGTACTGAGTACACCACCAGAAAAGTAGTAGCAACTGCACTACAGCTGCACTGTATTGTAATTACAATTTTTGATCTAATATTTCACAGCAGGGCCAGTTCCTGCGCTCAACAAGAGTATCTGTGAGGCTTTACAGTGTTGTGCCACCACCACCTAAGGCCCAATATTTCTGCCCCTGTTTAACAGGGGCATGTAATTACAATTCTTGATATAATATTTTGCAGCAGGGCCCTTTCCAGCGCATACCAAGAGTAACTGTGAGGGCTTACAGTGTTCTGGTACCACCAAAACCTAAGGCCCGATTTTCCACAGAGTGAATAGGGCAGACCATATAGTATATACGGCCTGCCCTATACATTTTTTCAAACATCCGACTTACAAACGACTCCTACTTACAAACGGAGGGAGACAACAGGAAGTGAGAGGAAATCTACCCCAGGAAGGGAAATTCTCTCCTGTAATAGTTAATATGGGAAAAAGGTGTCTCCACTGATGCTTTATCCCCAATCCTTGTTTCCCTAATAACCCCAAATTTTCTAAATACAATTGTCATTGGGACAGAAAGTGAGGTTAAATCTTCTGAACATGGGCACAGACAGCAAATAAAAAGTTACTGGGGTGATAACCCTGCCCTATATTATCCAAAAAGCTTAAAAATAGATTTTTGGGCTGGAGCCCGCACGGGGACGTCATGGGGACTTCCCTATGGCTTTCCCCATGACGTCAGAGGGGGGCGAGGGATGGGGGAAGGTGCATGCGCCCCTTTACATGCATACTATACACACCCCCCAGGTATGAAATTCAAAGGAATATTACACTTTTCTTGTTTCACTTTGAGCATTATTAAAATCACTGCTCCCAAAAAAACGTTAGTTTTTAAAACTTTTTTTGCATTGATACATGTCCCCTGGGGCAGGACCCGGGTCCCCAAACACTTTTTATGACAATAACTTGCATATTAGGCTTTAAAATTAGCACTTTTGATTCTTTACGTTTGAGTCCCATAGACTTTAATGGGGTTTGCGTCTTTGCACAAATTTTTGGTCTGTTCGCATGTTCTGCTGCAAACCGAACCGGGGGGTGTTTGGCTTATCCCTACTTATCACAATGCCTTCCTTGAAGCTTTGTATTGTCAGCTAGGCTCAGGTGGTAAAAGGGATAGCCATGCGGTTCGGAGAGCCACCAGGCTCACCATGCTTGAACCAAGAACGAAAAAGGGCCGAACTCCTTCCTGTGTGCCCTCTTTTATACTTCAATCATACACCATCCAGACCCAACCCCAGTGCCATCCCACCTAGACTTTTGACGAATCAGTATTTACGGGGCAGTACTTCCGAACAGACTGTCTTTCCTGCTGTATTGGCCTCTAGGGGCAGCATTGTCTATGTATCATGTCTCTGTATCCTAGGTGCCTGTTGATCCTCTGATCTTTGTCACCCACCGTCATCAATCATCCTGGCAGCTTTATAGCAATAGACGATCCGGAGCCAAGCTTTTCTAGATTTCAGATGCAGATTCTGATATGCTACAAGCTCTGATGTGTAACTGGTTACATTTCAACCTGGGGCCATCTGCCTGTATCAACCAGGAAATGAAATACCAGAAATGTGATATTAAATCATATTGCCTTCCACCATATTTCCCGCTTTGCGCCTAAATGGCGCATTCCACCCTTCTTCAGACACAGCTCCTATGGAACAGTTCATAACTGTCTTAACGTGTTAGGTTTTCCAACCGGTCCTTAAGAAACAGCCCCTATGGAACAGTCCATAATGGTCTTAATGGATTTTGCTTCCCAACATGTGCCGCTTCGCCACTGAGTGACACACCACTATCATTCTTCAGCGACAGCTTCCATGTCACTATTCTGTATCTTCGGTATCTTCTCCTTTCCGGTATCTTCAGGACGGGGTGCAGTATAGGCAAGGCATGTCCTTTCACTCACCATTCACCAGCACACACTCAGAGCAACATATGAACCAGCATTCAGATACAGAGTCTCGAGGAGGGCCTTACTCACCCATATTACTAACCAAAAATACACATATGTCACACTATACCATAACATAAATCATCCATTACCATAATATATACATATTTATGTGACCCATGAAATTACGCATCCCGCTCCCAACCTCCCATAACCCTTTACTGTAAATACGGGTCGGCAATAGGCAGGCTTGCTCACAAAGGCATTTCCTACCCTAATTTTGGCACGTCAGCGGTATTTCAGGGCTCTGAATTGGCAGCAAACCCTTTAACATGTACGAAGAGACCTTACCGTCAATTCGTCCCTCAACTTGCATAGATAAATGCAAGAGCTTCCTATATAAATGTCGAGTCTAATGCCCCATACACACGGTCGGACATTCCGACTAGGGATGAGCCGAACACCACCGGGTTCGGTTCGCACCAGAACCTGCGAACGGACCGAAAGTTTGCGCGAACGTTAGAACCCTATTAGTTACAATGGACGCAAACGTTCTACATCTAAAGTGCTAATTATAATGGCCAATATGCATATTATTGTCCTGCAAAAAGGTTTGGGGACCGG
Source organism: Lithobates sylvaticus (assembly GCA_028564925.1). Classification (NCBI taxonomy): domain Eukaryota; kingdom Metazoa; phylum Chordata; class Amphibia; order Anura; family Ranidae; genus Lithobates; species Lithobates sylvaticus. The sequence continues at coordinate 182,792,338 of CM053027.1, read as the reverse complement.
GTCCTGCCCCAGGGGACATGTATCAATGCAAAAAGAAGTTTTAAAAACTGACATTTTTTCTGGAGCAGTCATTGTAATGATGCATAAAGTGAAAAAAATATTGAGAAGTGAAATATAGTATATAGTGAAATATTCCTTTAAATATGGTACCTGGGGGTGTCTAAAGTATGCCTGTGAAGTAGCCTGTGTTTCCCGTGTTTAGAACTGTCCCTGCACAAAATGAGATTTGTAAAGGGAAAAAAAGCCATTTAAAACTGCTTGCGGCTTTAATGTCGTGTCTTTTCCTGGCAATTAGGGATGAGCTTCGAGTTCGAGTCAAACTCATGTTCGACTCGAACATTGCCTGTTCGCCTGTTCAGCGAACAGCAAACAATTTGGGGTGTTCGCGGCAAATTCGAAAAGCCGCGAGCACCCTGTAAAAGTATATGGGAGAAATCTCAAGTGCTAATTTTAAAAGCCTATATGCAAGTTATTGTCATAAAAAGTGTTTGGAAACCTGGGTCCTGAGACCAGAGTGCCCCCCCTCCCTCCTGAACCATACCAGGCCACATGCCCTGAACATTGGAAGGATGCTTTGGGGGTCTGTGACCCCTCAAAGCACCATGTCCCCATGTTGATGGGGACAAGGGCCTCTTCCCCACAACCCTGGCCATTGGTTGTGGGGGTCTGCGGGCGGGGGGCTTATCGGAATCTGGAAGCCCCCTTTAACAAGGGGACCCCCCCAGATCCCGGCCTCCCCCCTGTGTGAAATGGTAAGGGACCATTTGACCAAAAAAGTGACAAAAATGTTAAAAATGAGAGGAGACGGTCTTTGACAATTCCTTTATTAAAATCTTCTTTCATCTTCTTTCTTCTGGTCTTCTTCCTTTCTTCATCCTTCGGTTTCTTCATCTTCTTCTGCTTCTCCCATCTTCTTCCATCTTCTTCTTCCGCCGATCTGCTTCTTGCTCTGGTCTTCTCATCCGGCATCCTTTTCACTATCATTCTTCAGCGACAGCTTCCATGTCACTATTCTGTATCTTCGGTATCTTCTCCTTTCCGGTATCTTCAGGACGGGGTGCAGTATAGGCAAAGCATGTCCTTTCACTCACCATTCACCAGCACACACTCAGAGCAACATATGAACCAGCATTCAGATACAGAGTCTCGAGGAGGGCCTTACTCACCCATATTACTAACCAAAAATACACATATGTCACACTATACCATAACATAAATCATCCATTACCATAATATATACATATTTATGTGACCCATCAAATTACGCATCCCGCTCCCAACCTCCCATAACCCTTTACTGTAAATACGGGTCGGCAATAGGCAGGCTTGCTCACAATGGCATTTCCTACCCTAATTTTGGCACGTCAGCGGTATTTCAGGGCTCTGAATTGGCAGCAAACCCTTTAACATGTACGAAGAGACCTTACCGTCAATTCGTCCCTCAACTTGCATAGATAAATGCGAGAGCTTCCTATATAAATGTCGAGTCTAATGCCCCATACACACGGTCGGACATTCCGACTAGGGATGAGCCGAACACCACCGGGTTCGGTTCGCACCAGAACCTGCGAACGGACCGAAAGTTTGCGCGAACGTTAGAACCCTATTAGTTACAATGGACGCAAACGTTCTACATCTAAAGTGCTAATTATAATGGCCAATATGCATATTATTGTCCTACAAAAAGGTTTGGGGACCGGGTCCTGCCCCAGGGGACATGTATCAATGCAAAAAGAAGTTTTAAAAACTGACATTTTTTCTGGAGCAGTCATTGTAATGATGCATAATGCATAAAGTGAAAAAAATATTGAGAAGTGAAATATAGTATATAGTGAAATATTCCTTTAAATATGGTACCTGGGGGTGTCTAAAGTATGCCTGTGAAGTAGCCTGTGTTTCCCGTGTTTAGAACTGTCCCTGCACAAAATGAGATTTGTAAAGGGAAAAAAAGCCATTTAAAACTGCTTGCGGCTTTAATGTCGTGTCTTTTCCTGGCAATTAGGGATGAGCTTCGAGTTCGAGTCAAACTCATGTTCGACTCGAACATTGCCTGTTCGCCTGTTCAGCGAACAGCAAACAATTTGGGGTGTTCGCGGCAAATTCGAAAAGCCGCGAGCACCCTGTAAAAGTATATGGGAGAAATCTCAAGTGCTAATTTTAAAAGCCTATATGCAAGTTATTGTCATAAAAAGTGTTTGGAAACCTGGGTCCTGAGACCAGAGTGCCCCCCCCTCCCTCCTGAACCATACCAGGCCACATGCCCTGAACATTGGAAGGATGCTTTGGGGGTCTGTGACCCCTCAAAGCACCATGTCCCCATGTTGATGGGGACAAGGGCCTCTTCCCCACAACCCTGGCCATTGGTTGTGGGGGTCTGCGGGCGGGGGGCTTATCGGAATCTGGAAGCCCCCTTTAACAAGGGGACCCCCCCAGATCCCGGCCTCCCCCCTGTGTGAAATGGTAAGGGACCATTTGACCAAAAAAGTGACAAAAATGTTAAAAATGAGAGGAGACGGTCTTTGACAATTCCTTTATTAAAATCTTCTTTCATCTTCTTTCTTCTGGTCTTCTTCCTTTCTTCATCCTTCGGTTTCTTCATCTTCTTCTGCTTCTCCCATCTTCTTCCATCTTCTTCTTCTGCCGATCTGCTTCTTGCTCTGGTCTTCTCATCCGGCATCTTCTTCCACGGTGTCGGCGTCTTTTCTTCTGTGTCGGGCCGCTCCGCGCAATGGGAGGCTCCCGCTGTGTGAGGCTTCACTCCGTCTGACAGCTCTTTTATAACGGAGGGGGGGCCACCTGGTGACCCCCCGCCCCCTCTGACGCACGGGGACGTCATGGGGACTTCCCTATGGCTTTCCCCATGACGTCAGAGGGGGGCGGGGGATGGGGGACAGTGCATGCGCCCCTTTACATGCATACTATACACACCCCCCAGGTACGAAATTTAAAGGAATATTACACTTTTACTGTTTCACTTTAAGCATTATTAAAATCACTGCTCCTGAAAAAACTTCAGTTTTTAAAACTTTTTTTTGCATTGATACATGTCCCCTGGGGCAGGACCCAGGTCCCCAAACACTTTTTATGACAATAACTTGCATATTAGCCTTTAAAATTAGCACTTTTGATTTTGAACGTTCGAGTGCCATAGACTTTAATAGGGTTCTAAAGTTTACACAAGCTTTAGGTCTGTTCGCAGGTTCTGGTGCGAACCGAACAGGGGGGTGTTCGGCTCATCCCTACTGGCAATATGGAAGAAAATCTTTGATAAAAATGGCATGGCTACCCCATCACCCCAGCCCATTACCAGCCCCTTTGGGTCTTGTATGGATATTAAGGGGAACCCCGCACCCAAAATAAAACCCTATACCTAAAACCCTATATACTCTGAACAGCAGTATACAGGCGGTGCAAACAAGACAGGGACTGTAGGTTTGTTCTTAAGTAGAATCTGTTTGTAATTTTGAACAGGTAAATTTTTAGGTGTAGCTCCAGCCAAAAAATCTATTTTTAAGCTTTTTGGAGAACATAGGGAAGGGTTATCACCCATGTAACATTTGTTTTGCTGTCTGTGCACCTGTTCAGAACATTTCACCTCACTTTCCGTCCCAATGTCAAATGTTTTTGGAAAAGTGGGGTTTTTATTGAAACAAGGATTGGTGATAAAGCATCAGTAGAGAGGAGATACCTTTTCCCCAAATTAAATCTAACAGGATAGATTTTCCCTTCCTAGGGGTAGATTTCCTCTCACTTCCTGTTTTCTCCTTCCGTTTGCAAGTAGGAGTCGTTTGTAAGTTGCATGTTTGAAAGTAGGGGCCTGCCGTATATACTCTGCAGAAATTTACCCCATTAGATGTTGGTGTTGCCACAACACTGTAAGCCCTCACAGTTACTCTTGGTGGGCGCAGGAATGGGCCCTGCTGTGAATTATTAGATCAAGAATTGTAATGGCATGCCCCTGTTAAACAGTGACATTTCAAAATAAATTATTCTGTTATATCAGCTTCAGGTGCTTGGTAGCTGGTGGTGATCCAAGACTGATTCATCTTTATGAAGGTCAGTTGATCAACCGAGTCGGTGGACAGGCACACCCTGTGATCGGCGACAAAGCCTCCAGCAGCACTGAATGTGCGTTCGGAAAGAACACTGGATGCAGGGCAGGCCAGTAGCTCAATTGCGCAAGCTCTGGCCAGCTCTGGCCAGTGATCCATCCTCAAGACCCAGTAAGCCAGAGGATTTTCGGTGGGAAAGGTGTCCAAGTCTGACCTTGCCCCTAGGTATTCCTGCACCATGTATATCAGACGCTGGTGATGGTTGCTGAAACCGATCATACCTTGGGGCTGCGGACTAAAAAATTGTCTGAACGCATCGGTCAGACGGCCAGCTTCCCCACCGCTCCTTCTGCTACTGACCAAAGCCTCAGCAACTCATCGTCCAGGACCAGGAGTTTGTACCCTCCCAGTCTCTGGGAACGCGTTGCACAGACCCTTTTGCAAGGCCTCCCGGAGATGTCTCATCCTCTGCTCCCTCTGCGACGGCAAGATAAGGTCCGCAAACTTACCCTTGTACTGTGGATCAAGGAGAGTGGCCAGCCAGTAATGGTCCCTCTCCTTGATCCGAAAAATATGAGGATCCTTTGCAGGATCGGGGAGGCCATGCAACGTAGGTTAGCTGAGGCATTCGGTCCGGAGTCTTCTGGGTCACTAAGGACGACATGATCCGCAGCCACCTCCTCCCAGCCACGTACAAGTCCACCGGTTTCTTGGGACTGTAAATCATCCCTAAAAGACTGCTGCTGCTAATGCTGAGTGCCAGGCTCCACCTCCATGCTGACACAATCCTCCTCCTCCTCATCCTCTTCATGTGTGATGGGTGGGAGAGAAGGAACACTGTCTGGATAAAGGGGGCCTTGAGAGGCAAGGAAGTCCCTCCTCTTCCTGCCTCTGTTCTGCCTCAAGTGCCCTGTCCATTATTCCACACAGCGTATCCCCCACAGGCTGACAAGTGTCACTGATGCATGCACTGTCACTGCTCACCATCCTCGTGGCCTCCTCAAATGGTGACAGGACAGTGCATGCATCCCTGATCATGCTCCACTGGCATGGTGAAAAAAATCCGAGCTCCCCTTACCCTGTCCTGGTGCCGTAGTCGCACAGGTACTTATTGATGGCCCTCTGCTGCGTGTGCAGTTGCTGCATCATGGCCAACGTTGAGTTCCACCTGGTGAGCATGTCACATATAAGGCGGTTCTTGGGCAGGTTCAACTCCTTTTGCAGCTCAGCCAGCCGAGCACTGGCATTATATGATCAGCGGAAATGCACACAGACTTTCCTGGCCTGCCTCAGGACATCCTGTAAGCCTGGGTACCTGCCCAAGAACCGCTGCACCACCAGGTTAAGGACATGAGCCATACAGGGCACATGGGTCAGTTGTCCCTGTCGCAGGGCAGAGAGGAGGTTGGTGCCATTGTCACAAACCACCATTTCTGGCTTAAGCTGGCGTGGCTTCAACCACCTCTCAGCCTGCCCCTGCAGAGCTGACAGAACCTCTGCCCCAGTTTGGCTCCTGTCCCCCAAAACACCAGCATGGCATGGCATCTTTTCTTCTGCGTACTTGCGTAGCCCCTTGAACACCTACGGAGCACCGCTGGTTCCGAGGACAGAGCACTCGAAGAGGCCATGGAGGAAGAAGAAGAGGAGGGGGTGGAGGAGAGAGGTGTGTCACAACCAGTAGTAGCATTTTGGAGGCGTGGTGGCGGAACAACCTCCAACACTACTGCACCTTGTCCTGCATCCTTCCCAGCTGCCAAAAGAGTGACCCAATGGGCCGTGAAAGATAGGTAACGTCGCTGTCCATGAGTCATCGGTAATATGCACCTTACGGCTGACCGCCCTGTCCAGCGAAGCATGGACATTGCCTTCCACATGCCGGTAGAGAGCCGGTATCGGCTTCCGTGAGAAAAAGTGGCGTTTGGGAACCTGCCACTGAGGAACCGCACATTGCACAAACTCACAGAAGGGGACCGAGTCTACCAACTGAAAAGGCAGCAGTTTAGCCAAGCAAGCATTCAACTGCTGGGCATGTGGATGGCTGGGAGTGAACTTCTTTCGACGGTCCAGCAGCTGGGGCAGGGAAATTTGCCTGCTACAATCGGACGTCGGTGTACTGTTAGCAGAGTGCCCGCAAGTACTTGGCTGTGACACACCTAATTCTACACCTTCATTCCTCTCAGTGCAGCTTTCAGAGAGGACTGAAGGTATAGTGGGGTTGGTGATCACAGCTGATGAGGAGCAAGGAGAGGTCCGCTTTGTTCTTTAGTGTGGGTCTTTAAGGTACGCTTGCCAACGAGCTGCATGGCAGGTCAACATATGTCTGGTCATGCTTGTGGTGCCCAAGCGGCTGATGTTTTGGCCACGCGAGATACGCTTGAGACATATGTTGCAAATAGCAGCGGTGCGATCCGATGCACTCGTCTCAAAAAAGGCCCACACCAAAGAACTTTTGGAATAACGTGCAGAGGCAGCGCCCTGCACAGGCGGAGCTCTGCGGTGTGATTCAGTTGGTGTGCTGCCCTTAAGCTGGCCCCTGGAGGGCATCATGCCTCGTTGGAGATGTGCCGCCTCCTCCTCCTCTCTCCGATCAGGCACCCACGTGGTGTCAGTGACCTCATTATCCCCTCCCTCTTCACTGGAGCAAACCTGGCAGTATGCTGCAGCTGGTGGAGCATGACTGCCAGATTGCTGTCCTTGAGCATCCCCTCTCTCTGCGCTCACGCTACTGCCTTCCTCTAGCTGGGTATCATCATGTCAGGAAAGGATCCGTCCGCTGGTACGATCCATCATTTGGCGTGCAGTACTGTGGTCCACCAGCAGGTGTCTCCTGGCAGTTTGTAACTGTCAGGAGAGACTTCCCCTGCTGGTGTTATGTCATCTCTGGGCCGCAGTACTGGCGTCCACCAGCGGATGGATCCCGGCAGTGTGGAGCAGACAGCACCTTCTGCGCTCATCTGTCACATGAGGTCAATCACTGGCAGTTTTATAAATACCCGGCCAGCCCTCATACGCTTGCCTTGGTATCTTCCTTCCATGTGCCCTGTTACCTGAACCCATCCCATCCTGATCCTATCCTGTGTTCCTGAGTTCCTGTTCCCTTTCCCATCCTTATTTTCCCTCTCCCGTCCTGCCCTTGTTCATCTGCTGATCTCCCGTGTATGACCCTGGCCTGGCTAACGTTTGTGATTCTGGAACTGCCCTTGTTATCTGCTGATCTTCTGTGTATGACCCTGGCCTGGCTAAACGTAATGATTTGGGTACTTCCCTGTGCCTGTATATATTATCTGTTGTCTGTGGGTTTCTGTTTGTTGGCTGAGCACTGTTGTATTTTGGGGTGTCTACTTATTTATATATCACTTACCTTAAATAAACATTATTCTTATTTTATTTTTACATGCATTTTGATTTCCTCTTGCAGTCCACACAATCTGGTCACACCTGTTCATGACACATCATCAGAGCCTACAAAACGCTGGGCATATTCCTGGAGCATGTACCCAACACTGTGGTCAAACAGTTTGGGGGACTCAGGAGGACATGGTGGGTCTAGGGAAGGGGTGACTGATGACATTGAGACAAGGGAAGAGTACGCGTTGGCAGCTGCTTTGCCAGTACCCTGAGCCTGGGTGAGAGAGGATGAGGAGGGCTTGGTCATCCACTCTACCAAGCCTTTGGCATGATGCGGCTCAACATGTCCAGTTGCCAAAAATAAGGGCTAGCGTGTCCTATGGCCACGTGCTGATGATGATGCACCGCGTCCACGACCAGCACTGTTGTCTCTAGACACAGAGACTACTTTCCCTCTTTTCTTGGCTCGTGACTGTCTGCCTCTCCTTGTTGGCCTTCCAGACATTGTAATGGCTCGCAGGGAGATGGGAAAAACAGCAATTGGGTAGTGTATATTGTGCTGGAGTCACACAACACACACACTAACTCCTGCAGATGGCTGGATTAGATGACACCAGCAGAGAAGGGCAGATACAGGTGCAGGTTGTATACTGTGCTGTGCTGGACTCACACAACACACACACTAACTCCTGCAGATGGCTGGATTAGATGACACCAGGGCAGATACAGATGCAGATTGTATACTGTGCTGTGCTGGACTCACACAACACACACACTAATTCCTGCAGATGGCTGGATTAGATGACACCAGAATAAAAGGGCAGATACAGGTGCCTGTTGTATACTGTGCTGTGCTGGACTCACACAACACACACACTAACTCCTGCAGATGGCTGCATTAGATGACACCATGGCAGATACAGGTGCAGCTTGTATACTGTGCTGTGCTGGACTCACACAACACACACACACTAACTCTTGCAGATGGCTGGATTAGATGACACCAGCAAAGAAGGGCAGGTGCAGGTTGTAAACTGTGCTGTGCTGGACTCACACAACACACACACACACACTAACTCCTGCAGATGGCTGGATAAGATGACACCAGCAAAGAAGGGCAGATACAGGTGCAGGTTGTATACTGTGCTGTGCTGTGCTGGACTCACACAACACACACACTAACTCCTGCAGATGGCTGGATTAGATGACACCAGAATAGAAGGGCAGATACAGGTGCAGGTTGTGTACTGTGCTGTGCTTGACTCACACAACACACACACACACACACACACACTAACTCCTGCAGATGGCTGGATTAGATGACACCAGCAAAGAAGGGCAGATGCAGGTACAGGTTGTATACTGTGCTGTGCTGGACTCACACAACACACACACTAACTCCTGCAGATGGCTGGATTAGATGACACCAGGGCAGATACAGGTGCAGGTTGTATACTGTGCTATGCTGGACTCACACAACACACACACACACACTAACTCCTGCAGATGGCTGGATTAGATGACACCAGAATAGAAGGGCAGATACAGGTGCAGGTTGTATACTGTGTTGTGCTGGACACACACAAAACACACACTAACTCCTGCAGATGGCTGGATTAATGGAGAACAGCTCTAAAGGGTAGATACAGGTGCAGGTTTATACTGTGCTGTGCTGGACTCACACAGCACACACTAACACCTGCAGATGGCTGGATTAATGGGGATTGTAGAACAACAGCACTAAAGGGTAGATACAGGTGTATACTGCACTGGAGGCACAGCACACACTATAAATCCTGCAGATGTCTGTATTTATAGAGAACAACACCACTGATTCTGAATAACACCACTAAAGGGTAGATACAAGTGTATACTGCGCTGGAGTTATGCTTTTAGCTTTGACCCAAGCCCAGTCCATGAACAGGGCAAGGAGGAGTTCAAGGAGCAAGAATTGGTTGCTCCAGCGTGACCAATTTGCCTTTTGCTTTGTGAGATCCAGGAGAATAATCCTGATGATTTCAGGAATTATCTCAGGATGATTGACCCCGTTTTTTGCTGTCTTTTGGCTTTGCTGACCCCTTATATCAGCAGGCAGGATACCTGCATGAGGCAAGCCATCACTCCGGAGCAGAGGCTAGTCGCCACTTTGCGGTACTTGGCGACGGGGAGAAGCCTTCAGGACCTCAAGTTCTCCATAGGCATCTCACCCCAGGCTCTGGAGATCATTATCCCAGAGACCTGTTCTGACATTAGTCAGGTCCTGCAGAAGTACTATATGAAGGTAAGTTTTCTCCTTTAACATCACATTATATGTATTTAATATTTGCTAATGTATTGTATTTCTTTCATCATTCCCTAATTACCATGATTGTAATATGAGGTAATATGCTGTGCCCCTTTGTCCTCATGCATGCTGGAATCTTTTAAAGTTCCTTTTTTGTCCTTCATGCATATTTGCCTTCACTAACCTCCCCAGCATGCTCTTCTGGGATCATATACACATATAGCCTAGTCACTTAGCAATGTATTTTATCAGCTCAATAGTAGTGCTTTCCCATATACACCCCCTAAAATGTGTACAAATGTTATTTGTGTCCTTAAATTCATGCAGAGTGCCAGAGGCTTTTTTTTTGGTGGCCCAAACTCACTTGGAACCCTCCCTCCCCCCAACTGCTAAGTCAGCTGATAGCAATCCTCTATCTGCTGACTTTGGCAACCCATACACACTATACCGACCTCTTTTGTGGTCAGATTTATGGAAGAATTCACCAAAGCATGTAGTGCAAGGGCCTGCCTGAATACTTTCAAATGTTACTGTTTAACGACTTGCCTACTGGGCACTTAAACCCCCCTCCTGCCCAGACCAATTTGCAGCTTTCGGTGCTCTCACACTTTGAATGAGAATTACTCAGTCATGCAACACTGTACCCAAATGAATGTTTTGTCCTTTTTTTCCCACAAATATCGCTTTCTTTTGGTGGTATTTGATCACCTCCTGGGTTTTTTTTTTTATTTTTTTTGCGCTATTAATTAAAAAAGACCGAAAATTTTGAAAAAAAAACAAATTTTTCTTTGTTTCTGTGATAACATTTTGCAAATTATTATTTTTCTTCATAAATTTTGGCCACAATTTTTATACTGCTACATATCTTTGGTAAAAACAAACCAAATTCGTGGATATTATTTGGTATTTGTGAAAGTTAGAGAGTCTAAAAGCTGTGGTGAAAATCATACAAAATTGATCACATCTGATGTACTGGTGGACTATCTCATTTCTTGCGACCCTAACAAGCCAGGAAAGTACAAATACCCACCAAATGACCACTTTTTTGAAAGTAGACATTCCAAGGTATTTAGTAAGATGCATGGTGAGGTTTTTGATGTTGTAATTTTTTCCCACAATTCTTTGCAAAATTAAGATTTTTTTTCCCCCACAAAATTGTCATTGTAATAGGTTATTACTCTCACATGGCATGTGTATACCACAAATGACACCCCAAAATAAATTCTGCTACTCTTCCTGAGTATTACGATACCACATGTGTGGGACTTTTCCACAGCCTAGCCACTTAGAGAGGCCCAACATGCAGGGAGCGCCATCAGGTGTTCTAGGAGCATAAATTACACATCTAACTTGTTGACTACCTATTACACTTTTGAAGGCCCTGGAGCACCAGGACAATGACACGTGGCACTGATGACACGTGACACTGATGACAGATGGCACTGATGACACGAGACACTGATGTGACACTGATGACAGATGGCACTGATGACACGAGACACTGATGTGGCACTGATGACATATGGCACTAATACATGGCACTGATGACACGTGACACTGATGACAGATGGCACTGATACATGGCATTTATGACACGTGACACTGATAACAGATGACAGATGGCACTGATACGTGGCACTGGTGACAGATGGCACTAATATGTGGCACTGATGACACGTGACACTGATATGGCACTGATGACAGATGGCACTTATACGTGGCACTGATGACACGTGGCACTGACGTGGCACTGATGACAGATGGCACTTATACGTGGCACTGGGGACAGGTGGCACTGGGGACAAGTGGCACTGGGGACAAATGGCACTGGGGACAGGTGGCACTGGGGACAGGTGGCACTGGGGACAGATGGCACTGACAACAGGTGGCACTGGGGACAGATGGCACCGACAGGTGGCAGTGGGGACAGATGGCAGTGGGGACAGGTGGCAGTGGGAACAGATGGCAGTGGGGAGAGGTGGCAGTGGGGACAGATGGGCACTTTATTTTCTTTCTTTTTTTTTTTACTAACCGCTGCAGTGGTTCATCTCTCCCTCCTCACACACGCTGTCTCTGTGTGAGCAGGGAGAGCTGGCGATGAAAGATTGAGATCATCTCTCATTGGACACGCCAATCGCGATGTAAACGGCCGATGTGATTGGCTATTTACAGCGATCTGTGACTGGCTGTGTTTTTTTAGTACCTTCTTACCTGTCCAGTGGGATGCCAATAGTTTAAGTAAGGAGGGGCTGGCCAAAGTAACACACATTATTTATGCATTCAGCTCTCAATGAAGTGGAGGGGGTTACCTGTCCAAAACATCTCCCCCACCCTAAATTTTTGCAATGGGCCATCAGATGGGGTGAGGAATCTGATAAGTGAACCTTATACTTTTGGCTTTAAATACTAATTTCAAAAAATGTTATACTGATGTTGGCCAAAAATGTTTGTGTCTAATCTGCTTGCAATGTTCATGTGTGAAAAATTACAAATGTTTTTTCTTGTTTGACTCCACAGTTTCCTTCAACGTCACAGGAATAGCAGACTGTGGCCTCCCACTTTGCCACCCGTTGGGACTTTCCCAATTGTGGAAGTGCAATTAATGGGAAACGCGTCCACATCGTCCCACCCCCCAACTCGGGGTCGTACTATTATAATTACAAGGGGTATAATAGTATAGTGATGTTGGCGGTAGTGCCAGCTACCTACGAGTTCCTCTATGTGGATGTGGGGAAAAATGGCCGGATGTAGGATGGTGGAGTGATCTCCCAGACGGAGTTCTACTGGCGTCTCCAGAGTGGCAGCTTGGGCTTGCCACCTCCAGAGGAGAATGTGGAAGGACTCCCCTTTGTCTTTGCCATGGATGAAGCATTTGCGCTGGGGGACCATCTTATGCGGCCATTCCCTATGAGGACCCTCACCCCAGACCAGAGGGTTTTAAAATTACCGGCTGGCCAGAGCCAGAAGAGTGGTGGAGAACGCTTTCGGGATAATGGCCAGCCAGTTCTGCCTATTTTTGACACAGATCCACATGGTGGAATATAAACTGAACCATATAGTGCTTTCCTGCTGCATTTTGCACAATTTTTTTTTAAAAACTCAACAAACTATGTGGCCTCAGTTGGGCCTTAGGCAGACTTTCCAGAACTTGCCAACCTAACGGCACTTGAAGCTGGCCGTCTTGGCTTCCCCCCCCCAAAGCGCCCACGAGGTCAGAAACCGATACATGGAGTACTTTGCGGGTAGGGGGGCCATTGATATGCCAGACAATGTCTGAGAGACATTTTTTAAATAAATTTATATTTGAAACTCCAATAATATTTGTTTTTATTTACTGCTTGGGTTTGTTTTAGGTGTCTAGTAGGTTTTTAGTTAGAATTATTTTGGGCCTTTTTCTTCAACAGTGCAAACCAAATTTCTTTGCAAAATGAGGTGACAGTTTCTTCTTCAGCTAATATTATTATGTTGAGGGTCTGCTACACACACCTTGTTTTTGTTGTTAATGTATATAGTGCATTACTGACAAAAATATTCCTCATTTTCAGCACCATGACATAAATGTGTGGAGTCATGAAATTGGCGTGATTGGGGCAAATTAAAAAGCACTGTGGGTGTTATTTACTAAAGGCAAATCCACTATGCATTACAAGCGAACTGCAAAAGTGCACTTGAAACTGCACTTGGAGTGCAAATTGGATTTGCCTTTAGTAAATAACCCCCATTGACACTGAAAACACCAACTTTACTACAAATACTGGTTTTGAACATTGAAAAAGGAAGCCACACATTATTGATGATCAAATTTTTTTTTTTACTCAAAGCACATTCACATGTACAAGGGTTTAACAACAAACCAACATATTTGGTGTATATAACATTATTTTTGGTAACATTAATATAACTTGCCGTTTATGAGTAAACAGGCATGTATCAAAGCATAACATACAAAACTGAGGAACTTACAAAGTTCAACTTTGAAAAGTGAAGACAATATCAGACATGATTATGTCCAAAATGTGTTGATATTGCCTTCATCACATGGGGTGTCACCCCTGTAAAAGCTAAATTTGGAAGATGCACACAAATTGGGATTTAAACTGGGCATTTTCATCCTGATCCCATGCCTAATGTCCACATGTGCTATCTCCCATCATGGGTTGATCAATGTCCGTGTTTTGGGGGTGCAACCCCTTCATCTCAGCCACTTTAGTAGTGAGGAAGGGGTTGCACCCACAAAACGCGTACATTGATCCCCCATGATGGGAGATAGCACATGTTGTGCATCTTCCAAATTTGGCTTTTGTCAAAATATAAAACTGTTTTTTAAAAGAGAAAATCGATGATAGCTAGTTTTGTGTGTTTCAAATTCTCCCTAAAACATCACTGATGTTCTTCATTTTTTGTTGAACATCATTGATGTTTTTCTTGAGATTATCTAAATCGCGATTGCACACCATTATCACCCCGATGAGGATCTGGGCACTTTCACTGGTAAAATGAGATTCTTCTTCCACAACATCCTAAAAATAAACAAAAACACACACCATGTATTATAAAAATGCAGGCATCCATCTATTACCTTACCTGAAGATGTGGTCTCAGACACTCACCTGTTGTGGGAACAATTTTGCCAATTTCAACAACCTCTCCTTCCTCCTCCTCTGTTTCCGGTGTTGGTATTTCCCCTTTTTTGGGAGGTGTGGGGTCCCTGGTGTCCTCAGACATTCAGAGTCTTCTCGCCCCTATGAGAATGTAAAAAAGGTATACTTAGCACACTGATATTTGAGGGCACAAATAGGAATATGAAACATTGCTTGGGAAGTGTCATACAATTGTCTTTTTTTTGCAGAGTTCAAACCTAAAAACACTATTTTTGAGACTTTCTAAAGCTGGAATACTTACCTGTTTTGTGCAAGTTTCACAGATGGAGACACCCCTATAGTATCCACCAGAGCACGTGTGTGGGACACCCTAATAAAAAGGGTGTCCTGGTGTCCCACACAATAGAAATTAACTATAATATGCTTTCTATATTTGAAAGTATATTATAAGTGTATTACACCCCTATATACTGTACACCTATACCAGTCTTTAAAAGGACTTTTGTGGACCTAATAGCCAGTGATTACAGACTGTCCCTGCTCCAAACAGCAAACTCTCTCCCTACACTGAGAAAAGACAGCTGCAGAATCGCTCAGCACTGCAGTTACAAATTGCTGCACAATACAAATGAACTATAATATGCTTTCTATATTTGAAAGTATATTATAAGTGTATTACACCCCTATATACTGTACACCTATACCAGTCCTTAAAAGGACTTTTGTGGACCTTGGACCTAATAGCTAGTGATTACAGACTGTCCCTGCTCCAAACAGCAAACTCTCTGTCATGGGTCAAATTTCTTCACAATGTAAAAGAATATGGCCGCCGCGAACAGCGCCATATGTCCACCGGTTTGGCGAATCGCGAACGAGCAAAGTTCACTGTGAACCGACCACCGGGCGAACCGCAAGGCCATCTCTACTCTGTAGTTCTGTGCCAAAAGTGTTGGGACAACAAGCCATAGAGTTGACGCCTCGGTTAGGGTTTCTAGTTTGGGGACTGGACCAGATATAGTGGTTGTTGTAAGGTCCTCTGTTTCAGCCCCTCCGCATCAGCCCCTCTGCATCAGCCCCTCTTTCCCTCAATTGGACTTTGGCGGTCAATGGAAAATAACCCTGTCTGTCCGGACAGATAATCAGACACCATACACCGTATGAGGTTTGAAAAAAGATGCCTTTACTTCCGTTTCACAGAGCATATACAATACAAAAAAGGGGGGAAGAACGCAATTGAACAACCAATCACATTCAACCACTTAAGCATTTTGTTATACAATTCAATATTGATCTGCAAGATTCATAATATTTCTTCTTTCGGACTCAACATAATATTTACTCTAAAAATGTCTCACGCAATATATGTCCTTGATAAGGTTCTCAGTATGTTTTGATAATATATAGAAATACAAAACAGCATACTTGTTATGGGAAGCAGACCCGTTACTAGAAGCCATGAGAACTAAAACTTGTTATGGAAATGTGTGAGTGTGAGATAAACAGAATTTACAGTGAGTTTCTACAGAAAAACAGAAAAACATCTTTGTTACAATATTATTAAATCTTAAAGGGTAACTCTACACTTCCCACGTTTCCTTACAGTTGTAGTCCGTCGATCCACCGTGAAAGAGGGCACCACACGGTGCTCTCCTAAATGGGTGCAAGGGTTTCCCTGGACACAGGGGTAAGATGATAAGCCGATTCGAATCACCATGGGCAACGGCAGTCCGTGCAAGGAAGGAATGTAAGGCTTCCCACAGCAGGGTTCAAAAGTTGCACTGAGGTAAGCATTGAAGTGATTAGAACTACCACTATTGCATATCTTTTCTCCTACTGATGATAGAAATGTCTGCCTATGGCCTACTCTTCTATTAGCTGTTGTGCATAATGCATAGGAGTAATTATAAACAAGTAATTCCTATAAAAGTAATGATTACTTTGGACTACTTTCTTACTACTAGATGAAAATCACCAGCACTGCAAAAATACAGAGTGTGCCATCTATTCATTGCTGTACGGCTTTTTTTAGTTTTACAGCAGCAAACAAAATAAGTAATAAAAGTCTTTAGAAGTTCTTTTCCGCAATTTTCCGTTCAAGGGCCATTTGACTTCTGTGTGAAGGTAGTAAATCTTCCTTTAGAGTTGATATTTTACTTATAGGTGGATAGTACACGTTTGTGTTTTTAAAAATTATCATGCCTGTTTTTGGACTTTGTGTGGCTGGTCCATGCAAAGATTCCGAGATGCTCTCGTGTTTTTCCCATTTTTTTTTTCTATCGCTAAAAGAGTGAATGTAGTTTTTAGTCTGGTTGGTTTTTCATTTTTGTTTTGGGAACTATGACATATCTCCCCCACATTTGTATCAAAATGTTTGTCTCATGTTTTAGTCTTCTCATTGTTTGTATGTAGTAACAAGAATATGTTTGAACCTACCGCGACAGCCCTCTTAGCCCCCGTACACACGGTCGGAAATTCAGACGGAAAATGTCCGATCGGACCATGTTGTCGGAAAATCCGCCCAAGTGTGGGCTCCATCGGACTTTTTACGTCGGAATTTCTGACGGAAGAAATTTGAGATCCTGCTCTCAAATTTTCCGACAACAAAATCCGATCTGACTTTTTCCAATCGTGTGTAGAGAATTCCGATGGACAAAGTGCCACGCATGCTCAGATCAAATTACGAGACCAAAGCTATTGGCTACTAGCCTCTACGTAGTTCCGTCATACGCAACGAACGTCACCACGTTCAGAATGATTTTCCAACAACTTTGTCCATCCGTGTGTATGCAACACATCTGACAGATTTTGTGGTCAGAACTTCCGACCGTGTGTACGGGGGCTTACATGTCTCGGGTGTTGTATTTTAGTAAGAACGTGAAGAACGTTAGTAAGAACGTGAAGAACGTTAGTAAGAACGTGAAGGTAAGGGTTACAGAGGGTTTAGTTATTATAGGTTTTGAGGAATGTCAGTGACAATTTACCAATGTACCCGAATGTTTATCATTCTTTGCAGGTTAAATATGAAGGATAGAGTAATAACTTTTGTTTAGAAGTATCTTTTCAGGTCCAAGGAGTTTCTGAAAGTGTATGTGCATAGAAAGCAGGTGTATAAGAAGGTAAAAGTATCATAGCCTATTTTACTGAGGAGGAAAAGGGGGGATGATAATGATGAGAATCACAATTTTCGGGGGCATGGCCAGCAGCCGAGGTGAATGGCAGATGAGGAGAGAGCTTCATTTGAACCAGAGCAATCCAGCTACTAGCAGCAATGCCAGACGGCAGTGTGAGGAGATATCCCCTGCCTAACATCCTAGCTATCATCTGCCATTGAGATGTACAAGAGAAAACAGGAGAGAGGCCCAAAAAAGCTGACTGATTTCTACACAGTGGAATCTCGTGGGCCTCAAGATGGCACCGAGGCCTACAACTCGACGCGAGGCCCAGGAGGTGGATTATCATCCAAGCTGAATGGTCAGCATCAAGCATCATCCCCAGGATACAGCAACAGGTCCTCCCTAGGTGCATCCCCTGTACAGAGCCCGCAGAAGACTAAACAAAAGCGGTCGATGGAGCACAAATATCCAGGTGAGCTGGGGGGACATGACACCTCACAGGACAGCACCAGGGAGTTCATAGAAAAAATGCAGGATTTCCCCACCCTGGATCAGCCGCTTACTGATACCTTAATGAAGGAAATGCTAGTGACTCTAAGAGGCTCATTACATAAGGACCTGATGGAGTGGATAACTGCCATAGGGGACAGAGTCTCTCATGCAGAGGACAAAATGGGGGAGTTTGCTGCTGCTCATAATGAGCATGTTGATGCACATAATGAGGCAGAGGATGAGATAAAGGCATTTAAAAGCAAAATTGCAGATTTGGAAGATCGTTCCAGAAGGAACAATGTGAAATTGAGAGCAATGTGAAATACACTGCTACCTGAAACACCAGAGGTGGAGGTGATTGTAGATCGTGCTCACCGTTTGCCTAAACCTAAGCACTTACCAGATAAGGTGCCTAGAGATGTTATAGCATGTATACATATTTTCCATGTAAAGGAGGATCTAATGAGATATACCAGGAAAAATTGCCTGACCCCTATGCTGACATCTTAGTATATTCGGATATATTGCAGCATACTATGCAAGCCCGCAGGAACCTGGCTACATTCACAAAATTACTTCAAAATCACAAAATTCCTTATACATGGGGATTTCCGACAAAAATTATTGTCACAAGAGATAACAAAACCTACGCCATCACTAATCTGGAAAATGGATTGAAGCTGGCCAGACAATGGCAGCTTCTCCCAGATGAAGAGGAAGCCCCCACTCCATCTCCCTCTAATAAAATCACCCCAGAGTGGCAAAAAGTTTGATCAGGATGGTAAAGAATAACTAATCTATCTGCAATTACAACTTCTCATACTATCTATCAGCACAACCTGGATTGGGTACTGGATCTCAAGGAGCATAGACCCCCTAACTTTGCAGAAGTGGAAGTTTTACTTTTCGCACAACATGTTGAGTTTTATTTGTTCTTTATGATACCTTGTTCTTTTTCCATTAAATTTCTTTGTTTTACATGTACCACTAATTTATGATTCATACTCGCTCTGGAGAATCTCTGTGACTGCAATCCGAACAGATATATACAGAGCTTCCAATTTCCAGCAATCCACTTCCTATCCTTTGCTGCCACCTTCAGGCAAAAAAAATACATTACATTGCAATTTAAGCTATATTGATGTCTATCTAGCAAAATTCCTAAAGAGTCGCCATGACCATTAAATTGATCTCTCGTGAACGGTCTTAATAGTCTGTTTAAACGTTTAAACAGAAAGCAATGTGGCAGAAAGCAAGGAAGCTTAAAGGGGACATCCTTTGTGTTCAAGAGACACATTTCTCCTGTGACAAACCACCCAAGTGTTCTGATTCTTTCTTCCCTCATATTTTCTATGCGTATGCCTCATCTAAAAAACATGGAACTATGATTGCTGTGAACAAATCAGTTGCATTTAACCAACATGAAGTTATTACAGACCCAAAAGGAAGGTATATCATCTTAGTATGTGAACTGAATAACTTGTTGTACACCATAGTGAACCTATATGCACCCAATACAGGCCAAGCCTCTTTTTTTAAATCCCTCTACCAAAGGATAAAAAAACACAGCCGAGGTTCTTTGCTTATGTGTGGAGATTTTAATTGTGTTATGGATAAAAATATGGACTGTTATTCCTTCCGAAGTATCCACAGACATGAGATGAAACCTTTTCTCACAGAAACCAACCTATAAGACTCATGGAGATGGATCAATGCATCAGAATGTAACTACACGTTTTTCTCAGCCCCTTATAATTCTTACTCAAGGATTGACCTAATCCTATCTGACCTCACCCTACTCCAAAGGACCCTGTAAGTAAAGATACATTCTATAACTTGGTCAGACCATGCTCCAGTGACTATTACAATAAACAAACAAAACTCGTGCAACCCCGCCTATCTCTGGAGGAACAATGTATACCTGCTTTCGAACATACACCACAAAAAGAAGATATCTAAAATGCTGGATGAATATTTTAAACTTAATGATAATAGTGAAACTAATGTAATGTACCTATGGTGTGCCCATAAGGCATACAGCAGGGGCTTGTTAATACAGGCAGCAGCTAGGGAAAAGAGGCAGAAGGCTAAGAATTTCACAAAATAAACAGAACCCTTCCCCTATTATTCAAAAGGCACTCTTAGATTGCAGACAACAGCTTCGTCAAACTTTATTACTAGAACATACAAACTCTCTGAAACGCTTTAAAGCAAATTATTATGCCCACGGGAATAGAGCAGGGAAACTTTTGGCCAACTACATCTGCAAAAAACAACAAAATTCTAGATTAACCTCCATAATTGATCCCCCACACAGGTAACACAGTGTACCACCCAATCGAGATAGATAATGCTTTCCAAAAATATTATAGCGATTTATACAATTTAGCATCAGATCCCAATTCTCCACAGCCCAATGATCTAAACATTAATTCCTTTTTAGACTCAATAAAATTACCCAAACTTAAAAAGGAAGCTCTAGAATAGGGATGGGCCCGGTGTTCGATTCAAACCCATGTTCTAATCGAACATTGGCCGTTCGTCCGCTCGTCGAAACCAGAACTCTGAGGGCCGTTCGCATCAAATTCGTGTGATGCGAACGGTCCACAATTGTGTTGCTATGGGCATTTGTATAGTGACTTTATTGCAATAATATAGAGTTTAGATTTAGTAACAGCATATGTCTACAAAGGCCTTTTTCCCCCTCCATTGATATGTAAACAAACCAGATAGCTAGGTTTTGAAGATGAGAAGTTGGTGTTTGCAGGAAGTGGGTGGGAGGGGCATGGAGAGGGTTTGAAAGAAACATGTGTTTTTGGGACAGAGGGACAGTTGTGTTTTGGAAGGACAAAGGACAAGATGGCTTCCAGGAGCTGGATAACGTTGGAGACGCTTTTGTGAGTTGGACTTTGAACAAGGAACTATGAAGGACATCTTAACCCCTAAGTTGAGTAACTGTATAGTTTACGTAATGTGTACATATTATACATGCTTATATGTGAAGCTATAAGTTGTATTGTATTGTTCATCCTACAGTTTGTATGTGCAGATTTTGCTGAACTGAAGCAGACCTGTTTTATATTGTGTGTTTTGTTGCTTGTGCTGGGGGGAAAATGCTGCGTACACTGTTTAGGAGGAGTAAGGCTGCAAAGATTTCTGGTGTCCAGGAGGACTTGAAGGCGTGCACCCATCCTATCTGGGCCAGAAATAGTCAGTGGATGCCTGTTGCAAAGGAGCTGGCTGCATATGCTTCACCTTTGAACAGAGCTTGGGGGGATGGAGTCTGTGATCTTTCCTCAGATTTTAGTCTCAAAAGTTTTGGGTTCAGTAAGGGAGAGATGCGGGCAGTTGCTGTGTTTGGTTTGCACTTCCTGCATGCTCTACATATTGAATCTGAAAAGAGGGAAAAGGCGGAATTAGAAAGAGATTTACTGAAGGAGCAGCTTGCAGTGGCATCCAAGTGTTTGGAAGAAACTGCAAGCAAGGCAAAAGATTTAGAAAGCAGGGTAATCAAAGTTAAACCTGCAGTGGCTTTAAAGTGTGTTCAAACACCTGTAGGCCGAGCTGAAGATTTGAATGAGCAGTGTGCAGCCCTCATGACCAAGTCTAATGATGCCCTAACAAAGGAAAAAGGCCCAAAGCCTGTAAGCAGAAGTAGGACATGTGCCACTGTTACTTCTCATAACCGGGAAGCAGAGGATTTGATCAGCTCAAATGACCGAGTTGAGTCAGATACAAGGAAGGCAAGGCCTATGATCTCCAGGAGACACATGTGGATTGATTTACTTAAGGTGGGGGTCCCTAGAGAGGAAATAGATGGGATTCCTACACCAGCATTGTTTAAGAAGTGGAAGCAAATGGTTGGGAATGGTAGATTCAGTCACATTAAGTGTTTCTGTTGCCATAAAATGGGGCATTTTGCAAAAATGTGCCATGCTGTGAAGACTGAACAACAGCAGGCCTGTGTGCTTCCCAGGACAGCACGGAGAGACATGCAAGTTTATTCGATACGTTGGAAGTCAATGCCTTTCCGTGAAAGTGTTTCAAGGCAACTGTGGGCACCCTACAATAGTTTTGCAGTTAGAAATGGGCAGATAGAGAAATGTGAGCAGTGAGCTATGTTTTTTGGCACAGTTGGAAGGAACATATAATCTGCTTTGTCTCTTACTCTTTTCAGGTATTGAGCATCGAGAGGTGGAGCAGGCAGAGCAGATGACCATACTGGATGGGAGGAGACAGACCAGAAGAGAGCTTGAGGAAAGGTGGCTGAATTGGAGTGGACTTCCATCTGAGCATTTCCTTATGACCAAGAAGAAAAGAGACTTTTCATCTGGGACTTTCTTTACAAACTGCCAAAAGACATTGTTAACCCTGCTCAAAAGTAATGTTGCAGCCTTCCAGGGACAAACCAATCGTCTGACCGCCCACAAGATGGGGGTCGAAAGGGAATTTGTTCCTCCCATTTATACGGGGGGGGGTTTATTTTGCCCTTTCCTGGACAAAAGGCTTTAAGACGTTTCCTATATTATCCTATAAAGTCAAGAGATGGTATGTGTTGCTATGGGCATTTGTATAGTGACTTTATTGCAATAATATAGAGTTTAGATTTAGTAACAGCATATGTCTACAAAGGCCTTTTCCCCCTCCATTGATATGTAAATAAACCAGATAGCTAGGTTTTGAAGATGAGAAGTTGGTGTTTGCAGGAAGTGGGTGGGAGAGGCATGGAGAGGGTTTGAAAGAAACATGTGTTTTTGGGGACAGAGGGAAAGTTGTGTTTTGGAAGGACAAGATGGCTTCCAGGAGCTGGATAACGTTGGAGATGCTTTTGTGAGTTGGACTTTGAACAAGGAACTATGAAGGACATCTTAACCTCTAAGTTGAGTAACTGTTTAGTTTACTTAATGTGTACATATTATACATGCTTTTATGTGAAGCTATAAGTTGTATTGTATTGTTCATCCTACAGTTTGTATGTGCAGATTTTTCCATGTTTAGTAAAGCATTGATACACTTCAGAAGTCTAAGCTTCCTTGGTTTTACCACAAGAACTTAATAGATAGACGTTAAGCCATTACAACAATGCACTGCGCCAGTCGCAGTGCATTGCTGGCTGATGATTGGCCAAGCATGCACTGTGACCCCGCATGCTTGGTCAATCATAGAGCCAGCGGCGAGGAGAGCAATAATTGGCCACAGGCAGGATGTCTGTGGCCAATTATAGCTCAGGGGGTTTAGTACACGCCCCACACTATATAAGGCCGCAGCGCTGGCGGCCTTGTGTAGTGTGTTCCGGCGTTAGGAACAGTGTCAGTGACAGACTGTACTGTACGGTGTACACACTATATCTGCTTGTGATTCATTTCTGTGTGGGGAATAGTGTAGGAAAAGAGGAAAAATAGGCAGGGATAGTTTATTCTTCTCAGTGCTGTTCTCAATCTCTACCAATCCAGCCATCTGCAGGAGTTAGTGTGTGTGTGTGCATGCTGTGTGAGTATAGCACAGCAGTAGCACACTAAACCACCTTACCCTGTATGTTCCCTTCTGCCCTGTTGTCATCTAAGGCAGCCATCTGCAGGAGTTAGTGTGTGTGTGCTGTGTGACTATAGCATAGCACACTAAACCACCTCACCCTGTATCTGCCCTTCTGCCCTGTTGTCATCTGAGGCAGCCATCTGCAGGAGTTAGTGTGTGTGTGCTGTGTGACTATAGCACAGCACACTAAACCACCTCACCCTGTATCTGCCCTTCTGCCCTGTTGTCATCTAAGGCAGCCACCTGCAGGCGTTAGTGTGTGTGTGCTGTGTGAGTATAGCACAGCACACTAAACCACCTCACCCTGTATCTGCCCTTCTGCCCTGTTGTCATCTAAAGCCGCCATCTGCAGGAGTTAGTGTGTGTGTGCTGTGTGAGTATAGCACAGCACACTAAACCACCTCACCCTGTATCTGCCCTTCTGCCCTGTTGTCATCTAAGGCAGCCATCTGCAGGAGTTAGTGTGTGTGCTGTGTGACTATAGCACAGCACACTAAACCACCTCACCCTGTGTCTGCCCTTATGCCCTGTTGTCATCTACAGCAGCCATCTGCAGGAGTTAGTGTGTGTGTGCTGTGTGAGTATAGCACAGCACACTAAACCACCTCATCCTGTATCTGCCCTTCTGCCCTGTTGTCATCTAAGGCAGCCATCTGCAGGAGTTAGTGTGTGTGTGCTGTGTGAGTATAGCACAGCACACTAAACCACCTCACCCTGTATCTGCCCTTCTGCCCTGTTGTCATCTAAGGCAGCCATCTGCAGGAGTTAGTGTGTGTGTGTGTGTGTGCTGTGTGACTATAGCACAGCACACTAAACCACCTCACCCTGTATCTGCCCTTCTGCCATGTTGTCATCTAAGGCAGCCATCTGCAGGAGTTAGTGTGGGTGTGCTGTGTGAGTATAGCACAGCACACTAAACCACCTCACCCTGTATCTGCCCTTCTGCCCTGTTGTCATCTAAGGCAGCCATCTGCAGGAGTTAGTGTGTGTGTGTGCTGTGTGAGTATAGCACAGCACACTAAACCACCTCACCCTGTATCTGCCCTTCTGCCCTGTTGTCATCTAAGGCAGCCATCTGCAGGAGTTAATGTGTGTGTGCTGTGTGAGTATAGCACAGCACACTAAACCACCTCACCCTGTATCTGCCCTTCTGCTCTGTTGTCACCTAAGACAGCCATCTGCAGGAGTGTGTGTGTGCTGTGTGACTCCAGAACAATATACACTACCCATTACAATGTCTGGAAGACCAACAAGGAGAGGCAGACAGTCACGAGCCAAGAAAACAGGGCAAGCAGGCTCTGTGTCTAGAGACAACAGTGCTGGTCGTGGACGCGGTGCATTGTCATCAGCACGTGGCCATGGGACACGCTTGTCCTTATTTTCGGCAGCTGGACATGTTGAGCCGCATCATGCTGAAGGCTAGGTAGAGTGGATGACCAAGCCCTCCTCATCCTCCTCATCCTCCTCATCCTCTCTCACCCAGGCTCAGGGTACTGGCAAAGCAACTGCCAACGGGTACTCAATGTCATCATCAGGCACCCCTTCCCTAGACCCACCATGTCCTCCTGAGGAGTCCCCCGAACTGTTTGAGCACAGTGTTGGGTACATGCTCCAGGAGGATGCCCAGCGTTTTGAAGGCTCCGATGATTATACCCAGCTAGAGGAGGAAGACAGTAGCGTGAGCGCAGAGAGAGGGGATGCTCAAGGACAGCAATCTGGCAGTCATGTTCCACCAGCTGCAGCTTACTGCCAGGTTTGCTGGTGCACGTGGGTGCCTGAGCAGAGAGAGGAGGAGGTGGCACATCTCCAACGAGGCAGGATGCCCTCCGGGGGCCAGCTTGAGGCCAGCACACCAACTGAATCACACCACAGAGCTCCGCCTGTGCAGGGCACTGCCTCTGCACGTTATTACAAAAGTTCTTTGGTGTGGGCCTTTTTTGAGATGAGTGCATCAGATCGCACCGCTGCTATTTGCAACATATGTCTCAAGCATATCTCGCGTGGCCAAAACATCAGCCGCTTGGGCACCACAAGCATGACCAGACATATGTTGACCTGCCATGCAGCTCGTTGGCAAGCGCACATTAAAGACCCACACCAAAGAACAAAGCGGACCCCTCATTGCTCCTCATCAGCTGGGATCTCCAACCCCACTATACCTTCAGTCCTCTCTGAAACCTGCACTGAGAGGAATGAAGGTGTAGAATTAGGTGTGTCACAGCTAAGTACTTGCGGGCACTCTGCTAGCAGTACACCGACGTCCGATTCTACCAGGCAAATTTTCCTGCCCCAGCTGCTGGACCGTCGAAAGAAGTTTACTCCCAGCCATCCACATGCCCAGCGGTTGAATGCTAGCTTGGCTAAATTGCTAGCACTTTAACTGCTGCCTTTTCAGTTGGTAGACTCGGCCCCCTTACGTGAGTTTGTTCAATGTGCGGTTCCTCAGTGGCATTTTCCCAAACGCCACTTTTTCTCACCGGCATGTGGAAGGCAATGTCCATGCCTCGCTGGACAGGGCGGTCAGCGGTAAGGTGCATATTACCGCTGACTCATGGTCCAGCAGGCATGGACAGGGACATTACCTGTCTTTCACGGCCCATTGGGTCACTCTTTTGGCAGCTGGGAAGGATGCAGGACAAGGTGCAGTAGTGTTGGAGGTTGTTCCACCACCACGCCTCCAAAATGCTACTACTGGTTGTGACACACCTCTCTCCTCCACCTCCTCCTCTTCTTCTTCCTCCATGGCCTCTTCGAGTGCTCTGTCCTCGGAATCAGCGGTGCTCCGTAGGCGTCCAAGGGGCTACGCAGGTACGCAGGCAAAAAGATGCCATGCCGTGCTTGCGCTGGTGTGTTTGGGGGAAAGGAGCCACACTGGGGCAGAGGTTCTGTCAGCTCTGCAGGGGCAGGCCGAGAGGTGGTTGACGCCACGCCAGCTTAAGCCAGGAATGGTGGTTTGTGACAATGGCACCAACCTCCTTTTCGCCCTGCGACAGGGACAGCTGTCCCATGTGCCCTGTATGGCTCACGTCCTTAACCTGGTGGTGCAGCGGTTCTTGGGCAGGTACCCAGGCTTACAGGATGTCCTGAGGCAGGCCAGAAAAGTCTGTGTGCATTTCCGCCGATCATATAATGCCAGTGCTCAGCTGGCTGAGCTGCAAAAGGAGTTGAACCTGCCCATAATATGTGACATGCCCACCAGGTGGAACTCGACATTGGCCATGCTGCAGCGACTGCACATGCAGCAGAGGGCCATCAATGAGTACCTGTGCGACTACGGCACCAGGACAGGGTCAGGGGAGCTCGGATTTTTTTCCCCACGCCAGTGGAGCATGATCAGGGATGCATGCACTGTCCTGTCACCATTTGAGGAGGCCACGAGGATGGTGAGCAGTGACAGTGCATGCATCAGTGACACTGTACCTCTTGTCCACCTGTTGGAGCATACGCTGTGTGGAATAATGGACAGGGCACTTGAGGCAGAACAGAGGCAGGAAGAGGAGAACTTCCTTGCCTCTCAAGGCCCCCTTTATCCAGACAGTGTTTCTTCTCTCCCACGCATCACACAGGAAGAGGATGAGGAGGAGGATTGTGTCAGAATGGAGGTGGAGCCTGGCACTCAGCAGCAGCAGTCTTTTAGGAATGATTTACAGTCCCAAGAAACCAGTGGACTTGTACGTGGCTGGGAGGAGGTGGCTGCGGATCATGTCGTCCTCAGTGACCCAGAAGACTCCGGACCAAATGCCTCAGCTAACCTACGTTGTATGGCCTCCCTGATCCTGCAACGCCTGCAGAAGGATCCTCGTATTCTTCGGATCAAGGAGAGGGACCATTACTGGCTGGCCACTCTCCTTGATCCATGGTACAAGGGTAAGGTTGCGGACCTTATCTTGTCATCGCAGAGGGAGCAGAGGATGAGACATCTCCGGGAGGCCTTGCAGAAAGGTCTGTGCAACACGTTCCCAGAGACTGGGAGGTTACAAACTCCTGGTCCTGGACGACGAGTTGCTGAGGCTTCGGTCAGTAGCAGAAGGAGCGGTGGGGAAGGTGGACGTCTGACCGATGCGCTCAGACAATTTTTTAGTCAGCAGCCCCAAGGTATGATCGGTTCCAGCAACCATCGCCAGCGTCTGATATACATGGTGCAGGAATACCTAGGGGCAAAGTCAGACTTGGACACCTTTCCCACGAAAATCCTCTGGCTTACTGGGTCTTGAGGATGGATCACTGGCCAGAGCTTGCACAGTATGCAATTGAGCTACTGGCCTGTCCTGCATCCAGCGTTCTTTCAACAAGTGCTTACAATCCGAGGTGTTGTCTCTGGCCAGGAGTGGGTGTCTGCAGCATGATGTCCTACACATGACTACACATATGTTTGGGCTGCTTTATGTGTATGTCATGTTATATGGCATTTTATGTACAGGGCATGCTATGTAGGACATGCTGTGCAACTAATGATTTGTGGAGGATATGCTATGGGTAAAATTTTTTAGGCGTAGGACATATTATGTGTAGGATATGTTATGTGGACGGCATTATATGCAGGATGTGCTATATGTGGGACATGTTATGTATATGTCATGTGTAGGACACGTTATGTGGAGGACATGCAATGTATATGTCATGCTAGGTGTATGTTGTGCTATGTGTATGTCATGTTATGTCATGTTATGTGTATGTCATGTTATGTGTATGTCATCAAAATAAACTGGTATGATAAATTCGTTCACCCTCTTACTATTCCACACCACCACTGCGCACAAAGAAAAATTAATTAAAACACCTATGTGTATAAAAATAAACTAAGCAGCTACTTAAATAAATAAATAATGTAAAGTGATTTTAAATGAATAAAACAGCAGCGCTAATAATCACAGTGTCTGTGAATAAACTAAATATTTAACCTGTGTAGACAATGCTGAAAAATAATCACCCTGTATAAACAGTGCTAAAAAAACAACACAATTAATCACCCATATACATAAAGTGAAAAGTTAACCACTTCAGCCCCGGACCAATTGGCAGCCAAAGGACCAGGCCCCTTTTTGCGATTCGGCACTGCGTCGCTTTAACTGACAATTGCGCGGTCGTGCGACGTGGCTCCCAAACAAAATTGGCGTCCTTTTTTTCCCACAAATAGAGCTTTCTTTTGGTGGTATTTGATCGCCCCTGCGGTTTTTATTTTTTGCGCTATAAACAAAAATAGAGCGACAATTTTGAAAAAAATGCAATATTTTTAACTTTTTGCTATAATAAATATCCCCAAAAAATATATAAAAAAACATATTTTTTCCTCAGTTTAGGCCGATACGTATTTTTCTACATATTTTTGGTAAAAAAAATCGCAATAAGCGATTATTGATTAGTTTGCGCAAAAGTTATAGCGTTTACAAAATAGGGGATAGTTTTATAGCATTTTTATTAATATTTTTTTTTTTTATTAGTAATGGCGGCGATCAGCGATTTTTATTGTGACTGCGACATTATGGTGGACACATCGGACATTTTTGACACATTTTTGGGACATTTGTCATTTATACAGCAATCACTGCTATTTAAATAGCACTGATTCCTATGTAAATGACAGTTGTAGTGAAGGGGTTAACCACTAGGGGGCGGGGAGGAGTCAGTGTGACGTGTTGTTTTTTTTTACAGTAGGGGGGCGTGGCTGTACGTCTGACGTCATTGATCGGCGTTCCCGATGACAGGGAACCGCCGATCACTGACAGTCAGTGTAGGAAGCGCGGGGAGAGGTTTGTTTACATAGACCTCTCCCCGTTCTTCAGCTCCGTAACCCGATCGCGGGATACCAGCGGCGATCGGGTCCGCTGGTCCCGCGGCCGTGGTCACGGAGCTCCCGACCGGGTCGCGAGCGCGCCCCCCCGGGCAGGCAAATTAAAGGGGACGTACCCGTACGTGCTTTTGCCTGCCCGTGCCATTCTGTAGACGTATATCTACATGAGGCGGTCGGGAAGCGGTTAAACTGAAGTGTGATTGTATATTTCTTGCAGGTGTCCAAATAAGGAAAACAAATCCAAACAAAAGTCCATAAACTGTTACTTGTAGTGATAATGTTTGAAAAAGTGCCAGAAAAGTGAATGAAAAATCTTGAAGCAAATAAAGTTTTGAAGTGTCTTTAAACAAAGTTCTTGAAGTGACTTGAAACACAATCTTCCACCACACCACCTGTGTTCAGTGCTACCGCACCCTAAGGAAACGCACTCACCAGCAGTATATGCCTTGCACTCTCATGCTCGGCCAACTCACTTAATAGCCCCACATGGGTCACAGATGGATCCAGACAGAATGTTAGATAGTTGCACTCCACATATAAGGAAAAAAGAGATGCTTCCAATAGTGAAGTAGAGTAAACCATTTATTTCAACAGCACACAAAATTCCTCAACCATTGTACTCATATCCTTCATAGAAAAATAAGGCACTTCAGCATAATCTTTTCAACAGGAAACAAGGACCCAGCAGTGGTGACCCGATATATTATGGTCTCGACGGACCCGCCGTTAATACCAATATGTCTCACCCTCCACGCTGTCTCCTTTCTCTTTCACTTCACTTCAAACGGCACAGCACACCCAGTAACTGGAACGTTGATTGTTAAATGCTCCTCACAGTTGCCATGTAACCATACCCAGACATGTTTCATCGAAGTGACTTAATCATTGGGGTTGTCATGTGTATGTCATGTTATGTCATGTTATATGGAGGACATGTTATGTGTATGTCATGTTATGTGGAGGACATGTTATGTGTATGTCATGTTATGTGGAGGACATGTTATGTTTATGTCATGTTATGTGGAGGACATGTTATGTTTATGTCATGTTATGTGTAGAAGAACATGCTATGTGTAGGACATGCTATGTACATGTAATTCATGGCATGTCCTACATAAGATGTTCTACACACAGGCTGGCTGCATTTGGTGGGATGCAGGCTGCATGTAAGGAGGTTCTCCACTGAGGGGACCTGATGTAAAGAAGGACTCCGCTGGGGACGCCTGATGGCATCTGGTGGCAGGCGACGTGGCTGGTCTCGCTTGCAGTCTGACCGCGAAAGGCACTAAAGGGCTGTCATGGTTTTACAACAAGCTACAATATAACAAAGGATTTCACAAAACATCAAGTATGCAAAATTGGGAAAAGGAGATAGGAACCCTCTTTACACAAAAAGAATGGCAATCAGCCATTCAATCTCATTCTCGCTTTTCTCACTGCGTGAATCACTGGAAACTGATGTTAAAAATACTTCATAGGACATATCTAACACCAGTGAGGCTAACACAGATCTACCCGGACGCCTCTCCTGACTGTTGGAGGGGGTGTGGGAGAAGAGCAGGCATACTACATATACTTTGATACTGTAAGGAAGTGAAAAGCTTTTGGACTGAAGTGTACTCCCTAATAAACAAACTTACAGGACTTAACATTTCACCTACACCACAGTTGGCTATTCTTAATATAGGGGTGCACTCGCTCCCGACCAAATATAGACCTCTAATTACACATATCCTAATTGCAGAAAATCTAACTATAACTTCTAAATGGAAGTCCACAACAGCACCTATCCTACCTGAAGTCATATCTCGGGTTCAGACACAATATACATATGAAAAAATGTTTGCCACTAGGAATCAAACCACCCTCAAATTTAATTCCTGCCGGGAGTCACGGGTTGCTCTATATTCTACTGATTAATTGCCCGTTTGCAATTATGAGTGGTACATGTGATTTTATTTTTTATTTTTTTTATACATTATTTTTTTATTTTTTATATAAGTTGTTATGGTTATATGTTTATTTTTCCTCTTTTTTCTTGAGAGAGTTATGGCTAAGTATATCCTTGGAAATAAGGGAACAACACAACAAGTAAAGTATTATGAAGAATAATCAGTTGGTGGCGTATATGACAGTGCAAAATGATGTGGTCTGTGGCACAGTTTGATCCCATTGGGGGTGCCTGGAGTCATTACTGTAGGAAAAAGAGAAATCTGGATGGCCGCACTTCAGCAAAAACTTCTTTATTAGGCAAAAGATAAAATCCAAAGTAGAGACATCTCATGCGATACAGCAAAACAGCGACAGTAGCTTACGCGTTTCACGCCTCAAAGGCGCTTAGTCATAGCTAAAGATAGAATGCAAAAACCAAAATATATATAGCCAAAGTCAGGTGACCGACATTGACTGAAAAGCCAATCAGGGCACTACAGCTTAATCGTTCTGGTGATTGCATTCAAAAGATCTCACCTGGCCGAAACAGCCCACACCCAAATCCCAAAAGAAAAAACCATTGGAATGAGGGTATGGGTCAGAACAGCCAGGGTAAAGACCAACAACAAATTACATGCCAATAAAATGTATATAAATGTATGGCTAATACAAAAATACAGAAAAAATACATACATACAAAGAAAGTAAGCATGTGTACAATACAAATATACCTTCCAATTTTGTCCAATGACCCAATTTATTCTAAAATCCTCACTAAAGGCATACGTACGATCTCTAGGAGAGCACCGTCCTTAGGCAGTCTTTTGTCCCCCAGCTACTTTTGCAGCAAAAATCCTCCTTCCCATTGGATGCATTTTAAGGGTACCTTTAGATGTGGAGGCAATACGTGTGTATACTGTCCCTTCATCAAGGGTGGCGACACCGTTACCTCCTCCTCTACAGGTAAAACCTTTAAAATTGGATCCTTTATTAATTGCAACACACGTTATCTTATTTATGTGATTACCTGTCTCATATGTTCAACTCAATATGTCGGCAGAACCATCCGTAGATTAAAGGACCGCTTATATGATCATCTTTATGACATTGACAAAGAACACGGTACTAATATAGCCCGACATTGGAATGAGTTTCATTCAGGTGACACATCTAGTTTACGCATTCAGGGCGTGGAAAAAATCATACAACCACCTAGAGGAGGGGACAAATTTGGGCTTTTGTGTAAGCAAGAGGTTAAATGGATCTTTAATTTAAACACTAGACAGCCTGCAGGAATGAACTTTGAGTGGGATGTTTCCCACTTTTATGAATAGTGCCAATTCTTTTGGGGTCCTTCTCTACATCTTTTTATGTAACACCTTTCCTTGCTTCCTATCTCTGCATTTCCTTCATTCATTGTTTATTTCCCGTTTTTTTTTTTTTTATCTTTTTTTTCTCTCTCCTTGTTGGCACTGACAATCACAATGAAATTCTTCGCAATTAACACTTGTCATAAACATCCTTTTAGTAAAACTCCTTTAGTCGCATGTTGCATGTCGCATGGCGGCTTTTCCGTTGATTCAATAGGTACTTCAACGGTTCGCCGTGCGTTTATGTATCCCACCGAAGAGAGAGATTAATATATAGATGTTCAGTTATACGAGCTACATACATCTATGGACTACGATCTTGTGATCTTTTCTAAATTTATAGTATTTATAAGGCTCTACTGCTGTTCTATAGTCCAGCTTTGACATCTATTTTCTTCATTTATTATTGGGCTTTACCTATTTTATATCATAGATGAAAGTCTACTTTGTAGACTTCTATATATTATATACCTTATTACACAGTATGTTTTACATCGGACTTTCTCTCTTTAGGTTTCATTCCAGCGCCATAAATACGGGGTTTCCATTTGCTTCGATTTTCTGAATTTTTTTGCATTTTTTTGCATTTTTTGCATTTTTTGCATTTTTTTGAATTCTTTTGCATTTTTTGCATTTTTTTGCACTCATGTGTCTCTAACAACACGGGAACTTCATACATACATATATTACCTGATCATATACACATATATAATTTTTTGATCGCATATCGTTTTGCGATTCACATTGAATCGCTGTATGTATGTCCCGTTCTTTTTATTGCACTTTTTGCATTTTGTGTCATATACACAGTTCATCCATATATACTCGCAGGTTCTATTACACAGGTTTATTTGGGGTTTCAATTTAAGTAGGTTTACCATCTTATTTTGAATTATATTCAATTATTAAAAAAAACATTTAGACTCCTTCAGGGTACCTATACATATGTATGTTTATATATATATATATATATATATATATTCCATGTGTGTATATATTCTTACATATATTTTTTACTTTTTACATGCTATGTTCCATATGCCACAGCACAGCCTGAATGTTTATATAGATCCTCTTCTACCGCCGTTCTATATCCTATTGCGGTGACAGTTGTGGATTCCTTTTTTACACTACTAATGCGATTTTGTGTTGTGATGCATTTTGGAACTTTGCTTTTTTTGGTTTTACTTCAAACATCTATGTGGGTTGTTCTTCATTGTATGCATTTTTCCTTTTTTTCATATTGGAAGTTTGTGTTGGTCTCTTTTGCATCATCTTTTACTCATTCCTATTTTGGATGTTACGTACATATTCTTCAGATTTTATTATGTTCTTCTTTTTTGAATTGTACAGATACCCTTGTTTTTGCAGTCTTTATTCAATGGACCACAATGCTGACACCTATGTTTTTGTACACATGCTTACTTTCTTTGTATGTATGTATTTTTTCTGTATTTTTGTATTAACCATACATTTATATACATTTTATTGGCATGTAATTTGTTGTTGGTCTTTACCCTGGCTGTTCTGACCCATACCCTCATTTTTTTCTTTTGGGATTTGGGTGTGGGCTGTTTCAGTCAGGTGAGATCTTTTGAATGCAATCACCAGAACGATTAAGCTGTAGTGTCCTGATTGGCTTTTCAGTCAATGTCGGTCACCTGACTTTGGCTATATATATTTTGGTTTTTGCATTCTACCTTTAGCTATGACTAAGCGCCTTTGAGGCGTGAAACGCATAAGCTACTGTCGCTGTTTTGCTGTATCGCATGAGATGTCACTACTTTGGATTTTATCTTTTGCCTAATAAAGAAGTTTTTGCTGAAGTGCGGCCATCCAGATTTCTCTTTTTCCTCTCTGTTGTGAGCAGAGCCTGCACCAGCTGTACCGAATCAGGGTGGACATCACTTTGCCTCCAGACTCAGAGCGGTATTCATATTCTTATCTCTGGAGTCATTACTGTACCTAGCATAAATTCAAAACCAACGTAACTCCTTTTCTTTAACCTTCTTGATGTACCATTGATATCACCAGTGGGGGGTCTTGTGTATTTGACAACAATATGTAACTCTCAGTATTATTGTTACTACTTTTATGTACCTGTTAAAATTTCAATAAAAATGAATTGAAAAGAGAATCACAATTTTCAAACTAATAATACTAACCACTCTAATTCTAGTTAAGTTTGTGACAAGTGACTGGGTCGTTGTAAAGAAGCATGAGGGACGGTACAACTGGGTCCACGCCAGCCACTGCAAGAAGCTGCTCAATAGGGATGAGCCGAACACCCCCTTGTTCGGTTCGCACCAGAACCTGCGAACAGACCTAAAGTTCTTGTGAACTTTAGAACAATTTTAAAGTCTATGGGACTCGATCGTTCAAAATCAAAAGTGCTAATTTTAAAGGCTTATATGCAAGTTATTGTCATAAAAAGTGTTTGAGGACCTGGGTCCTGCCCCAGGAGACATGTATCAATGCAAAAAAAAGTTTTAAAAACTGACTTTTTTTTGTGATTTTAATAATGCTTAAAGTGAAACAA